>BDOT02000005.1:10524801-10537326 GCA_003118565.2 Paroedura picta | reverse complement strand
CAAATACTTAAAAAGGACTATCATGTCCCCTCTCAACCTCCTTTTCTCCAGGCTGAACATTTCCAAGTCCCTCAACCTCTCTTCATAGGCCCCAGAACATAGGCCCCTTGGCCCCAGATCATCTTCGTCGCTCTCCTCTGTACCCTTTCAATTTTATCAATTTTATCTTGAAGTGAGGCCTCCAGAACTGCACAGTATTCCAGGTGAGGTCTGACCAGTGCCGTACACAATGGGACTATGACATCTTGTGATTTTGATGTGATGCCCCTGTTGATACAGCCCAAAATGGCATTCGCCTCTTTTACCGCTGCATCACACTGCCTGGTTATGTTTAGTTTACAATCCGCAAGTACCCCAAGGTTTCGTTCTCACACAGTGTTACCTAGAAGAAGAAGAAGAAGAGTTGGTTCTTATATGCTGCTTTTCTCTACCCGAAGGAGGCTCAAAGCGGCTTACAGTCGCCTTCCCTTTCCTCTCCCCACAACAGACACCCTGTGAGGTGGGTGAGGCTGAGAGAGTCCTGATATCACTGCTCGGTCAGGTTTATCAGTGCCGTGGCGAGCCCAAAGTCACCCAGGTGGCTGCATGTGGGGGAGTGCAGAATCGAACCCGGCATGCCAGATTAGAAGTCCACACTCCTAACCACTACACCAAACCTAGAAGCTTATCCCCCATCCAGTAGGCATGCTTTACATTTTTCTGACCCAGATGCAGAACTTTACACTTATCTTTATTAAATTGCGTCTTGTTTTCATTTGCCCATTTTCAAGAATTGTGTGGCTGTGCTAACGTTTGTAGCAGAGAACAAGGCACCAGTGTGTGAGACCTGAGCTTGCAGAGCCTGAATGTTAGAGTCAGCGTGTTGTCGTGGTTAAGAGTGGTGATTTCTAATCTGGCGAGCTGGGGTTGATTCCCCACCCCTTCACATGCAGCCAGTGCGGTGACCTACAGCTGAAAGTGCTGTGACTATCCCAAGATCACCCTTTTGGCTGCATGTAGAAGAGCAGGGAATCAAATCCAGCTCACCAGATTAGAAGTCCATGCTCCTAACTGCTACACCGAGCAGAGCAAACAGAGAGGAATTATGCTCCAAGGAACATGAAATCTCCAATTAAGCCAATCAGGAGGAGATTATTTGACAAGCGTCTGTTTATATTTCTTGATGGCCTGAAAACCAAAATTGTATGAAAATAACATATTGAACTTTGAAGACACATCTTGGAAAAGAGGCACAAGCAGGTCTACTATCTCGGTACCGTTTTGGATGGACCCGTTTAAACTAGCTATAAATGAGCAATCAATAAGAACGGACAAAGGAAAACCACATTGCGAAACTCTTTATTATATTTGGAACACAGTCTTGGGTTGTGTTTTCCCTCCCTTCTCTTTGGTTTTGACCTGTCTCGATGTTGACATCCTGACCTGAAATGTGGCTGGCAAGCCAATGACCGTTTATGCACTGGGCACTTTACTGCCCCAGCTCTCGTGCAGGAACACAAATAGGGGGCAGATGAGGTGCACTGGGCCAAATGCTCCCCCGTGTGGGTGCAGGAAGAGGTGGGGCCACCTGCCACGGCTAAAACTCCAGCCTGCATCCCAGCATGAAACCTCCAGTGCATAAACGGTCAATGGGAGGTTATTCGACTTGAAGCAAAACAAGTATTGCCAAGAAGGTAATTTCAATACCCCATCACTTTTTCCGCGACACTCTCACCATTACTGTTCAGAAATATTCACCACTGTTGCTGCTTTGGCTGGGGGAAAATGCCTACAAATGCAAGGGCATGGTTTGTAGCTTGTGAAGGCGACCCCCACGGAGACTTATGTGTCCCTGAGCTCAACTCTGACTTAGCTGTTCCTTCCCCGAGCCAGTGTCCCGGTAAGCACAAAACCTTTTTGCACTTTGTCAGCACCAGCAGAGCTCATGAGAAACGCTGCCTTTTCTTTGCAAGCTCTCAGTTTTCAGCTGAATAAATTTTCACCCTGCGCATCACTTTCTATTTCGGAACGTACGGAACACCTGCTTGCCGCATAAGTAATCGTGAGAACAGCCCTGCACAACTTGCGCCCCGCCAGGTGGAGTGCAGCCTGCCAGTCGTATAGAAGAGCACAGCAGGGCCCCTGAAAAGTTTACTAGCTTTTGCTGCCTGTGCGGAGACCGGGGCAGAGTCTGCACTTACTTTGTTTATTCCATTGTCAATCCTGTTGAATTCAGATCACTATGAACTCGGGTCTTCCTCTCCCCCCTCCTCCCCATTGAAACAGGAAAGTCTTCTGCACGTGGTTAGGGAGGCTCAGAAGGTGGGGGGGGGCTCTTTCTTTCTTTCTTTTCTTGAAGCTTCTTTCTTTCTTCTCTTGAAGGGGGGGGGAAGAGGAGCCAGGCAGGGAGCCTCTTTCTTTTCTTGGAGGGGGGGGGAAGAGGATCGAAAAAGGCAAAGGAGGGAGGAAAAATCCAGGACCGACAGAAGTTGAGAGAAGTTAGGGGCTTCTCCTTTAAGGCACGTGTGTCACATGACCAGGTGTAGCCTATCAGAGGTTCTCTACCACAGAGCTTTCTTTATTCAGGATTAACAGCAGTCTCAGATATTGCACAATAAAGGTAGGGTCACTCCAGATCAATCCTTCTTGCTGCAGAAGGAAAATTAAAATCGCCGAAAATCCAAACTGAAATCGAATTCTGTGTAGGGGGCAGGAACTGAATCGATCTGGGGTTGGAATAAAAGCTCCGTGCAGTTTACACCCAGATTTCAGACTCTGTGCGGTCTGATAAGGATATTCCCATTTCCGTTCCAGTTTTGTGAAAACTAAACTTGTGAGTCTATATTGTTTTGTTCCTGGTTTATTTTTCTTTTCTTTTTTTGTTCTGTTGAAATAAATACATTTTAAACGTTATTTCTCCCCCCCATTAAATTGGGGAGGGGGGTTGCGTGCATTTTTTGGCAGGGGTATTTTATGGGGTTGGCATAGAGGTTAGGAAGCAGGAATGGCCACAGACTGGTTGATAAAGTTGCTCATGAATTTCGGCTTGTTTGTGAAGCAAAGTTCACAAACTGAAGATCTGCCGTGAACTTCATTGAACTTTGATGCCTTTTGCGGTGATTTTTGAAGGGCAGAAAGATTTGCCCCTCCTTTTTGCTCTCCCCCCAAAACCAGATGATCATGGGCAGCTCCCCACTGCTCAGCAGTTTGGTTTAAATGACTTGGAGGTATTTAAATTCCTGCGTTATGTTCCCCACAGTTTTTTTTCCCCACAGCGAGCAGAAAGTAGGAGCTTAAACTTTAAATAGCTCTCAAATGGCTACAAACTGATTTGGTTCACAGAACTGCCTATCGGTTCGCAGTTTGGTTCACGGTTAAGCCACAAACCAAACCAAAGTGCAAAAATGTGATTTGTTCCTGTCCCGATTTGGGAGTCAGATTAGGCTCTTATGAGACCTGGGCTGAATCTGCACGGAGCTTTTATTCCAATCCCAGGTCGATTCAGTCCCTGCAGTCTACACTGAATGCGATTTCCATTTTGATTATTGTAGATTTAAACTTTCCCTCTGCAACAAGCAGGATTGATCTGGAGTGACCCTGCCTTTCCCCCGCAATATCCTGGAGTGGATATAACCCTCAATATCTGAAAAATCGGCATGAGTAAAGATGCAGCTCTCTGCTTTCCCTGAGCTAACTTGTGCCGAGCCTCCAGTACTGTAGAAAAGCCCTGATTGCCTAGGGCGTCAGTTCAAAGGCTTACTCATTCCCAGGTTGCAAGGCTTCCCTTAAAGGGGCAGCCCTACCTTCTTTCTGCAGAAACTCAAGATGCCCTAACTTATCACAGCAGAGATTTGCCTCTGGGATTTATTCCCCTACCTCTGCTGTCTCCAATCCTCTCCCCCTCCATTCAAGAAAAGAAAGGGGCTCCTGTTGTGCTTGTCCCCCCCCCCTTCTGAGCTTTTCTAATCATGTGCAGAACACTTTTCTGTTTCAATGGGTGTGGGGGGGGATAGATAAAGACCTGAGTTCAAATCAATCTGAATTCAGCAGGATCCATAACAGAATAAACCAAGTAAGTGCAGAATCAGCCCTGGGTTCGAATCAGTCATGGAGATCACTGGGCTGATCTTGGGCAAGTTACCTCCTCTTAGAATAATCTTTCTCCCAGGGTCTTGTGAAGAAAAATACTGGGAAGAAGAGACCCAACATGGGCTTTGTTGAAGGAAAGGCAGGATGGCCTACAGGGAGCTAGAAACCAAAGTGAAGAAAATGCCCATCTTAGCCATATTCCTATAAGAAAAGCAGAGATTGGGCGTCGGGGGTGGGTGGGAGAGAATAGAGAAGTGAATGATTTTTAGTGGGACGATGCATTTTTAATTTGTTTTTAAATTTTTCATTGTGACATATTTAACCCATTCTTGATTTTAATGATGTAAACCACAATTGGAAGGCGGATATCGGGAGAGGTGGTATATAAAGATCATTATTATCAAACAAGCAAATGAATAAGCTGTGCTTGGGTTGCCAGCTTCCAGAGTGGGGCTGGAGAGATCCCGAACTTACAACTGATCTCCAGACAAACTCCCAAAAGTTTATTTAAAACATTTATTCTGCTTCTTCCAGAGACAACGTCTTCTGCAGACTGCCTAGTCTGGTGAGCCGGGTTTGATTCCCCGCTCCTCCTCCACATGCAGCCAGCTGGGGGACCTTGGGCTAGTCACTGTCCTGATAGTTCTGTTCTCACAGAGCAGACTTGTCAGAGCTCTTTCAGCCTCACAGGGTGTCTGTTGTGGGGAGAGGAAGGGAAAGGTGTTTGTGAGCCACTTTGAGACCCCTTTGGGTAGAGAAAACTGGGGTATAACCCCCTCCCCAAGCTCTTTTTCTATATCATCCTCTCTTGCCTCGAAAATCCAACAGGAGCACCCATGAGTGGGCTGGGACCTGAAGCCACTTCCCCTCTGCTATCCGGAAATGGTCCCTCGGGTGCCCAATTCTCTGGTCACCTTCCCTGCCTAACAAAGCAGAGCTGAGCAGGATCATCTCCGGACTCCTTTTCCTTCCCAGAACTTGAAGCCCGAACTCTTCCTAATCCACCGGAAGGCGACATGGGGCAGCCGTAATGACTAGGAGTGGATGCAAACGGTCGCTTCCATTTAATTTGGGGCTCCTCCGAGAATGTGTCAAGATTGCTGTTCCTTCTTTCGATTAATTTTGCATCCGGCATGAGATCAAACTTGCTGGCATCTCGCTCTCCCTTTTTTTAATTTGAAAAAAGGGTGCGCTGAACTCGAAAGCATGTCTCAAAAGAAGCAGCCTCCGCCGCTAAGATTCCAGAAACATCATTTTCGGAAAATTCAGCAATTGCTGCTGTGGGGGAAAAGCCCGCAGCCCCAGTTCTGTACATGGAGATGTGGGCATGCAGTGCTGCCTGCAGCGTTCCCTTCGGCTTGCAAGTCAAGAACGGGGCCTGCCTCAGGCGCATGTGTGTGTGTGCTCACTGCAGAGAGAGTTGTGTTCAACACAACATCTGTTTATCAGCAAGCATGTACAGGGAGGGGAGCCAGCTTGGTGGAGTGGTTAAGAGCAGCAGCCTCTAATCTGGAGAACTGGGTTTGATTTCCTGCTCCTCTGCCTGCAGCCAGCTGGGTGACCTTAGGCTCGTCACAGTTCTTTTAGAACTGCTCCTGCAGAGTGGTTCTGTCAGAGCTCTCTCAGCCTCACCTCTCTCGCAGGGTGTCTCTTGTGGGGAGAGGAAGGCAAGGCAATTGTAAGCCACTATGGGACACGTGAGGCCTGCTGGATGACCTTGGGCTAGTCACGGTTCTTTCAGGGCTCCCTCAGCCCCAACTGCCTCCCAAGGTGCCTGATGTGGGGAGAAAGGTGATTGTCAGCCATTTTGAGATGTGTGAAGACGAATACTGCCCCAAGGACTCTGAAAGTGACTGACAATCACCTTCCCTTTCCTCTCCCCACAACAGACACCCTGTGAGGTAGGTGAGGCTGAGAGAGCTCTGACAGAACGACTCTGTGAGAACAGCTCTAACAGGGTCCCAAGGTCAGCCAGCTGGCTGCGTGGGGAAGAACGGGGAATCAAACTCATCTCTCCAAATTACAGGCTGGCCCTCTTAACCAGTACACCACAGTGCCTCACAAGATATTTGATGTGGGGAGCATAAGGGAAAGGTAATTGTTGAGGGGGCCATGCAGTTGTTGGGTTCTGAAGTGCAGCTTCTTCTGGAAGTGGGACTCATTAATGCTGACCATCGACGTGGCATCTCTGGGCCAAGAGAACTTCGGCCAGCACCTTTAGATCATAGAAGAGCTATGGAGTGTACTTGGAGGACAATCGATTCAGTTTTAACCACCTTTGTTCAGAAAATTATAAGCTCATTAAAATGTATCAAGGAGGTAAAGATGACATACTCATTTCCATTCAAAGAAAGCGAGAGGGAAATTGATCTTTGCTTGATTTTTTTTTTAAGGGCAGCATTTAAAAGACACATTTAGAGAATATAGGTCTTTCTTGCTGTTCTGGCTTTGGGGAAATTCTGCTGAATAGCAACTGCGATAGACCACAGGGTGAGGACTACTGACATGGTATTAATATTAAAATATTCTGGGAACATATTATCATGTAGGTGGGATGTTAGAAGAAGAGGAGTTGGTTTTATGCCCCACTTTTCAATGCTCGAAGGAGTCTCAAAGCAGTTTACATTTGCCTTCCTTTTCCTCTCCCCACAACAGACACCCTGTGAGGGACGTGAGGATGAGGGAGGCCTGAGATTACTGAAGAAGAAGAAGAGTTGGTTCCTGTTTGCTGCTTTTCTCTACCAGAAGGAGTCTCAAAGCAGCTTCCAATCACCTTCCCTTTCCTCTCCCCACAACAGGCACCCTATGAGGTGGGTGAGGCTGAGAGAGCCCTGATATTACTGAAGAAGAAGAGTTGGTTCTTAGATGCCACTTTTCTCTACAAGAAGGAGTCTCAAAGTGGCTTACAGTTGCCTTCCCTTTCCTCTCCCCACAACAGACACCCTGTGAGGAAGGTGAGGCTGAGAGAGCCCTGACATTACTGAAGAAGAAGAAGAGTTGGTTCTTAAATGCTGCTTTTCTCTGCCCAAAGGAGTCTCAAAGTAGCTTACATTTGCCTTCCCTTCCCCAAAACAGACACCCTGTGAGGTTGTTGAGAGGTTATTACTTCTGAGTCAGAACAGCTCTATCAGGGCTGTGACTAGCCCAAGTTCACCCAGCTGGCTACATGTGGAGGAGCAGAGAATCCAACCCGACTCGACAGATTAGAAGCTACCGCTCATAACCACCACACCAAGCTGGCTACCGAATGGATGAACGGCTGACAGTCAACCTATTGATTCCTCTTATTGGAAACGAGCCCTGATGATTTGGTACCGCAAAATCTGGAGAGAAAACCAGAAGAGGAAAGCTGTGAGGAGCAGCTTTATTCCGGTGCCACGGCCTCCGAACCCACCGCATGGTGCATAAAAGTCATTTTTTCCTCCCAAACTCCAAACTGTAACAGGGATAAATGACCTTTTTGTCGCCTTTGATGGTTTCTTTTCTCCCTGCGGTTGGTCCTGAGATTTATCCTGCCCTTTGTTCTGCAGTACATTCCTGGGTCCCTGGAGGCTGTTTGGCTGCCACCGTGTGCCATCTATTTAGAAACACCTGCTGCTAGCCTGTTGTTCTCTTAGCAGTCAGAAATATTCCTTTGTGGAGCCCTGAAGTGTAGCTCACATGGCCCAAAAAGAGAGAGAAATTCGGACGCCTGTGACCAGTGAGGTTTTAATTCCTCGCCCAAAGACGAAATTTACGGCCTGCCCGATTTCTCCCAACGAATATCGCTGACAGACTTAAGACCTTGGCTGACATTATGTCGCTTTTGTGCCTGGCTGACCACAATTGCAGCCCATGACCTGTTTCTTGCTGCTTTTTGCCCTATAAACGCTTTAGTTTCTAGTCAGCTCCTGCCCACAGTTCGTTTTGTGATAGCCTCAAAGACTTGCAGCCGGCGTTATCACAAAGTCTGTTAAAAGGAGCTTTTTGCTGATTCCAAAGCCTCAGAAAGTTGTCAAGCGAGAGTTACAGGCCTCAGGCCCTGTGTGAGAGAACAGCTTATCCAGTAGCCCATGGTTTTTAGGGGCTTCAGTCCTAAGGTCCTTGGCTGCAACGCTGGCTGCTCTCATTTCGTTTTCGTTTCTGTTTTTATTATTTCATTTGTATACTGCCAATCCTGGCCAGCCGGCTTGAGGCGGTTCACGTCACAGAAGATATAAACGGCAATTAAAATCACCACCCACGAGATCCGACCCACACCCACCCTTCCCTTTCCTCTCCTGTAATGCAGGGATTGTCCATGTGGCACCCACCTAGTGGGGTAATGAGGAGGGAACCCTATTGACCCTATTGCAACCAGCTGGGTGACCTTGGGCTCGCCACGGCACTGATAAAACTGTTCTGACCGGGCAGTGATATCAGGGCTCTCTCAGCCTCACCCGCCCCACAGGGTGTCTGTTGTGGGGAGAGGAAAGGGAAGGCGACTGTAAGCTGCTTTGAGCCTCCTTCGGGTAGGGAAAAGCGGCATATAAGAACCAACTCTTCTTCTTCTTCTTCTTGATGTTTTACCACCAGGCCTCAACCCCATGCCTAGTGGAAGAGCACTGTTTTACAGGCCCTGTGGAAATGTGAGAGCTCCAACAGGGTCCTTTGATATTCGGGGAGCTCGTTCCAGCAGATTGGGGACAGGGCCGAAAAGGCCCTGGCCCTGGTTGCAGCCAAGCGGTCTTCTTAAGGCTAGGAAACACCAACCTGTTTCAATGTGCAGAGTGCATGGCTCTGAAGGGGCACAGGGAGTTAGATGGCCCTTTCAAACATGCTGGACCCGGACCGTGGATGGCCTTAAAGGTTAAGTCTTAACTGTATAACTTCAAGTTGATATCTGATGCTCCATCTATGGCAGGCTTCCTTGATACCACTGGAAGGGTTTCCCAAACGGGTGGGAATCATAGAATCCTAGAGTTAGAAGGTACCTCATGGGTCATCTAGTCCAACCCCCTGCACTATGCAGGACACTCACATCCCAATCGCTCATCCACTGTCACCTGCCACCCCCTTGAGCCTTCACAGAATCAGCCTCTCCATCAGATGGCTATCCAGCCTCTGTTTAAAAATTTCCAAAGATGGAGAACCCACCACCTCCCGAGGAAGCCTGTTCCACTGAGAAACCACTCTCACTGTCAGGAACTTCTTCCGGATGTTTAGATGGAATTTCTTTTGAATTAATTTCATCCCATTCGTTCTGGTCTGTCCGTCCGGGGCAAGAGAGAACAATTCTGCTCCATCCTCTATATGGCACCCTTTTAAATACTTGAAGATGGGAGTTAATTAATTTTTATATATCTAATTTAGCTTGGTTAAACATTTATCGGGTGATATGACTACATATGGTCCTGTTGACCCGCCTTCCCCTCCCAAAATGGCCAATGATGAGCCTGGAGGGGATGGGAAGGGGAGAGGCCTCAGGTGGGCGTGTACCCAGCTCTGCTTCCCAACCATCTTCTGCACGATTTCAGCACTTCCGGGGTTCCTAGAAGCCTGAAGAATGTTTCGGGGGTTTCTCAACAGCAAGAAGGAGACAGAGACAGAGACAGAGACAGAGACAGAGACAGAGACAGAGACAGAGACAGAGACAGAGACCAGTCTGTGGAGTCAGTATCTGGAGAGCACTTGGGGTTTTCAAAGCAAAGACATAACAGTACTCAGAGGATGGGTGCAATTCTCTTCCCCCCCATCACAACCCTAGGATTCCTTGGTGGTCTCCCATCCACCAACTGACCAGAGGTGACCGTCCTTCACTTATGCGATCTAATGAGATGAGATTAGCCCAGGTTATCCAAGTCCGGACTCCATCATGCCCGTAACATCTTGAAATGCTATTCGACTCATGCTGCACAGAATCCTTCCGAGTCCGCTGCTGCCTTCCCTTCCCTTCCAAACCCTGCAGCTCCCTGAAGCAGTCTGCCACTGAAGTGTTTTGTCGAAAATCTTTGGCAGGTTATCGGTTTCAATCAATGTCAGGTGTTCAGTGATTCTACAAGATAGGCAGACTATACACCCCCCTGCCCTCCCTTAAAGGCTAAACAGGAAGGCATTACCGAGGGTCCCGCACGGTCGTTTTCTTTCATTACGCTCCCATGTTGAAATGTTCAAGGTGCCGGGCCGGGGGGACCCAGCCCTGGTAACAACGCGGAGAGAGTTCTCCGAACAGAAACCATCTGCCTTCCCCACCTGGGGACTGATCATTTCCTCCGAGAAGTGAATGAAACTCAAGCATCTGTGCTTAAGCCTCGGATCGCCGCCAACGGCTTTTGATACCGTTTAAACAAAAGACTTTATTGGCCCGCCACAAACCTGTGTTCAATTAATTCTCCCGTTGGCAGGAGCGCTGGGGAAATTTCCGCAGAGATCCCAGCGCTTGCCAAGCCCTTCAGATCTGGATCTCGGGCCCGCGCAACAGTTAATGGCCATTTGCATGGCAATCGCTCCGGGGAATTGTCTGGTGTCGGAGTGATTAGCTCTCGCCTGCATCTAATGGGCCAGATCAAACTGCCGTCTTCTTTGCTGCTCGGGCCTAGATAAGAGGAATTAGGATTCTGGGGATCGGTCCAGTGACAGAATGGCGATTTGGTGACTTCCGGCTCGGTGTGGGTGAAGGAGGGGTCCGCAACCATGTTGGGTCTCCTGGGATATTCGAAGTTTTGATCAAGGAACCACCACTGAGAGAGAGATAACGCAACACAAAATGGCTGCCAAGAAGGGTACCAGGGAAGAATAGTCGCTCACAAAATGGCTGCCCATATGGGCACCAGGGGAGACAGGACCGATCACAAAATGGCTGTCAAAATGTATACGGCCTCAGGGGTCTTCAAGTAGTTGTCAAATTTTTCTCCTCTCTTAAACAGCTTGGGGGCAAACAGAAAATCCAAGATCCGAGCTTAAGGGGAGTGGTAGCTTAATGGAGAGCCAGCTTGGTGTAGTGGGGAGGAGCACGGAATTCTAATTTGGTGAGCTGGGCTTGATTCCCTGCTCCCCCACATGCAGCCAGCTGGGTGACCTTGGGCTTGCCATAGCACCGATAAAGCTGTTCTGACTGAGAAGTAATATCAGAGCTCACTCAGCTGCATCTGCCTCACAGGTTGTCTGTTGTGGGGAGAGCCGTTTTGAGAGCCACAGTTAGAGGAGAACATGCATGTTGGGAGGAGGACTTGTTGTTAGGTGCGAAGTCGTGTCCGACCCATCGCGACCCCATGGACAAGGATCCTCCAGGCCTTCCTGTCCTCTACCATTCCCCAGAGTCCATTTAAGTTTGCACCTACTGCTTCAGGGACTCCATCCAGCCACCTCATTCTCTGTCGCCCCCTTCTTCTTTTGCCCTCAGTCGCTCCCAGCATTAGGCTCTTCTCCAGGGAGCTCTTCCTTCTCATGAGGTGGCCAAAGTATTTGAGTTTCATCTTCAGGATCTGGCCTTCTAAAGAGCAGTCAGGGCTGTTCTCCTCTAGGACTGACCGGTTTGTTCGCCTTGCAGTCCAAAGGACTCACAAGAGTCTTCTCCAGCACCAGAGTTCAAAAGCCATTAGATTACTGTATTACTCAAATAGCTGCAGGTATTTTTGTAAAGGCAGAGTTGAAATACAGGCTGCAACAAAAGGCAAGAAATAGAGAGAGAGAGAGAGAGAGAGAGAGAGAGAGAAATAGCTACACCCCTGAAGCAGTGACTCCGTTGCAACCAATCTCCAAATGCCAGGGCTGTCAGGGGATGCCCCTTTCATTTTTACTTAAACAAATCCATCCGTCAGTGACATGAAAAGAGCAAACAGGGGATGAGGCAGAGCAAATGCATTAGACAAACGCGCTCATGCAGCCGCCATGTCTAAGCACCCCGGGAGGTCCGGGGGGGATTGCTTCGCAGATGGCAAATTGTCTGACATGGATGCAAACTGACAAGGGTTTGCAACCTCCAATTATTGCAACAGAATCGTGCGGGGGGCGTAATGCAGGGACTGGAGCAGACCGGGGAACTTCACTTTCAAGGATGGTTCCTTGAAGGGCTACTGTCAGCGGCGGGGCAGGAAGCACTTGCCGGCTTTGCAAGATGCCCTTTCACAACTGCCGGAGATGATGGAATCAGGTGGTCGGGTGTCTTTGCTCGTTGGAGTGAAGAGACTAATCCGCCTCGGACTGACCTCCCAAACAAATGATGCTGGGAAATGCTACTCAGAACCATCCGGCAGCAGTCTCTGCCTTTGCAGCAATTTTGTTGTTGTTGTTGTTGTTGTTGTTATGTGCGAAGTCGTGTCCAACCCATTGCGACCCCATGGACAATGATCCTCCAGGCCTTCCTGTCCTTGACCATTCCCCAGAGTCCATTTAAGTGTCCACCTACTGCTTCAGTGACTCCATCCAGCCACCTCATTCTCTGTTGTCCCCTTCTTCTTTTGCCCTCCATCGCTCCCAGCATTAGGCTCTTCTCCAGGG
>BDOT02000005.1:10486647-10517416 GCA_003118565.2 Paroedura picta | reverse complement strand
TACCGTTTACCCCCCAGCAAGCTGGGTACTCATTTTATCAACCTCGGAAGGATGGAAGGCTGAGTCAACCTTGAGCCGGCTGCTGGGATCGAACTCCCAACCTCATGGGCAGACAGCTTCAGACAGCCTGTCGCTGCCTTCCCACTCTGCGCCACAAGAGGCTCTTACACACACATATATATACTTATTTATTTATTTATTTATTTATTTATTTATATAATTAACTCCCACCCATTCAGCATACCCTTCCAAGTCAGTCAAGGTACTCCAGGGTTTCACAAAACCCTGGTTGAGAAAGCCTACTTTACACAAACAGTGCTGGTATCACAGGATTTGTTTAAGTCTTATCAGACTGGCAATGGAATAGAGCTTTTTTCCTACCTGCTTCCCATTACATGTTTTTTGAGGTGGTTTCTCTTAAACGGCAAGCACTCTGAGTCATCTCATGTTGGTGGAGGTCTCCCATAGCTGACTAGATCTGGGGGACTAGGGAAAGGACCTCTGCCTCTCAGTTTTGGGACTCAATCAGCATGGATTGAGGACCAGCTCCTCTCAGCATACCGTTGGCTGGGTAGGCACGAAAACAAGGCACAGTGGCAATGCCACATGGAGAATCTAACCAGGATGGGCTTGCCTATAATTGTGGGGAGAGGAAAGGGAAGGTGACTGTAAGCCGCTTTGAGACTCCTTTGGGTAGAGAAAAGTGGCATATAAGAACCAACTCTTCTTCTTCTTCTTCTTCTTCTTCTTCTTCTTCTTCTTCTTCTTCTTCTTCTTCTTCTTCTTCTTCTTCTTCTTCTTCTTCTTCTTCTTCTTCTTCTTCTGCTATAATGTTGGGTGTTCTTCAGTAGATAAACTTACCTGTGCTAAGGGATGGGGGCAATGTAAGTTGTGAATGGATAAAATTCCACTTAACCCAACCTGGATGTCTGGCATCTTCTTCGTGGCAGGAAAAGGGAGTCCAGTTGGTCAGGGGTTCTGCTACTGTGACTCCATTCCTCCTCTATATAGGGATGTTTGTCTCCAGGTGGGACTTGGGGAACCCCTGGAATTCTAGCTCATCTTCAGACTAAATAAATCAGTTCCCCTGGAAGAAAATGGCTGCTTTGGAGGTGGACTCCATAGCATTATACTCCACTGTGGTCCCTCCGAACCCATGTCCTGGCCAATTCTCAAATTCTTCAGGTAGTCCCCTAACCAGAGCTAGCAACCTTAGGCATGCCAGCCTTCAGGTGGGACCTGGGGATCCCCTGGAATTATAGCTCATCTCCAGACTAAAGAGTCCACTTCCCCTGTAGAAAATGGCTCCTTTGGAGTGTGGACTCCATAGCATTATATTCCACTGAGGTCCCTTCTGGTTCCACTTCTGGTTCCACTCCCAAAGTCTTCAGGTATCCACCAACCCAGAGCTAGCAACCCCACCTCCATGTAGCTTGCATGAACCATGATGGACAGAAGGGCTAGGAAGGGACATGTTTGTAGTGCTTATAGCTGCTGGTATGAATCACACAAACAACATTCCATGCTTCAAAAACTCCCCTTTTTCTTAGCTGCATATTGCAGTAATCAAGGCCCAAGTTAAAAGAGATGGCAACCTGGCATCCATCCGTTATGGCTGGATCCAGCTCTCTCCTCCCAGCTACTAATTGCCATCCTTGAGATTTGAGGGGAGAGCAGCCAAGTGTCCTTCCATGATGTCTGGCTCCTGTTCCAGCTGAAAGCTACTCTCCTACCAGCTAATGAGGGCCTTCTTTGAGACTAGAGGGACAAGCAGCCAGGCTTTCTTCCATGATGCCTGACTCTGGTTCCAGCTGAGAGCTTCCCTCCTTCCAACTACCAATTCCAACGTGAAGAGAGGTTGTTATATTAGATCCATGCGATGGTCTCACAGTAACTTTATCAGGTTCTCAGCTTTCATTAAAAAAAAAAAAACAGAATAAGTCTCTAACTTGGCTGTGGAGGTACATTTATTTTCTTCTACATCTCAGCCACATGAGGAACTAGAGGCTTACTGTAACAAATAAAAAAGTTTGGAATTCCAAAAACCTAGTGTACATATTGTTATGCCATTTTTTCTTTCTTTTGCCATCCGGTCCCAGCTGATTTCTAGAAAAGTGGACAAAGGAGAACAAGATGCAATTCAATAAGAAGTGTAAGAGTTCTACAGCTGGGTCACAAAAATGTGATACCTGGAGCTGTGCACATGCAAATGAAAGCTTGCACCAGCATTAAGCTTTTTTGGTCTTAAAGGTGGTACCAGACTCCAATTTAGTTATGTAGGAGCCTGTGGAACTTGGAATCCTTCACTGCCTTGCCTACAATCCACAAATTGGACTTATTCCATGCAAGAGAGTTCATTAACAGAGTTGCCTGCCGTGTAGTACGTTGTCCACCTTAGTAGAAGAAGAAGAGTTGGTTCTTATATGCCGCTTTTCTCTACCCAAAGGAGGCTCAAAGTGGCTTACAGTTGCCTTCCCTTTCCTCTCCTCACAACAGACATCCTGTAAGGGAGGTGAGGCTCAGGGAGTCCTGATATTACTGCTCGATCAGAACAGCTTTATCAGCGCCATGGCGAGCCCAAGGTCACCCACCAATGTGAAGGTGTGCAGAATCAAACCCGGTTCGCCAGATTAGAAGTCCACACTCCTAACCACTACACCAAACTGGCTCTCATTTGTATAGCTCGTACTTCCTAAAGAGACAAATAATGAGGAACAGATGTTACTCCGCTATTGAGATACAAAATCTCACTTCACAAAACATGTCAGAATATCCAGCTGGGAAGGACCTTCAGCTCGAGAAGATAACGCAGCGCAAACGGCAAGCCGTATATAACCAGTCTGTGATGTCAAAGTATGTTGAAGCCCACGATGGTTTCAATCAATAGACTGGAAACAGGGGCCATCAGCATGGCTGGCCACGGAGGAAACCGTTCCAGGCTTCAAAGAAGGATTGCCAAAAGGGTTCGAGACTTCCACGTTCTGAGAATCACAGTAGCATTTTAGGAGGTATCCATGAATCCCAAGGTAAGCTACGATACAGAAACTTCACCATCACTTAGGCAGTTCTGGATATGATTGATAGCCAGAGTCTTCTACGAAGAAATATGGACTGCAGAGGAAGTAAATAAATAGATGGAAGAGCGCTCGGGAATACAGTAGAAGACACATTTTGTTCTATGAATGAGCACACCTGGTTAAAGTTATCTACGGCGGTGGTCTTCAAGCCATTGGTTGACCCTCAAGTGAGTTACAGAGCTCCTTCTCCTGATGGCCTGATGGCTTTTTTGCCTTTGGGAGTGATATACTGTGCATAGAGGAGAAGGAGAAGGAGAAGGAGAAGGAGAAGGAGAAGGAGAAGGAGAAGGAGAAGGAGAAGGAGAAGGAGAAGGAGAAGGAGGAGAAGGAGATGAAGAAGAAGAAGAAGAAGAAGAGGAAGAGGAAGAGGAAGAGGAAGAGGAAGAGGAAGAGGAAGAGGAAGAGGAAGAGGGAGAAGGAGAAGGAGGAGAAGGAGATGGAGAAGAAGAAGAAGAAGAAGAAGAGGAAGAGGAAGAGGAAGAGGAAGAGGAAGAGGAAGAGGAAGAGGAAGAAGAAGAAGAAGAAGAAGAAGAAGAAGAAGAAGAAGAAGAAGAAGAAGAAGAAGAAGAAGAAGAAGAAGAAGGGCATAAATACCAACTCTTCTTTTTCTTCTAAAAATGTTCCCATGCAATATATCAGATGTTTCAGTTCCTTGTAACAAGTCATGATTACAGCGAGACAGCTTTTCTGATTAACAGTCCCTTTTTATGCTGATGAGCAAAACCAGTCAATGCTTAATGGTGATTCAAATTGTATCATCCTTATTTTTCCAGGTGGTTTTTACATGGTGATTAAGAGCGTTTTGGTTGAAATTGTAGTCTAATATGATGGGAGGCATTACTTTTTTAAAAAAATACTAATTGGAACAGGTAAGAGAGTTTTTTGGTATACTTATCCTGGATGCTTGAGGCTGATCCTGCCTTGAGCAGGGGGTGGGACTGTATGGCTCCTTCCAACTCTGGTTTTCTATTTTTAGTAAGTTAGTGTGCCCACTCCATCTGTTACTTTTTAAGAAGGTAAGCTACCCAACTGTTTACATGTAAGCCACTACTATTAACCATCTATATAAAATTTCACATTCCAAAAGATTGGCAACTGCATTCTATTAATGTTACCCCAAATTGGTATGCTTAAATTAAAAAAAAACATGTATTTTTATTATGCTGTAAACCCCCCAAGCCAGCTGGTGGGGAGGGGCAATCTATAAATTAAAGTATCATTATTATAATAATGTTCTAAAAAGGCAGTCAGCTTGATCAAGTGGTTAAGAGCAGCAGCCACAAATCTGGAGAACAGGCAGCCAGTTGGGTGACTTTGGGCCAATCATGGTTCTCTCAGAGCTCGGTCTCACCTCCCTCACAGGGTGTCTGTTATGAGGAGAGGAAGAGTAGGTGATTGTCAGCCGCTTTGAGATTCATGAGGCCTGCTGGATGACCTTGGGCTTACCACAGTTCTCTCAGAGCTCCCTTGGCCTCACCTACTTCACAGGGTATCTGTTATGGGGACAGGAAGGGTAGGCGATTGTCAGCTGCTTTGAGGTTCATGAGTCCTGCTTAATGACCTTGGGCTAATCATGGTTCTCTCAGAGCTCCCTTGGCCTCACCTACCTCAAAGGGCATCTATTATAGGGATTTGTCAGCCGGTTTGAGATTCATGAGGCCTGCTAGATGACCTTGGGCTAATCATGGTTCTCTCAGAACTCCCTTGGTCTCACCTACCTCACAGCGTGTCTGTTATGAGGAGAGGAAGAGTAGGTGATTGTCAGCCGCTTTGAGATTAACGAGGCCTGCTGGGTGACCTTGGGCTTACCACAGTTCTCTCAGAGCTCCCTCAGACTCACCTATCTCACAGGTTGTCTATTATGGGGAGAGAGGAAGGGTAGGCAATTGTCATGCGCTAAGCACAGTTAATCACAGTTCTCTCAGAACTCTCTCAGCTCCACCTCCCTCCCAGGGTCTCTGTTGTGGGGAGTGGAAGCGAAGGTAATTGTGAGTCACTTTGAGACTCCTTGGATTAGTCAAAAGCAGGGTACATCCCCCTCCAGCTCTTCTTCTCCTCCTCAGCTGGTCCTGCAGTCCTGGATCATAAACCACCTCTCCGCGTTCCTAACCTTGCATTTGAGGGCAGCCCTCTTTCTTGGAGGCTGAATAAAGACCACAATGTATTTAGAGCATGTCGCTTCGCGGTGATTGACTTGTGGGGGAAACATGTGGATAACACTCCTCGTGCTCTCGCCATCCTCTTTATTCTTTCCAAAATGTGAGGGAAGACATTGACTGACACGTTTATACAATAAAATATCCATTCATTATGATGGTTGGACAGCCTTGCCGGGAGATAAAAGCCTTTTGTCGCTCCCCTTTTCACAGCCTCATGGTATCATGTCTCCTTTTCTCTGTTTCACTGTGTGCAGCGGTGTAAGTGCTGTGACAAATGTCATTTGGCAACTTATCAGAGTGGCTCTCAGTCGAAGTCGGGCGAAGCAGGAATAGAGAACGCAGCCAATTCCGCACCAAGCGCAGAAGCACCATAGGAACAAAAAGAGAGCCTGGTAGAATTAAACTCAAGGGCTGTTTGGTTACTCAGGGCTGCCGATTTCAGGCTGGGAATCTCCTGGGCGCAATATTTGGGGAGGGGAAGCCATTTTGCCCTTCAACGCTGCCATTTTTTCCCCTGGGGAATTGATCACGGTTGCCTAGAGGTCACCCTCAGAGTTCCAGGAGAATTCCAGCCTCTCCCTGGATGAGTCCTGCATCCCGTTTCTGAGAGTGATCCACCTGCATTGGCTGCCAGTCGTGGCCTGGATTAGGTTCAAGGTCTTTAAGGCCCTTTGTGGATTGGGGCCCACGTATCTGAGGGACCATCTCTCGCCCTATGTCCATCAACAACTTTCCAGGAGTTTCCCAACCTTTACCTGGCAGGAGGGGGGGAGGTTCCTGGCCACGCTGTCTTCAGGTTAAAGTGGTAAACAGCTTTTATCTGCATTGATGCTCTGTATTCTTGGTGCCTGGGGAGGGGCACAGTGGGAGGGCTTCTGGAGTTCTAGTTCTGCTGGTGGACCTCCTGATGGCACGTGGGTTTTGGCCACTGTGTGATACAGAGTGTTGGACTGGATGGGCTATTGGCCTGATCCAACATGGCTTCTCTTATGTTCTTATATCTGGGGCAGGAATCTCTATATCAGGGATAGTCATAGAATCATAGAATCATAGAGTTGGAAGGGGCCATACAGGCCATCTAGTCCAACTCCCTGTTCAACGCAGGATCAGCCCAAAGCATCCTAAAGCATCCAAGAAAAATGTGTATCCAACCTTTGCTTGAAGACTGCCAGTGAGGGGGAGCTCACCACCTCCTTAGGCAGCCTATTCTACTGCTGAACTACTCTGACTGTGCGTTTGCTGGCAGGGGCTCATGGGAATTGTAATCCATGTGCTGGGGAGCACAGTGGGAGGGCGTCTGAAGTTCTGGCCCTGTTGCTGAATCTCCTGATGGCACCTGGTTTTTGGCCACTGTGTGACACAGACTTTAGACTGGATGGGCCATTAACTTGATCCAACATGGCTTCTCTTATGTTTCCTTCTCTGTCCCAGGTTCCTGTTATCTCTAGGCTGCGGGAAGAGTTAGAGTTCTGCTGGTGCAACAAGAAGCGGCTAATCTGCAGGTCAAGGTGGTCATCAGTAACCATCTCATTTGCTTAGTTCATAGTCTGAGGAAGAGGGCTTGCACTCGAAAGATCACTCCTTGAATAAATCTTTGTTGGTCTTAAAGGTGCCACTGGTTTTGTTTCATCTTATTCTTGTACCTGCTTAATTTTTTGATCTCTTTCCCACAGAGTATCATGTCCAGATCACGGGAGGTGATGGTACCACTTTACTCTGCTCTGGTTCGGCCTCACTTGGAGTCCTGTGTTCAGTTTCGGGCATCCCAGATGAAGAGGGATGTTGACAAACTGGAACATTTCCAGAGGAGGGCAACAAAGATGGTGAGGGGCTTGGAGACCAAGACGTATGAAGAAAGTTGGGGAAGCTTGGTCTGTTTAGCCTAGAGAAGAGATGACTGAGAGGGGATCTGATAAACATCTTCAAGTATTTAAAAGGCTGCCATATGGAAGATGGAGCAGAGTTGTCCTCTCTTGCCCCAGAGAGACAGACCAGAACGAATGGGATGAAATTAATTCAAAAGAAATTCCATCTAAACATCCAAAAGAAGTTTTTGACAGAGTGGTTTCTCAGTGGAACAGACTTCCTCAGGAGGTGGTGGGCTCTCCATCTTTGGAGATTTTAAAACAGAGGCTAGTATCAAACGGAGTATCATGTCCAGTTCACGGGAGGTGATGGTACTGCTTTAGTCAGCTCTGGTTTGGCCTCACTTGGAGTCCTGTGTTCAGTTTGGGCACCCCAGTTGAAGAGGGATGTAGACAAACTGGAATGTGTCCAGAGGAGGGCAACAAAGATGGTGAGGGGTTTGGAGCGGTTCCTCAGTGGAACAGGCTTCCTTGGGAGGTGGTGGGTTCTCCATCTTTGGAGATTTTAAAACAGAGGCTGGAGAGCCATCTGATGGAGAGGCTGATTCTGTGAAGGCAAAGGGGTGGCAGGTTACAGTGGATGAGCAATAGAGTTGTGAGTGTCTTGCATAGTGCAGGGGGTTGGACTAGATGACCCAGGAGGTCCTTTCCAACTCTATGATTCTATGTAGGTGATGGGAAGGATCACTTTTTGGACAATTCTGGAAAGCCACTATCAATCCAGGGAGACAATATTGACCTTGATGGACCGAGGTCTGATTGAGTATAAGACAGATACACACATACTCACACACATGATTCTATGAGATGCACAGGAAAAAAAGAGGTTGATTCTAAAGGTCTAGTCAACAATCTGGTTTCTGGGTTGTTGTTCTTGTTGTTGTTGGTTTTTTTAATCAGCTAAAATTATCAGCTAAAATTCATGGCCAACTGGGGCTATGCCATTGATAGTTGTTCAATTTCCCACCCCTCTTTTTTAGGGGGAAACCTGCCCACCGCATTTGACTTAATGATCTCTCCTCGCAGTACATTCCAGAGGTTGACTCCAGGCTGCATAAAACAGCATTTCTTAGAAATTGGCTGCCCTTTCATCTAATTGAGTGTCCCGTTGCTCTCGTGTTCTGGAGCGGAGTTGAAAAGAGAGGGGTTGAGATGGGCGATTGCAGATGCCTCTTTATAACGCCGAATGCCGCGGCCGGGTCCCCTGCCGCCTTCCCTTTCCGTCCGGGCAAAATCAATGAAAGTCATTCCGACTCCAGCAATCTCATCCGAAGCATTTTTACGGCTTTCTTTCTATTTTTTAACGCCCTCTCTCGCAGTATCTTTTCAATCTACACCATTTGGCTTCTGGGTTGGTTTGGAAGCCTGGTGGGAATGAAAGCTGGCTGTTCTTCACTAACTCATTTGCGGCCCTTTCCAACCTCTTTCAGATCAGCCATCAGCATCAATTTAGTCATTTGCGAGTTCGGTTGTCGGCACAGAACCGGCAGAACAGGGGCAGGGGCAGGGGGAGGGTTGTGTGCACAGTTCGATCCTAAATAAAGTCCCACTCTTCTGGCGGTGAAAGGTGCAGTCAAGTCACAGCTGACTTATGGCAACCCTCGTTCAAGGTCATCGTGTGGAGGAGTTGGGTTCTCCAGGGCTGAATCTGCACGGAGCTTTTATTCCAATCCCAGGTCGATTCAGTCCCTTCCGTCTACACTGAATGCGATTTCTATTTTGATTTGGGGCGATTTAAATTTTTAATCTGCAACAAGCATGATTGATCCAGAGTGACTCTACCTTTCCGCCGCAATATCTTGGAGTGGATATAACCCTCAATATTTGAAAAATTGGCATGAATAAAGGTGCAGCTCTTTGCTTGCTGCTTTGAACCTCCACCCCTGTAGAAAAGCCCTGGTTGGCCAGGGCATCAGTTCAAAGGCTTCCTCGTTCCCAGGTTGCAAGCTTGCCTTAAAGGGGAAGCCCGAACTTCTCTCGGCTGAGATTTGCCTTGGATTTATTCCCCCTCCTCTGCTGTCTCCAATCCTCTCCCCTTCCCTTCAAGAAAAGAAAGAAAGAGGCTCCTGCTGCGCTGGGCTCCCCCCTTCTGAGCTTCCCTAATTACGTGCAGAAAGAGGGGAAAGAGGAAGACCTGAGTTCAAATCAATCTGAATTCAGCAGGATCCACAATGGAATAAACAAAGTAAGTGCAGAATCAGCTCAGGTTAAAGTCTGCTGCTGTTAACCGCTACATCATGCTGGCTCCTGATGGATACAGATGAGCATAAAATTCACAACCCAGGGATGTAATTCTATGGTCTTCTAAATAGTTTTAAAGAGCGATTAGGTAGATTCATGGAGGATAATAATGGCTACTAGCCATGGTGACCGAGGGAAACCTCCACATTCAGAGGCAATAATCTTCTGAATCCCAAAACCATCAGGCAAAATCAAAAGTCCTCAGTCAGTTTGGTATAGTGGTTAAGAGTGGTGACCTCTAACCTGGAGAACCAGGTTTGATTTCCTCCTCATTCACATGCAGCCAAGTGGGTGACCTTGAGTCAGTTACAGTTCTGACTCAAGGTCACCCACTTACAGAGGAATGGGAAGGCGACTGTAAGCCGCTTTGAGCCTCCTTTGGGTAGGGAAAAGCGGCATATAAGAACCAACTCTTCTTCTTCTTCTTCTTCTTCTTCTTCTTCTTCTTCTTCTTCTTCTTCTTCTTCTTCTTCTTCTTCTTCTCTCACTTGCCTTGTAGGGTGTCTGTTGTGGGGAGAGGAAGGGAAGGTGATTGTAAGCTGCTTTGAGACTCCTACAGGTAGTTAGAAGCAGGGAACAAAAAAACAGCTCATCTTCTCATTCCCTATACCCTGTTGTTGGCCTTCCAGAGGAACTGATAAGCCAATGGTGAGACAGGATGCTGGACTAGATGCCCCACTGGCCTGATCCAGCAGGGCCCTTCCTATGTTCTCATGAAGGCCTTAGCCTCTGTACCATTTTGCTGGTCATCCAGAAGAACTAGTTGACCCCTGTGCGAGGTAGGATGCTGGACTAGAGGGACCACTGGTCTGATCCAGCAGGGCTCTTCTTATGTTCTCATGAAGGCCTTAGCCTGTGTGCCCTGTTGTTGGCCTTCCAGAGGAACTGGTTGGCCATTGTGTGAGACAGGATGCTGGACTAGATGGACCCCTGGTCTGATCCTGCAGGGCTCTTCTGATGTTCTTAACATGCTTTGTTGTTGGCCTTCCAGAGGAACTGATTGGCCATTGTGTGAGACAAGATGCTGGACTAGATGGACCACTGGTCTGATCCAGCAGGGCTCTTCTTATGTTCTCATGAAGACCTTAGCCTGTGTGCCCTGTTGTTGACCTTCCAGAGGAACTGGTTGGCCATTGTGTGAGACAGGATGCTGGACTAGATGGATTCCTGGTCTGATCCTGCAGGGCTCTTGCGATGTTCTTAACATGCTTTGTTGTTGGCCTTCCAGAGGAACTGATTGGCCATTGTGTGAGACAGGATGCTGGACTAGATGGACCACTGGTCTGATCCAGCAGGGCTCTTCTGATGTTCTCATGAACGCCTTAGGGAAGTATGAAATGAAGACGGAATTGGGTTCACTCGGTATGTCAGGGGGTATCAAATGGGGATGGAATTGAGGTCACTGTGGGTGGGCAGGTAGTTGTGAGTTTCTTGCATCATGCAGGGAGTGGGACAAGATGACCCTGGGGGTACCTTTTTACGACTCCATGATTCTGTGATTCTAGAGCAATCCTAAACCGTGTTGCATGCTTCTGAGCCTTGGCCGAGCCAAATGAACTGGATCGCTGGTGATGACTCCTGTCCTGCCAGACAGAGTTTGCATAGCTTGGCGTGAAGTTCAGACTCACAGTGACCCATCTGGTGTTCAGTTCTATGTGTTTGCAGCCCAAGACAATCCAGGAGAACTGTCAGCTCTTTTCCTCTTCTTTGTTGTTGGCAGGCCCAGACTAGAGAAACGCGGAGGCCTTTGTCATGCCAGCCAAATAGACTGGTACATAGCAAAGTTGTGACAAGCAGTCAATCTAATCAATCACAAAGAAATTTGTCAGCGGGCAGGTAAGAATTAAGCAAATAAGAACAATCTTTTTTTAAAAAAAAACAACTAATATTAATCTGGAGTTACACAAACCGCACAACAGGCTTAATTACCTTCCATAACTGCACAACAAAGCACAAAATGGCAATTCAACAACCATCTTGGAGAAACAGCCTTATATAGACCCTCCGTAGGCTGCTGAGGAATGCATGGGAAGGACATGTTTGCTTTGAGATGTGGATTTGCACATTGCGCGGGGAGAGAGATAGCAGACAGCCTAATACCGGAGCCTTCAGTGAGCTTTTGGAATGCAAATTTCAGCTGTCAGATCTTAATTAAAAAGTACCAGTCAGCATTATTTAACAAGTGGAAGAGAACTAAATAGTAGGTTGCTTGGGGTGGGGGGTGGGGAGAGATCGGCAACTTCTAAATTCGGTAGGTAGGGTGACAGGTATGTAATTATCATCGGATCAAGAGAAGGACAAGAAAGGAAAAGAGAGCGGATCCCGAACGGGTGGGGCGTTGGCACTTTCCAGACGTGGCAGAGGGGGGTTTTGTGCAGTCAGAAACTCAGTTGTTGTTTCAAAAGAAAAACGTGTATCATGCAGCATATCCCTGGACCTCCTAGTGTCATTTTACAGGGATGAGAGAGCTCCAGGGCAATCCCTTCAACTAGCCTTGTGCGTCCGTAGACCGGAGGTTGTGGAGCTGCCAACAATCCATTTTTCACACAGTGACTTTAAAAGCAAGTGATGACCCAAGGGGGTTTGCCAGTGCTTATATTTATATATGTGCAGCACCCCCAGACTTCCTTTTTTATTTATTTATTTGATTTTTTAATTTGATTCAATGACCGTCACTCCTGGATCAAGCCGGTTCGTGGTGGGTTAAAATAACGCTCTCAGCCCCACCTATTCACAGGGTGTCTATTGTGGGAGAGGAAGGGGAAAAGAATGTGAGCTGCTTTGAGACTCCTTCTGGTAGTCAAAAGCAGAGTATAAAAAAACATTCTTCTCTTCTCTTTTGAATTTCAAACATTTTGAAAGGTGGGGAAGCTCATCTTCAGAGAAAACAAAGAAATGAATTGTTGGAGGCTTTCATGGCCGAAGTCAACAGGTTGTTATGGGTTTTCCCAGCTGTGGGGCTGGAATTTTAGTCCCTGGCATTTCACCAGTAACTGTGGCTGGCACCTTCAGAGGTAGAACATGGTCAGTTGGGACGTTCTTCATGCCAAAGTACAATAAAACTCCCAGATAGGGTCTAAAACAGGGGTAGTCAACCTGTGGTCCTCCAGATGTTCATGGACTACAATTCCCACGAGTCCCTGACAGCAAACACTGGCAGGGGCTCATGGGAATTGTAGTCCATGAACATCTGGAGGACCACAGGTTGACTAAAGGTAAAGGTAAAGGTATCCCCTGTGCAAGCACCGAGTCATGTCTGACCCTTGGGGTGACGCCCTCCAGCGTTTTCATGGCAGACTCAATACGGGGTGGTTTGCCAGTGCCTTCCCCAGTCATTACCGTTTACCCCCCAGAAAACTGGGTACTCATTTTACCGACCTCGGAAGGATGGAAGGCTGAGTCAACCTTGAGCCGGCTGCTGTGATTGGTCTAAACCCATCCAGTCACAAACTCAGAGACCATGTCCACACAGCCTGGATCTCTCAACACAACCAGCAAACAAAGAAAGTTCAATTTTTCAAGGTTACTGTTTGCGAGGACTGCAGCATCAGAGTTTTTTGTGGCATAGGATGGTTCTGTTCCCCTCATGTATCATTAGCTGCCACCATGACAATATTTGGGGATATAAAACCATGAAGAGATTCTCCCTCCTGCCGCTCTGTCCCCAGAAGCGGGAAGTGAGTGACATGGGACAGATAGCTCTATAATGTCATTTCTTTTTTAATACCGATTTCCTTTGGGCTCTGTCAAATAAAGATCTCTGGGCTCCTGGGGACATGATTTTGACCCAACGTGACATTTCTTCTATTTTAGTGGACGCTGTGAATCAGTGGCTTTGATTGAGTGAAGCAGCAGTGAGACTGCTGTGAAAATTGGGACAGGGGAAGGCAACTCCAAGCTTCTCAGAAACTGAAAAAAAAACCCTGAAAAACTGGATGGTCTTTATAGCAAAAATAATATGCACCATTAAATTTTTGACTAAAGTGGATGAGTGGAAGAGGTAAAACAAAGCACAGGCCACCCTTAGCAGGCTGTGTATGTGTGTGTGTGTGTGTGGGGGGGGAGTTGAGTAGTGAACAAGTCATGAAAGAACATAATAATGAGGGAAGGAGATGAAGAATATTAATTGTTCTGGAAGGGTATAATTATGAGTAACGGAATGATAACATAAAAAGGGAAATTTTAAGCCAATCAATAGGAAGAGCCATTCCCGGCCATGAAATCAAAGAAGGGAGAACATCATAGACACAAATACATTAGCAGATTAAATGTGTGTCCTTCCCCCCCCCCCTTCAAAACTGGTGGGGGCGGTTGCTTTTCTACATGCACCAAGGGGAGTGTTTGTAAAACGGACGGTGGGGATAGTGGTTGCCAATTTTGCTATAACAGGAAAGCATTGTGGGTAAAACATCGCAACGTGGATCCTGGTGAGTGAACTTGTACGATGGGTGGAGACTGGTCATGGTTCCGTAGTGGAGAACCTGGCATGCATACAGAAAGTCTCAGGGCCAGTCTCCAGCATCTTCAACCAGAATGGCCAGACCTCCTCCGGGAGTCAAGAACAGCTTTTTTCAACCTTTTGACCATGGAGTAAGCCCTGAAATATTCTTCAGGCTTCAAGTAACCACAGAAGTGATGCCAGCTGACCACGCCTCCCAGTCATGGTCCCAGAAGTCACATTAGTGTGCATGTCATCGCGTGGGGGCAGGTCAACATGAAAGATAGCTTTATATTCCCACTGTCATGATGGAAGTTCATAGTCTGAGGAAGTGTGCTTGCACTCATAAGCTCACACCTTGAATAAATCTTTGTTGGTTCAAAGCCAGCTTGGTGTAGTGGTTAGGAGTGCAGACTTCTAATCTGGCGAGCCAGGTTTGAATCTGCGCTCCCCCACATGCAGCCAGCTGGGTGACCTTGGGCTCGCCGCAGAACTGAGAAAACTGTTCTGACTGAGCAGGAATATCAGGGCTCTCTCAGCCTCACCTCCCTCACAGGGTGTCTGTTGTGGGAAGGCGAATGTAAGCCACTTTGAGCCTCCTTCAGGGAGAGAAAAGCGACATGTATGAACGAACTCTTCTTCTTCTTCTTCTTCTTCTTCTTCTTCTTCTTCTTCTTCTTCTTCTTCTTCTTCTTCTTCTTCTTCTTCTTCTTCTTCTTCTTCTTCAAGATGCCACTGGACTCTAATATTATATATGGCCATATCATCCAATAAATGTTTTTTTTAATATGTAGAAAATTGATTCACCCATCCAGGAAACCCTTCCAGGGCCATCAAGAAACCCCAGGGTTTCAAAAAACCCTGGTTGAGAAAGCCTGGTGTGGAGTATAGCCCTTGAAGCCTTCACACCACCAAAAATGTGATCCACCCATTGAAGTCTCATGCTGCCCAATCCGCATCCAGTGGAATCCCCTTCGATTTCAAAGACGTTTCAGATCGTTAGGAGTTCTTCCTGACACTCTGATGTTTCACAACCTGAACAATTAAATAAAATCCTGCCTAGTACAGAGTGAAGCTCATTACGGTTCCCTGTGCAAGACAAAGTGTTTAATTTGTTTTCATTCCTTCACTTACTTAAATCCAATTGATTCATTAATGGCCTGACCCGAAAGGCAGCTGGGGTGCTTGCATTAATTTTGATTTAGTTCCACTGACGCCAGTAAGCAAAAAGGCTCTCAGTTCCGTGGAAACTTAATATCTTGGTTTCCAGATAGAGAAACTCTGGAGCGTAGGGGGTTAGTGGTCCCTGATAAATCCAATGAGTCTCTGGTCCTTTAGCATTGCATGGACATATCTGGCCGGGCCATCGCTTAAATACAGTAACCCTCAGATTCTTCTGATTTTTGAATATTGCCCTTGCTTCTTTTTCTCCTTGTCTCTCGTAGCCATTGATTTCCTGGAACTATCTGAATCTGCTTCAAGGAGTTTGCTGCCTGGGTTAAAAGGACAGCAAGATCAATGTCCACTTCAGAAGCAGCATTAGTCAACCCTGATCTTTGAAAGGGATTGTCGGATGTAAAGACCAAAGGACTGTCGCCTTACAAGAGAAAGATCTTACTTCAGCCCTGATATTACTGAAGAAGAAGAAGAAGAAGAAGAAGAAGAAGAAGAAGAAGAAGAGTTAGTTCTTATATGCTGCTTTTCTCTGTCTGTCCCCACAACAGACACCCTGTGAGGTGGGTGAGGCTGAGAGAGCCCTAATATCACTGCTCGGTCAGAACAGTTTTATCAGTGCCGTGGCGAGCCCAAGGTCCCCCAGCTGGCTTCATGTGGGGGAGCACAGAATCGAAACCGGCTTGACAGAGTAGAAGTCCACACTCCTAACCACTACACCAAACTGGCTTGATTTTTGACTTATTGTTCACGAGAAATCTACAGTGTTCTTCTACTTCACAGATGCCTCTATGCAGGACAGGGGAATGACCTCATTGCAAAAAGTGAATGCCTCCAGGGCATTGCTTTCTCCCATGGATCTACGTTTCATATTAGTTGACAATGGCTTGAGTGTTGCCATCAGGGCTGACCTGGCGTTAACATGACAATGTCCAGCCGACTTCAAGACAGTGAAGGCCAGCTCGATCAGAAATCCAATCCAAAAATCTAGGAATTTGGAGTCTCTCGGTCTACTTGGAATGTGTGCAAGTTTGCCGGAGGTGAACAGGTGTTACGCATTTGCGCACTTATGAAGCAAAACGTTGTGTATGTTGGAAAAAAGAAAATGATGATTGTGGGATATCGGCGTCGGCAAGAAATGGCTAATATTTACTCATCTTCATGCTTTGGGATACATTGTCTCCGTATAATCTGTGCAAGTTTATCTCTGCCGTCGGAAGCTCTGGCTTTTGCGCTTGTCTGTGTGTATCTTCACATCACAGGAAATCCCGGGAGAATATAAATCAGACGGCCCAGAAACTCCAGGCTGTGAGGCTGTGCCAACTTTCCAAAGTCCTACACTGTGATGCAGTCATCAGAATGCATGCCTTTTATGTTCTAGTAAGGGCAGATTTTGACCTATACAGAGAACATTATTGATTCACAAGATGTCATAGTCCCATTGTATACAGCACTGGTCAGACCACACCTGGAGTACTGTGTGCAATTCTGGAGGCCTCACTTCAAGAAGGACGTCGATAAAATTGAAAGGGTACAGAGGAGAGCGACGAAGATGATCTGGGGCCAAGGGACCAAGCCCTATGAAGATAGGTTGAGGGACTTGGGAATGTTCAGCCTGGAGAAAAGGAGGTTGAGAGGGGACATGATAGCCCTCTTTAAGTATTTGAAAGGTATTCACTTGGAGGAGGGCAGGATGCTGTTTCCGTTGACTGCAGAGGAGAGGACACGCAGTAATGGGTTTAAACTTCAAGTACAACGATTTAGGCTAGATAGCAGGAAAACGTTTTTCACAGTCAGAGTAGTTCAGCAGTGGAATAGGCTGCCTAAGGAGGTGGTGAGCTCCCCCTCACTGGAAGTCTTCAAGCAAAGGTTGGATACACACTTTTCTTGGATGCTTTAGGATGCTTAGGGCTAATCCTGCGTTGAGCAGGGGGTTGGACTAGATGGCCTGTATGGCCCCTTCCAACTCTAGGATTCTATGATTCTATGATTCTATGATTCTATGATTCTATGATTCTTATTACATCGGTAGCCTCAAATCTTTGGCAATTGCTGTTGATCAGATCAGATGTTATAGCTCTGATATGAGGACGTATCCTTCTGTGTATTCATCCAGCCTTGACTTTTCATGAGTTCAAGACATGGAACCAGAGTGGCATCATGGTTGAGCTAGGAGGGCCCATAACCAAATCCGTATCTGTTCCTCTATATTTCTGGTAAGGCCTTGGAAGAGGAGCGTGTCTCAGGGCTTATGTGCCACTCAGAGCAGCTGTCCGACCCCAGAGTGCCTCCTCCTCCAACCAGCTTGCCTGTCTGTTCAGTGGCTAGCCAATCGCCTTCTGTCCTCCACCCCTGACCACCCCCTTCTCCTTCCACTACCATCTGAGGCTCGGAGGCTGCAGATCCCCACTGCATGAGAGCTACCCCTGTCGGTGAATTCCGTAACAACTGCCTGCAGCCATTCCTGGTTCTAGGGGGAGGGGGAGGCCGTCCACAGAGTTCTTCCACTCCACCTAATCTAGCACCCATTGAATTCCTGAACCCAATGGGATTGACCCCTAGTCCATTCATAAAGCTCACTGGGTGACATTGAGTCAGTCACTATTTCTCAGCCTAACCTGCTTCATAGGGGTGTTATGATTATTGAGGGGTGTGTGTGAGTGAGAATAACATTAGTCTGACCTGAAGAACTTTCTGGAAAAGCCAAGATTTGAATCTGGTTCAGCTGCTATACCAACTCCAGACTTAACATAATTGAAATTATCCCTATAGACATGTGAGATTCAATTCGATCTGCCCCCCCCCATCTAGATTCCCCCCCCTCTCCTTCAGGAGAAAATAAGCAAGGAAAACAAGTGAAATGTATCAGGTATGGGTAGATGGGGGAAGAGGAGGGAGTTCTTCAGATGCCTAATTTAAATGCTACAGTGTTAAGTTCAGTAATATGCTTTCTGGTTCTGTCAGCTTTAAATCAATGCTAAAAGAATTCAGGGCCAATTTTACATTTAACACCTGTACTAACTCCGATTTGGAAGCACAAATCTAATTTGGATTTGACAGGAGATTAAGTAAACTTTTTCTTTCACACTGCGATTCATTAGCCTATAAAGTCAGGACTCAAATATTCGTTTTTCTGGATAAAATGTGTGATCCAGTTTTGGAAGGAAAACGTACATGCATCATTTAGTGTGAGATGACCTCATGCTGTATTGGCCATGGATCAGATCTTGAGATTCTGTCTGACCACACTGCTAGTCTGTAGAAACCAGCTCTTCCCCTGTCCTAGGGTTTCCAGGCATATCCTGACGTTGGCAAGAGGGCTGTGGATAGGGATTTGGGAGGGGTTCAACATTGGCTCTGCCATCATGTCACTTCAAGTAAAAAAAAAAATAGTGACATGGGTGGCTCTAGGAATAGCCATAGCTCTATGGTTTTACAATAGAGTTTCTGGCAGTTCCTAGAGCGACTGAATATCACTTCCACACCACAGATGACATCATGGTTTAAAAATATATTTCTCCTACCACTACTCAGAATAATGGTAGGCAAAAGGAGCAGTGGGGTGGAGAATTTCTTGCACCAGCTGGGGGCTTGGAAGCCCCTTCCTGTCCACAATTGTTCATCTTACCTCTGTCATTTTGACTTGTTAAGGGATGTGACTTCCTGCTTGTTCATGATCCACTGGCTGCCTCTGGCCTTTCAGCCCAGGAAAGTTGGAGCCCCTGAGAGGGGAGCAGCATCCACCATCATGTAGTTGCTTGAACTGCTGGGGTGGGGTGGGGGGTCAGAGATAAGGCTTCCCATCCACCAGCACAGTTTGAATATGTAGCCTGGGAGAAACAAGCCAGAGCTAATTCCGGCTTCTAATGCCTTGTCAGCCTGATTTGGGAATGAATGACTTGATGAGTGGACAGATGAACTAGGTGCGGACACAGGTAGATGGTTGTTGTTGTGCAAAGTTGTGTTCAACCCATTGCGACCCCATGGACAATGATCCTCCAGGCCTTCCTGTCCTCTGCCATTCCTCAAAGTCCATTTAAGCTCTCACCGACTGCTTCAGTGACCCCATCCAGCCACCTTCTTCTCTGTCGTCCCCTTCTTCTTTTGCCCTCGATCGTTCCCAGCATTAGGCTCTTCTCCAGGGAGTCTTTCCTTCTTGTGAGGTGGCCAAAGTATTGGAGTTTCATCTTCAGGATCTGGCCTTCTAAGGAGCAGTCAGGGCTGATCTCCTCTAGGACTGACCGGTTTGCTCGCCTTGCAGTCCAAGGGACTCGCAAGAGTCTTCTCCAGCACCAGAGTTCAAAAGCCTCAGTTCTTTGACGCTCGGCCTTCCTTGTGGTCCAACTTTCACAGCCATACATTGTAGCTGGGAAGACCATAGCCTTGACTAGACGCACTTTTGTGGGCAGGGTGATGTCTCTGCTTTTTAGGCTGCTGTCTAGATTTGCCATAGCTTTCCTCCCCAAGAGCAAGTGTCTTTTAATTTCTTTGCTGCAGTCCCCATTTGTCGTGATCTTGGAGCCCAGGAAAATAAAATCTGTCACTACCTCCATTTCTTCCCCGTCTATTTGCCAGGAATAAGATGGATAGATGTCAATTTTGGCTCCAATCAAAAGCCTGGTGGAAACACTCCATCTTGCAGGCCCTGCAGAATTATGCCATCTCCAGCAGGGCCCATATGTCCTCTGGGAGCTCATTCCATTAGGTAGGGGCCAGGATGGCAAATGTTGAGTCCAGACGTTGCTCTTTGTGGCCAGCTTTCTATACATAGTTGTTTCTCTCCTGAATAAAAACATTAAACCTGGAACAACTGACAGTTTCTTAACAACACTAACCTTAATCCCACAACTGAAGAATCCAGTTTAGGTTTTCAAAAAGGTATCCCTTTCTGAATAAAAATGTCCCCCCCCCCAAACCTCTAGTAGTTACTAGATATGTGTCCCTCTGTGAAAACTGGTTGACCCCGTGTGTCCTGTGAGTGCTAAAGAGTCATTCCTGAGCCTGACAGGAAAGAGGGACACTGTCAGCAGACATGACCACGGGCAGCTCACGTGACACCGGAAGACACACATTATGTCAAGCAAAGCAAACGGAATCCAGGCGAAATTCCCGAGGGGGCCGACGGCAGATATGACAACTCGCCAAAGAGGCTAAAGTGTGAATCTTGTTGATGAACAAGCCTGGCTTGCTTTCCCAGAAGATGACAAGGGAAAGAGATATCACTGGCATTTGTCTTCGGTCCCTTGATTCCAGCCAAATGGCCCACGTCTTCAGCAGATGGCCTTGCCCTCCTTTTCCCCCTGGATTGTTCCAGTCCAGCCTTAATAAATCAGTGAAATATCCAAGTTGTGGGGCTCATGGGATAATTTCAAGAAAATCTGTGTAAAAAAAACACACACAACCCAAACAAACCCTAAAAGCACAGTAGGGAAAGTTTTTGAAGTTGTCAGCATATTTCAAAAGATTTTGTAAACTGGAAAATGTATAGGCAACACGAGGGGGGGGGAAGTCCCATTCTCACACTACTGTTTAAGAAGAAGGAGAGTTGGTTCTTATATGCTGCTTTTCTCTACCCAAAGGAGTCTCAAAGTGGCTTCCAATCACCTTCCCTTTGCTCTCCCCACAACAGACACCCTGTGAGATAGTTGAGGCTGAGAGAGCCTTGCTTTAGGATGCTTAGGGCTGATCCTGTGTAGAGCAGGGGGTTGGACTAGATGGCCTGCATAGCCCCTTCCAACTCTATGTTTCTATGATTCTATGATATTACTGAAGAAGAAGAAGAGTTGGTTCTTATATTCCGCTTTTCTCTGCCCGAAGGAGTCTCAAAGTGGCTTACAACCGCCTTCCCTTTCCTCTCCCCACAACAGACACCCTGTGAGGGAGGTGAGGCTGAGAGAGCCCTGATATCACTGCCTGGTCAGAACAGCTTTATCAGTGCTGTGCGAGCCCTAGGTCCCCCAGCTGGCTGCATGTGCGGGAGTGCAGAATCGAACCTGGCTCGCCAGATTGGTAGTCTGTACTCCGAACCACTACACCAAGCCGGCTTAAGCTGTGGTTGTTGCTAATAACTAGAAATATTCCTAACCTTCCAATCCAAAACGAGTACATTTTCTTCAGCTTATTAAAAAAGAGCTCAAAAGAAGGACACACACGCAAAAGAACATGTCCTCCAAAAAGAGGGCAACTTAGTAACGCTAACATAAGCAGCCCTCTCCCTATCAGCTTGGCGTCCATGGTCTTTGTTTTAAAACTCTACTGTGAACAAACAATCACACATCGCGGCCCAGTCACCATTGCCAGCCTATCACAAAACTACCTGAACATAAAAAGAAACCATTACACCAAGAATCCCCAAGAAAGATCTAAGCGGGGAATGTTGTATTGTTGTGGAGTGATCCCAGGGCAATGTGGAATTGTAAGGGTTTTAAAAAAAATTCTTCTAGTGTTGTGGCATTTCTCTATAGTAACACGGAAGTGCACTTAAAATATAATTTAGGGATTCAGGGGTGACGGATGTTTGAGTCCCCAAACTAACAAGGGGTTTGAAGACCAAGACGTATGAAGAAAAGTTGAGGGAGCTTGGTCTGTTTAGCCTGGAGAGGAGGCGACTGAGAGAGTATCTGATAACCATCTTCAAGTATTTAAAAGGCTGCCACATAGAGGATGGAGCAGAGTTGTTCTCCCCTGCCCCGGAGGGACAGACTAGAATGAATGGGATGAAATTAATGCAAAAGAAATTCCATCTAAACATCCGGAAGAAGTTCCTGCCAGTTAGAGCGGTTCCTCAGTGGAACAGGCTTCCTCGGGAGGTGGTGAGTCTTCCATCTTCGGTGATTTTTAAACAGAGACTGGAAAGCCATCTGATGGAGAGGCTGGTTCTATGAAGGCTTAAATGGGGTGGCAGGTGACAGTGGATGAGCGATAGGGTTGTGAGTGTCCTGCATAGTGCAGGGGGTTGGACTAGATGACCCATGAGGTCCCTTCCAACTCTGATTTCTATGATTCTATGAACCGCTGGGGTGGGATTGGTGGCTTGCAGTGATTGACAAGTCGAGGGGGGGGGGAGAGAAGTTCTCGATTGCCGTTGTCCTGGGCAAGCCCCCTGAACCAGAATGGAACCAGCACTAAAGCATGCCTGCCTAAGAAATCTTCTCACCAGCTGGTGGCTAAACACCAACCAGTAGTGTTGAATAATTGAGAGAAAACTATTCCTCGCTAAACAGCGGCGCTCCTGATGAAAAAAGAGCAGATAGAATTCATCAAGACAGAAGCAGCGGGAAAATTCGCAGCTCAGATTAAAAACTCGCAAACACCTGGAACAGATGGACTGGCCTCCGAATGAATTAAACCGGGAGCGTTAATGCTCCATTAGGAAATCCGCAAGTTAATCACGAGAATATACAACAGGCAATCCCCGTTTGACAAACGTGGAGGGAAAAGCTGTCATACATCCTGCAATTATGGGATTTAAATGGGTAGTCATAAATAGTGATGAACTGCCCTTTCGGCATTTAGCGGGGGGAAAAATAGCTTTGTCCAAATTAATAGTACTTATTCTTTGAAACAGTCAAAGGTTTTCTGTATTTTGGCTGCACTGTCAAACAAAAGGAAGGCCGCAGCCATGAAAACTGAAAGTGGTTGAGCCTGGGAAGGGCAGCCATGACGTAGCTCAAAGATATCTTTGAGTATAAGAACCATGACCCCTGGTGGAGACCAGGTTAATTCACAGTATCATAGAATCATAATGGGCCGTACAGGCCATCTAGTCCCACCCCCTGCTCAGTGCAGGATCAGCATCTAGGAGAAGGATCTGTCCAGCTGCTGCTTGAAGACTGCCAGTGAGGGGGAGCTCCCCACCTCCTTAGGCAGCCCATTTCATGGCTGAACCAGATTCCTAGAATCCTAGAGTGGGAAGGGGCCAGACAGGCCATCTAGTCCCACCCCCTGCTCAAGGCAGGATCAGCCTCAAGCATCCAGGATAAGTATTTAGTTCATCCTCATTCCTTCATGAGGTAGGTTAGGCTGAGGGACTGTTATGGGCCTTCCCTGGAAGCGTGGGGAGTCAGACATGGGTCTCCTGGAACCTAGTCCGAAAATACAAACCAGTGTGCTACATTCTCATTGGCCCAAGGCTAGGGTTGCTAGCTACAGGGGAATTCTTTGGTGGCAGAGTTGGGGCAAGGCAGAAAGCTCAGCAGGGATGTGCTGCCTTAGAGTTCGCACTCTGAAGCTGTCATTATCTCCTAGGGAAGTGATCTCAGAAATCCAAGAATTCTAGGGTTGGAAGGGGCCAGACAGGCCATTAAGTCCAACCCCCTGCTCAATTCAGGATCCAGCAGGGCTGGCCAAACTGTGGCTCTCCAGATGTCCATGGACTACAATTCCAATGAGCACCTGCCAGCATGCTGGCAGGGGCTCATGGGAATTGTAGCCCATGGATGCCTGGAGAGCCATAGTTTGGTCCATGGACGTCTGGAGAGCTACAGTATCCAGGATAAGTATCTGACCAGCTGCTGCTTGAAGACTGCCAGTAACAGGGATTTCACTACCTCTTTAGGCAGTCGATTCCAGTCGTAATTTCAGGAGACCTCTAGTCCCTCACCTGGAAGCTGGCCATCCTAATATGAACCAAGCGCTGGTCTTACCCCAGCTCGGAGATCTTCTTCCTGCGGAGGAGACAAAACTAATGCCTGGAAGTTGCTAGTTGATGTGTTGCCTTTCCTAGAATCCAGGAGGAAATGACTCAGGATATTAAATTAGATTTCTCATCGGCAAGGAGGAACGAGCTACAATGAAAACGTGAAAGGCAATAGACTTGGTTCGTAACCCTGCCGCTGAAGACATTTCCATAATGGCAGAAATATTATACTTTATGCCAACAGACAGGAGGAATAGAGTCTCACGACGTCAGTCACCCATATAATGACTCTACCACATCTGAGCGAGGGGCCTTGTACCTGCAATCTGCTGCAGCTTCAGTTACGGCCAGCCTGATAGACGCTGTCGAGGGGAAGGGAGATATGAAGCCTTCTGCTTTGATTGCAGCATTTCTGCTTTGATTGCAGCATGGGGACCAAGCCCTATGAAGATAGGTTGAGGGACTTGGGAATGTTCAGCCTGGAGAAAAGGAGGTTGAGAGGGGACATGATAGCCCTCTTTAAGTATTTGAAAGGTTGTCACTTGGAGGAGGGCAGGATGCTGTTTCTGCTGGCTGCAGAGGAGAGTACACGCAGTAATGGGTTTAAACTTCAAGTACAACGATATAGGCTAGATATCAGGAAAAAGATTTTCACAGTCAGAGTAGTTCAGCAGTGGAATAGGCTGCCTAAGGAGGTGGTGAGCTCCCCCTCACTGGCAGTCTTCAAGCCAAGGTTGGATACACACTTTTCTTGGATGCTTTAGGATGCTTAGGGCTGATCCTGCGTTGAGCAGGGGGTTGGACTAGATGGCCTGTATGGCCCCTTCCAACTCTGTGATTCTGTGATTCTATGATCCTGCGTCGAGCAGGGGGTTGGACTAGATGGCCTGTATGGCCCCTTCCAACTCTATGATTCTATGATTCTTTGAAACATTGGCCAGCCAAAGCCAGCCAAGAAGTTCCCTTGCCTCATTACTGTTGCATTATCCTGCAAATTCAAAAGGTATTTTAAAGCAGTTTTGCATTAGTTGTAGAAATATGACTCAGCAAGCTGGTACCCAAACCCACATACTGCTTTTTATTAAGCCAGATTCCATAAGGTTACAGGCAACCTCAAAACTGTTCTCTGTTGTACTGGTGTTTACTGAATTCTGACATTTTATCTCAATTTTACCGAAGTTTATTGGAACACATTCGTTTGACAGATTCCGGAGGAGCTAAGACAGAGAGGTTCTCGAATTTTTCAGTGTTGTTCGTTGATCCGAAAATCAGCATGATATATCATTCCTCTGTTATATATTTCAATTGTTTACATTGTAAGTATAATAATAGCATGTAAAACTAGGGGAAATGGGGTTAATTCAGGAACAGAACATCCAGTACGATCAGAGTTGGACAAAATTTCTTCCACTCAGACCTCTCTATGGTATAGACCAGCCTACTCAACTTTTTTACCATAGAGAACCCCCTGAAACATTCCTCAGGCCTTGAGAAACCTCAGAAGTGGTGCAATCGTGCAGAATATGGTTAGGAATCATACCTGTATATATGCCCACCTTGAGCCCCTCCCCTTCTCACCCCCTCCAGGCCCATTATTGGCCAATTTGGGAGGACCATATATAGTTATATATCACCTGATACATGTTTAACAAATTTTAAATATACATCAAAAATAATTAACTTTTCTCTATTCGGGAAACCCTTCCAGGGCTGTCAAGAAATGCTAGGATTTCACAAAACCTTAGTTGAGACTAAACACATAGGTATGAACAATAATGAATCACAGTCTCCATGAATTCAGTTTGGTAACCCATTCCCGACTCCCACAACTTCATGAGGAGACATGTTTAGTGATCAGGTCTCCAGTCCTCTAAAGCAGTGGTCCCCAACCTTTATTAGGCTGGGGACCGGCAGGGCATTGGGTCGCGCCCGCAGGGACCGCGCCCGCGCGGGCCACGCCCATGCTTCGGGCCGCACCCGCGAGCCGCACCCGGCCGCACCCGCGGGCCGCACGCACGGATCGGGCCGCACCCGCGGGCAGCGCCCGCGGATCGGGCCGAGCGGGCGCGGCCTGCACGGGCGCGGCCCGGCCCTGATTCCCTCCCCGCCCTCCCGCAGTAAGTAGCTTCCCGGGCCGCAAGCTTGCGGCCTGGGAAGTTTTTTACTGAGGGGGGGGCGGGGAGAGGGAGCCGCGGCCCAGCGCCATGGCCTTTGCGGCCCGGCGCCGGGCCGCGGCCCGCAGGTTGGGGACCACTGCTCTAAAGCAGGGGTAGTCAACCAGTGGTCCTCCAGATGTTCATGGACTACAATTCCCATGAGCCCCTGCCAGAGTTTACTGGCAGGGGCTCATGGGAATTGTAGTCCATGGATACCTGGAGGACCACAGGTTGACTACCTTTGCTCTAAAGTCTTGGATTCATCCAATACAGTTCTTTTGTAAAAAGACACAAAATGGACCTCACAGAAACCAGGTTACCGTCTTCAGTATTAAAATATAGCCGTGCTATGGCTGTTGGTCTCCTGGTGGTATAGCCTGATTTTGTCGGGTCTTGGAAGCTAAGCGGGGCTGGTATTTGGATGGGAGAACACCAAGGAAGGCTGTGCAGAAGAAGGCAATGGAGAACCCATCTCAACTTCTCCGTTGCTTGAAATCCCTTTGCCGGGGTCACCATCTGTTGGTTGTGATAAGGTAAAAGGTAAAGGTATCCCCTGTGCAAGTACCGGGTCATGTCTGACCCTTGGGGTGATGCCCTCTAGTGTTTTCATGGCAGACTCAATACGGGGTGGTTTGCCAGTGCCTTCCCCAGTCATTACCATTTTACCCCCCCAGCAAGCTGGGTACTCATTTTACTGACCTCGGAAGGATGGAAGGCTGAGTCAACCTTGAGCCAGCTGCTGGGATCGAACTCCCAGCCTCATGGTCAGAGCTTCAGCCAGCATGTCAGCTGCTTTACCACTCTGTGCCATAAGAGGCTCTAATCTGTGATAAGGACACAGACACAAATGAAAATAAAAGGACCTCTATGGTAGAAACACCTCTCCCATTTCAATCTGAGGTCATAGTAAGGGGAGGATGTAGTAAAAAAAAAAAACACTACAGGGAGGTAGGATGGATACCCCCCACCCAATACTAATCACTTCAACAGAAACAAAATTATATAAATAGAAGCAGCAGAAAACCCCAATAATATCTCCTCTCCACCATACTGAGTCTGCTTTCTTTTCCCTCCCGCACCTACAGCACAAATGTTTGCAGAATGTATTTATAACCTACGGGCTTGAATTTGTCAGAAGCCATATGGTTCCCTCATTAGCTGACCGACATTCTCCCTATTTCAAGAACGGAATTGTCCATTTGGGCCACAAAGCTGTATTTGTACATGACAGCTGGGTGGATGGTGATGAGAGACGCTAATAAGGACACGGGACCATTCATTCCGGGATGGACGTTATTTCCCTACCCTGAGAACAGCAATTGATAATATTCTGGGTCTGAGCAAAACACATCATATAAGGATCGGAATCAGGTACACCACTTAATTACGTAGCTCAATTGTTCTAGGAGAAAAACCCTCTTCATTTGTGTTCTAATCCAACCCGCGGGACTGTCTTTTGGTGACATGCTCTTTCCCTTCTCGCTGCATGTTTCCTGCATTCTTCGTGTTATTGTGATGTTATTTTTGGAACATCAGTGGCAGAGGTTGCTTACGTAGACTATAAAAGCGAACAAAAGGGCACCAAAGAAGTAAATGAATTGGGAACAACGGAAACAAAGGAGATGAAATGAAACATCTGTCTGCAGGAATTATAATTACATATATATATATATATATCCTTCCCCCTGAATAACGGTACTTTAGGGCACCCTTAATGCAAAGCCCTGACCGCATAACAATGTGTTCATTTGCTGCTGTTTTTTTACAAACGTGTTTTGTGCTTTCCGAGCATTTCGATTACCTGTTAGGCTCATGGTTTTCAAAGCCACATCCCTCATCAGTGGCACGTAATGATGTGCAAGCCAGAGAAGAGAGCCGGGTCTTTTTCTCTCGGGTTATCCTGTCAACAGTTCTTTCAGTCGACAGTCGGCGGTAATTATCAATCATAAGGTTGGGTTTTTTTGTCAGGGGTAAGCAAATGATGGGAGCCATTCAGGGGGAGGCTATTTGCATTGCATTCTCCATGACATTGGGGGCATGGCGGATGAACACCTTTTGTTTTCCTTACACCCCATCCCTGTAAATTATATAACAGGATTGTGCGCCCCCCCCCCCCCGGCTAACCTATGTTTGGGTCAAACAGCAATGCTGCACTTACAGCACAGTGAAACACAAGTAATTAAACAGTGGATCTCACTACAAGAGGATGTAGTGATGGCCACTGGCACAGAGAGCTTTAAATGGCAATCAGACAGAATAATAAAAGGTAGGCCCTACTAGGAATCATAGAATCATAGAGTTGGAAGGGCCCACACAGGCCAAATAGTCCAACCCCCTGCTCAACGCAGGATCAGCCCTAAGCATCCTAAAGCATCCAAGAAAAGTGTGTATCCAACCTTTGCTTGAAGACTTCCAGTGAGGGGGAGCTCACCACCTCCTTAGGCAGCCTATTCCACTGCTGAACTACTCTGACTGTGAAAATTCTTTTCCTGATATCTAGCCTATATCGTTGTACTTGGATTTTAAACCCATTACTGCGTGTCCTCTCCTCTGCAGCCAACGGAAACAGCATCCTGCCCTTCTCCAAGTGTAAGGTGACCAGTTTGTCCCACTTTTGGTGGGACATCTGGGGGTAAAAAGGTAAAGGTAAAGGTATCCCCTGTGCAAGCACTGAGTCATGTCTGACCCTTGGGGTGACGCACTCTAGCGTTTTCATGGCAGACTCAATACGGGGTGGTTTGCCAGTGCCTTCCCCAGTCATTACCGTTTACCCCCCAGCAAGCTGGGTACTCATTTTACCGACCTCAGAAGGATGGGAGGCCGAGTCAACATTGAGCCGGCTGCTGGAATTGAACTCCCAGCCTCATGGGCAAAGCTTTCAGACGGCTGCCTTACCACTCTGCGCCACAAGAGGCTCTACATCTGGGGGTCCCTGGCAAATTGTACTTACGTTGAAATTTAAAAATATATATTACAATACTATTTTTGCATTTTATGCATTCTATGAAACTGTTTGTTTCTCCATATAGATTAAATTTTTAATCAAGAACCCCCCACGGTCAATGGTGTCCCGCTTTACCAATGTTAAAATCTGGTCACCTTATCCAAGTGACTACCTTTCAAATACTTAAAGAGGGCTATCATGTCCCCTCTCAACCTCCTTTTCTCCAGGCATAGTGGTTAAAAGCAGGAGCCTTGAATCTGGAAAGCCAGGTTTGATTCTCTACTCCTCCTCTGCATGCAGCCAGCTGGGTGATGTTGGGTCAGTCACAGTCCTGTCAGAGCTGTCACAACCCCACCTACCTAACAAGGTGTCTGTTGTGGGGAGATGAAAGTAAGGTGATTGTAAGCTGCTTTGAGACTCCTTCAGGTAGTGAAAAGTGGGGTATAAATCCCAACTCTTCTTCAATGGGTACCAGCTACAGGGACTAATAGGAACCTCAACAGCTAGAAGCAGCAAAATTCTGAATACCAATGTTATCAGACAATGCCAGATGAAGGCCTTTACCTCTGTGTTCTGTTTGCTGGTTCTTAAGGCCGACTGGCTGAACACTGTGTCAAATGAGACAATGGGCTAGTCAGGGGTGGCAAAACGGTGGCTCTCCAGATGTCCATAGACTACAATTCCCATGAACCCCATGGGAATTGTAGTCCTTGGACATCTGGAAAGCCACTGTTTGGCTACCCCTGGGCTAGAGGAACCACTGTACTTGCCTTATATACTTATGGTGTAATAGCTACTGATAAACACAATCCCTTGCGTCATGACATCTCAAAGTCCAAATTCACAAATCCTTGTGCTTTGCCACTTCTGATAAACAAGCGCTATGACCCTGTTAAGCACTTATTACATTTTATCTCACACTGTCTCAAAGAAGCCCTGAGCAGTGTCCATATTAACCACATTATCACCCTGTGCTGCATACTGGTTTGAGACAATAACTAGCCCTGGGATTTGAAGGTTAAGCCTTGTATGTATGCATATTTGTATGCATGCCCAGGCCTGAATAGCCCAGGGTAACTGGAGTTCATCATATCCCAAAGCTAAGTAGGGTCAGCCTTAGCTGGTTCTTAGATGGGGGACATTCTAGGAAGACCTTCTAGGAAGACCAGGGTTCTAATCCAGCGGCAGGAAAAGGCAAACAGTTTCTGAATGTCCCTTGGCTTGAAAACCCTATGGCAGTGGTTCTCAACCTTCCTAATGCTGCGGCCCTTTAATACAGTTCCTCGTGTTGTGGTGACCCCCAACCATAAAATTATGCAGGTGTTCTTTCACAGAAATTAAACCGAAACTGCCCAATGGCATGAAGATCCATTGTTCAGGATTGTATATAAATTGGGTTTTTTTTCTGGGGTTTCTAAGTTCAGTTCTGCCTCTTTTCCCACCATGCTGATCTCGCTCTTTTCCACTGCTCCAGATAGACAAAAGCTCTATCTCGATCTACCCCACAAGGCTGTGGTGTGGATGGCGCCCCCTCCGGCCAAGCTGCTTGCCTTGCCATGACCCCTGTGAAAGGGTCATTCGACCCCCAAAGGGGTCCCGACCTCCAGGTTGAGTATCACTGCCCTATGGGGCTGTTGTAAGTCAACGGTGGCTTGACAGCTAAAATATAATAAAACGCCTTATTTTGTTTAAGAAATTTGTATGCTGCCTCCCCAGACTTGCTCAAGAAGACTTACAATGAAACAAGAAACAAACTCAACACAGCCATGCTCCAATAATTGTTCACAAACAGAGCGATGTACTAATGCTTGCGATAAAGTCAGTCAATGAAACGGCCATCTGAGTACAAGAAAAAAATCAAAAACAAGCTAGGCCAGTTAAACTAATCAGAGCATAAAAGCACATAAACCAAAATAGAGTGGTCTAAAACAATCCAAATAGATGATGCTTCACCATAGGGACCGTAGGCCGTAAAACACACCTTCCCTTAGTTAGAAGCCTAGGTAAAGAAAAATGTTATGGGCTGGCATGCCAGGTGAGGCTGTTCCCAAGGTGAGCTGCCACCCCTTGTTGTTATG
>BDOT02000005.1:10469056-10483640 GCA_003118565.2 Paroedura picta | reverse complement strand
TGAGGCTGAGAGAGCCCTGATATTACTGAAGAAGAAGAGTTGGTTCTTATATGCCGCTTTTCTCTACCCGAAGGAGTCTCAAAGCGGCTTACAGTCACTTTCCCTTCCCTCTCTCCACAACAGACCCCCTGTGAGGGAGGGGAAGCTGAGAGAGTCCTGATATTATTGAAGAAGAGTTGGTTCTTATATGCTGCTTCTCTCTACCCGAAGGAGTCTCAAAGTGGCTTACAGTCGCCTTCCCTTTCCTCTCCCCACAACAGACACCCTGTGAGGGAGGTGAGGCTGAGAGAGCCCTGATATTACTGAAGAAGAAGAAGAGCTGGTTCTTATATGCTGCTTCTCTCTACCCGAAGGAGTCTCAAAGCAGTTTTACCTGTAAAAATTATGTTTAAAATTCTTTATCCAAGAGTTTCCAAACTTGGGAGCTGGCAAGCCTAAGATTTTAAAGGAGGGATACGTGTTCTGTAGCCAGAACCACCGGCTGGATCAGGGCCCTTTTCTGGGAAGCAAGTCACCCAGTAGGCCTCACGTGTCTCAAAGCAGCTTCCAATCGCCTTCCCTTCCTCTCCACATGACAGGCACCCTGTGAGGTGGGTGAGGCTGAGAGAGCCCTGATGTTACTGAAGAAGGAGAAGAGTTAGTCCTTATATGCTGCTTTTCCCTGCCCGAAGGAGTCTCAAAGTGGCTTCCAATTGCCTTCCCTTTCCTCTAGCCACAACAGACACCCTGTGTGTGTGTGTGTGTGTGTGTGTAAGACTACTTTTTCCCCTTGAAAAACATGCCTCCAAGTGGGACCTGTTGCTCTGAATGGCCAAATGGTTATCTCTGTTTTGACACCTTTATTATTTCTTTTATGCTTTGTTCCTCAGTCCTGACTTTGTCTTCATCATAAATCAGCGATTCTCAAAAGGTTTACCACTGCAACCCAGAGCAGCATGTTCAGGCGTGCGGGGGTGGGTGCACAGGAGCAGAACAATCGAGGGAGCATGGAAGCAACCAGTGCCGTGGCTCCGCTACTGCTAGCTGTCGCTGGCCATCACTCCCACTTCCCACTGCCCCTTCTGCCACCAGCCGCTGCCTGCTACCACTGCCCACCACCACCTGCTGCCACTGCCGCCTGCCGCCTGCCACCACCCACCACCGCCACGGCCACCAACCTGGCGACCCTGCGGAAGGGGCCAGGCAACCCCACTTGGGGTTGGGACCCCAAGCTTGAGAAGCACCGTTGTAGATGCTTTTATTGTCTTTTAATAAAGGAACTTTCATTCTATAAGGTTCCTTATTTAGAAATTGAAGTTCTCACACCTCAACCATGTCCTACAAATGGATATTCCTCTCCAGCCTGTCTTTGCCGGCAGATGTGGCTGCACTCTTTCGAGAGCCATCTCTCACTCTTAAAAACACAAATTGGGAGCAGATAATAATATTTATTGCACAATTTATTCGCTGCATCCCGCAATAATGCCTCCATGCATTATTTATCGGGTCCCTAGTCCCATCTTTCCCTTTTCATTATTCAAAAATGTCTACAGACCTAATAATTGGGGGGATATTCACTGCACAACTTCTTCAACCCGTTTTGGAAAGAATTAAAAAAAAAAGTCTTCACAAATAAGAGCAGAGGCAACATTTTTCATTATCTGTCCAGCTCTAATGAAGAAGAAAAGGGTGGGAGAAACCCTCACTTCAGATCTGTTGGTACCGTTGATCTTAAGTGCAATATTAATTTGCAGCTGTATTCTCACATTGATACTGATAAATGATAGCTACAGGCATAAGCAAAACCATCCTGGCAACTATGTAAGAGGAAAAGATTTTTTTTCACAGGTAGAAGAAGATGTTTTCTATACCTGCTTTTGTCCACCTTAAGGGGTCTCAAGGGTGCTGGCAGTTGCCTTCCCTTCCTCTCCCCACAACAGGTAACTTGTGCAGTAGATGAAGCTGAGGGAGAGTTGAGCGATCTGTGACTGCCCCAAGGCCAACCTGAAGGTTTCATGTGTCTCAGAACAGCTGACAACTGCCTTGCCTTCCTCTCCGTATGACAGGCACATTGTGAACCAAGTGGAGCTGAGAGAGTTCTGAGAGAACTGTGACTGTGAGTCAGCTTGGTGTAGTGGTTAGGAGTGTGGACTTCTAATCTGGAGAGACGGGTTTGATTCCCCGCTTCTTCTTCTTCTTCTTCTTCTTCTTCTTCTTCTTCTTCTTCTTCTTCTTCTTCTTCTTCTTCTTCTTCTTCTTCATTTTTTTTGGGGGGGGATCATCTGTATATGGAATTGGGGTCCCTGTGGATGGGTAGGTGGTTGTGAATTTCTTGCATTCTGCAGGGGGTTGGACTAGATGGCCCCGGAGGCACCTTCTAACTCTATGATTCTACTCAATATGGTTCTCTCATGGAAAATGCCCAAACAGTGTCCATTAAACATAAAGCAGGCATAGCGGAGCCAGAGCCAGAGACGGCTACCCAAATTCCAGCCCAATACAATGTGGTATTTTTTAAACATTTTTAAAAGTCGGTTTCTACAAGGATACTAACCAAAATTAGTCTTCTGCAAGCAATCTATATATGAAAACAGATATATACAGATTATATATAAAAATTTTACATCAAAAAAGCCATTTGTTAAAGAACATATACCAAATCTCCATACCTTACATTATAAAAGAGCCAGTTTGGTGTAGTGGTTAGGAGTGCGGACTTCTAATCTGGCATGCTGGGTTCAATTCTGCGCTCCCCCACATGCAGCCAGCTGGGTGACCTTGGGCTCGCCACGGCACTGATAAAACTGTTCTGACCGAGCAGTGATATCAGGGTTCTCTCAGCCTCACCTACCCCACAGGGTGTCTGTTGTGGGGGGAGGAAGGAAAGACGATTGTAAGCCACTTTGAGACTCCTTTGGGTAGGGAAAAGCGGCATCTAAGAACCAACTCTTCTTCTTCTTCTTCTAAAACGTATATCTTATATTCAAATTCTCTTTTATATTTGATATTTAGTATCTCATGGTATCTTCAACCCGTTTTTGAAAAAGCAAGTCTTACAAATAAGAGCACAGACCTTATTCTCACCAGAATGGGAGTGTTGGGTGTGACCAGCCATTATGTACAAGTTGGCTTGATGATCTGGTATTTCAGAAGTGGGGGGGACTTGTTAAGGACACTCCAAGACCCTGATAATAGCCTTCCCTCCCTTTCCCCTCAACAGTTTCGAGGAGATATTTTGGGAATAAATACGTTTAGGTTCTCTCATAGATTTTGCTTCTTAGACCGTAACAGACTGATAGCGTGTATTTTAAAATTTAAGGGACGCGAGCGAGAGAATATTCAGTCAGCCATCTAAGCATAAAAAAGAACCAGACCATGAAATAATTGCAGAACGCACAACGACAGCTCCAGTAGAGAAAAGAAACCCGCTAGAACTTTGGGAAAACATTACATTTGATAAATGTATGAAAGTAAACACACACGGAGCTTCGGAAAGATGTTAGATTGACCGAATGTTACGAACCGTGTAAGGTGTGTTAGAACAGGGGCAGGTAATTTAGAGGGAAATTATCCTATGCATAACAGTGGTCTTCATCATAAAGCTAGGCAATAAATGAAGAGGCACGTCGATAAGTCGGGCTTCAAAATTAAATCTGCTCTTCTGGAAGGCTCCAACCATCACAAGGGAGATGCAACAATGGGGATGCCCGTTGACAATGGAGACCAGCAAGAATGGAGGAGCGCACGTTTCAGATGTGCCAAGAGAAGATTAAAATAGCAGGGCATCCAAGCTGAGTTTAATCTTTCCACCCAGATTGGTTGGAGATGGCACAGCTACCCAGTATCACAGCTCCGTGCCAAGGATACTGCCATGAGTTGTATGACAAAATTGTATTCCAAGAGTACCTTGGAGACCAACAAAGATTTATTCAAGGTGTGAGTTTTTGAGTGCAGGTTCTCTTCCTCAGACAAGGGAACAAGGACCATAAGAGTACACATATAAAGAAAAGATTAATTAGTGGCAAATTGGTAAACTGTGCCACTGATTTGCCACTAATTTACCTTTTCTTTATATTTGTACTCTATAGCTGTACTCAGACCAACACGTCTACCCGCTTGAATTTGTCATGACTGGTGACTGCTAAAGTCAACACAGGAATGCCCTGCCTTTCCACTTGGATTAAAGTGGATTACAGTAATATTTCAAATATCCCCAGCTAAGACCAAAACTAAAACAGCAAACACCATATCTCTCCCTGCCCCTTAAAACATGTCTGCCATTCAGCCGCCCTTCCAAAGCCCTGGTAAACAGGCGAGCTCTGCAGAACCTCTTGAAGATCTCTGAGCAGGTCCTTCCCAGCTCTTAGAGGAAGCTGGGCCACAGAAACAAAAGCTATAGAGTGGTAGATGCCAGACAGGTCACGCTAAGTGGGGAACAGTCAACAGATGGCTGACTGACAACTGCAGTTGGTGTACGGGAACTACGGTAGGTGACGGACTTTCAAATGTCACTTACAGGAAAACCCAAGACAGGCCGGAATGTTTCTGCTCAAATAAAACACCTGAGAAATTTCTAAGAAAGTCTGAACCAGTGTTGATGACCAGAGAAATGTTTCAAGGGGCAGTGTAGGGCTCCCTCCATCCCTAAGCCCTCAGACTTTTGCCCCAGTAAGGAGACTGAAGCAGATTAATATGATGCATATTCATCTGCAACACCGACAACCAAATATCCCCCTTATTTGTGAGGCCGTTCCTTGTGATCTATGATGTTATTTACTACTTTGTCACAAATGGTTACAAATGTTATAATGTATTTTCTAGATTTTATGTTCTATATACACTGCCCTGAGACACCAAGTAATTGGTGTCATAGAAGCCAAACAAAAAAAAACAAAACCCATACATAATCTTTCCAGTAAAGATTCTTTCTTTTAAACCCTAAAGTGCAGTGGATCTGGATCTGTGCCTCACCCATGCTCTGCAGTTCTATTTTTCTGGAAGGATCCAGGAGCAAGTCTAGTCCAAAAGTCCCAACAGAGGTTCTAGCAGGGGAGTGCAACTATCGTATATCTGTGACCGAAGAATGGCACATTCCGTCTATCTGGTCGTCCTCTTCCACTGAGCATGCAGCTCCCGGAGGGACGCACACGGAGCTGCCTAGCCAGCCACATCAGCGGAATCAACCCTGGCTATCCATGGGGTGACAGATGCCACAGCCAGATCACCCTCACATACAAATAATAGAGAGAACACTGCTGATGTTCAAGAGTAAAAGAAGACTAGGCCGACCTTGGCTTCTATTTTAAAACCCGATTCAAGGAGGCAGCAGAGAAGAGAGGAGTGAAGAGTAAGAAATAAACCGAGGGCAACGATGTGTTCGTTCTAGTCAAATAGGCTTAGTTCGACTATGTCGCCTCCATTTTTAAACTCCATGTTTTCTCCCTCCAATCCTACCGAGAGGGAGCTTTTATTTTCCTGCGCCGATATTCCAAACATATGAGAAAATATTGTTTTAACAAAATGCATCGGCCTTGACGATTATGCTAAAACCAGACATCCACCTGGCAGGGGCTGAACACAAAAAAATTCATTTTAAACAAGACCTCCGAATGGACGGCAATTCCCCCTGTGCTCACAAAGAAAACACAATCTTTTGCCCACTTGCCAGCCTCCTTCCACGTTCGTTTTCATGAGAACCTGGCGGATAAAGATAGACTTCTCCAGCTGGCAATTAGATTAGCATACGCCAAATCCAGTTTTTGGGGAGGGTGGCGACGGGCAGGGAATGCCGTTAATTCACGGATGTGCCCCTGTTCTATAAATTTCACGCACACGCACAAAAAATTTAATATGAACACTCGTGCAGGGTAAATGAATTAAGATTTCTGAAGCTAGCTTGCCCGGAAATGTTGAGTTTTTTAATTTCCTGTCCTTGGATGTATTTGACCATTGTGATAAAAATCAAAGTGTGCATGTGGGTGGGTGGGTGGGGGTGGGGGGGAAGGTTCCTTTTCAATTCCATCGATGTTTTTTGACAAAAAAAATATATTTCTGATGTTTGTTTCCAGTTCTCAAAACGCTGCAAAGCTTGAGTGCTCCAAAGAATAACCTTTAATCTCATGGCTCGGGGTGACTTTGTAGTGGCAGCATTTGTTTTTTGCTTGTTGTTTTTAACCGCCCTTCTTCCGAAAAGTCATTCAAAGCTGTGTAGTAAGAATTAGATTCTTATCACAGAACCATATGTTTGTAATAACTTCTGGGTTCTGGGTGTCATAGAGTTTTCAAGAAGTCCTTGAGGCAAGGTAAGGACTCAGGGGCACCCCATCAAATTGATAGGCAATAGATTTACGGTCAACAAAAGGAAGTAACTCTTGACATGACAAATCACGACTTGACAGATTTACTAGGGCTGCCAGGTGAATCCCAAAAGTAATGGCAGGGGGTTATGGCAAATGCTGTGAACAGCAACAGGAGAAAAATTAAATAAAAACAACAATGTTGGAAGTACCTCTACATTGAGTAGCTCTAGGAATCCTCAGAAAGACTGGTTTTACCATAGAGTTTCTGGTGATTCCTAGAACTACCTTACATCCCTTCCAAGTTTCCCTCAGAAGTGACAGAGCTGCAGGCATCCCAACCCTCCCTTAGGTTGTCAGGATCACTGATAGCCCCTAGCACAAATGGCTTTAAAGGGAGATGAAGCAGATTTCTGGAGAAAGAGATCCATCCATGACTATTAGCCATTGGGATTTAAAAGAATCTACATAACCAGAGGCAGTAAATATCGGACAAACAAGACTAGAAGGAATAATTAGGGAGGGTTTTGGGACTCTCTGTTGTGTTTGTTGGCCTATCAGGGCAATGGGTTAGTCAGTGTTTGTGAAACAGTATGGTGGAATAGATGGACCACTGTTTGTGGGTGGGCTGGTTTGGTTGCTTTCAAAGCCAGCAGGCCAATCACTTTCCTATGGGATACAGTGCTAAAACAACAATTCCCAGATGACTCCTGTAAACAATGTGCCTTATTAAGATTCTGGAAGGCAAAAAGGGAGACAGGCTGTCCAGTTACCTGAAAGAGAGGCCCAATTGTTTCAATGACTAAATAACATTAGATTGGGTTGTTTTAGTGCTGATTGCAAAGGATGCACACACAGACCCATGACTCCAGTGTGTAGGGATACAACCATTGTTTCTGACCCTCCATACAGCATCTCATAAGAGGTAAAAGGTCAGTTTCAACTGACAAACATGAAACCATAGAATCATAGAGTTGGAAGGGACCTCCTGGGTCATCTAGTCCAATCCCCAGCACTGTGCAGGACACTCACCACCGTATAGCTCTTCCACTGTCACCTGCCACCCCCTTGAACCTTCACAGAATCAGCCTCTCTGTCAGATGGCTCTCCAGCCTCTGTTTAAAAATCTCCAAAGATGCAGAACTCACCACCTCCCGAGGTGTTCCTATATATCACAAATATATGTGTCCCTATATAGATGTTCCTAGATATCACAAAACAAGCTGTACTATAAAGTTTCTGCAGGGGTAGAATTCTCCATGTGATGATGTCACTTCCAGGGGAAACTCAAAAGCAGTGGTGGTAACTCTAGGAACTGCTGTAAGCTCTAGAGCTGCAAGAAGAAAGTGGACGATCTCCAAAGCACAACAAAGGAAAAAAGAATCTGTCCAATATCTTAATCAAAATTTAAGAGTCTCTATTATCTCTTTATTATTATAATGTCCACCTGGACTCCACCAAAAGAAGCTCTTGAGCAGCCTTTCTCAACTTATTTTTACCATCAAAAAACCCCTGAAACATTCTTCAGGCTTTGAGAAACCCAAGAAATGACAGGACCATGCAGAATAGGGATGGGAAGCATAGCTGTGGACACGCCCACACAGGGCCCCTCCCCTTCCCACCCCCTCCAGGCACATCATCATAAATTATAAATGAACTCCCACCCATTCATGAAACCTTTCCAGGGCTGTCAAGAAACCCCAGGGTTTCACAAAACCCTGATTGAGAAAGCCTACTCTAGAGCAATTCTTAGAGCTACTGCTGTTGTTTCTGGTTTCCCCCTGGAAGTGACAACATTGCACTCACAATATCCATCCATCCATCCGTCCGTCCGTCCGTCCGTCCGTCCGTCCGTCCGTCCGTCCGTTCGTTCGTTCATTCATTCATTCATTTATATACCGCCCTCCCTAGAGGCTGAGGGTGGTTTTTGTTGGCATTTTTTTTAAAGAACGTTCTCCTGAGCAGGGGGTTGGACTACATGGCCTGTATGGCCCTTTCTAACTCTATGATTCTATGATTCTATGATCCTGCGTTGAGCAGGGGGTTGGACTAGATGGCCTCTATGGCCCCTTCCAACTCTATGATTCTATGATCCTATGATCCTGCGTTGAGCAGGGGGTTGGACTAGATGGCCTCTATGGCCCCTTCCAACTCTATGATTCTATGATCCTATGCTACTGCTCCAAGAGGTAGTGGGCAAGGGGAAGCTGGCCCAGGGGGTTCCCTGTCGTGACCAAGGACTTAGCATTCCTGGAGCCAGCTTCCATGCCAGCTAAGTGCAGTGCATAGTTTGAGACATATAACAGATCTCCATTTGGTCTGCCTATCCATTACAGGGTGGGATCCCAATAAATATCTGAGTGCCTGGGATGTGTCATTGTTCCCAAATATGCATGTTTGCATTCCCATCCTAAGCCAAAAATTCTAATTTTATGTTGCCAATGGAATCCAGGCAAAATAAAGGGACTGATGGCTGATGGCTTCCCTAAACAGCCAGCTCGACTCCAGTCTCAAAAAGAACTGCTGTATATCAAATATGACAGCGGTATTCCTGAAGGCCTTACTGGAGGAAAGGAAATAGACTTTTTAAAAGGATCTGTACGATTGTAGAAGAAGTTCTCTCCCGTCTCTTTGGCGCGTTCTTCCCACGCTTCTTTATCGTGGAAATGGAAGTGGTACGAAAATCATTAGTATTTTTTTCCCCCAGCCATCAAGATAGTTAAATTAATATGAATCATACAGCTGCATCAAATTCAAATGCCATTTAGTCAATGTTATTAACTCCAGTTTTATAATAGCTCAAGGCAAGTAGATTACCATGAAGTAATTCAATCACTAAGCACAGGTCTCTTCACTCCTGTAAGGGCAAAATCTTTAATATCGATCGGCAGAACAAGACAGAAATGATGAGCAAAAAACAGCCCTCATCATGCCACACAGAATATTATCAAATGTTGGCCAAATACGTCAAAGCGCTACAAGTGAAATGGGCACTGCGTTATAGGAGTTGGGTAAAAGACACAGCCGCCCTTCAAGCTGCAGGGGATGTTTTAATTGATGATAATGTCCTTTGAAAGGAGGGAAGGAGGCATGGTCCAGCAGGATCTTGTCATTTTGCAGAATCGCAGGACTTGGATGAGAGACCAACAAGGAAGGCTCTGCAGAGGAAGGCCAGGGCGAGCCACCTCTGCTTGTCGCTGACCCCCAGCAAGGAACTTTCAAGACAAGTGACAAGTAGAGGTGGTCACTTGTCTTGGGAGTGGTCTACTTGTCGCTTGTCTTGAAATTCCTTGCTGGGGTTGGTACTTAGATGGGAGACCACCAAGGAAGGCTCTGCAGTGGAAGGCCAATGCAAACCACTTCTACTTGCCGCTTGTTTTGAAGGCACAATTTTATTCACAGAAAATTTCTGAGTGCGACCCGACAGATCTCAAAGTGGACATGTGTTAACACCCTCCCCGCCCTGAGAAATTCAGCGTGAATTACGCTTTCTATGAAATTTAGGGAACACATGAGAGTCGGCTAACAATGGTGATTAATGGTATCAAAATGCATCCCTAACCCGCAGTGTTTATCCAGCTGTTTAGAAGAATAGCCAAAACCTTCCAGAGCCAAATTAAATTTTGCAAAAAAATAGCTCATTTTAGTGATGTATCAAACTCCCTTGGTAAGGGAAAAAATAACACCTTAATGAATCTTATCAAGGCTGTCGGAGGTTCCCACCAAGTTCTTCAGACATTTGGCTTGAGCAAAAAAGTCCACTTTCCCCTCAGATTGCTCCGTAGTTGAAAGTCAGGGACAACTCGATGTTATCCTGATGCCGAGAACATGGCCAGGACATCTCAGAAAACTCATAAGGACAAAAAACCTCCCTTCCAGCTCCATCGGGCCTCTTTATTTAAACATTAATAAAACTCCCATTGGTGTCCTGAGACTAACTAAAAGTTACTGCAACAGCCAGCTCCTATACTAATCAATCTTTTAATTAAAATCATGATAACGGTGGTAGTTTTTTCCTTACCCTGCAGGGCCGTAAGTGTCTCAGTGCCCGAAACAGCTCGCCCTGGAATTAAATGTCCTCAATAAAGTGAGCCAGCTCAGCCAACCGCTGAATTATCATAACTCAACATCACAAAATTACGCCGTCTCTCTTTCCCTCACCACAAGAAGTACTGCGTTTCATGGCCGTTTTAATCTTTGAAATGTGCCTCCAGTATGAGCGTACAGGAGTCTGTCGTCCAAGGGAGAAAAGCTCGTGTCTTGTCGAAGGTCATCGCCTTCTTGTGAAACCATGACAAGATGGTGATCGCTTGATGGCAGCTGGGGATATTAAAAATAAAAAATTACTGCCCACGAATTTAAGATCTAGCAGCCTAATCCACCCCTGGCAGTGTGCTGCTGACCAGATCGTGATTTCCCTCAGTAGTACTCTGTCAACCTTTAGGTTTTGTCCGACCTTTGGTCCCGTTTATATTTTGTCCCACCATTTATAATTTGTTCGGGAGGCTTCACTTCCTCCCGAAAGGATGTGGACAAAATTGAGAGGGTGCAGAGGAGAGTGATGAGGTTGATCCGGGGCCTGGGGCCCAAGTCCTATGGGGAAAGGCTGAGGGACTCAGGAATGGTCAGCCTGGAGAAGAGGAGGAAGAGAAGGGATGCTTTTGCTTTCTTTAAGTATTGGAAGGTTGTCACTTGGAGGAGGGCTGGGAGCAATTCCTGTTGGCAGCAGAGGACGGGACCCTAAGTAATGGGTTTAAACCATGTGTAGAACGGTATCAGCTAGATATTGGAGGGAGAGTAGTTCAGCAGTGCTGCCTAGGGAGGTGGTGAGCTCCCCCTCAGTGGCAGTCTTCAAGCAAAGGTTGGATACACACTTTTCTTGGATGCTCTAGGCTGATTCTGCATTGACTAGATGGCCTGTATGGCCCCTTCCAACTCTATGATTCTAGGACCTGCTTCTAATAACCTCAGGGCATGACATGTGGTTTTCTGCTTCCACATAATATTTTACAATAGCTCTGTGAAGCTGAGAGAGACAGAGAGAGACAGAGAGACAATAACTGACTCAAAGACTTGGGTTGATGTAGCCAAGATGTAGCACTATTGCTGCAACTTCACAAAGAGTGGCAACTCGAAACTGTGCACTTTTGATGCGCAATTTATTCATTTATTATTATTCCTCGAAGGATCAGGGAAGCTCACAGAAGTTAAAAATGCAATACAACCGTACAATCAACTATAACCGAATTTAAAATTTAAAAAATTAATTCCATTAAAAATACAATTTATCATCATTAAAGCCAGTGGTCCCCTGCCCCCGGTCCGGGGACTGATCCTGGTCTGTGAATCAGTTGGTACCGGGCAGTGGCTCCTCCTCATCCTTCTCCTCGGCTGTTTGGATAAGGAGGCCAGAAGAATTATGGCATTGTACCCAAGCTCCATTCCCAAATTTTGAGGAGTTTCGTGACCTGGATTTGTCAGTCCTACCTTTCATCCCCTGCCAGGGAGAACCTAGTAACCTCAGCCATTTCCAAAAGCTGAGAAGTCTGAGGAATTGAGAAGAAATCATGAACAACTTCCTCCTAAATTCTTGAGCGTGAAATTTTGTCAGAATAAATATCAGGGGCGGACCCAGCTCGGAGGGACTTGTCTAGCATGAATGCAAAAGATCCGGACATTCCAGAGGCATTAAAGGCAATGAATCGAATAGGCAAATGTTTTCAATGGAAGACTTTACTACTGATTTAGCAACGGAGCTCCCTGGACATGGGTTTCTGCAAGTGTTTTTTTTTTTTTTACTGCATTCTTTATAGACCCTTAAACACTTTGCATAATTTTTGCACCAAGTGTTGGCATTTATGATGTTGTGTGTTTCCGAATTAATATTCCCACTTAGATGACTGTAACTTAGCATGCGTGGAAACTACTCCGGAAAAAAAGAGAGAGAGAGAGAGAGAGTGGGTTGTGTCACTCCAAATTGATTGCCATCACCTCGCCAGTTAATTGGGGGCAATTAGAGCTGCACCTGGGATGTCAAAGCCACAGGTTTCTTTTCCAAACTGGGGAGAAAAGGTTGGAGTGCCAGTAATTCAAATTCCTTCGGAAACCGTCAGATGGAAGAAGTCGCGGTTCTGAAAGAATCTGGCAATCTGTGGGAGGGTAAACATGTGCAAAAAAAATTTTTTTTAGACTGTTTTGGATTGGGCCCCAATCAATTTGGGATTAATCCGAAGCAACTGAAGCAGTGGTTCTCAATGTGGGGGTCGGGACCCCTTTGGGGGTCAAATGACCGTTTCAGAGGAGTCGTGGCAGGGCAAGCAGCTTGGCCGGGAGGGGGCGCCATCCACACAACAGCCTTGCGGGGTAGATCGAGATACGGTGTTTGTCTGTCTGGTGCAGCGGAAAAGAGCGAGATCAGCATGGTGGGACAAGAGGCACAACTGAACTGAGAAACAATTTAGATACAATCATGAACAATGGATCTTCACGCCATTGGTCCGTTTCGGTTTAATTTCTGCGAAAGAACCCTTGCATAATTTTATGGTTGGGGGTCACCACAACATGAGGAACTGGATTAAAGGGTCGCGGAATTAGGAAGGTTGAGAACCACTGACCTAAAGCATCCTTATCTGGTTCGGATTTGACTGAATCGATCCGGCTGAAGCCAAAGTGATTAGTCTCCATTAAAGACAATGGGAATTTTCCCCTTTCTGTCTATTTTTTGGCATGGGGTAGGGGTGGGGATTTGAAGTAGAGTCACCAAATTTGCAGCATCGGTGCGGGAGACCTTCCTCAGATGAACCTTAAAGTTTCAAAAAGATTGGACCAGGAGGTCTAATTCTACAGTCACCCCTAAAGGGTTTCCTCATCCAACCTCTATTGTTTTTTGATAGTGAGGGGGAAACAATCACCACATCATGTGCTCTTGTCTCATTTTGCCAGTGCCATGTCATGTGCTACATCACTTCCCAGTAAAAACAAACAAACAAAAACCCAGAAATAACCAAGAGAGTTTCTGGGAATCACAGGAAACTCTGAGGTAAAATCTTAGGGGTTCTGGTGATTCTTAGAACTACCTTGGAAGTGACAAAGGGTAGCTCTGGGAATTGTGGGAAACCTTATGGTTTTACATAATTAAAAGAAAAATTCTCCTGCCACTGCTCAGAGTGATTGTGAACAACAAGATCTGGCAGTAAGATAACTCCTAGCCACAATGGAAGTCTGGCAACCCTAATAAATCTGGTGTTATGTTGCTAACAGTGGCCCAACACAAAGCTCAGATTAGTCCACAAGAAGTACCTCTCCCATTGTTAGAATCATAGAATCATAGAATAACAGAGTTGGAAGGGACCTCCTGGGTCATCGAGTCCAACCCCCCTGCAATGCAGGACACTCACAACTCTATCGCTCATCCACATCCTCCCTTCAAAGCTGTTAAGAGATATCAGCGGGTTCCATTTCAGGAGGGGCTATATTTCCGTTCTGTAAACTCACAGGATACAAGTCAACACATCCGTTTAGATTGCCAGCTTCATGAGGATGCCGTAAAGAACTCCTTTTCCCTTTATTAAAATCCAAAGGTCTTGTAAATAAGGAAAGTGAATTCCAACATCTATTAAATGGTCATTCCCCTGAGATTATAGCTACGGTGGCTACATTTTTAGTTGAAGTACTTATAGCCAGAAGTAAGCTCTTTTATGGGGAGGGGAACGGAAGGTGATTGTAAGCTGCTTTGAGACCTCTTTGAGCAGCTAAAAACAGGGTATAAAACCAACTTCTTATATCTCTTTTGCTGTTTGTCTATATATTCCCTTGTTCTGACCTTCTGCCATATATACGTTGTAAAGGTTTATAAATGGATGGATGGATGCTTTCTGTGTGTTGTTCTATGAAAGAGCGGGAATGACAGGTGAAGAAGAAGAGTTGGTTTTTATATGCCACTTTTTCTCTACCCGAAGGAGGCTCAAAATGGCTTACAGTCACCTTCCCTTTCCTCTCCCCACAACAAACACCCTGTGAGGGAGGTGAGGCTGAGAGAGCCCTGATATTATTGAAGAAGAAGAAGAGTTGGTTCTTAGATGCTGCTTTTCTCTCCCTGAAGGAGTCTCAAAGTGGCTTCCAATTGCCTTTCCTTTCCTCTCCCCACAACAGGTACTCTGAGAGGGAGGTGAGGCTCAGAGAGCCCTGATATTACTGAAGAAGAAGAAGATTTGGTTCTTATATGCCATTCTAGAGGGGGGTGGTAGAAAGAGGGTGCTGAGGATACCCACCCACCCACCCACCCACCCACCCACCCATCCATCCATCCA
>BDOT02000005.1:10437625-10468996 GCA_003118565.2 Paroedura picta | reverse complement strand
ATCTATCTATCTATCTATCTATCTATCTATCTATCTATCTATCTATCTATCTATCTATCTATCTACCTCCCGGAAGGCTCAGAGTGGTTTACATAAAACAGGAACAATACAGATAACTCAATAATTGTGCCAATAATAATACAATGACAACCGCAGACAATATATTAGAGTGGTAGAACAATGGAAAGGACCTTGAATCAACTGTGACCTACTGATGGCCCCATGGGTTGGACAGATCAGCAGTGTTTACCATAGGAGAGGGGCTCAGGGGCCAATGGGGGTGATTGGCTCAGGTCGATCTCAACCAAATGCCTGGAGGAGGAGCTCCCTTTTTCAGGCCCTGCGGAATTGTTCAACTTCAAATTTATCTTTAGCATGGAAGTATTTGTGTAGCACAGAAAAACCCACAGAATATGGTATTGGCCTTACAATTCCTCTTTCCAAAGAATCTCAATTGTGGAACGGCCAACTCCAAACTGGAGTACCGGGTTTCATTCCCAACTCTTCCGCATACAGCCAGCTGGGTGACCTTGGGCCAGTCACAGTTCTCTCAGAGCTCTCTCATCCCCACTCACCTCACAGGATGTCTGTTGTGGGGAGAGGAAGGGAAAGGTGTTGGTAAGCCTCTTTGAGACTCCCTCAGGTCGTGAAAAGTGGGGTATAAAAAACAGCTCTTCTATTTATTTATTTATTTTAGCTCCTAGTCTTCCTAGTGACGAAATGCTAGGAGTAGGCAATGCCCAGAGAAATGTCAGATATCAGAGGAGTTTCTTGATTGTTGTCATATTCATACAGTGGCCCTCCCTCACCTTGTGTGCCCCCTTGGCCCTTTCAGCTACTACAGCAAGCAAAACACAGTGTGTGGATCAGTGCGAAATAGAATCATAGAATCACAGAATCATAGAGTTCGAAGGGGCCACACAGGCCATCTAGTCCAACCCCCTGCTCAACGCAGGATTAGCCCTAAGCATCCTAAAGCATCCAAGAAAAGTGTGTATCCAACCTGTGCTTGAAGACTGCCAGTGAGGGGGAGCTCACCACCTCCTGAGGCAGCCTATTCCACTGCTGAACTACTCTGACTGTGAAATTTTTTTCCTGATATCTAGCCTATATCGTTGTACTTGTAGTTTCAACCCATTACTGCGTGTCCTCTCCTCTGCAGCCAACAGAAACAGCATCCAGCCCTCCTCCAAGTGACACCCTTTCAAATACTTAAAGAGGGCTATCATGTCCCTTCTCAACCTCCTTTTCTCCAGGCTGATCATTCCCAAGTCCCTCAACCTATCTTCATAGGGCTTGGTCCCTTCGCCCCAGATCATCCTCGTCGCTCTCCTCTGTACCCTTTCAATTTTACCTACGTCCTTCTTGAAGTGATCTCTTCTTTAAGTGAAATCATGCAAAGGTGCTTCACTTTGCATCATTTTTGCACGTCACAGAATTCTGCATGGGTCGCTCCAGCGTTCGGAGGTTTGTCTTGTTGCAGGATTGATTCCCACCCCCTCCCTTCCACGCTGTCCTGCCGAGGTTTATATCTCCCTGCGAGATGCTCACGAGAAACCGCACATTTGGGCGGACTCAAATTATGGCGACCTCAGCAGTATTCCTGGTTTCGTTGACAGTCGAACGAGGACGTTTGACAGAACAGGAGTCGGGCAAGCAGACAGGGGAGGAGGGACTCGTACCGTAACCCATCCCTGCCCCCGAGGCTTTTCAGCAAAGCAGAACCATATGCGTCCCACTGGGGCGCCTGGGAGAAGACATCGGCTTGGCGCGGTGCTGATTAAGTGTGATAAAATGATGACACAGCCAGGAATGTGCTGAGAATTTTACCAAGCTGACTCCTCAGAACTGTCAGGTTACTGATCCCCCCACACAGATCTCGGGTGTTGCTACATCTGTTCTTGGTTTACCATCGTAGGCCCCCAATCTGTTTCAGTTCAGCATGAAGCCTTACTGTTTCTCTAAAGTTTTATGAATTTTCGTCAAGGTTGGGTTCTTGGCTCTGCCAAATGAGGGCACATTGGCCTGATGAGGATGGGCGAAAATCAAAATAGAACAGAAGAGATCACAGAGGACCACCCAGCCCCCAGCCCCACTTCTCGGGGACTTAAAAATCACCCACTCCTGACAGGTGCTCACCCAATCTCCTTCCTAAAACTTACAACAAAGGGTACCCCAACACCATCTGAGGCAGTATATTTCCATCGATGAACAGCCCTCACCATCAGAAAATGCTATTCTAATAATATTGAAGTAGAACCTCCTTCCCTGTAATTTGAACCTGTCTCTCCTAGTCCTTGGCCCTTTTGGCACACAGTGGATAATGCACTTTCAGTGCACTTGAAAAGTAGATTATCCTGTTCTGGACAGGAAAATCTAGCTGCAAAATCACATTGAAACTCTTTCACTCCCTCTATTGGACTCAGGGTTACACTTGGCTGCATGGAGCAGACCATTGCCCACCCTTCTTTTACCGCCCAAACAAAACATGAAGATGTTGGATGATACCCTGAGTGTGTGTGTGTGTGTGCATCTGTCTTATACTCAATCAGACCTTGGTCCATCAAGGTCAGTATTGTCTCCTTGGACTGATAGTGGCTTTCCAGAATTGTCCAAAAAGCGATCTTTCCCATCACCTACATAGAATCCTAGAGTTGGAAGGGACCTCCTGGGTCCTCTAGTCCAACCCCCTGCACTATGCAGGACACTCACAACCCTATCGCTCATCCACTGTAACCTGCCACCCCCTTGAGCCTTCACAGAATCAACCTCTCTGTCAGATGGCTCTCCAGCCTCTGTGTAAAAATCTCCAAAGATGGAGAACCCACCACCTCCCGAGGAAGCCTGTTCCACTGAGAAACTACTCTAACAAATTAATCCTTTTGATGAGAGATTGCGGGAATTGAGCCTGGGGACCTTCTCCAGGCTGGAGAACGCTCAGCCATTGACTTGTGCACCTTCCCAGATGGTCCTTACTGCCAGGAAATTTCTGCTTGCCCATCCTTTATTTCAGCCATATGGGATTAAACAGATGCGTTAAGTCAAGCCAGAATGTTGTGGGATCCATAGTGGCTATGTTTAAGGTTGTAATTTATTTAAATGGGGCAGTTTCAGGATTGGTTAAATTATAACTGGGGTAGTATCGAGAAAACCATGGAGGGAAAAAGAAGAATCATTTTTATACCCCACTTTTCACTACCAAGAGTCTCAGAGTGGCTTCCAATCACCTTCCCTTCCTCTCCTCACAGCAGACACCCTGTGAGGGAGGTGAGGCTGAGAGAGCTCTGAGAGAAACTGCTCTGTGAGAACAGCTCTAATAGGTCTGTGACATTCCCAGCTGGCTGCATGTGGAGGAGCGGGGAATCAAATCCAGTTTGCCAGATTAGAAGCCACTGCTCTTAGTCACTATAACACACTGGCTCTCTCATTGATACATTCAGATATATATTTTTTAATTTCCTCTATTTCCTTCCTTTTGCCTAAGGTTAATCAGGGAGATCAGAAATCAATGCATGAAGAGACAAAAACCTTAAAAATGTTCATTCAAAAACATGCTTTAAAAGAAAGAAAGGAGCATAGTCCAGCATCCTGTCTCACACGGTGGCCAGCCTCTAGACGAAGAAGAAGAAGAAGAAGAAGAAGAAGAAGAAGAAGTTGGTTCTTATATGCCCCTTTTCTCTACCCGAAGGAGTCTCTAAGTGGCTTACAGTCGCTTTCCCTTTCCTCTCCCCACAACAGACACCCTGTGAGGAAGGTGAGGCTGAGAGAGCCCTGATATCACTGCCCGGTCAGAACAGCTTTATCAGCGCCGTGGCGAGCCCAAGGTCACCCAGCTGGATGTATGTGGGGGAGTGCAGAATCAAACCTGGCATGCCAGATTAGAAGTCCACATTCCTAACCAACACACCAAACTGTCTCCTGACGGCCAAGAACAGACGGCCAAGAACAGAGCATAGAGGCTGAGGCCTTGTGCAGATGTTGCCTCAGAGGTTTAGTGTCTCTGAATGTGGACATTTCCCTCAGTCAACATGGCTAGTAGCCACTGAAAGACTTATCCTCCATGAATCTATCGATCTTTATATTTGTGGCCATCACTGCATCCTCTGGTAGTGAATTCCACATGTTAATCATATAAAGTAATATTTTCTTTGGCCCATCCTGAGCTACTACACCACTTTATGCCTCTTGGGATGATTCAGTGAGCTCTGGACCACCAAAATTTACGTTATGGTACTCTCCCACCGAAACACTGTTTTGAAGGGGCAAACTCCCTGTTAGGGATCATTCATTCATTCATTCATTCATTCATTCATGCGTCAGTCAGTCAGTGGTTGACCATTGTGTGAGACAGGATGCTGGTCTACATGGACCATTGGTCTGATCCCGCAGGGCTCTTCTGATGTTCGTTCTTATGAAGGCCTCAGGCTCCAGAGGAACTGGTTGGCCACTGTGTGAGACAGGATGCTGGACTACATAGACCGTTGGTCTGATCCAGCAGGGCTCTTCTGATGTTCTCATGAAGGCCTCAGTCTCCATGCCCTGTTGTTGACCCTCCAGAGGTTGGCCACTGACTGAGATAAGATGCTGGACTAGATGGACCACTAGTCTGATCCAGCAGGTCTCTTCTGATGTTCGTTCTCATGAAGGCCTCAGGCTCCATGCCCTATTGCCGGCCCTCCAGAGGAACTGGTTGGCCACTGTGTGAGACAGGAGTCTGGGCTATCTTTACCTTATCTCTGCCTTGTTTCGTTCACTATGACCCTTAGCAGAATAGCTCTGTTCTCAGATTTCTTTTTTTTTTTTAATCAATCCATTCTAATGTAGATTTCGTTCTGATTTTGTTCTTCTGCATATATCAGCGACTAAAGTGAAAAGATGTCCAGGAAGTGCTATACTAAATTCTAGCTTGCAGATGAAAAAAAATTGCCACTAGGGCTGTGGCAGGCTGGCTGAATAATTTGAAAGCAACTCCAGAACAAAAGGTAGGGAGTTCATTATGCTTCTTCTGGTGGCTGCCAAAGTAGTACTAATGAAATGCTGGGAGTGAAGATCAATACTTTCACCGAAGGAATGGTTGGGGGTTTAATGTATAGCAGAAGTGCGGGAGGGGGGGGGGTGAGCCATTATCAGCTCTGGCCACACATCAAGCGGATAGATCTTGAATTTTTAAATAACGCTCGGATAAATGCATGGAATCTTGAAACCCTTTTTATAGCACTCTTTCTTTCTTTTTAATAAAAACGTTATTTAAAATTGAAACATACATATCGAGATTCATCGCCTTCAAGGATCGCTGCCTTGTCGTGGCGAAGGGGCTTGCGTAGCTCAGTGAAGCTATGAGCTATGCCGTGCAGGGCCACCCAAGACGGACAGGTCATAGCGGAGAGCTCTGACAAAAGGTGATCCACTGGAGAAGGAAATGGCAAACCACTCCAGTATCTTTGCTATGAATACCCAATGGACAAGTTCAAAAGGCAAAACGATATGAGCCCCTCAGGTTGGAAGGTGTTCAATAAAGGGACGACAGAGAATGAGGTGGCTGGATGGAGTCACTGAAGCAGTCGGTGCAAACTTAAATGGACTCCGGGGAATGGTAGAGTTCAGGAAGGCCTGGAGGATCATTGTCCATGGGGTCGCGTTGGGTCGGACACGACTTCTTTGCAACTAACAACAGCAACCGAGATTCATATATTCATATCAAAAGGGAGATAAACAACCAGCACCCAAAGTCCAGGAAAAATGCCCCCCCCCCACAAAGCCATTGATAAAACATGCTCCAAATCCACACTCCAACAAAACGTACATTCATCAAGCATTTTTTTTAAAAAGGGAACTGTTTCAACAACAATAATAATCAAACCTCCATGATAAGATCCTCTCAACAATCCATACATTATATACCACCTCCCTGTCGCTACATCAGCCTGTTCCGGAACTTCATAGAAACATAGAATCATAGAGTTGGAAGGGGCCATACAGGCCATCTAGTCCAATCCCCTGCTCAACGCAGGGTCAGCCCAAAGCATCCTAAAGCATCCAAGAAAAGTGTGCATCCAACCTTTGCTTGAAGACTGCCAGTGACTTTGTCAAGATATATCATCCCAAGTAAACCCCTCATTCTGGAATCTACCTGGTTCATCTACTCCGAGGCAGTATTTCTCAGTGCTTCCAGGCCAGGTCACCTCCCTGGCCACTGGGCGGGGATATGAGGAGTTGGGAAACTCTTGGAGATTTGGGGGTGAAGCCTGGTAAAGACAGGGACATCAGTGGGATGCAAAGCTATATAGTCCATTCCCCAAAGCATCCATGTCCTCAAAGATAATTAATCTCTGTATTTTGGCTATAAGTTGCAATTCCGAGGGATATTCAGTTCCCACCTGGAGTCTGGCATCGCTACCATTTGTTTTTCCTTTTTTAAGATTAGATTTATTACAGTCCTTGACCAGGATACAAGGTATATACAGATTAGGAAAGAATTTATGACATCTCTCCCACTAACCAGGCAGGTTTCTGGTCCACTGCCTGATAAAAAAGGACGAGTTAACTTCTGCAGTAGCCAGATTTCTTTGGTTGGTTACCAAAATTAGGGATATTTGGGAAGGAAACTGGAGGAAATCTGCCAAAGGTTTGTGCTGCTTGCTAAATTTACAATGTATCTTAGATTATCCGATCTTAAATTTTGACACGGTTGTTATTTATGATTCTTAGAACGTTCCTGTTTATTTTTTTTGTATGTTTTAATTTATCGGTATGTTTTTAATGTATTTTATCCATATATCCTGGTCAAGTACCATAATAAATCTAATTTATTTCTTTTTCTGGGTGGCTTCACTTGCCCCTCTTGAAATGAGGAGCTTGTGGTTGGCTGGATCGGGCCCCGTGATGAAGAAAGTTCCGGTTGTCGAAAGGTCTTTGTAAAAAGTTGAAGCGCAAAGCCACTCATTGGGTTAGAAACAAGGTTTTCTTGTCATTCGCAGAGGGGCATGTGGAGGATCCATCCATTTGCATGATGTTTGCACCTCTTCATGACGGACTGCCTCTTCTCCTTCCAAGCAGTTGACTGTCCCCTGCCCTCCCCCTCCCTTCTCATTCAATTAAGATGGTTGGGTGGGTGGGTGGGGGGGAGAATCAAGGATGTGTTGATGGTGAGAAAGCCAACTGGGAAAGAAATCTGTCATCACAGCTGTGGGGCGGGGTGGGGAGAAACAGCTGGCCAGCTAATGGTGCAGGTGCAAAGATTCATGGGAATTCCATAGAACAGCCAAGCTGGGCAGGGCGGATCAAGGAGAGAAGCAGGCGCCCCAGTTGAGCGAACTAGGAGGGCTACTACGAAGAACGGTGTTGCTGAATGTAGCAAAATTGGCTGAGGAAACAAAATCCTTCTTTACCCTGCGAGTGATTCATTCCACAGGGATTTACTGCCAGAGGATGCAGCGATGGCTGCAGATAGGCATAGAGAGAAGAAAAGGGCCTCACCATGTCCAACATAGAAAACAGGGGGGAAATGGTGCTTGTAGGGAATCTTTGTGATATCCCAATGCGTTGTACTGAGGAACGTGGGAGATATGCAGCCATATCTTAGTGATGCTGCTGAGCACGAACTGGCACAGCAATGAGCACCACCAGCAATACTTTCTGTCCTGATGGGCAAAGGGGTACCCAAAGGCACAGCAGGATTTATTCAGCCCCGTAAGCTGCTCCAGTCTAGGGATGCCCCCCTAAACCTGTGCCAAGTTATGCCACTGAAAACGACAAAAGCCATCAAAGCAGCTGTGGAATAGAATCCTAAATTGCAATCAAAGCTGTGGAATAACCGATATGAGAATCAGCATGAGAACAGTGTAATAACTGATATGGCAGCAGATAAAATTTTAGCAAGACGATTGCTCTAAAAAAAAATGCTTGCAGCCCAATAAAAGCTGAATAAAATACATTCAACGCCAGATCAAATTACAGGCGGTGGCAGGTTTCAAACTAGGCAAAACCAAACAAAAGGAAAACGTATTAAGCTCCAATTTAAAAAAATCAAATGTAAGGATGAAGGAAAATGAATAAGAAGGAGAACAGGGAGGGCTCCAGGCGAAAAGGGAGATTCATACACACATGCTAAAAGACTGAAAAGAGGATGCCATGGGAAGGTCACTTTTATTTCTCAGTGGGGATAAGAGAAGGCCTGATGTCAGCCACATAGAATCATAGAATCATAGAGTTGGAAGGGGCCATACAGGCCATCTAGTCCAACCCCTTGCTCAACGCAGGATCAGCCCAAAGCATCCTAAAGCATCCAAGAAAACCTTTGCTTGAAGACTGCTGCATGTGAACCAACCGTGCATAGCCCAAGGAAATGTGCTCAGAATTGCAATCAATGCCTAGAAATTGGACCAAGCTGTAGAACATCCATTTTCTTGATCCTGGCTATGGAAGGTGATCCCTTCCTGGTGGAAAGTGACCTCAATTCTCATCTAACTTATTGCAACCCCATGGGCTTCCAGGCAAAAGGACCCTTGACATTATCTTGCTCTGCATCATAACTCTGGGATTCTATGGTGGTCTCCCATCCATGTCCTAACCTGGGCCAAGCCTGCTTCCCTCCCAAGAGTTGACAATCTGGGTCACCCAAAAAAACGGGCAATCTCTTCTCGGGGACCATCTTTGGCATGGAGAACCAATCGGCATTGCATCCAGATGACCTCTGTGATACAGGGGTCAGCGTGACAGACCAGGCCCAGGAAGAACCAGGTGGAGCTCATGAGTGACCTTGGACCAGGGACTCTTCCCTGGGCTAACTTAATTGCCAGGGTAAAATGGGAGGACAAGAGTGATAGAAATTAGCTAGATAGATGTGTTACTGACCTCTGGTCCAAGGAGCGCTCTCAACAAACAGAATAGATTCAGGCCTACATTCCTGATTGTCCCTCCTACCCTGTATCTTCACCCTGGTATATTTGTGGTTCTAGGCATCTTTAAGCTTTCAAGCCTCTGCCTGTCCTGGCAGAGTCAACGACAAGCTTGAAGAAGCCTAGAACCACATTGTGAATTTGAGAGTGGTCCTGTCTCCTTTGCAAAAGATTTGTCTACCACTGATAGTGTGCTTTTGATGGATTTCTTTGGTTTCATGCGTGCTGACAGACGGTTGGGACTGGTATAATGGGGAACCTGAAATCAAAGCCCAGAGGTAGCATCTGGCTCTCATCGTGGAGACCTGAGGAAGATGAGTCCACATGGATCTCTTTTGCTGCAAGTGCACGTGGTGTGCATATGGTTGGAAGAGGGGGCCAATTGGAGCCCTTCTTACTTTCCAAATTGAATTCTCAAATGGAAACAGGGACATAGAAGACGTTGCAAATGTACTTAACCTGAACTTTGGTCTGAATGACCAATAAATAAAACTTCTTGTTGTTGTTGTATTCAACCTGGTTTGTTGCCCTTCTCCTCTCTCCAGTGCTGCAGGTTCTTCCTTCCTAAATATATCATTTGGGAGATGTCTCCACTCAACAATGACTTGGATGCAGGCAATCAGATCTGCATCCAGGATGGTGCTGGTGGGTACCTACAAATGAAATTTTTTGCAAGGAATGTCAAAACTGCTGAAGAGTGGAAAGATTGAAAGGTTCATTGTTTGAAAGCATTCAGAACAATGGAGTTGTGGCTTCAGCCTGATGTGACCCCAGTCTGAACACGGCCTCCTGGATACACGGGGAAAGAGCTAGAGAGAGAGGTTGGGCAGCTGAGGAAGGCTAATGGTGCAAGCTATGGAGACATCACCCCCAAGTCCAAGTCAAATAGTCAGGGACCTTCCAACTGTGAACTTAGGAAGCTGGGCCCCTTCTAATGACACATCTGAGCTGGATCCTGATGAGGAGTCATCACTCTGACCACTTCATGATCTTCCAACTGCTGCTTGTCAATGGAGCCTTCTTGAAGTGAAAGGAAGATAGAGTGAAAGGAAGATGATGATGTTATGAGGGTACTAGGATACAGTCCTTTGCTTTTCTGTACAGGACAGGACATGGCAGAGGTTAGCCAGGCCATGAAATATTGTAGGAACCTTCTTGGATCATCATTGGAATACAGTGTGGAATGCTGAAGAACCCACCTTTGGCCATATATTCTCCACCATGTGGTCAGGTTTTTGTTCTTGACCTAGGGCTGGATGCAGCTCACTACTTACAGGCCAAACTTCATCCAGAAATCTACGACTGAGCATACAAAATCTCTAACCCCAGAAAAGTCAAAATGGTCTCAACCAGAGCCAGGGCTCTCCTGAGATCAGGGTCCTGCAGTTCCTTAGGGCCTGCAAAAATAGAGCTGTTCCACCAGGCCTGTGGTTGAGGCCTACAAATACCAGCAATAAGCTGGACTTAGCATCTGGTCTGGATGCCCACTCAGTAGCCAGTTTGGTGTAGTGGTTAGGAGTGAGGACTTCTAATCTGGCATGCCAGGTTCAATTCTGCACTCCCCCACATGCAGCCAGCTGGGTGACCTTGGGCTCGCCACGGCACTGATAAAACTGTTCTGACCGGGCAGTGATATCAGGGCTCTCTCAGCCTCACCCACCCCACAGGGTGTTTGTTGTGGGGAGAGGAACGGGAAGGCGACTGTAAGCCGCTTTGAGCCTCCTTCGGGTAGAGAAAAGTGGCATATAAGAACCAACTCTTCTTCTTCTTCTTCTATTCCAACAGCAAAGCAGTTTACTTCCCTGTCTCCTCCACTAGAGAGAAGGCGGTGAGTTTGCTGATTTGTTTTTAATGTTAATTATTGGATTGTTTTAAATGTTTAAAAATGTTTTAATTATTGTTAGGCATGTGCACAAAATACTCACCCCATTTCGGATTCAGCCAAAAATGATTCAGGTTGAATCCAAATCGCACAAATACCCCTTCAGATTTTTTGATTCAGCTGAATCCGAAACTTTTGTGCACCTACTTCTCACCCTTCCCAGCAGCAGAGAGCATCTCTGCTTCCTGAGACAGAAAGGGTGGGGGGAGATGGCACCCACCAAACAGCTGATAATGTCATTGTCAGTTGTTTGACTTGCTGTTCTCACTTTAAATGTTTCCTCAGCCTTTGCAGGCAAAGCTGTGTGTGAAGGTTGGGGAAGCATTTAAAGTGAGTGGCATTATCAGCTCTTATTCAGGCACTTTCTCCCTCTGACAATTTGGCCACTGATTATTCAGACCATTTACAATGCAGGGATGGACAGTTTGGCTCAGATAGGTCCAGAAAGTACCTGAATTAGCATTGATCCAGGTACTTTTCAGCTTATCTGAATCGAATTGCCCATGCCTAATTATTTTTTAATACTCCGAGATGTTGCAAACCAGCCTAGGCCTTCTGGGAGGGGCAGGGAATGAATGAATGAATGAATGAATGAATGAATGAATGAATGAATTGTTCTTATGTTATTATGTAAACCGCCCTGAACCCCAAGGGTATATAAATATAATTAGATAAATAAATAATTCACAGCATTGACCTTGGAGCATCCAGTGATACTATGATACTACTTGTTACTGAAATGAATGCATGAGCAGGCAGTTCAGGGTTAGAGAGCAGACAGAGACCAAGATGGCTACATAACGGCTAAAGAACAGATTAAATCGTGGCAGCAGTCATGAGATTCTGACAGAGGTATGGTTTAAGCAAGTATTTAAGGCCTGGCAGGTCTGCTTATTACTGTTCACTTCTTCGAGTTCAACAAAGTTGCCTTGTTGTTTGGAGGTGAAGTGAACCCACAGACTTAATACTGGCAACAGGGATGGGTAATACTGGCAACATGTTGGATAAGACACCAGGTAGGCAGACCTGGCTAACAACTGAAATCCCTGGTGCTCTGTCATCTCTGAAGGGACCGTCTGAGATCACTGGTGTCCTTCCATCCATGGAGGGACTCACCAAAGGGCTGAGATCATGGCCACTAGGGGCCACATCGGATTGTAGTGGAAAAGTTGTTGTTGTTATTACTATTACTATTACTATTACTATTACTATTACTATTACTATTACTATTACTATTACTATTACTATTACTATTTATATTTATATTTATATTTATATTTATATTTATATTTATATTTATATTTATATTTATATTTATATTTATATTTATATTTATATTTATATTTATATACCGCCCTCCCTGAGGGCTCAGGGTGGTTTACAGAAAACAGGGAAGGATACAATTAACACATGGTAACAGGTAACAGTAACAGCTGTAATATTATAACAATAATAATTTAACAAGATCATAACAATAATAACAAAAAATAGAAATTGTAAGAGCCTCAGCTCAACTCTTACTGGGCAACCAATTAATGTTGGTCGTAGGGGGGGAGCTTGGGGGCCAACTGGAAGTGGTGGTTTGGTCGACCTCAACCAAATGCCTGGTGGAGGAGCTCCCTTTTGCAGGCCCTGCGGAACTGTTTTAGCTATGTCAGGGCCCTGATCTCCTCTGGGAGCTTGTTCCAACAGGTGGGGGGCAGAATGGAGAAAGCTCTGGCCCTGGTTGAGGTCAAGTGGGCACCTTTGGGGCCAGGGACCACCAGGAGGTTGGATGTAGTAAAGCGCAGGGCTCTCTGAGGAGTGTAGGTGGAGAGGCAGTCCCTCAGGTATACTGGGCCCAGACCGCGTTTGTTGAGGAAAATGGCTAATAAAACTTCCACAGTTTCTCAAGGCTTCCTAGACAACTGGAAAGCCCTTTATTTGAGAGCCAGAGGAACGGGGAGAAATGCAGTGTCCCCTTCCTTCCACCCGTGCACAATGAACTACCCCACTTCCTTTTAGTACTGACTTTGTTTTCAGCAGCCGTTCTGCAGATGGCAGACTCAAAAATCAATAAAATGTAATCAAATACTTTCCATGCAAACCCGCTGCTGAAGATAGAAGGGATTCATTTGATTATCAAGCTGCTCCGTTCCTTCTAGCCTGCTAATTAAAAGTCTCTCTGGAATATGAAAACAAAAATGAGGAGTAATCAGTATGGCGGAACTGCCAATTTGCCGGAGAAATGGGGCTGGCCTGATTGAAGTACTACGTCCCCTCGAAACCCTGTGGAAGTTTCAGACAGGCGGTGGACACTCCAGGGCGAAAATTTCCAAAGATGTGTCGTTCGTTTCCCCTCCTGGGAATGTCGATAATCTTTTCAAAAGAAATGGTTGTGCTTCTCTCAAAACTTGCTTTCCAGAACGGGATTTTCCAAATATAACTTAAATATTATTAGGACCAGAATGGCATAAGGATTAGACTGAGGAACCGGGAGAGCTACAGTTTCAGATCTCCACTCCACCCAGAAACTTACTGGGTGACCTTAATCCTGTCATTCCCTCTCTCTGTATATATGTATATACAACGAAATTAAAAGAAATTAAAGAAGCTTTAATTAAAATTAATTTTAAAATTAATTTTAAAGAAATTAAAAGACACTTGCTCCTGGGGAGGAAAGCTATGGCTAAATCTAGACGGCATCCTAAAAAGCAGAGACATCACCCTGCCAACAAACGTGCATTTAGTCAAGGCTATGGTCTTCCCAGTTGCAATGTATGGCTGCGAAAGTTGGGCCATAAGGAAGGCCGAGCGTCAAAGAATTGAGGCTTTTGAGCTCTGGTGCTGGAGAAGACTCTTGCGAGTCCCTTGGACTGCAAGGCGAACAAACCGGTCAGTCCTAGAGGAGATCAGCCCTGACTGCTCCTTAGAAGGCCAGATCCTGAAGATGAAACTCAAATACTTTGGCCCCCTCATGAGAAGGAAGGACTCCCTGGAGAAGAGCCTAATGCTGGGAGCGATCGAGGGCAAAAGAAGAAGGGGACGACAGAGGATGAGGTGGCTGGATGGAGTCACTGAATCAGGAGGTGCGAACTTAAATGGACTCCGGGGAATGGTAGAGGACAGGAAGGCCTGGAAGATCATTGTCCATGGGGTCGCGATGGGTCGGACACGACTTCGCACCTAACAACAACAACAACAAATTGATTGATTGATTGATTGATTGATCTGGCCAAAGGAGCTTTGACTCTTGAAATCTTATCCCCAGGAAATCTTGTTGGTCTTTAAGGTGCTATGGATCTCGAATCTTCTAGATTTGAGAGCCAGCAATGAGGTGGCTGGATGGAATCACTGAAGCAGTTGGTGCGAGCTTAAATGGACTCTGGGGAATGGTAGAGGACAGGGAGGCCTGGAGGATCATTGTCCATGGGATTGCAATGGGTCGGACATGACTTTGCAACCAACAACAACAAATGGTGTAGTGGTTATGAGAGGCAGGCTCTAATCTGGAGAACTGGGTTTGTTTCCGCACTTCTCCATATGCAGCCGGCTGGGTGACCTTGGCCCAGTCACAGTGCTCTTAGGGCTGTTCTTGCAAAGAAGTTCTGTTAGAGCTCTCCCAGCCCCACCTATCAGTGGTCTAATTTAGCATAAGGCCTTTTCTTGTGTAGTTGTGGCCTCTTCATACTCTTGAAAATATTCAAAGCCAAAGATGAATACTTCCTGTTCAGACTAGGGTTGGGAAATAAATGAAGGGTTTGGGGGTGGAGCCTGATAAAGGCAGGGTTTGAACAGGAATGGCTTTTTAATGGGATATAATGCCACCTTTCCAAGCATCCATTTTTGCCAGGGCCCATTATGGACATGTTGAACCATGTACTTTCAATGCACTTTAGAAGCAGGTATCCTGTTCTTCACAGGAAAATACAGCTGCAAAAAGACATTGAAAGTGCATTATGCAACTAGTGAACAGGGTCCATTATGTATACGTTGGATAATATACTTTCAGTGCACTTTAGAACTAGATTATCCTGTTCAAGGCCTATTCTGTACACAATTGATAATGTACTTTCAATGCACTTTAGAAGCAGATTTTCCTGTTCTGCACAGGAAAATCCAGCTACCAAGCACATTGAAAAGTGCATTATCCTATGTGTGCGGAATGGGCCCTTCACAGGAAAATCCAGCTGCAAAAGCACTTTGAAAGTGCATTATCCAACTATGGAACTGGGCCCATTATGTACACGTTGGATAAGATACTTCCAGTGCTCTTTAGAAGTAGATTATCCTGGAGGTATTCTGCATGGAGCCAAATAAAACAGTTTAAAAAACAACCAGTTTAGACCGCTTAATTATATTACAATAATTGTTCTGCATTGAATATTGTCTGTTGAAGAACTATGTTGCAATGCTCTCTGCATAAAAAAATTCATAGCCCTGCCTCCTGTAGTTTTGCCAACTCCGCTTTGTTCTCTAATGCAGTCACTAATCTGCATAACTAAGGATCTTCTCTGCATGGCTAATATCCCGTCTCAGGCAGGCAGGCAAGAAATGAATCAGTGAAAATTATCTTTCAGAAACAACACTTAAAAGACGTTTAAAGCATGCAGAGCAAAATCAGTTTTGCGGAGTAAATTAACTGTGAAGAGATCAGAAAAACAACGATGTATTTAGTGAGTTTTCATCAGCTTATCCATCATGCAGAAGAGGCCCTGTTCTTCACAGGAAAATACAGCTGCATAGAATCATAGAGTTGGAAGGGGCCATACAGGCCATCTAGTCCAACCCCCTGCACAATGCAGGATCAGCCCTAAACATCCTAAAGCATCCAAGAAAAGTGTGTATCCAGCCTTTGCTTGAAGACTGCCAGTGAGGGGGAGCTCACCACCTCCTTAGGCAGCCTATTCCACTGCTGAACTACTCTGTGAAATTTATTTCCCTGATATCTAGCCTATATTGTTGTACTTGTAGTTTAAACCCATTACTGTGTGTCCTCTCCTCTGCAGCCAACAGAAACAGCATCCTGCCCTCCTCCAAGTGACAACCTTTCCAATACTTAAAGAGGGCTATCATGTCCCCTCTCAACCTCCTTTTCTCCAGGCTGAACATTCCCCAGTCCCTCAACCTATCTTCATAGGGCTTGGTCCCTGCAAAAACACTTTGAAAGTGCATTGCCCAACATGTGCAGAACGGGCCCAGATTTTAGTCACTTGGAGATCAGTTGTAATCTCAGAAGACCTCCAGCTACCACCTGGAGGTTGGCAATCTCACCTCAGTCTTATTCTGACATCTTCTCCCTCTGTGGTCTGCATTGAGATCAGAAGGGGGAGGGGAGTGTATGGGAGGGACCACCTGCTTTCAACAGCTCTAGGCTGAAATTTCAACTGAAAGGCATTGTGTGATCTCCTTTGTGCTCAGAGTTGCTTTATTTTTATTTTCTAAAACTCTAGCCAGGTTCTTTGCTCCCCGTCAGACCCCTGGTAATGAAATCCTCTGAAAGTGGCAAGCAGAAAGCGTTTGTTGCACAATATGAACTCCAAAGTTATATTACCGGAGTGCCGTTTCCCTGCTCTGAGTGAGAAATTGCGGAGCCTGTCGAAAATGAGGGCCATGGACCCCAGCCTGAACTCCTGCGACCCCTTTATATTCCGATGGCAGCCAGGGGTGTGTGTGTGACCATTTTCAGACTAACAGAGGGGAGCTGGAACGTGGATTCTCTGTAAAAGACAACACTGAAATATAATAACCCAACACTTCGGGGAGAATATTGCAGAAGGACTTTTTATTTTCGCCCTGTGTTACTTTAACCTGGATTCTTGGGTTCAAGTGACTGATGCTGTAAACAAAAAAAGAAAAGAAAGAAAGAGAAAGAGACAGAGACAGAGAGAGAGAGACAGAAAGAGACAGAGACAGAGAGAAAGAGACAGAGAGACAGAGAGAGAAAGAAAGAAAGAGACAGACAGACAGAGCCAGAAGTAGAAACCCTGGCTGGAAATTGAAACCAAGAAGTCTTCTCTATAATGGCTTAATTTTGCAAGGCTTTGCTAATGGGCAGGTCACTCTGTACCTTGGGGTGCTTTGAGACTCTTCCACTTGTGAAAGGTGGTAGCTCTTTTTGTTAATGAAAAGGGATATGGATCTGAATCAGTCCCTTCCTCGCTGACATGTGTGTCTCCATGGCCATGCATTTCAAACAGCATGCTGGCACATTTCTTTTACAGCTTATCCTCCCCAACCTGCTGGGTTTCTGACCAGGGGGGCAGTGATGCTCAGTGTGTTCTTGGTCCTTGGGGGGGAACCTGTGGAAGGGCTTCTGGTGTTCAGGCCAATGGCCCATCCAGGCCAATACTCTGCGTCACACAGTGGACAAAACCCAGGTGCCCTCAGGAGGTTCACCAGCAGGGCCAGAAGTCCAGATGCCCTCCCACTGTGCCTCCCCCCCCAAGCACCAAGAATACAGAACATGCCTGCCCCAGACAGAGTGTTCCATCTGCACCTTGTGACTTATAGCCCATAACCTCAGTTCCAGATGCTTATCCGTTCTCTTCTGGAGGCTGTCTATGCTTGTAGCTGCTACCAGGAGTGGTTTAAGGATACACGGGGCCTGTTAAACCAGACCCGTGTTATGGATTTGCAGGGCCCTAGCAGAGTACAATGGCAGCCAGGTTGGGGACAGAAGCCCCCCCCCAGTGGAAAGGAGTGTCATTTAAAGGAGGAAGGGAGTGTCCTTAAAGGGGGAAAAGGAGGGGAGGAGAGAGCCTACAGCCCTGATCCATGAGGGAAGGCCCTGAGACAGACCCCAGGAAGTGTGGGACCCATAGCACGTGCCACATGACCTGTATGGATAAACTAGCCCTGACTGTGACCACTACTTGTAGCATTGAAGTCCATGCTACAAGTCCATGAAGGACACCCACCTCCCCTCCAGAAAAATGAGGCTGGTTCTTTCAGGGTTTTAAATTATATTTTAATCGAGAGGTGTTTTTGTGGTGTGTTGAACGCATCTGGGTCCTGGTATCCTCCTCTCTGTGGAGGGCTGTTCCTCTTTTCAATTAGGATCCGACCCTTTATGCTTTAAATGTCCCTAAATCAACATGATGCCACTCAGCTGGAGAGCACTGTTGCTCTCACTGAGCCGTAAATTGTACAGGTCTTTCCTTTAAAAAGAGTTGTGCATTTGATACCCTTCATTTGAATCGGCTTGTCTCCGCAAGGAGGGTACAAAATAGGTGAAAATGCTTACCTGTCGTGTTAATAGTGGGTGGAAGAGTTCTCAGCAGCCGCTCCGCTGTGGTTTGCAATCTGCTGCCGTTCAAGCGGTTTTAATGTTTATTTTTAGACCTGCATGAAAGACAGTCTGGGAAGAACCTGTGTTAATTAGGACTGTCAGATGCTCTGGAGGGGAACTGGAGTTCTACTGCTGTTCGCAAATCGAGATGCTCACATCCCGCACGCTGCTACGCTGGAGAATGGGGCTTCTCAAAAACAGGATGTGCAGTTTGGTAGATGACCTTCTGCCTGCTGTAGAGAGTTAAGCATGCAGCCCTTCCATGAGGCTCAGGTGGATGAGTGGGCTATGATGCGTGGAAGGAAGGCGGGAAGGCAGGATGGAAGGGAGCCATGGAGCGAGGGAGGGAGGCTAGGAAGGGTAGGAAGAGAGAGGTAAGGGAGGGAGGGAGGGAGGGTAAAAGAGGTAGGAAGGATAGGAAGAGAGGGAGGGAGGTCAGGTAGGAAAGGAAGGAAGGAAGGAAGGAAGGAAGGAAGGAAGGAAGGAAGGAAGGAAGGAAGGAAGGAAGGGAGGGAGGGAGGGAGGGAGGGAGGGAGGAAGATGACAGAGAGCAGAAACAAAGGAAAGAATACCAGTAGAAAGGAAGGAAGGAAGAGAGAGAGAGAGAGAGAGAGAGAGAGCAACAGAAGGGAAGGAGGTTAAGTAGGGTAGGCAGAAAGAGGAGGCTAGGAAAGGTAGGAAGGGAGAGAGCTAAGGGAGGGAGGGTAAAAAGGTAGGAAGGATAGGAAGGGATGGAGGGAAGGAAAGGAAGGAAGGAAGGAAGGAAGGAAGGAAGGAAGGAAGGAAGGAAGGAAGGAAGGAAGGAAGGAAGGAAGGAAGGAAGGGAATTTGATGAAAATGGAAGAAAACAGTGGAAGGAAGGAAGGAAGGAAGGAAGAAAGGAAGGAAGGAAGGAAGGAAGGAAGGAAGGAAGGAAGGAAGGAAGGAAGGAAGGAGTGGCAGAGTTGGAATAGTAAAATGCAAAAGCATAGGAGCTTTTCCTCATGCAATAAATAAAGTGAAATGCTTACCTAACGTAGGCATTATATTCTAGCTGCTCCACATGACATCACCCACATCCAGCTTCTGGCCAATTGAAAGCTCACTACATCCTCCATTTTAAAGTGTGAGTTGGGGAATCACATAAAGTGGATTTGCCAACCTAAAAAGTGCTAGCAACCAGCAGAAGGAAGGTATGGAGGCTCAAATGCACTAAAGTCGCCTGCTTCGTCCCAACCTCACACCTGCCTCCCTCTCCCTTGTTCCTGGGGATGGGAACTTTTTTTTTTAAAACTAATTCTGTGAACTTAGGCAGTCGGTGGGCAGGAAGGGATTATGTCTGAGTTTGGGGCCCTTTCCTGCATTCCGAATGGGGTTGGACTAGATGACCCTGGAGGTTCCTTCCAACTCTAGGGGGCTTTACGCACCGGGATCTTTGTTGCAAATTGGTCACTGAATGAAAAATCGCCATTTAAAATAGTGGAATTCGTCGTTATGCATACCTGCCTTTGTAGTGGAATCCAGTTGCGTTTTGTAGCGTTTCCCACAGCTTCCGGTCTCGGCAGAAAAGGAAGCGCTATTGCCAAGCTCGTCCCGCCCCTGGCCGTCAAGCAGCCAATGGGCAGCCGTTAGCATGCTCCCAAACAGCCCCTTTCCCTTTAAGAAAGGTTTAAAAAAAAAACAGACCCATAGCAACGAATCTGGGTAGATTCGTTGCAACGGAGAGACCCATCCAGCTGCCTAATGTGAGCTGTCGTTTGATCGTATGATCGTTGCCACGCTGCCTCGAGTGATAAAAAAAAAATCCCCCCCCCCTCTTACGGGCCCGATTTTCGGCTGAATTAATGTGTAAAAAATAAAGGGACTTTATTTCAGCAAACGGGCTTTTATGTGGTTTGTGCTTAGTGACTAAAGGTGAAGGACTGAAGCCAGGGAAGCCTCTAAACAGAAAGAGGCTCGCTGGTGCGTTTATCCCCGCTCGCTCGGAGAAAAAAAAATGGCGATCGCTTCGCGGGAAGTTTGGAGGACAGGCTCAGGAGGAGGGACTTTGAAGAAACCGCAACAATGTTAACGCACAGGTCTTTATCGCTACTGTTGCAGATTGTTTGCAAGAGTGTAGCGCTTTCCGGAGGGTGAATCCACTTTTTGGGATTCCCCTGAAAGCGCTACAACAAAGCGCTTTTTGCAGATCGGTTTCAGGAGTGTTGCAGATTGTCTACGACGTCGTGCGTTATGGCAAATCAATAGCGTTTCCAATTGGCAACCATTGTGTGATTTTGAAGCCGTGCAAAAAGCCCCTAGGATTCTATGCGGATGAAATAAGGGACAAAGTTATGCTAAGAAGAGAGGCTCCAGCCTGAAGTACTTGTAGTGTTTGCCAAGACTGGGGACAAGAAGAAGAAGAAGAAGAAAAGAAGAAGAAGAAGAAGAAGAAGAAGAAGAAGAGTTGGTTCTTATATACCGCTTTTCTCTACCCAAAGGAGTCTCAAAGCGGCTTACATTCGCCTTCCCTTTCCTCTCCCCACAACAGACACCCTGTGAGGTGGGTGAAGCTGAGAGAGCCCTGATAGTACTGAAGAAGAAGAAGAGTTGGTTCTTATATGCCGCTTTTCTCTACTCAAAGGAGGCTCAAAGTGGCTTACAGTCGCCTTCCCTTCCCTCTCCCCACAACAGACACCCTGTGGGGTGGGTGCGGCTGAGAGAGCCCTGATATCACTGCTCGGTCAGAACAGTTTTATCAGTGCCGTGGCGAGCCCAAGGTCACCCAGCTGGCTGCATGTGGGGGAGTGCAGAATCGAACCTGGCATGCCAGATTAGAAGTCCTCACTCCTAACCACTACACCAAACAGCCTCAGTTAACATGTTTCTAACTTCACAGGACCCTGATTCTATAAATAAATCGCACAACGCTGCTTCTGCAGTCTCTGTGAGGATCTGAGTGAAGCGCCCGTGTGTGTCGTCCCCCTCCCCGCCCCTCAAACTGAGTTTCCTAAACTGAGTCGAAATCATTTTTGCTCTTGTTTATTTTGTGCTTGGACGCGAAGGGCATTTTCGCTTCCAGCCGCTTGCGGATTGCCTCCGCACAATTCCGTCTTAATTGAGTTTTGATAAGCCAGTTGAACACTTAATGTTACACTATCATTAGCCCGCTTATGATTCATCTAAATCATACAATTACGCCAATTAAACTGGTTTGCCTTTCAAAGCGCTTGGTTCATTGATCTTTAATTAAGACATCCAGAAACCAAATTGGATTTGAAAAGTGCTAAGTGTTGCAAGACGGACGAAGGTCTGGTCCCGCTCCCCTGCCCCTGCAGCCACAGGACATGAAAGCATTTGAGCAATACGGGCCTAAACTGACACGGCTGTAAAGCTATCAGGGTAGCTAGCAATTCAGCAATCCCTCACTGGGTAAGAGAATGAGCAAGGTAAAGCAATGTAGGAACACCCCTTTGGTGTAACCTTTGGTGACGACCGGGTTATAAATAATTTTTAGAACATTATTCTCATTAATAATGCACCTAGGCCACTGCTCTCTACTTTTACAAACAGCACTTCTCCAAATTCTTAAACAATGTTCTTTCTCAGCCCTGCTTCTTGAAACTCTTCAAATTAGAACGATCCTTGAAACTGGAGATGCCAGGGATCGAACTTGGGGCCTTCTGCATGCCAAACATGTGCTTTTTATGTAAGTTTCTGACAACCGTGGATGGATGAGATTGGACAGGAGGTAGGCTTGACAACTGAGCATCCGTCTGTTCCAATTTGAAGACCTCAGCATAGATTGCCTATCATCATTTTCTGCCTTTTAACTGCCCTTCCCAGGGTTTGTAAGTCCCCTCCAGTAAGACAATGCATGTCCAGTTGGGAAAATCTGACTCTCCGTTTATTCTCTCCAGTTTAAAATAAGCTGTGGCCTCAGAGAGCTATAACCATGAAATTTTAGCTGGCCACTTCCTATTTCTAATATGCAAGAATACGTCGAGGGACTTCTGAGTGTAATAGCTTTGATGTCGCGAGATTTGAAACAATAGGATATCCTCCGCTGGCCCTTTTCCAAAACTGTTCAGAGCATTATGTTGTTTTTCTTGGATATCTTCCGACCTTAATTGTCCCACAAAATGCAAAAATACACTAAGCAATTCCTCAGAATGTTTCTAAATTATTATTGATATGGGACACATCTTCTGCCGCGCCTCCTGAAACGGATATGAATATGGATGTGACATCTATAGTCCCGTCAGAAGAGGCAGAAGAGGCGAGGGAGGAGGAGACTGAGGCAGAGACCAAGGCGCCTTCCGGGGACCAAGCCAGTGACTGAGAAGCTGGTGGGGGGGGGGGTGAGGAAGGGGCCATGCTGCCTCCTAGGAAGTGACAGGGGCTGCCCAACCCCCTGGGAGCTTAGCCAGTGTCTGCAACACCTGTAGGGGCAAGGAAGTGGCTACGCTACTTTTGAGGTCGAGGCAGTTGTTTTCTATGTGACTTGCTATGCCTGCACAGAGAAATAAGGCTTATAATTTCATCAATGCTCACCGCCTATCTCCATGCGGAATTTGAATTAATCTCCAGTCTGCAGATGCCAACTATTAAAATTGCATTGTCAACAGTTTAACGTTTCGCAATCAGAAAATTATGATTCCGGCAGGAAGAATAGAAGAACCCTTATCCAAAATATGCGATAATCTTCCAAGGGTACAATGAAGACAATGGCGAAACCTGCCTTCTTGCATGAACTGCTGTGCAGTCTTAAAATGGCAATAACTCTTATATTTTTATTCTACATGGCAGGAAATCAGACAATTACTTCAAAGTAATGGGCTCTGTTTTTGATAGGATTCCTACTGATGTGCTATTCAGTTGGGGAGGAGGGAGGAGATAAAGTTTGCTGTGTGCTCATAACAGAATTAAAGCAATACCTTTTTTCGGGGGGGGGGGAGTTTCATAAATTATATTTTCCTGGTTGTTGAGCTGACAGTCTCCTTGACAATGTCAGTTCAATCGATTGACAGATGTTAATTCAAGCGCAGGCAAAGGGATGGATTTCATGAAACAAAATGGTAACTTATGGAATGCTGTTTAAGTATTCGAATCTGCAAGATCTGCAGTGTGCATAACTGAACAGATTATAAAGGGTGTCCTGCAGGGGGCATCAGAGGAGATGTATATTGAGCACAGATGGGATAGGAATCATAGAATCATAGAGTTGGAAGAGGCCACACAGGCCATCTAGTCCAACCTCCTGCTCAACGCAGGATGAGCCCAAAGCATCCTAAATCAGGAACTTCCTGATGATTTTCAAATTATCTCCCCCAGTGTCCTGATTGGCTCAGCAGGAGACTTCCTGCATTTTGAGCACTCTTCCTCCCTGCTTGCCCCCAGAACAGCTGTTGAACAGAAGAATCATTGCAGCTGGCTGGATAGTTAGGTCTCTTCTGTCCTCTTTCTTTACATGGTTGTTTCTCTTCATAATAAAAATTATTTCATTCTTTAAGCATCCTGGTGCTCTACTCCCTCTGCATATTCAAACTCTACCAACAATAAGATGGTGGTAATGGACACTTAGTATGAGACTCCAGTCGATATCTCCCAATAAGCAGACTTCGATGAAAGGAAATCACTTTATTGAAAGCACAATGAATTAAGCATTTCAAACTCCTTGCTAAGACTAACGCACCTTGGACCCAGCCTCTTATCAAGCATTCCCCCTATTCTGCCCCAGAGTCTAATTTGGGTGCAAAAACCACCAGCTCCAATCCCTTTTAGCTTTTCCCCAAGACGAGAGTTACTCCATGCTTCAAGGACAGAGGGAGAGCTTTCCAGGTTTCCTCTCAGAGCCATGAAAATATCTGGTCATCCATTAAACAGGATGGCCATGGGTCATAAAACAGGCCTTGTCTTCTCCATTTTATCCTCATCTACCACACTGTGAGGTAGGTTAGACAGAGAGTGTGCAATGGGCCAGAGTCAGCTAGCAGTCTTCCATATTGGGGCTCAGGGTTTGGGTCTTTCAAACCCTAGAGTGACACTCTAACCCCACCACTGCACTGGCTCTGTTATCACTCTCGTGCAATATTCTCTGACCCAATAGGTTTAATGTTCCTACAGGAAAACTGTCCAATAACATCTCTGAAACATACTCAGCACACTGGTTAATCCAGCCCTTTTTAGAAAGATCCCGTTGTACAAGACATTGCAGCTACAGCTACAAGCAGCTTTGGCAGCCTATTGACATGCAATGCGAAGTGGATAAAGAGAGTGAGTTAATTAAAGGACCTTCTGGCTTAATCAGAATCAGAAATAGGTATTTTGGGGAATGAAATGTTGCCACTTTGGAGCTCGATTTCCAGCCACTCAGGGAAAATTGACATGCAGAGGATGTGACATGTCTGTTTAACTTATCAGCAGCCCGAATTCTTTGCATTCGTTAGGAAATGAAATGGGGGGGGGGGGGGAATGATAGTATTTGGGGTGGGGCTGGTGTTAGCAGCAGGAGCTGAGTAAAGGCTTCCTGGATCACATGCTACCCTTGTTGCACTGCAGATTTTGAAGGGCAAATATCGAAACATAAAACCCTTCATCCGAAACATGAGAAGAGCAATAAATGACAGAAATGGGTTTCGTGCGAGGCGGGGCTGTCCGCCATTCTGAAATGAAACCCGAATTTTTTACCCCCAACCCCCTGAGTTTGGAAACTTGTACGTAAACGAAGGAAATGAAGAATAAATGGTTAGAACTGGAAAAGAAATGGTAAGCCACTTCTGATAATTTCTTGCCTGGAAAGCACTACGAAGAGACAATCTGAAATTAAATGGGACATTTTGAAGGGCATTCATTCATGAGGGAACCGTGAGTTGGGAAACACCTTGACTGCACTTAATACACAGAGGGAGTAATAAATGATTAGAACCGCCTTTCTCAAACTTTCTACCGTTGAGAAACCTCTGAAATGTTCTTCAGGCTTTGAGAAACCCTGGAAGTGATGTCAGCAAGTCGCACCCCCCTGGCAGACCCCTGGAAGTCACATGCCACCAGACTCTTCCAGCTAGATGGGGCATCATGCTCCATCACGCCCTGCCCCCCCCCATGCCAGAAACACCAGCAGCTTACTCCACTGGGCCAGGAACCGGACTGGGGCAGCCCTCCAATGCCCCGTCACCCCCTGCCACCTCTCAACATAGTTAAATACTTACTTTTCTGGACTTCTTGAGTCCAGGGCCCCACCCCATTCCACCCCTCCAGGCCCATCACTGGCCATTGGGGGGGGGGATGGGTTGGAATATGCTCATATCTCTGGCAATCCTTATTCCCCTCCGCCTTATTTTTGTATTTATCAAATGGTGGTTATAAATGTGAACTGCCCCAAGCCTGCTAATAGGGAGGGTGCAGTCAATGAATTGAATATTAAAAATAATCACCCACTACCTGGTCTTTTCAACTGGGGATGCCAGGGATTGAACCTGGGAACTTCTGCAGGCCAAACAGATGTATTCCCACTGAGCCACATAGGCGCCTCCCTTATGTGAAGTCCCTCTGAACCGCAGGATGGCGGCATCATCAGTGTGACCGCTGGCACATCAAATTCAATGTCTCTTTGTTTCCCCTACTGGTTTGGCACTTTTCACCCAACTCAAACAATGGTCAACTTGGCATAATGAAAGCGACCCATTTTCTCTTTCTTGAATGTGATACCTAGACAGTTAACTCTGTTGGTGGGTAGAAACAAAAAAAATTCAGTGCTCCAAACTGTTAATCAATTCTTCCAGGTATTTCTTTTTTGGAAAAGTCTTTTCAAGAGCGAGACCTTCTTTAACAGCACAATCCCAACGAGGAGAGACAAATTATTTGTATTTTTTCCAGGAGAAAATGTTGGCATTTGCTTGGTGCAGTGCCTTTTGTTACGCTGTGAATAAGAAATGCAGCTAATATATTATGTGCTATGTGTCTTCCACCCCTACCCAGAACCTAATTACACTTTATCGGAAGTTAAGTAGGCTGTAAAGTACATGCTATGAAACGGGCGCGGAGGATATATTTAAGGGGGAAGAAAATCCTCTGTTGGCTACCAACACTGAACAGTGGTTTCAATCCTTCTACTTTGGAAAACTTCATAATTATACAGTTAGTGCCACAGACAGATCTGCTGAGTAATTATATTGCTCTGCTATAACGGCTCGGGTTTCTGTGCAGATAGAAGGCACAATCCAAATTAAAACAGACTTAGGAGGAAAACATTAGGAAGGAAGGCCTCTCTCTTTATTTCTTCTGAGATGGGCTTCTGCTTCTCGGATCTAGTTAGAATTGAGGGATATCCTGGACTTTGCTGAGTATCTCGGTGTGCACAAGGAAGGAAGGAAGGAAGGAAGGAAGGAAGGAAGGAAGGGAGGGAGGGAGGGAAGAAAGAAAGAAAGGAAGGAAGGAAGGAAGGAAGGAAGGAAGGAAGGAAGGAAGGAAGGAAGAAAGAAAGAAAGAAAGAAAGAAAGAAAGAAAGAAAGAAAGAAAGAAAGAAAGAAAGAAAGAAAGAAAGAAAGAAAGAAAGAAAGAAAGAAAGCTCCCATCCTGTTTTCTATTTGGGTTTCCTGGTCAGCAGTTGTCTTTGTTTCCGCAGTTGCTCTTTGTTAGGATTGCCCCATCAGTAATTAACAAGGTGTGCTACTCTGGCCAACTCTGTAAAGGAATCAGAATGTAGGTGCAACTTGAGAAAGTCAGACATTCTTCCCTTTTCCCACATAATCTGATCCACAAACTACTCAGAATCACTTGATTCATTCTCCACTTCTCTAGAATGTTAATCCAACCTTGGGCAATGATGGTGCAAGGTGATGACATCCTCGCTGCAAGCCAGACATGGAAACTACAGGCCCTTCTGCAGCTTTCATGCCTCAAACAGGATCCGATGATGGGCCTGGAGGGGTTGGGAAGGGGAGGGGCCTTGGGTGGGCATGTACACAGGTCTGCTTCCCAACCATCTTCTGCATGATTGGGTTTCTCACCTTGAAAAAGGCTGTCCTAGAGAGTCACCCCAACACAATGGCATCACTTCCAGTTTTGCAGCAGAAGTCATGCCATGCACTAGTGCAATGCCAAAGAGTCTGTCCACCTCACCCTCAGTTCTTCCACACCACAGCTATAGGCCAGCTGTCAGGAGAGATCCATGGGATTTGATGCTGCATAAACCTTCTTGTTCATGAGGACGAAGGACTCCCTGGAGAAGAGCCTCATGAGAAGGAAGGATTCCCCAGAGAAGAGCCTAATGCTGGGAGCGATCGAGGGCAAAAGAAGAAGGGGACGACAGAGAATGAGGTGGCTGGATGGAGAAACTGAAACAGTCAGTGCAAACTTAAATGGACTCCGGGGAATGGTAGAGGACAGGAAGGCCTGGAGGATCATTGTCCATGGGGTCGCGATGGATCGGACACGACTTTGCACCTAACAACAACAAAACCTTCTAGTGCCCTTCTCTTCTATGAGTGTCTTGTGGACCACTATAAAGCAAGCACTGCTCCTTCTGCCTCAGAGACATCTTATCTCTGATTGCTTCGGAGGCCCTTGAATCACTCCAAAGTCACTGTCTCTTGCCCACCCATTGCTGCTGTTTGTGTGATCAAAATTACAGGGGTCCTCTCCCACCGCTCCTGCGGTATCTGTAATAATCAAAGCTTAGGGCTCCTTCTGTTTTCCTCAGAAGCCCATAATGGATTTTAACTAGCTTACAGCAACCGAAGCAGCAATCTTTAAGCACATTGTCTGGCCAAAAGTCACACCATGCGGCCGTCCTACAGCCATCAGTGAGTCATTAGGAAGAGCCCTGCAGGGTTAGGGAGAGGAGAATTGTTGTCGGCCACAAAGCCACGGAGTAAAAGCAGAGAGCTCCTGTACCCAGATGAACATCTCCAAGGTTGGGACTTAAATATTAATAGGATGTTCCTATGAGGTTATTGTTGGTGGCAGAACATAGGGAGAGGAAAGGGCGAGGAGAGAAGAAAAGAAGAAATGCATATGGCCTTTCTGCTGCATTAATATTTTAACTCTCTTATTTGACATACAGCAGTCACTGAATCAGTGTGTCCCTAGTATGAAAGCCAGGGATAGCGCAATATTTTGTGAACACCATGTTGGAACTGGAAAGTTCTACCTACTCTAGATGGGAGAGAGCAACTATCTCCCCCACCCTCAGCACTGTTAAGTCATTGAAACCCAGCAGATAGATTACGATTAAATTTGAAACCAGAAGGTCTTTTGTGTGTGTGTGTGTGTGTTTTTATACCCTGCTTTTCACTACCCGAAGCAGCCTCAAAGCGGCCTTCCCTTCCTCTCCCTGCAACAGACACCCTGTGAGGCTGAGAGAGCTCTGTGAGAACAGCACTAACAGGGCTGTGAGGAATCCCAGGTCACTCAGCTGGCTGTGTGTGAAGGAGCAGGGAATCAAATCTGGCTCACCAGATTAGTAGCCAGCGCTTTTAACCACTACACCATGCTGGCCAGAGACAAAAACAGGAAGCTACAGAAAAGCTCATGCCGACAATATAAGGCACATAAACCACTCAGAGAAGACCAGTAAGAATGGGTTTAAATTATTGGTGGAATGATAGAGATCAGGTATTGGGAGTGGAGGGTGTGATTCAGTGGCCTGTATGGCCATTTACGATTCTATGATTCTTTGATTCTAGAAGCAAACAGAAATTGAAAAAAAAATGTATACCCTTTATATGTTTACCATTGACCCACTCATTAATTCCTTTCCCTCTATTATTTGAGGAGCAGGAGTAAAAATATGGGGAAGCATTTATGGTGATGTTCTAGGAATTTCTCCAGCCACTACGGTAAAGAATGTAGCATCTGGAGGGGTTCCCGGAGCATCATTCAAAGGTAGGGGTACCAGTCTAGAAATGTCCATGTCTCTTTAGAAATGTCCATGTCTTTCTAGAAATTTCTTCAGTTACTATGATGTATACCACAGAGATTGGGAAATTCCTAGACTATCACGGAGGGTGTGTTGTCCTGCTGTTGGTGGAAAACTCCATCAAGTTGCAGATGACTTATGGGGATCCTGTAGAGCTTTCAATGCAAGAAACAAGCAGTGGGTTTGTCATTGCCTGCCTCTGTATAGCAATCCTGGACATCCTTGGTGGTCTTGATAGAGTGATGAGTGCCTTTTCCCTCAAAGAAGTGAACATTCTGACAGCCTTTTGCCTCACAGAAATACCAAACACTGTATTTCAAGGAGCAACATTCTGACTGTCTTTTCCCTCACAGAAATACCAAACGGTGTGTTTCAGGGAACAATTGACCATTCTGACTATCTTTTCCCTCACAGAAATACCAAACACTGTATTTCAAGGAGCAACATTCTGACTGTCTTTTCCCTCACAGAAATACCAAATGGTGTATTTCAGGGAACAATTGACCCTTCTGACTATCTTTTCCCTCACAGAAATACCAAACACTGTATTTCAAGGAGCAACATTCTGACTGTCTTTTCCCTCACAGAAATACCAAACGGTGTGTTTCAGGGAACAATTGACCATTCTGACTATCTTTTCCCTCACAGAAATACCAAACACTGTATTTCAAGGAGCAACATTCCGACTGTCTTTTCCCTCACAGAAATACCAAACGGTGTGTTTCAGGGAACAATTGACCCTTCTGACTGTCTTTTCCCTCACAGAAATACCAAACGGTGCATTTCAGGGAACAATTGAACATTCTGACTGTCTTTTCCCTCACAAAAATACCAAATAGTGTATTTCAGGGAACTGAAAATTCTGTCTTTTCCCTCACAGATTTTTCAAATGGTGTCTCTCACGGAACAACTGAACATTCTGATTGCCTTTTCCCTCACCAAAATACCAAATGGTGTATTTCAGGGAACAATGGAACATTCTGACAGCTTTTCCCTCACAGAAATACAGAACGGTATACTTCAGGGAACCACTGAACATTCTGTGGCACCTCATCAGCCGATAATTCCCAGAGGTCCATGCTACAGGCACAATATGATACTGATGAATTTGATTTCTTAACACCTGAGCTTTTTTGGTAACCATATGGAAGGGAGGGAGGAAAGACCATTATTAGATAATTAAGAGTGACAATATTGCGTTGTTTGCTAATTCGGAACAGTTATTTTAAACTTTCTGTGGGTGTTTGATGTATGCACTGTTTAAATATCAAGTCCTTGAGTGATTCATAATTAACAAGTCAGTATATGTGGAATTCTGCCTACATTCCAGCTTCACTGGCATTTGCTGCACCTGTGTTTGAATCTTATCTTCATCATACCTCTTTTGACAATGCTCACATTATGTTGGAGCTGCTAAAAATGAAGCACATAATGTGTCATAATGACTGCTATTTTCGGGTGAGTAGCCATGTTGGTCTGAGGCAACAGGACAAAGTTTGAGACCAGTGGGAACTTTTAAGACCAACACAGTTGCATTCTGGGTATCGGCTTCCATGTGCATGCCCACATCTTCAGATATATGTACAAATATACTTGCATCTGGGCACCCGAAACCTTGTTGGTCTCAAAAGTACCGTTGGACCCAAATTTTGTTCTGTTTGCTATTTTGCAATTCCTTATATTGCAGAAAGTACCAACTTCAATCCCAGCTGTCTCCCGTTCAAAATATTCAGGTAGAAAGTGAAATAATTCTGTCTTGAGACTTTGGCTACCAGTAAATAATAGAAGCCTTAATAAACCAACAGTCAGACTCAGGATATGCAGGCTTGTGAGATCATACATTAAAACACAAATAATGCATTAAACCCCCCCAAATTCCACCTCTCGTGATGTAGTGCTTAATAGTGGTGGCTACCTGGGTTTGATTTTCTGCTCCTCCACATGCAGCCAGCTGGGTGACCTTGGGCTAGGCACAGTCCTGAAAGACCTGTTCTCACAGAGCAGTAATGTCAGGGCTCTCTCAACCTCACCTACCTCACAGGGAGTCTGTTAAAAGGAGAAGAAGGCAATTGTAAGCTGCTTTGAGACTCCTTTGGGCAATGAAAAGCGGGGTCTTCTTCTTCCTCCTCCATATGATGGCACTTGTTATGTCCATTCCCCCAAGTCTCAAATCAGTTCGCCTGGGTTTCAATCCTTCATTTGCATGGTGTTGTCCACATACATAACAAGAGCCATCATATGGAGAGGAAAAAGTAGTCGAATATGTTCCCACCATGCCCATATCCAGGGAAAAGTTGGCACAAGAGCTCTGGCTCAGTAATATAGCCTTAGAATCATAGAATCCATCAACTAAGGCAGGGGTAGTCAAACTGCGGCCCTCCAGATGTCCATGGACTACAATTCCCAAGAGCCCCCTGCCAGCGAATGCTGGCAGGGGGCTCTT
>BDOT02000005.1:10425575-10437607 GCA_003118565.2 Paroedura picta | reverse complement strand
CCAAATCTCCAGAATCCAGCCTGGCCTGGAGGAAATTCTCTCAGCCTCTCCTCATAAGGCCTTGCTAAAGTCTTGCAAGTAGAAGGCCATGGCTTCCTTTATGGAGCCAGGAATAACATAGTTGATAATCCCCTTCTTTCTGTACTCTTAAATATCCAAAATACATTTCCCCCAAAACTGGTGCCATTACATTAATTCATTTTCTCCCTGTAAGTCCTTTTTTCCCCCCTTGGCTATATGTTGGAAGTATATTGCAAGCTTCTCTTTCCAGCCCAAAGCCCAACCTGAGATGGAGAGGGCTGAGATTTACCAGCCGTGTCATCTGAACAAGGCCTCCCTGTAGCTTTCTTGGCCAGGCTTCAGGTCTCCGAGTCCAAAGCAACATCATCCTGGCCTGCACTGCCTGCTCCGAATATATAAAACGGCATATGATTTCTGCCAAGGATAGAACGCAGTCATAAATTCGATCCACCGAACTCTTGCTTCGATGCCTATCAAATGACGGCAGGGCATCCTGCGTTTTGCTAACTGCTTCGAGGCATTATCTAGCAAGCGATAGAATTTTATGGCTGCTGAGGAGGAAAAAAAAAAACCTGTCCAGAGATGTGTTCCAGGATTTAATTGGAGCCACGACCCAGTAAGAAGCAGACTTGGAAGAAGCATATGTATAGGGGTTTATTTGTTCTTTTCCAATGGGTATATCTCGAAGTTACCTGGATATACTGGAAATAATCTCAGGCGGAATATTCGTTTTGAGTGCATTCACGCTGACCCATAGAGACAAGTATAAAGTGGACTCTGAAAACTTTTACATCAAGATTTGCAAAGGACGATTTTAAGAAGACCTGGGTGTAAACTGCACGGGACTTTTATTCCAACCCCAGATCGATTCAGTCCCTGCCCTCTACACAGAACGCGATTTCCGTTTGGATTTTGGGCCATTTAAATTTTCCTTCTGCAGCAAGAAGGATTGATCCGGAGTGACCCTACCGTTATTGTGCCATATCTCAGACTGCTTTTAATCCTGAATATATTCAGAAAAACGCATTGTTTTGAATCTGGGCTCCCCTCCGTGGTAGAGGACCCGTGATTGGCTACAGGTGGTCATGTGACAAGCCTGCCTTAAAGGAGAATCCTCTAAGTTCTCTCAACTTCTGTCAGCCTTGGATTTTTTTGTGTGCCTTCTTCGCCCCTCCCCCTTCAAGAAAAGAAAAGATTTTTTTCCTCCCTCCTCTGACTTCTTGGATCCTCTCCCCCCCCTTCAAGAAAACAAAGAAAGAGTCTCCATTTGCCTCCCCCCCTCTTCTGAGCCTCCCTAACCATGTGCAGAAGACTTTCCTGTTTCAATGGGGAGGAGGGGAAGAGGAAGACTCGAGTTCAAAGCGATCTGAATTCAACAGGATTGACAATGGAATAAAAAAAGTAAGTGCAGACTGTGCCCTGGAAGCTAAACGATGGTAGAACAAACATCCACATTCTGCAAGTATTCTCAGCACGGCTGCCTTATAAATGGCCAGTCCCGAGACGCTGAGAAATCCCCGAGAAAACCTTGCACCGAGAACAAAGGCATCCGATTTTGCAATTATCACATCTCAGAACCTGGTAATAAAATTAAGCGGAACTTTTGAATAGCAGCCAGTCTGCTCCGCAGTCCTGACCCCGTGGGGTTCGACCCCGAACAGCTGCAAGGCACAGACTCCCGCCAGGCGAAACAAGACGGGCATGATGAGAACACGTGAGAATAATCGCTCCAAACGCAGCCCCCAGCCCTCCACGAGATGCTGCTGCAGAAAAAAAAAATATCAGGAATCGAATCTCTGTGGACAAAGGAGAACAATAGGAAGAGAGCTGAAAAGGGCGTGATGAAGCTATCACTGCCCATGGAGTTCATTGCCTTGTCTACCATCCCATTAGAGTCCCCAAGGAAATAGGAGTTTTTTGAGTCACTACCTCTGCTGTTCTGTCATCGCTTGCTGGGAATGAAATTTGCTACCATCCCATGAGTCAAATTTGGCTAAGGCCTCTGGGGGCCAGAGAGAGTTGCTTTGACATCGGCATCCTTCTGAAGTTCCCCTGGACCCGGCCGCAGATTTTAGAGTCCCGGATGAGTTGGTCTTGTTTTTAAAGTGGAATTGATGCACGAAGGAGCCGCTGTTCTTCCATTCTTTTGCTGGGATTTAGATGAGAATTTCCATACACGCTACTGATTCAAATCTTGCACAAGGTAGAATTCTGTGAGGTTAGAGGGGAATTTATACCACCAATCTTGTTTTACTGGGCAGGGGCAGGGGTGGGGGGGGGGTTATGGGGTCTGATGGCTATCGGGTTTTTATGGAGTTTTATATACTGTAACCCACCACGAGTCTCCGGGGAGGGGCAGACTAGAAATGCAACAATCCATCAATATCATGCAACAGTGTCCACATGTGGAATATGATTTTTCTACCTTCAGAAAGAATGCCCCTCCCCCAAGAGCAGAGAATGCCCCCCCCCCGAGAAAAGAATAGATGGGGACATTTGGGGCTGCAGCAGGAAGGGGATAGAGCAGGGGTAGTCAAACTGCGGCCCTCCCGATGTCCATGGACTACAATTCCCAGGAGCCCCTGCCAGCAAATGGTAGTCCATGGACATCTGGAAGGCCGCAGTTTGACTACCCCTGGGATAGAGGGAAACACATGTTCTTCAGGTGAAAATCCTTGCCCCCATGGTGGAAGAGAGAAGGAAGGAAGAGAGGGAGGGAAGGTTTTAATGTTGAGAACTACCTCATGAAACTGCAATGAGTGAAAATGCAGGATAACTATTTTGTCAAAAAAATAAACAGCTACTCAAGTGCTGTGCTCGAATTCTAGGATTGATTTTAGAAGTTCTCACAGTTAAAACCCAGGTGGAGGAGAAATAAAATATGGCATCCCTTGGCCGTTCAGGGAATGGAAGATGGGTTATCATTTTACCTCAGCTTCTGATGAAGTGGACTCTGGATCACCACAACTTTGAAAGCCACAAACAATATCTTCATCTTTAATCCAGGCTTTCTCAACCAAGGTTTTGTGAAACCCTTGGGTTTCTTGATGGCCCTGGCAGGGTTTCCTAAATGGGTATGAGTTAATTATTTTTTTAAAATATTTTTACATTTGTAAAGCATTTATGGGATGATATGATCATATATGGTCATGTTCACCCACCCACCCCTCCCAAAATGGCCAATGATGAGCCTGGAGGGGTTGGGAAGAGGAGGGGCCGTTGGTGGGCGTGTCCACAGCTCTGCTTCCCAGCCATATTCTACATGATCATGCCACTCCTTGAGTTTCTCGAAGCCTGAAGAATGTTTCAGGAGGTTCTCAGTGGTAGAAAAGTTGAGAAAGGCCGCTTGAATATGTCGTGAAATGCTTCACTGTTGTGACTTGCCAGAGACAAATATAGCTCCCCTTCTGGGACACCTTTTCAGTTTGAGGGCCAGATGTGTCTTCCAGAGTGGTGGTCCCCTCGTTGGCCAACTCTACTTGAACTGAGGAGAACTATCTTGTTGGCTACTGTTTAGGCATTTAAACATGTCAAGAGACAAAACAAGACAAGTAGACAGACAGAGAGAGATGATTATCTCATGCTCCAGGTTTTCCTGTGGCTGGTAGGGGGTGGAAAAGGGGGTAGAGAAGAGAGAGCCAGTGGGAATTATAAACAAGCATCTGTTGTTTCTTGCCGTTGTGAAGCCTCAGGCTTGGGTGTGCTTCTGATTAGCAGGGAAGTGTTCAATAACCTCTCCTGCACAATGCTTGGGGATTTAGCAGCAGCACCGTTCCCCTTAAGACTACCGCATGCCGAACTGAAATCGTATCCCCGCTCGTAATTAGATGTTTGTTTATCATCTGTAACAGCTTAAGGGGTTGTTGAGTGCATGCAATTGAAACATTGTGTCCGGCGCATGCAGTTCCCTCGCATTCTGTTTCTGGTCTAAACCAACACATTTGCAGATGTGCTACAGAGGTTGTCCTCCCCCCCATCTTAGTCCTTCAGCATGTGAGACGGAACATACTGGGGTTGGAGGGATCTCTTGGAAATGCATCTTCATATCTTTCATTAGGCTTTCCACCATACGGTCCAGACTGGTTTCTTAACACCCTGTAGATGGAACACATTCTTCTTCCTTAACCAAATCCCTGGAGAAGCTCTCTTTCTTTTTTGCACCACTGATCATGCCGAGGATAATATATACACAAGGCAATATAGTTGTTTGAGTGCATCCGTGGAGTCACTCAGAGACGAGTTCGGACTTCTCGCCCTTGAAGGTCCACCTCTTCTCCCTTGATGTCGTCTCTCACTGATGGAAACTGAGGCCACGTAAGATGGAGAGGATGCTGGCCAAAAACGTGGCTCCTTTCAATGGAATTATTCTCTCTCAAATTTCATCGCAATGCCCAATTTGCAGCCTTTGATTCCTAGCCGAACAGATATAAGTCATGACGGTGACATTTTTAAAACTAAATGTGATAGTTCCATCAGGCCTGCATCTCTGCTGCTGGCAGAATCTTCCATCGGGCCGGGCCAGGACCCAAAAGGCCCTGGCTCTGTTTGAGGTCAGTCATGCTTCCTTAGGGCCAGAGACCACCAGCATATTTGCATTTGTAGCCTGGGTAGCTGAGCAGACCCAAATGGGAGGTAGCCTTTGGTCCATGTGAGACGAACGGGAGCTGCCAGTGTCACAAGCTGGCATCCCTGGTCCACCTATGAAGGATAGGAGCTTCTGCCCAGTACCATGAACTAGCACCCCAGCCCAATGTGAGGTGGGAGTGAACCATGCCTCTGAGCCAGCAGTCCCAACCTTGTGTACTACAGCCTGCTTTTCCTCCCAGGGCCATTTTATCCAGGTGGCATATGTAGGGACCCCGCACAGTGGCTTCCTCCCATGGATCAGGGCCATAGCCTTTCTCCTCCCACCTTTTCCCTATTTAAGGGCACTCAGAGTGATACTGCTTTCCACTGTTCTGGAAAGTCTGGCTGTTCCTGCCTCAGTCGCACTTTGCTAGGGTCCCACAAATCCTTAAACCACTCCTGCTTCCTCCCTCTCCCCTCCATCAGGGTCAGGGCCCCTATCCATGGCTTTCAGGTCAGCCTCACTGGAGTTGATACCTACTGCAGAATTTATTGTGGAATCCTATTCAGAGTTAATCCTGTCTACAACTGTTGACTACAGTGGGCTTAGAACGGAGAGAGTTTGAGCTTTAATTTGAAAAAAAAAGGCAGTTTTCTTGCTCCTAGTGCAGCAGAAAAAAAACTTGGAACATGTGGACAGTGTTGACTGAAGGTTCACTCAGTGAAGGTTGGCTGGGAAGAACTTCCAGCAGTCAGGGATGGACTTTCATCTACCTGCTCTCCTCCATGCACCTGCTTTCCAGCTGTCTATCAGATGCTGCCACCTGCTGCCACCTATCACCTGCCCAGGAGTGCCCAGTCAGCCCTGAGCAAACTTTATCCACCAGCTCTTGGACTCGACCCATCCAAAGCAGGACATCCATGCAAATATATTTTGACATACAAGATTAGCAACGGCCAACATTTGTTGACAGTTGGAAGAAACAGGGACATTACTAATCATGAGTGAATTGATGATGGGGAAAACATTCCCCAACAGAAATCTACCTCTTTAAGGTACTATAAGCTTGTGATGGTTTCTTCCAACTCCTCCACTTTCTTTCTTCCCCATTAACTGATACTTGCCACAGAAGGTTCACCAAGATACCTCTCTCCTTACCTTTATGCATCAGGTCAAGACACCTTGGTGGCCCTGCTGGCGTCCGACCCATGTTGACTTTCTCAGTGAACACACTGGGGGGTATTCAGTTCAGTTTCAGTTCTTCTTGTACCATGCTGAGGTCCTAATAAAGAGCTAAAATCACTTCAAGTGTCCATGTCTCCCTCTGAACCCATGGATTTAACAGGGAACTTTCTAAGACTCCTTTGGCCCTCAAGGCCAGCCCTACCACCCTCACAACAACTGAAGACAAGGCTAGCAATATGGTTTTGGTTGACTAGCAATCCCCAAGATGGCCCCAGGCTCCCAAAAATATAGTCTCATTAGCCATTTTATTTTAAAAGTTACAAGTCTTGTGTCTATTATTTTGGGGAGTTTTAATCCCTCAATGATTTTCTAAAAAGATTTGAGACTTTTTTTTTTTGCTAACTAGGCCTTCCTTCAGGTCAGTAGAGATGTCTTCTCAATCTGTCTCTGGTTTCAGTCTGTGGACTTTTTGATCCGCATCCTGTTCAGATTTAGAAACAGGATGTTCTTGCTGTTTCATTGACTCTGTTGGCATTTCTTTGGGCTTCTTGATGAAGAGATTTTAATAAAATAAATAAATGAACTTGCAAATAACATACCAACCGCTCTGACAGCTGGGTTGCCCAATAGCTGAAAAGCTTGATTGATGGGGTGTGCAGATAACAACCATTTCTACGTCCTTGAATGATGCACGTTGTCAATGCTTTTGGATTACCGACTTTTTTTTTTGTTACTCTCACTGATGATTCCTTTATTTCTTTGACATCCGTTTATGCCGCGTTAGCATCATTTTACATGCACTTAATTTATATGCAGTATGCACAGCAAGCATAAAGGAAGTTAATTTTTATAAGAAATATTTGGGAGGCGAACACGTGTTTCGCGCGAGAAAAAAAGATATAGGAAAAGAGATCTTCAAAGTGAACTAGCGGGCTTGTGAACTCTGCAGTGCGGTTCTACGGAGAGTTGACACCCATCCAAGTCTATTAATGTCAAAACTGAGAGAGCCAGTTTGGTGTAGTGGTTAGGAGTGCAGACTTCTAATCTGGCATGCCGGGTTTGATTCTGCACTCCCCCACATGCAACCAGCTGGGTGACCTTGGGCTCACCACGGCACTGATAAAGCTGTTCTGACCGAGCAGGAATATCAGGGCTCTCTCAGCCTCACCCACCCCACAGGGTGTCTGTTGTGGGGAGAGGAAAAGGAAAGTGACTGTAAGCCTCTCTGAGACTCCTTTGGGTAGGGAAAAGTGGCATATAAGAACCAACTCTTCTTCTTCAGTAATATCAGGGCTGCCTCAGCCTCACCCTCCTCACAGGGTGTCTGTTGTGGGGAGAGGAAAGGGAAGGTAAATGTAAGCCGCTTGAGACTCCTTTGGGTAGGGAAAAGCGGCATATAAGAACCAACTCTTCTTCTTCTTCTTCTTCTTCTTCTTCTTCTTCTTCTTCTTCTTCTTCTTCTTCTTCTTCTTCTAAAAGGTTTAGAAAGGAGTATAACTCTGCTCAGGAGTGCACTCATGGTCATTGAGTCTCTTACTGGACTTAGAAATCTGAGAATATTTTCTGCTTTGATAGACTTGAGCAGTACAAACTGTCTGCTCTGCATAGGCTGCTTTATCATTGCTTTCCCAGGCTATGATTTCCCCTGCTGCTCTCTTGGGAGTCCGGACAGGTGTTTAATGTCAGGTTATGATGTCACAGGCATGCTGACAGGGCATCTCAATGGGAAGGACTAAGGATTTATAGGCAGATGTTGCCAATCACCTGGATGAAGGGGTAACGGAGACTTTTCTTTGCATGGGGAAAAAAGGTTGGGTGGGCGCTCATGAGGCAGTGGCTCTAATCTGGTGGGGTAAAAAAAATCTTTTAAAACTTAAAAAAAAATAAAGATAAAACTCAAGAAGATTCACTGGGAAGCACTCGGTAGTTTTGAGAGCATTGTTGCCTGTTGCTTGGCTGCTTCCTGCTGTGTCGTCCGGCACCTTGCACAGAGGGAGGCTCAGTGGAAGGGCATCTCTCTAGCATGCAGAAGGTCCCAGGTTCAATCCCCAGCATCTCCAGTGAAAAAGGACTAGGCAGTCAGTGACTAAATAGACCTCAACCACAGACCTTGGAGAGCACTACCAGTTTGAGTAGAACATATTGACCTTGATGGGCTAATGGTACAATATAATATACAATACAATATACAATATAAGGCAGCTTCATATTAAACATCTTGACCCTGGCCATGCTACGCCATGCTTCTGTAACATCAAGGCTAGATTACTGAAATGTGCTCTACATGGGTCTATCCTTGAAGACAATCTGGAAACTCCAGCTGGTGCAAAATACAGCAGCCCATATGCTATCTGGTGAGACCATGTCACTTCTTCCATGCTAGCTGAAGACCAGTTTCTTAGGTCCCTTTAATGGCTGTCAGGACCTGGGGCCCCCATATCTGAAAGACTCCATGCAAGGTGCCATTGGGCAGCTTATTTCCTCACAATAAGTATCCTTGTTAGTATCTTCTTAATCGGCAATGGTCCAGGCACAGGGCATGCCTGGGGAAGAGTCTCCAATAAGAGGGCTTGGGAGGGACTTCTACTTCCTTGGCCTTCTGAGAAGGCAGTGACGCTTCCTTCTAGACCAGGGGTAGTCAAACTGTGGTCCTCCAGATGTCCATGGACTACAATTCCCATGAGGCCCTGACAGCAAATGCTGGCAGGGGCTCATGGGAATTGTAGTCCATGGACATCTGGAGGACCACAGGTTGACTAACCCTGTTCTAGACTGTCCAACCTTTGGTCTCAACCTCACTCCTAGCAATAGCTACCAGTGCAATAGAATCATTGGTAGGTTGAATTGTTGAGGGCTTTCATGACCGGAGTAGATTTTCTTCGGCTGTGTGGCCATGACCTGGTGGTTTTAGACCCTGACATTTCATCGATAAACGTGACTGGGCTGTTCGGAGGTATAACACAGCAAGATGGCAATCTCTCTGTGCCAAAGTTTGAAAAATTGCTGGCATTTTATTCACCTAGAATCACAGAATCATAGAGCCGGAAGGGACCTCCTGGGCCATCTAGTCCAACCCCCTGCACCATGCAGGACACTCACAACCCTCTCGCTCATCCACTGTCACCTGCCACCCCCTTGAACCTTCACAGAATCAGCCTCTCTGTCAGATGGCTATCTAGCCTCTGTTAAAAAATTTCCAAAGATGGAGAACCCACCACCTCCCGAGGAAGGATAATAATAATAAAGCCTGTTCCACTGAGAAACCGCTCCAAACCCCTCACCATCTTTGTTGCCCTCCTCTGGACACGTTCCAGTTTGTCAACATCCCTCTTCAACTGGGGTGCCCAAAACTGAACACAGGACTCCACGTGAGGCCGAACCAGAGCAGAGTAAAGCGGTAACATCACCTCCCGTGATCTGGACATGATACTCCGTTTGATACAGTCCAAAATCCCATTTGCCTTTTTAGCCACTGAGTCACACTGCTGACTCATGTTCAATGTATGGTCTACTAAGACTCCTAGATCCTTTTCACACATGCTACTGTAACCTGCCACCCCCTTGAGCCTTCACAGAATCAGCCTCTCCGTCAGATGGCTATCTGTTAAAAAATTTCCAAAGATGGAGAACACGCCACTTCTTAAGGGTGTGTATGTGTGTCTACTACATCACATCCTTGTCTGGGAGTCTCCCAAGAAAATCACTTCCTAGTTCCAGTCCATCCCTTGGGAGACTCCCTGATATAACAGAAATGTGATGTGTTAGATGCATACCACAAGAAGTAAATGAGATGGCCAACAACTGTTCAACCCTTCCACACTTTGGGATGGAGAGATTTCCATCTTGGTGTGTCCTACCTCTCAATTTACTAGCCACATTTACTGGCGATACATCAGGGAATAAAACTACCAAACCATGGTCACATGGCCTGGAAAACTCACAACAACCATTGGTAGGTTGATAGGACTACTATATCGATCGTTTTTGTGGGCTGGCACCAGCACCAATTCGGTTGTGGGGAAAGTATACCTTTTCTCCCCCTGAGAAGGAGACACCGTTCATTTCCCAAGGCATATCCCAAGATCTTCCTTAAATTCCCTGGAGTTTAGTCTCCTCTCATTAGGAACAACACATTTGTTTCTTCCAATAATCAATTAGGAGAGATAAATCTCCCCAATAACTAATTTGCAATTAGACAAATTTCCCGTGATAGGGAAATAATCGTGAGCTAATGAGCTCGCTCTGGAGAATGCCAAAATTAAGCTATGGCAGAAATAAAACTCAGATGTGGGAGGGGAGGATCAGATCTTGCACAAAATGTTGCTTCTACGGGCACATGCTGCTCTTAATAAGTGGCTTAGAAGATTTGGAGAGAAGGTACAGATGGGTGACGGAACAAAATATAGAATTGGGCTGATCCTGTGTTGAGCAGGGGGTTGGACTAGATGGCCTGTATGGCCCCTTCCAACTCTATGATTCTATGATTCTATGATTCTAAGGTGACTTGTTTCATCTCTTGTTTACTGCTTTTCTCTTTCTTTGGTTTGAACAGGAGCAATTTCAATCCGGGCTTCGTTACCTATTCAGATCACTTGGCTGGATCACACCAGCTGATTAAAGTGCTTATGATATTGTCTTTTATTTATTGGCTTTCTGTTAGGGCTGCCATGTTTAGTCAATCCGTGGGTAAGACTGATCGATAGAAGCCTTCCCATCAATTAGAAGGAGTGTTTCTGATTAATCAAACGCTGTAAAAAAATGAAAGACCATTAATCTGAATGCAAGACCTTTGGGGTGGGGTAATGGTGGGTAATGGCGGCAAACACCATAATAGAAGAATGTAAGAGAAGTCGATCCAGTCCAACTCTCTGGGTCACACCGTGGCCAAAACCCAGGTGCCCGAGGGAGGTCATCTAGTATTGCCTGAACCCCTTCCACTATTAGTCCCCAAGCACTAAGACAATAGGGAATATAAGAACATAAGAGTAGCCATGTTGGATCAGGCCAGTGGCCCATCCAGTCCAACACTCTGAGTCACACAATGACCAAAACCCAGGAGCCCTCAGGAAACACTCCTTGTTCTCTTTCATAAAATGGGCATGTCCCTTCTAAAACGGAGCAAAGAAAATATGCACAATGAAAAGGCTGATGTTGATGGACTTCAACATCATGAGCTAATGAGCTCACTCTGGAGAAAGCCAAAATTAAGCTAGGCCGAAATAAAACTCAGACGTGGGAGGGGAGGATCAGATCTTGCACAAAACGTTGCTTCTAGGGGTTGCTTCTACACTGGCAGTCTTCAAGCAAAGGTTGGAGACACACTTTTCTTGGATGCTTTAGGATGCTTAGGGCTGATCCTGCGTTGAGCAGGGGGTTGGACTAGATGGCCTGTATGGCCCCTTCCAGCTCTATGATTCTATGATTCTTAATAAAAGTGGCTTAGAACAGGGGGAGTCAACCTGTGGTCCTCCAGATGTTCACGGACTACAATTCCCATGAGCCCCTGCCAGTAAACGCTGGCAGGGGCTCATGGGAATTATAGCCCATTAACATCTGGTGGACCACAGGTTGACTACCCCTGGCTTAGAAGATTTGGAGAGAAGGTACAGATGGGTGACGGAACAAAATATGGTCCAGTGGGAGAGATTCTGTTTTACCTGCAGAGGGCCCAAGGTTTAGTTTCCAACATCTCCAATTAAGGATCAGGAAGTTGACGTTATGAAAGACCACTGCCTGAGAACTTGGAGAGCCGTTGCCAGTCAGAGTAGACAATCCTGACCTAGCTAGACTAATGATCCTTAGAACCGAGCTTCATACATGTTCACAAGCCCAGTGCTTAAACGATGGTCCCAAGATAGAATCATAGAATCATAGAATCATAGAATCATAGAATCATAGAATCATAGAATCATAATAGAATCATAGAATAATAGAATCATAATAGAATCATAGAATCATAGAATCATAGAATCATAATAGAATCATAGAATCATAGAATCATAGAATCATAATAGAATCATAGAATCATAATAGAATCATAGAATCATAATAGAATCATAGAATCATAGAATCATAATAGAATCATAGAATCATAGAATCATAGAATCATAAGTATATAAGTATGATAAGTATATAAGTATGATAAATAAATAAATAAATAAATAATAGAATCATAGAATCATAGAATCATAATTGAATCATAGAATCATAGAATCATAGAATCATAGAATCATAGAATCAGAATCATAAGTATATAAGT
>BDOT02000005.1:10411402-10425506 GCA_003118565.2 Paroedura picta | reverse complement strand
AGTTGGAAGGGGCCATACAGGCCATCTAGTCCAACCCCCTGCTCAACGCAGGATCAGCCCAAAGATCAGCGAAAGGAGCCCTGACAGCGTACGACAAAGGTTTGATTCATCCCATCCGCGGCACAGAAAAGCAGTGTATTAACAACGGCGCATTATGGCAGCTTTCAAACCACACGCTTTGACATATTCAGGTCGTCAAAGGAGGAGACGTCCGGGTAATTTCGTCCACGGCAGGCTTAATGAAACACACGCACGCGGATTTAGATTCCCTGCGACTGGGAAACGGCATTTCTTTCACCAAGTCTGGTAACAATTTCCCATCGGTAATTAGGCCCTGGTTTGGAAGAAGTCTTCTTTTCGTGAAAGGTGTGTTTACTCTCTGCAGGGTTTCAAGAATTTTGTTAGAACGGGGCGGGGGGGGGGATGATTTGGGAGGGCTGTTGAGAAATGAAAGGAGACAGAAGGGAAGACCCCCTTCAGAATTCAGAGCCCTGGAAGTTGCTACCTACCGGGGATATCGGTGTATGTTCCTGGGGTCATCCTATAATCTTGCCCTGATCCCTTCTTGTGTCTGTTGATTTGGGACAAACCCAAGCGCAGGGAGACGCCTGTTGTAATTTTAACGCTTGGCTGCTGTTCATTTTTAGCCACTGGTGCTGATGGACTTTGGTTTTCTAGTCACACACAGTTTTCTCTGTCTGATGGACCTGAACAGGGAATCCTCCAGCCTCCAGAAAGCTTGACCTTTCTCCACAAGCAAGGTCAAGGCAGCTGCTTATTTGAACGGGTGTGGTAAGTCACTCCCATGGAGGTCTCACGACTGGACAGCTGGATTTGGGAGGTTGTTTATTTCCAGCATTTGTTTGCTGCTTTCCCAATGCCCGATGAAATTTTCTGGATAGGGAAAAGAAAAAAAAAGGACTTTTTAAAAAATAGAAAATCGCTGACCGTGTCCAATTGCCTGAGAAGAAGAAGAGCTGGTTTTTATATGCTTTTCACTGCCCAAAGGAGTCTCAAAGCGGCTTACAATCAATTGCCTTCCCTTCCTCTCTTCACAACAGACCCCCTGTGAGGGAGGGAAGGCTGAGAGAGCCCTGGTATTACTAAAAAAAAAAAATTCATTCTTATATGCTGCTTTTCTCTACCCAAAGGAATCTCAAAGCAGCTTCCAGATGCCTTCCCTTCCTCACAGGGCTTGGTCCCCTGGCCTTGGATCATCCTTGTCACTCTCCTGTGCCCCCTCTCCATTTTCTCCACATCCTTTTTGAAGTGAGGCCTCCAGAACTGTAGGTAGGACTCCAGGTGGGGTCTGACCAACGTAGTGCACTGTAAGACATGGACATCTTGTGATTTTGACGCAATGTCCTTGCGTGGACATATTCCCAGGACTTGTTCCCAGCATGCTTCACTCGGCGTTTCCCAGCCTGCTCCTCATTCTTGCTGAGGCTATCAGATGCTTTTGGATGCTTTGGGCTGATCCTGCGTTGAGCAGGGGGGTGGACTAGATGGCCTGTATGGCCCCTTCCAACTCTATGATTCTATGATTCTGTGATTCTATGATCCTGCGTTGAGCAGGGGGGTGGACTAGATGGCCTGTATGACCCCTTCCAACTCTATGATTCTATGATTCTATGATCCTGCGTTGAGCAGGGGGGTGGACTAGATGGCCTGTATGGACCCTTCCAACTCTGATTCTATGATTCTATGATCCTGCATTGAGCAGGGGGGTGGACTAGATGGCCTGTGTGACCCCTTCCAACTCTATGATTCTGTGATTCTATGATTCTATCTCCTCCTCGTGACTCCGGCCCTGATCCTTTTGCTTCAGACAGCAGTGCGAGGCTGGGAGGCGAGACCATTTTCTGCAGAGATACACTCTTTTTTTTTTTTTGAAAGCCAAACAAAACAAAGCCATTAAATTATTCATTCTATACCGCACCGAAACTCGGCAGAGAAATAAGTTAATCTAGTACGCCTAATTAAGCATTATATATGGGGGCCACGCACCAGTGAGCCGAGTGGACCTTTCCGTTTACGGAGGTTGATATGCCAAACTCTTAACTATGGTGATGGATGGCTTCCCTTCCCAGGACTGATGCTTCACCTTGACAATTGCCTTCTCCCTCCTCCCCTCCCACCTTGAGCCCTCCCTCTTTCGTGCTTTCAAAGCAACTCAGCATGACGGTTCATAAACATTTTCAAGAAGCGCCCTTCCACTCGTTCAGACTCAATAGCCCATCTGTTTCCTTAAAAGGCCTTCGGGGTTATCTGAAAGCAGAACGTTCACCTTCATCACAGGCCTTTGCAGTAGTCTTGGGGAGGGACTGTGGCTCTTAAGAAGAGCCTCTGCTTGGAATGCAAACAGGCCCAGGCATCTCCGGTCAGAAAGCACCAGGCAGCAAATGATGTGAAAGACCTCTACCCGAAACCCTTGGGAGATGCTACCACCGAGTAGACAATATTGACCTTGATGGAACCATAGCCTGATTCTGTATGAAGCATGGCATTCAGGAATACAACGGGCACTGGATTGGGTTGGGGTGGGGTGGAAGAACTCTGTGGATGGCCTCTCCCTCTTCTCAGGACCCGGAAAGGCTGCAGGCTGCAGGGGACTCACCAACAGGGGCAGCTCTCACACAGCAGGGATCTGCAGCCTCTGAGCCTCAGAGGGAAGTGGAAGGAGGAGGGGGTGGTCAGGGGTGGGGAACAGAAGGCGATTGGCTGGCTGCTGGACAGACAGGCAAGCTGGTTGGAGGAGGAGGCACTCAGGGGTGGGTCAGCCACCCTGAGTGGGTGTTAAGTGCTGAGTGGCACTTAAGCCATGAGACCAGCTCCTCCTCCAAGCCCTTACCAGAAATATATTATGTGGAACAGGTAGCTTTTATTGATGACTGATGTATGGCATTTTTATTTATAGATTTTCATAGAGTTGTGCGATGAAAGGAACGCAGCACATGGCAGCAGCAGAGAAAACACGGGGGGGGGGGGAACACCCGAATGCAGCTCCATTGTCGAAATGTTGGGGGAAACCTTCTTACTGGTGAGAGGACCAAAAGCAGAACTTGAGTTTGTGATTTACTACAGCTATCATATACAGTTGTCTGCAGTTTTTGCTCAGACTTGGTCATGGTCAAGTCAAGTGGCATTTGCGATTAACGTTTTGAGAAGTACCACCTCAGAATCTTGCTTGGTCTAAAAACCAACTGGCTGACCCGAAATCACCCTACTGAAAAGTGGGCAGATTGGCAACCCCCAAAGCCTCTAATGTAATTTGGAGGAAACCAGAACAAAGTTTTTCCCTCTCTGCTGTCACATACCAGCTTACTTATGCTGACTCTGTAGGGTTTCCAGGGCAAGAGATCTTCAGTGGTGGGTTGCCCTTGACTGCCTCTGTGTAGCAATTCTGGACTTCTTTGGTCCATCCAATACAAATCCAATACAAACCTCATCCAATACAAATCAGGGCTGACCCTGGTCCTAAGATCTGGACTATCCAGGGCTGATTCTGCACTTACTTTCTTTTTTTCTGGTGTGGATCCTGCTGAGTCCAGATCGAATTCAACTTGGTCTTCCTCTCCCCCCGCCCCATTGAAACAGAAAAGTGTTCTGCACAAGGTTAGGGAGGCACAGAAGGGGAGGGGGAGCCAAGCCCAGACGGAGCCTCTTTCATTCTTTTCTTTCCTTGAAGGGGGGAAGGGGAATGAAGACAACAGAGAAGGGAGAAAAAAAACCCATGAGATAAATCTCTACACACAGAAGTTACTGCTTCTGCAAGCTTCTGGAGAGAGAAAATTAGGATTTCCCCTTTAAGATAAACTTACAGCCTGGGCATCCCTGGCCAATCAGGGCTTCTCTGCCTTGGGAGTCAGCCCTGACCAATCAGGGTTTCTCGACCATGGCAAACGCAACACAGCCTGAGATCCACATGCTTTCTCAATCCGATTCTCAAAATATTGAGGGTTAAAACCACTCTTGGATATCGCGAGGGAAAGGTAGGGTGACTCCGGATCAATCCTGCTGGTTGCAGAAGGAAAATTTAAATCACCCCAAATCAAAATGGAAATCGCATTCTGCATAGATGGAAGGGACTGAATCGACCTGGGATTGGAATAAAAGCTCCGTGCCGCTTACACCCAGGTCAGGGCAGATCCAGGACGATGGTGACCAACATCATAACGGCCAGAGACATGAGAAAGCATGAAAGCTTTGATTGAAACCTGCCAGAGTCCGCCAATTCCCATGTAACGTTTCCCGTGAGCGGATGTCTGGCTAATTGCTGCCCTTCTCCCTATTTCATGAATATGAATCTGTAATACGAATCGGCAAAGCCCAGTTTTTGTCTCGTTTTTAAGTGGCCCGATTTCCTGAAAGATTATTGGTACAGGAAAACAAAACTCCTTGTCTTGCAGCCAAACTGATGCTTATAAACTGTTTTGTCTCATCGGCAGGCCCGCGAAACGCTAAAAGGGAACGGTAAGATTCCCTCTGATGGAAACGAGACATGAACGAGACGTCTCCTAAGCTCAGGAATATTCTGTGTGTCACGCAGCATTAAGATCACGCTCAGGCCTCCGACTTCTGTGCGCGCGCCTGCACTCTTTCGAGAACCAGAGTGGGTGCCAAAATGCAGACACAAGAATCTATCTGTTGCCTTTCCCTGCCTGGAACTCCTGCTCTTCAATTGCCTGAAATTCAGAGTGATAGACGAATTCCCAGGCCCATTCCGCACATATAGGATAATGCACTTTCAATGTACTTTGGCAGCTGGATTTTCCTGTGCAGAACAGGAAAATCTACTTCTAAAATGCATTGAAAGTGCATTATCTATTGTGTGCAGAATAGGCCCCAGAGTTTGATTTGTGCTCTGCAGACCAACTTTCTTTCCACTCCAAATGGAAAAAGCTTTCTTTTTTTCCTGACCACAGTCCCAAACTTTGGCCTAACAGCATCCCAGGAAGCAATGTGGGGTAAGAAGGCTTTCCCCTTCATGAACGGACCGGAACCATTGTTATTATTTTTTTACTGATGATGCTTTTAATTACAGAGGACAATTTTTTGAAAGAGATTTGAACTGTTTACCTGAGAACTGTTTCATGAGACTCATTGAAAGCTCTTTTCTGCTGTTTTTACGGTGCTAGGGTTGGTTTTAACATTGGGGATTTAGTGGTTATAGACACTAATGTTTATATTATTGTGTTGTTTATACGTTTCCTTGAACAGGTTCTTTGGATAGGCAGCAGAGAAATTGGTCTACATGAGTATGTACTTTAGAAGAAGAAGAGTTGGTTCTTATATGCCGCTTTTCCCTACCCGAAGGAGGCTCAAAGCAGCTTACTGTCGCCTTCCCTTTCCTCTCCCCACAACAGACCCCCTGTGAGGGAGGGGAGGCTGAGGGAGCCCTGATATTACTGAAGAAGAAGAAGAGTTGGTTCTTATATCCCGCTTTGCTCTACCCGAAGGAGTCTCAAAGCGGCTTACATTCTCCTTCCCTTTCCTCTCCCCAGAACAGACCCTGTGAGGTAGGGGAAGCTGAGAGAGCCCTGATATCACTGCTCGGTCAGAACAGCTTTATCAGTGCTGTGACTAGCCCAAGGTCACCCAGCTGGCTGCATGTGGGGGAGTGCAGAATCAAACCTGGCATGCCAGATTAGAAGTCCGCACTGCTAACCACTACACCAAACTGGCTCTCAAGACAGACGATCAGGTAGACAGATAGACAAACTCTTAAGTGTACAGATATGTCACTGGCAACCAAGCTCATGCAGTGCGGCCGAGGAAGGAGGAAGAAAGAAGCCAAGTGGTGGTATGGGCTCCCTTATAAAGGATCACCCATGCTGGCCCCACTTCTGCAGTCCTCCTCCAGGTGCCATGTGACAGAAGTACATTCCTGTGCAAGGGGTCAGCCAGGAGCACTGGCCACCATCCCTCTTCCAGCTGGGCCAGCCTCCTCTTCTGGACCACAGTTCCCCCTCAGCCACAATCAGCAGCCTGGAGGTAAAATGGCAGCCACACTCCATGCCCTGGTATTCCCTGTTATTATGTATGGATGTGAAAGTTGGACAATGAAGAAAACTGACGGGAAGAAAGTTGATTCATCTGTACCGTGGGAGAGATTTACAGGAACGGTGGACCTCCCCAAAAAGACAAATCAGTGGGGTCTTGATCAAACGGAGCCTGACCTCTCCCTATGAGCTAAAATGACTCAACTGAAGCAATCATACTTCGGTTGCATTATAAGAAGACAAGAGTCCCTGGGAAGGCAATAATGCTAAGAGAATCTCAAGGCAGCAGGAAGAGAAGAAGACCCAGCATGAGATGGATGGACTCAACCAAGGTTGCCACCACCCTTGGTTTGCAAGACCTCAGCAAGGCTGTTCATGATAGGACATTTTGGAGGTCATTCCTTCATAGGGTTGACATGACTCTGAAACGATTTGACAGCATTTAACACACATTCATATATCTTACATATAACCAAATCTTAGAATCATAGAATCATAGAGTTGGAAGGGGCCGTACAGGCTATCTAGTCCAACCCCCTGCTCAACGCAGGATCAGCCCTAAGCATCCCGGTCGTCACCAAAGGTTACACCACAGTGGTGTTTCTACATTGCCTTACCTTGCTCATTGTCTTAGAATCATAGAATCATAGAATCATAGAGTTGGAAGGGGCAATACAGGCCATCTAGTCCAACTCCCTGCTCAATGCAGGATCAGCCCTAAGCATCCTAAAGCATCCAAGAAAAGTGTGTATCCAACCTTTGCTTGAAGACTTCCAATGAGGGGGAGCTCACCACCTCCTTAGGCAGCCTATTCCACTGCTGAACTACGCTGACTGTGAAAAACTTTTTCCTGATATCTAACCTATATCGTTGTACTTGAAGTTTAAACCCATTACTGCGTGTCCTCTCCTCTTCAGCCAGCAGAAACAGCCTCCTGCCCTCCTCCAAGTGACAACCTTTCAAATACTAAAAGAGGGTTATCATGTCCCCTCTCAACCTCCTCTTCTTCAGGCTGAACATTCCCAAGTCCCTCAACCTATCTTCATAGGGCTTGGTCCCTTGGCCCCAGATCATCTTCGTCGCTCTCCTCTGTACCCTTTCAATTTTATCTACGTCCTTCTTGAAGTGAGGCCTCCAGAACTGCACACAGTACTCCAGGTGTGGTCTGACCAGTGCCGTATACAATGGGACTATGACATCTTGTGATTTTGATGTGATGCCTCTGTTGATACAGCCCAAAATGGCATTTGCCTTTTTAACCGCTGCATCACACTGCCTGCTCATGTTTAGTTTACAATCCACAAGTACTCCAAGGTCTCGTTCACACACAGTGTTACCTAGAAGCGTATCCCCCATCCAATAGGCATGCTTTCCATTTTTCTGACCCAGATGCAGAACTTTACACTTATCTTTATTAAATTGAATCTTTATTAAATCTTCATTGTCTGTGACCCATTTTCCTTGGTTCATGCCTTGATCCACAGAGAGGCCCTGATCCACGTGATCCTAACGCCATCTGGTTCTCTTCCTCCCCCTTCTGCAGCACACCCCTGCCACGGCATAGATATAAAAAGGACAAGATAAAACCCGTTCTCCTATCGCCGAAATTGCCGCTATCACCATTCTTCGCTCGCGGAGGCGAAAGCCGCTCCTCGCCTGCGAGTCCTTTTCATAAGTAAAACAGCTTTATCGCCGAGGAAAATGCTTACAAATTGGGATGCAATCGTCTGTGATGTTTAATGCATAACAGTACCGAGGCGACTAGGCAGGGGGATTTTTGCACAGCCTGAAAAACCCACAGTCCTTTTTTTGTCTTTCTGACTGTTTTTGACAGGGAGGAGAGTGAGTGGATTTCAGCGAGGCTGCCACAAAGATTAGGGGTTTTCCCCCTCCCTCCCTCCCTCCCTGCCTCCCTCCCTCCCTCCCTGCCTCCCTTCCTGCCTCCCTTCCAGTTAAGTAAGCGGAATTAAAGGAGACACATCCCCTATCTCATCTATGCATAACACAGAAGAGCCGCAAAAGATTGCAAGTGGTGGAGAGAAGCAAAGTACCTAGATGCCGTCTGACAGAGAGGAGCCTCAGCCCACCCTCCACTCTCCCACATGGGGAGATTATGCCTAAGAAGCTCACTCTCTTGAGGCTGGCATTATCTCCCAATTCGACTAGGCGAGCTTGGGAAATTGACAAGTCTCTGAGCCGCACAGAAGGGACGTTTTTGTCTTATCTTGGGGAAATTGGCTGATGGTGGAGGGAGGGAGGGAGGAAGTCGAACGGAATATTGTGGAGCCGGTTCGGTCTGGTTCGTTTGTGCTGGCAAGGGCAGTCTTTGCGAAGAGGCCATGCCTCTCCATCGTGATTTTGCCTCCTTCGTAGGGAATTTTGTGGTTCCTCCTCTGGAGAGGCATCTGAAGGGATTGTAGAGAGGCTTTTGTTTGGAGTCCACATGGCCCCCGTCCTTATTTTGCCTCACAAACATATTCAGCGGGGGAGTTGGGGACGACAACGTGGAAGCGTCATTAAGCCGCAGTCGACTTCTGGCTACCTTGTGAGGTTTTCAAGAGATCTGAAGCCAGAAGGAAGAAGAAGAAGAGTTGGTTCTTATATGCCACTTTTCTCTACCTGAAGGAGTCTCAAAGCGGCTTACAATCACCTTCCCTTTCCTCTCCCCACAACAAACACCCTGTGAGGGAGGTGAGGCTGAGAGAGCCCTGATATTGCTGAAGAAGAAGAAGAGTTGGTTCTTATATGCCACTTTTCTCTACCCGAAGGAGTCTCAAAGCGGCTTACAATTGCCTTCCCTTTCTTCTCCCCACAACTGACACCCAGTGAGGGAGGTGAGGCTGAGAGAGCCCTGATATCACTGCTCGTTCAGAACAGCTTTATCAGTACCGTGGCGAGCCCAAGGTCACCCAGCTGGTTGCATGTAGAGGAGCAGGGAATCAAACCCAGCTCGCCAGATTAGAAGTCTGCACTCCTAACCACTACAGCAAGCTGTTTTCGAAGCTGTGAACTTCCCCAGGGGATAGAGCGAGGAGCCTAGATAGACCCCTATGTGGTATCTGAAACTCTGCATAATATTCTCCTCCTTAGCTCTACGTGTTGGGTCTGTTTCCGCTTCTTCTGACACTTCCTTGAAGTTATCAGTTCTAATTCGATTACGCCAGGCAAGGCCATTTGTACTTGGTCAGGCAGTTCCTGGCGGCCTCAGACAGAGCCAAATTCCCCCTTTACCTTTGTTTGCAAAGAGATGTCTGACTGGCTGGGTCAACTCATAAACATGCACTCCGCACGATAATTCGTCTTACATAAACAGCGCTGCGGTTCAAAACCTGTTTCTTATTCCTGAGGTGCCTCTTGGATTTCACACTCCATTCTTCTGATTGCAGCCTCCCCAGTCTCTTCGACGTCCTAATCACAACCCAGGCAGGGGATCATAAGTGCATTCGTCTTCCAATATAAAGGATTCCCCTCTTCATTCGGCTGGCAGGCATGCCCGTGTCATTCAGGACTGATGCATTATTAGATATCCAGTGTCCAAGTGTTCGGAACAGCCAACAACACACAATAGTAGGCATGCACACTCCAGGAGTCTACAAGACGCTGCGTACAAAAAGGGAAGACTCATTCAAAACACATTATTGCGTATTAACAAATAACTTGATATAATCAGCCAGCAGTACTAACCCGCCAAATAAGTCCTCAGCCCACCCACTGCACAAAAAGATTCTTGCAGGTTATCTTGCCTAGAGCAGGGGTAGTCAAACTGCGGCCCTCCAGATGTCCATGGACTACAATTCCCAGAAGCCCCTGCCAGCATTTGCTGGCAGGGGCTTCTGGGAATTGTAGTCCATGGACATCTGGAGGGCCGCAGTTTGACTACCCCTGGCCTAGAGAATATGGCTGGTTTGGAAGGTGGAGTTTATGGCCTTATCTCCCAGTACAGCCCCTCCCCTTCCCAAATCCTGCCTGCCTCTGGGTCCATCCAGTTAGTTCCCAACCACAGAGGCGTATTCTTTATCCCTTCCTCCCAAGCCTGTTAAGGAGTGAGCCAACAATGTATAGTCAGTCCAGCTGGTGTATAAAAAGGCCAAAGAGCAAAGAAGGAGAGGAGTTGGTTTTTATATCCCAAAGGAGTCTCAAAGCAGTTGACAGTCGCCTTCCATTCCTCTCCTTTGGGGTATAAAAACCAACTCTTCTCCTTCTTTGCAGGAAATTCACAACTACCTGCCCACCTACAATGACCCCAATTCCATGTCCAGGTGATGCCCCCCCCCCCCAAAAAAAAAACCAGAATCCTTTACCAGTCTGGTCTGGAGGAAATTTGCCTTTTAGCAGCATTCAGCATTTCCCTGGGCATGCAAGGAAGGGCCACAAAAGCCACAATCCCTTCTGCCCGCCCACTCACCATCTGCCCAAGTTCACGGAATCAGCATTTCCGTCAGATGGCTATCTAGCCTCTGCAGAAAAACTTCCAAAGAAGGAGAACCCACCACTTCCCGAGGAAGCCCGTTCCATCAAGGAACCACTCTGTCAAAAATTTCTTCTGGATGTTTCGCCCAAGATTTTTTGGAATTAATTTCATCCCATCGATTCTGGTCTGACCCTCTGGCGCAAGAGAGAACAACTCTGCTCCATCTTCTCTATGACAGCCCTTCAAGTACTTGACGATGGCCTAGCTCCCTCAGCTTTTCCACATGCCGGAGCAGAAATGGGGGCCTGCAAAGAAGGCAGGTTCCATTTTCAGCAGTGCTACTGGCAGACGGGGCAGCCTGGCTCTTTTTGAAAGCCCCTCTCCCTGTCAGTTCGTTTGGAGCATGGGAGAGAATCTGAGACGTTTTGCTCCCTCCACTAAGGAGATACTCATTCTGAAACCAGACAAAAGGCCTTTCCGCTCCATCACATCCATTTGATTAGGGATATGGTTTTGTTTCTTGGGTTTTTTTTTTTTTAAAAAGAGGATTATTACCACATTTCTTTGAGGACCCTGTCAAAACAGCTCCTTTGAGCCTCACAACCTTTGCTGATTTCCTGTTTGTTTTCCTCCTCCCTCTCCCCCACCGACACACACTCTACAACATGTAGTAAGCTGGCAACTAATAAAGGGACAGAGCCTTCCTGTTGTATGGTAGGGTCATTAATTTGAGTCCCCAAGACGGATGGCTTTTCCAAGCTACTTTCGTTTCCGGCACTGTATTCATGATTACCCCAGGGGATGGAAAGAACGAGAAGGTTTCTTATTTCCCGGGGTTTTGGTATTGTTACGGCACGGGCCGTGTGTTCTTATCAGCCTGAAAGCCAATCGAAAAGAAGCCCCTCGGGTTCGGAGAACCGACAGCTTTACGAAAAAACGCCTCGGGTTCCTCCCCTCACCCACTCACCCTCTTATTAATTGTGTGACACGCATGACAAGGTTTATCTTTTGCTATTTGCCCGTTTTCTTTACTTCCCCTCCCCCCCCCCAGTGGTACTCAAGTGGCCCGGAGCATTCAAAAAACGGATACGTAACGGCCGTCGAAAGCGTGTTTTTTTTAGAACGGAGGCCTGATAGCCCGCTGAGTCGGGGGGTCAAGGTATTATGATAATAGCCGCCTTTTAATATTCCAATCTCACGCACAGGTTTATTAGTTCCCCCCTCGCCCCATCTCCATTCCGTAAAAGTAATTAGTTAGGGGCTAACAGCACCTTAATGGCAAGACAATAAACATTCAAGAGAAGGGGGTGGGGTTTCCACTGTGCCCTCGCCTCGGTTGGCCATTTTCCTTCCGTTTATTGCCGCTTTTCGGATCTTCTGGGATTCTTCTTGCCTTTCAGATCAGAAAAGTGGAATGGGAGGCTGAGAAACTGATCATCTATCACAGTTTGGGGTAAACCGCAAAGTGGGAGACGCTGGATTCGGTGCGTTTGTGGGCCATTAACCTGCTCCTGCCAGTTATATGCCTGCCCTCAGGAGTCGCCCTTCAAAATGGGGGGAAAGGGATTGGGGAGGAAGGAGGGAGGGAGATGATCACAAACAATGAACTGGAGCCCGCCCCTGTTTTTCTTTCTTTTAAATCTCGCTGAGGCTGACTGTCTCGCCAGTGAAACGATCGAATGTGGCTGTGTGGTAGAGCAGAAGTTTCAACCTCTGGCATCTTCAGTTTAAAAACGAAAACAAGAAGCACAGATATTAGTTGACGTGAAAGACCTTTGGCCAACACTCTGGAGAGCCCCAGCTAGTGCAACTAGACAATGCTGACCTTAGCGGATCACGGAGCTTCATGCATTTCTGTGAAAAAAGCCCTCTTTCCCCGTCTTTTCACTGCTGTCCTCATATCACAGTAAATGTGCATGTCTCTTGCATGCACATGCATGCATTTGTTTGTGAGACACAATCAGCCTTTATAAATGAAAATGGCAACCAGTCCTTGGATACATTTTTAAATTTTATTTATTTTTATATTTATATACTGCCCTCCCCAGAGGCTCAGGGCGGTTTACATTGAACTTATGAACCATACATGAAACAATCTTCGTTAATAATCATACAATAATATTAATAACAGTGGTTGTAACAGTATAACAATATAATATAACAATACAACAATGCAACAGTGCAGTGGCACAACAGGTCCAGAGCACTCTGGTGGAGTTCTGGGAGGAAGGGGGGGGAGAGCGGGGGCCCTTCATTCGCTGTTGGCTGTGTCTGGTCTCAACCAAATGCCTGGCGGAAGAGCTGCTTTTTGCAGGCCCTGCGGAACTGTTTAAGCTCCATCAGGGCCCTGATCTCTTCTGGGAGCTCGTTTCACCAGGTGGGGGCCAGGACAGAGAATGCTCTGGCCCTGGTCGAGACCAGGCGGACTTCTTTAGGGCAAGGGACCATTAGCTGGTTGGTGGCGGTGGAGCGCAGAGCTCTTTTAGGGGCATAGGCAGGGAGGCGGTCCCTCAGGTACACTGGACCTTGAAGGAAATTACCAGAACCTTTAGTCTGAAGGTTCAAGAAACATGGGGCTTTTTTATTGCTAGCTGCACACTCATGGAATGCAACATGAGAATTACTCAATGCACATATACTGCATGGCCGTTGCAGGCATTCACTACAATTTGCGAACAGGGCTATCGTTCATTGCAAGGGAGATGTTCACCCTAAAGTCCAAGAAGGTTGTCAACACAGCGACCATACTGAGCAGGCAGTGTGTTGCCTGTACAACCCCTTCCCGTTTTATGTTGTGCTAGAAGCTTTGGCACATCTGTAGCGTTTTCTTTGCAGCCGGCGCTAGTCCCGCATTTTTGTTCTTGTTTCTGTTAATTATTCTCCGTGTCTCCTACCGATGTCGGGGGCGTCGCTTTGCCAACATTCTTTCTGCGTCCCGGGCTTCTGAGATGGAAACACAGCAAATTGTACAAACAAAAGAAAGCTGCAAAAGTCAGCTTTTATGACCTCCCTGACCCAGTCTGTTCCAGCTGGCTCTCAAACGTAAACAGGCATACCTCCCTGCAACTGACATTTTTTGGGGGGGAAAAACCCACCCTGGAAGTACTGAAGGTAAAAGAAATGGAGTGCTTCCATGCTCAGTTGGTTGGGTCTTTCTCCTTTTCTTATGTCACACACAGCAGGTAGAATAATAGAGTTGGAAGGGACCTCACGGGTCATCTAGTCCAACCCCCTGCACTATGCAGGTAGACCCAGTTTGTTGGCTTGCATGGGACCATCCAATAAATCCTCTACATCCCGGACCCTGGAGGAAACATTAAAGAAGGCCTCGGCTTCTGTGCCCTGTTCCTGGCCCTTCATAGGATCTGGTTGGCCACCATGTGAGATGGGATCCTGGACTTGATGGACTATTGGCACGATCCAGCGGGGCTCTTCTTATGTTATTATCAGGGGAAGACCTCGGTCTCTCTGCTCTCTTTCTGACCCTTCAGAGCACTTCCAGAGGCCACGTACTGTGCCTTCCCCCCATGGAATAGGGCTGCAAACTCTCTTGACCCCTTTTTCCATCTTTAAGGACACTCAGAGTGACAACCAGACCACACCTGGAATACTGTGTGCAGTTCTGGAGGCCTCACTTCAAGAAGGACGTAGATAAAATTGAAAGGGTACAGAGGAGAGCGACGAAGATGAT
>BDOT02000005.1:10389227-10407955 GCA_003118565.2 Paroedura picta | reverse complement strand
CCGACCTCGGAAGGATGGAAGGCTGAGTCAACCTTGAGCCGGCTGCTGGGATTGAACTCCCAGCCTCATGGGCAAAGCTTTCAGATGGCTGCCTTATCATTCTGCGCCACTCACACATAAATTCTTCAAACACGGTGCAAATATATATTCCATGTCATTTTTTAAAAAGATGTAGCCATATTTATTTCCATACAAATTAATTACAAAACTCTCTTCCAATCCAATTTGGCGTGCAGCTCTGGGCACCAGGCACACAAACAGTCACACATGTGAACCCACACTTCCATTAACACTTAATTGCTCCTCATCAGTGGTGCAAGACTCATAGACAGAACTTCCCAAAGAACTGAGCTAAGAAGTGGCCAATCATTTAGACGTTTCATGCCAACCACATAGATCATAGAATCATAGAGTTGGAAGGGGCCATACAGGCCATCTAGTCCAACCCCCTGCTCAACGCAGGATCAGCCCTAAGCATCCTAAAGCATCCAAGAAAAGTGTGTATCCAACCTTTGCCTGAAGACTGCCAGTGAGGGGGAGCTCACCACCTCCTTAGGCAGCCTATTCCACTGCTGAACTACTCCGACTGTGAAATTGTTTTTCCTGATATCTAGCCTATATCGTTGTACTTGAAGTTCAAACCCACCACTGCATGTCCTCTCCTTGTTTTAGAACAGTGGTCCCCAAACTTTTTATCACAGGGGACCGGTCAATGCTTGACAATTTTACTGAGGCCCGGCGTGGGGGTAGTCTTTTGCCAAGGGACATCGCCGCTGCTGCATGATTCCTGGATTGTCCACTTACGCTTTAGTTCGCCATATGTCTATTTTAAATATATGTAAATAAGATCTTTTTGGATGTTTTTCAGGTCCTATCACCACATAATTTAATAATTTAACAAGTAGATTAACAAGTAGTTGTGAGTGTCCTGCATTGTGCAGGAGGTTGGACTAGATGACCCTGGAGGTACCTTCCAACTATGTGATTCTAACAATAATTCTGGGATATGGAGTATGTCCATTTTTATCCTCATTTAAATTTAGAAGTAATTATGAGAAAAGCAAAAATCCTGCTGCATATGGAAAAGCAGCCTTCTTCTCACTGCAACAATAAAATTGCCAGCTTAGGGTTGGGAAATTGCTGGAAATTTGAAGGTGGAGCTTGGGAGGTAGGGTTTGAAGAGTTCTTCAGAAGAAGTTATCTCTGTTGTCTGGTGACCGGTTGTCACTCAAGGAGACTAGGGGGTGGGCTACCACCAGGCCCCACTGCCCAAAAGGCGATCAGCTGGCATGAGAGACTGACCCAGAAAAATGCCTAATCGACATTGGAGGGCCTCATGGTCCATGGACATCTGGACGGCCACAGTTTGCCCACCCCTGGTCCATATCACTTCCAATGTGACCTAGAAATGTTGTCATCATGTTGTCACTGTTGAGGCTCTGTTATGGCATGTAAACAAGAACTCTATGGTAAAAGCCAAATTTACCATAGAGTTTTTGCTGAAATACCAGAGTGTCACCCTAATGTCACTGTGTGTTGATCCAGATCATATTGAATGTAACATAGAGACGTTATTGCCACATTGTCTGGGCCTCCTTCTCACTCACTCCCAGAAACTCCACCCCTACCCCCAGTTGTCAGGAGGGATCTGGTAACCCTCCCAAGGCCTCCTCCTTTGTGCGAGGTTCTCCTGTCATACTGGCCTTCTGAAAACTTCAGCTGCTGAGCAAAATGGCGACCAAGTCTGTGATTCCCAGCAGCCAATGAAATATTGGCTCAGTTGGCACCACTGTGGTCTTACGCACAGGAACACTTGTTACGTGATGGACAACAAACCACTGCCTAAGTGAGTTCCCATTATGAGATTTTTTTTCAAGGTGTAACCATCATTATGAGTTTTCGTCTGTCTGTCAAACTTCCTGTTTTTATGTGTTTATTTAAGAAGCAAAAACTGAAGCATTTTATAGAGAGAAGGGACTTGACCAAATAACCGAGGGAGCCCTTTAGCCTTCCTAGCTGGTGTTATGCTTGGAAACAACATATTTTTGTATTTTTTTCCCATGTACAGAACCAAGAGAACTCAGGAAGACACAAACTGTTGAGAAGTAGACCGGGCGTGATGCAATCAGACAGTATCGTTTCATGGCAGACTACAGGGCTGTAACTGAGCATTCCCCCTGGTCCATGTGGGGAAACCATAGCATTTTCTTTGACTCACTAGACTTTATTCTGACTCCCTCCCTCCTCTCCCTTTGCTCTTTCCTAATAGAACCTATAACTGGATAGTGCTAAAATGTGACGTTCTCAGGAAATTACTCTGAAACTGGAAACCTCCGGGAAATTGGCTGGATGCACTGCTCCTAGCTTGTGAAAAGTGTTTCAATACTGGCTTTGTTTCTTTCAATTCTGCATAAGAATATAAGAAGTGCACTGCTGGATCAGACCAGTGGTCCACCTGGTCTAGCATCCTGTCTCACACAGTAGCTAACCAGTTCCTCTGGATAGCCGTCAACAGGGTGTAGAGGCTGAGGCCTTCCTGAGAACATCAGGAGAGCCATGCTGGATCAGACCAGTGGTCCATCTACTCCAGCATCCTGTTTCACACAGTATCTAACCAGTTCCTCTGGACAGCCGACAACAGGGTGTAGAGGCTGAGGCCTTCATGAGAACATTAGGAGAGCCATGCTGGATCCAACCAATGGTCCATCTAATCCAGCATCCTGTCTCACACAGTGGCCAACCAGTTCCTCTGAAGGGCCAACAATTGGGGAAAGCAAGGCCGTCCCCTGATATTGCCTCTTGGCTCTGGGATTTAGAGGCTGCCTGCCTTTGAATGTGGAGGTTCTCTCTAGCCACCATGGCTATTAGCCACTGATAGATCTCTTGAACTTTATCCCTTCTGGAAACCACAAATTCCAAAAATTATACCTTAACAGTTTATATTTATACTGGAACGAAAGTCATTCCTGGCTGGAGGGAACTCTCCATCGCCTTCTACTGCAGGATAATTCTTGGGTGGGTGGGGGTGGAATCACCTGGCTCTCTTTGATCTTCTTGCAAAATTTGTGTCGAACATTTAGGAATGTCCTCTCACTTGCCCAATTTGCATGGAAAGCAGACTGGCAATGCTTTCCAGATGGCTTCTCTTCTATTATACCTTTTCGCATGCAAGGCCCTTTAAATTAGAAGGAAAAGGGGGAACGCCTTTTGTTTTTTGCTGCAAGAGCTTGCCTCTGCTTTTGCCATTGAGCTGCCTGGTTTGTCCAACACCTGGGACCGCAAATCTCATTTGACCGGTAATCGGGAAATCTCCTCGAGTCTGGGCCTATGGTAAGAGACTTGCAGAGACTTTGACAAGAACAGTGAAAAAGCCTTGCACGTGCGGAAAGCTAAATGCTGGGGTTTTAGCAGAAAAGGGCCAGGGTTTAGTAGCACCATCCATCAACCTTCCCTTGCCCATATTTCCAAAATTTAGAGAACAACAGTGTCTTTGTTTTTTCATACTTAATATTTAAGGAATTCTGCATGCAACAAGACCACGATGTTCCTCCTTGAGAGATGCAAAGAAGCACTGTGTCGTCTGCGTATAATCATAAGGGAGTTGGCTGAGAATTTAATTTTGGGACATGCTCATTGGCCTTGGAGATAAAAGACCGGAAAGAACAAGTGAATAAGGTTGAGGCTAGTGAGTAGCTTTGCTTTGTATCTTTTGTCACCAGTATCTTTGGAGTTAATGATCCGTTAGAATTAGTTCTTATTTGAAAAGTATTAAATTAATGTGATTGACGTATTAAAAAGAGAAGCTGTTCCTCCAGGCCTAATGGAGATAACTTTCTCCACAGTGGTTGTCTATCAATAGAATCAAAGACGCCACACAAGTCAACGAAGGCAGTGTACAGATTGCTTCTCAGCTATGAAAGCTAGTGTGGCAGTAGACCCATCAAGACTAACAAAATTTGAGACAGGGATAATCACAGAGTTGGAAGGGGCCTCCAGGGCCATCTAGTCCAACCCCCTGCACAATGTAGGGACTCACAGCTACCTGCCAACCCAGGGTGACCCCAATTTCATGCCCAAATTATCCACCCCACTAAAATTCTCTAGAATCCAGCCTGGCCTGGAGGAAATTCACCTACCATCCCACAGCATCAATTAGCGTTTCCCTGGGTATGCATGGAAGAGCCACAAGAGACAAACACTGGCACATCCCTTCCTGCCCCTCCACTCACAGTCTGCCTAAGTTCATCAAATCAGCATTTCTGTCAGATGACTATCTAGCCTCTGCTTAAAGACTTCCAAAGAAGGAAAAGGTAAGAGCTTTCATGAGTGGGATATCTGAAAAAGTGAGCTGTGACTTTTCATACCCTCCCATTAGTCTTTAAGGTGTGACTTGACTCTTGCTTTTTTCTACTGCTTCACACAGATGAGCATCACTAGCCATATCGATCTCGCTTGGGTTTCTGACCATGAGGTGACATCCTGCTGCAGAAGTTAAAAATCAATTCTTCTATCTCCCCCTCACTGGCAGTCTTCAAGCAAAGGCTGGATACACACTTTTCTTGGATGCTTTAAGATGCTTTGGGCTGATCCTGCGTTGAGCAGGGGGTTGGACTAGATGGCCTGTGTGGCCCCTTCCAACTCTATGATTCTATGATTCTATTATTCTATCAATCTTTAAGTTCCAGCCAAAGGGCAGATGGGCTTATTCAGCAGTGGAATCATCTGCCTAAGGAGGGGGTGAGCTCCCCCTCACTGGCCAGCTAGATAGATACCTATCCCAGGCTGATTCTGCACTTACTTTGTTTATTCCATTGCGGATCCTGCTGAATTCAATTTAAACTAGGGTCTTTCTCTATCCTCCCCCCCAACTGAAACAGAAAGTGTTCTTCACTTGATTGTGGAAGCCCAGAAGGTGGGGGGAGCCAAGTGCAGAATTAGTCTCTTCCTTTTCTTGAATTGGGTGGGGGTGAGGATTGAAGACAGCAGAGAGGGGAGAAAAAACCAAGAGGCAAATCTCTGCTGAGAGAAGTTAGGGCTTCTGGAGCTCAGTCACTTTAAGGGAAGCCTTGCAACCGGGAACCAAGAAGACTTTGAACTGACACCCTGGCCAATCAGGGAAGACTTCTTTGGTACAGCATTGCAGGCATGAGGCAGAGGTATTTCGCAAAGAGCAGAGATCTGCACATTTACTCATGGTGGTTTTTGAGATATTGAGGCTTATATCCACTGCAAGATATCACAGGGGAAAGTTAGGGTCACCACAAATTGATCATGCTTGTTGCAGAGGGAAAATTTAAAGCACCCAAAATCAAAATGCAAATCAAATTGGTGTAGACGGGAGGGATTCATTCAAACTGGGACTGAGTAAAAATCCCCATGCAGACTACACCCTGGATGCTTTAGGGAGATCCTGCATTGAGCAGGGGGCTGGACTAGATGGCCTGTCTGGCTCTTTCCCACTCTAGGATTCTATAAGTCTAGTTCAGCAGTGGAATCAGCTGCCTAAGGAAGTAGTGAGTTTCCCCTCCCTGGCGGTCTTCAAGCATTGGCTGGACAGATGCTTATCCTGGATGCTTGAAGCGGATCCTGTCTTGAGCAAGAGGTTGGACTAGATGGACTGTATGGCCCCTTCCAACTATGATTCTTCTATGATTTATATATTTGGATCAATGACATTTCCTTTTCTCTCTCCAACCAGGGTGCTCTAGATAGGTTTCCAGATGACTTCATACAACATGAAGAATGCTTACACGAAATGAGAAACAACCCTACTCTCAACATTCCCAAGCTCATCAAACAAGCACTCCAACCCCCTCCTGCAGAGGGCACAAGAATACGAGAAACGCATACAGCAAAATCCATGGCAGGATGCTGAGGTCAATACGAATCCTGACACTTGGCAAGACAGAACCAAGCCCAGGAAAGGAGGCACTGACAGAAACACACAACAAAACTCAAGGGGAAGGGAGTAACAGGAATCATGAAGCTCCTGACATTACTGATTATCTTCAGATATTTCCAGGATTTTTCAAGACCCATTTTCTATTATCCTGGACAATTCCAAACACCATCCAGAGACCCAAATGCATCCGGAAAGCACTAATAAGGCATGTTTCAGGTGCATTTTCAAACCAGACATATCCAAATGCACGTGGCTGGTTGATGGGGGCAGAGCAGGAATTGTGGGATTCCACTTCTATCGACCTGACCAAGATTCAACTGTAAAAGCAAAATTTAGGCTTGTAAGATTCTAACAGATGAGCAAAAGGAGCCAGAGGCGTGTTTCGGAAGTCTTTGAAACGAAGCCACAAGGGTGCCATTGAAGCATGCACCTCCTCTGGAGCACACACCTCGCCTGGAAATGTGTAGAGTCTGCAAGAGCCAACATGTGCAAGGGGAAGTGATAGCTTCTCTTCAAACACTGCTGTCTCGTTAATAACACTTTGCAAATAGCATTGCTAATTTATCCTCCTTCTCAACTAATGAGCATATGCCCGACCTACTTTTTTTCTGGCTAACTTCTAGCTACCGGAGAGATGTAGGGCAACTTGCGTGTCTCATTTATCTCACTGGAAGGAATGTTCACGGTTTTAGGTCAGGAAACAGCCCTACGGATCTCGCGTGCTTAGTGAAACCACTGCCTTCTCACCAGGTCCACCAGCGTGTGCCTTTGGTAATAGGAAGAGCATGGTGGGTTCAGGAAAGAGTCTGGCACAACATGAGAGCAATTGAATTGTGGGATGTCCTCCCAGTCCTATGTAGTGAGAGCCACGAGCTGAGATAGCTGTAGAAGGGGATTAGAGATGTTTGAGGAGGATAGGTCCGTCAATAGCTAGTGGCCATGAGAAGAAGAAGAAGAAGAAGAAGAAGAAGAAGAAGAAGAAGAAGAAGAAGAAGAAGAAGAAGAAGAAGAAGAAGGTCAGACCTGGTCAGACCACACCTTCCAGGGCCACGCACTGTGCCTTCGCCCCATGGAATAGGGCTGCAAACTCTCTTGACCCCTTTTTCCTTCTTTAAGGACACTCAGAGTGACAATCAGACCACACCTGGAGTACTGTGTGCAGTTCTGGAGGCATCACTTCAAGAAGGACGTAGATAAAATTGAAAGGAGAGTGACGAGGATGATCTGGGGCCAAGGGACCAGACCCTATGAAGATAGGTTGAGGGACTTGGGAATTTTCAGCCTGGAGAAAAGGAGGTTGAGAGGGGACAGGATAGCCCTCTTTAAGTATTTGCAAGGTTGTCATTTGGAGGAGGGCAGGATGCTGTTCCCATTGGCTGCAGAGGAAAGGACAGGCAGTAATGGGTTTAAACCACAATTACAACGATATAGGCTAGATATCAGGAAAAAGATTTTCACAGTCAGAGTAGTTCAGCAGTGGAATAGGCTGCCTAAGGAGGTGGTGAGCTCCCCCTCACTGGCAGTCTTCAAGCAAAGGTTGGATACACACTTTTCTTGGATGCTTTAGGATACTTTGGGCTGATCCTGTGTTGAGCAGGGGGTTGGACTAGATGGCCTGTATGGCCCCTTCCAACTCTATGATTCTATGATTCTATGATTCTAAGAAGAAGAAGAAGAAGAGTTGGTTGTTATATGCCGCTTTTCTCTACCAGGAGTCTCACAGCGGCTTCCAATTGCTTTCCCTTTCCTCTCCCCACAACAGACACCCTATGAGGGAAGTGAGGCTGAGACAGCCCTAATATTACAGCTCGGTTGGAACAGCTTTTTAAATGCTGTGGCGAGCCCAAGGTCACCCAGCTGGCTGCATGTGGGAGAGCGCAGAATTGAACCCGGCTCACCAGACTAGAAGTCCGCACTCTTAACCGTTGCACCAAGACTCACAACATATTATTCAAGATATATGAGCTCTCAGGCTAGCCTCTTGAATTCATTCTTGTGGACTTGCATTCTTTCATGAGAGAGACACCAAGTGACCGATTATAAGCATTACTTAATATTGGGACACTAAAGGCTGGGGGAGGGGAGACTGACCCCTGCCAGTTTGCTCTCCAGAGAAGTTGTGGCAGAAAGCACCACTTAACCAATCCATGTTGTCAAGCTAACTGCAGATCCATTCTGACAATGTACCTTAATCAGAGAAAGGTACTCTGTGGGTAAAGAAGTTGGTGCGACTAGTCCCTTTCAGAATTAATTAGGCTCAGGCCCTGGTCTGGAAACAATTGTCATGTTCACTTAAAAAAAAATCAAAGCATCGCGAAGATTCCATTTCTAGGTCAACGAAAGAAATAGCCTAGTATGATGCAAATCTCATCCACTGACAGCTATTCAGGAGGACTCACGCCCCATTTGTTTCAATGGGACCTGCGACTACATGTGCTTAGAATCATGACAATTGTACTTGATACATTCCTTCGAAACAACCTCCATTACAGGGATGCTTATATCCAAAACATAGAGGGAAATCAGATACTTGTTAGCAAATCCCTCAGCACCGTCTCCTCCTCCGATAGGAACAATTGAGAAGCAATTCTGAGTTAAATTATTCCTCTCCTTTCGAGTGATCCTCCGAATTCAGAGGTCCCCTGATTAGCTTAAGATTGTTTCCCCCCCCCCTCCGTCTCCCTCGCACGCAATCGATTGCAGCACCGTGACGTCCGTTGTGAAGTTCTTTGCCTCTATCTTGGTAGCCACATATTGCTTTTCCGACCCCTCTAAGAATTTTCGGATCTGCGTCTTTGGGGAAGCCATGCAGAATCTGGCTGCTGTGTCACACATTGAAGAGTGTTAATGGATTTTTGTTTTGAAGTGCGGTGAATTTTTGCAAACTTATCAGATGGATGTGAATAATATTCCTCCGAGGAAATCGATCTCCAATGTTTTCCAAAAACACCTTTAAAATAACTTCATTTTTTTCCCCAAGAGCATATGCTCGCTGTTTCTCAGATATCCCCAGACAGGACTGAAAGGATTCCTGGAGTTATGGGAGCAAGATTTGAGTCTAGCACTGCCTTAAAGATCAATAATATTCCTGAGATATAAGATTTAAAGCGTCAAAGCTCCCTTTATCAAATACAAATACACACTTTTCTTGGATGCTTTAGGATGCTGAAGGCTGATCCTGAATTGAGCAGGGGGTTGGACTAGATGGCCTGTGTGGCCCCTTCCAACTCTATGATTCTATGATTCTAAGTTCTACTTGGATTTATAAGAAGCCTGGTGGTGGTGGAAAATGCCATCATATCGCAGCTGATTTCTGGGTGTCACGAACCGTAGGCTTGTCTGGCTGATCAGAAGAGACCCCCCTCGCAGAGAACTTTTCCATACAAATATGGTGCAAAGAAGCCATTCTTTATCAAAGTTTTCCATAAGGTAAAGCGGGACAAAGCATGGCAAGAACAGGAACATTGACCGAGACAAGCACAGATGGCCCCCTCAGGTCTATATATAGGGGGTGTAGTTTAAGCGGAGAAATAGTTCCCATAGAGGAGGCTTTTGATCTAAAAGGCACGAATCTAGGAGAGGTCCATTCTCTGCCATCCCTGGCAGTAAATTTCCAACCCCTCTGTGCGAACCAAGGACGGGGATAGATAAGGGAGAGCTCTTTGCAGCAGGGGGAGAGAGTCTCTACAGGTCATAAACCATGGGATGGAGGTTCAAGGGAAGGCACATAAAAATAAAAGGAACATGGGGCTAAGGAGGGGTGAAGGGCTCTCAGGCCAATTAGACCTATAAGTCAACACTCCTGAGGAAATCGGGAGGGCTTTTATGACAATGGGGACCCTGTAGTGTTAGCTCCTCTCATTGAAGCGCAGTTTATAGACAGATGCCTTCCTTTAATATCATGGTAAATATTACTTGCAATGCACTGCCTGTACAAAACGACACTAAATAGATGTCAGTCAGTTCACAAGAGTAAATACACTGTCCATCCCAAACAGGACACCCTTATGGGTGCCTGTCTCCAGGACAACCCAAGACCCGAGGTTGCACACTATGTGGAAATGACACAACAGACCAGAAACTGATCTGTGAGAACAGCTCAAGGAGGACTGTGACTGGCCCAAGGTCACCCAGCTGGCTGCATGTGGAAGAACGGGGAATCAAATCCGGTTCTCCAGATTAGAGGCTGCTGCTGTTAATCATGATGCCCAGCTAGCTCTCAGGGCAGTAAACCAGGTCCTCACAATACTCCAAGTTCTGACTGAGCGGGAAAAAATGAGTCTGTAATCACATGGACTGGTATGTGGCTGAATAAGAATTCGAACATGAGTATGCTGGATCCTGGATGGATCACATCAGATCTTGGAAGCTAAGCAGGGTTTGGGTTAGTACTTGGATGAGAGACCACCAAGGAAGGCTATGCAGAGGCAGGGAAAGGCCAACCACCTCCGTTCCTCTACGGTTGAGCACACTACAAGGTCTGCCATAAATCCTCTGAGTCTTGTCGGACCTTTCTATCAGCTGCCAGATCCTAGTGCAGGGTTATAATGACTTTGTCACACTGATGTTATGCTCTCAGACATGGATTCGGAGATCCTAAGAAGTTCTCCATTGTTGTTGTTATGTGCGAAGTCGTGTCCGACCCATCGCGACCCCATGGACAATGATCCTCCAGGCCTTCCTGTCCTCTACCATTCCCAGGAGTCCATTTAAGTTTGCACCTACTGCTTCAGTGACTCCATCCAGCCACCTCATTCTCTGTCGTCCCCTTCTTCTTTTGCCCTCGATCGCTCCCAGCATTAGGCTCTTCTCCAGGGAGTCCTTCCTTCTCATGAGGTGGCCAAAATATTTGAGTTTCATCTTCAGGATCTGGCCTTCTAAAGAGCAGTCAGGGCTGATCTCCTCTAGGACTGACCGGTTTGTTCGCCTTGCAGTCCAAGGGACTCGCAAGAGTCTTCTCCAGCACCAGAGTTCAAAAGCCTCAATTCTTTGACGCTCGGCCTTCCTTATGGTCCAACATTCGCAGCCATACATTGCAACTGGGAAGACCATAGCCTTGACTAAACGCACTTTTGTTGGCAGGGTGATGTCTCTGCTTTTTAGGATGCTGTCTAGATTAGCCATAGCTTTCCTCCCCAGGAGCAAGCGTCTTTTAATTTCTTTGCTGCAGTCCCCATCTGCAGTGATCTTGGAGCCCAGGAAAATAAAATCTGTCACTATCTCCATTTCTTCCCCTTCTATTTGTTCTCCATAATCTACCTCAAATTAATTCAGGAGCTGCAGATGACTTGTAAGGCTTGGTTTTCCCCTTTCCTAGATTAGTGTGGAGACAGACAAGACTTATTCGAAGTCTGGGATGTTCAGTCTACTCTTAGTGTGTTACGTACCATCAAGTCCTTTCTGACTTAGGGAGACCCTATGAATTAATGACCTCCAAAATGTCCCATCATAAACAGCATTGGGTAGGTATTAAGAACATAGGAAAAGTTCTGCTGGGTCAGACTGGTGGTCCATCTAGTTCAGCATCTTATCTCACACAATAACCAACCAGTACCTCTGGACAGTCAATAACACGGCATAGAGGCTGAGACCTTCATAAGAATATAAGAAGAGCTCTGGTGGATCAGATGAGTGGTCCATCTAGGCCAGCATCCTGTCTCAGTTGTCAAACAGTTCCTTTGGATGGCCACAGACAGGTCATAGAGGCCAAGGTATTCCCCCGCTGTTGCTTCCTTTCTCCGGAATTCAGTCGCCATGGCAATAATCTTGCAAACTTTGGAGATTTTTAAACAAAGGCTGGATAGACATCTGACAGAGAGGCTGATTCTGTGAAGGCTCAAGGGGGTGGCAGGTGACAGTGGAGGAGCGATAGGGCTGTGAGTGTCCTACACAGTGCAGGGGGTTGGACTAGATGACCCAGGAGGTACCTTCCAACTCTACGATTCTATGATTCAAACTGAAGGCAGTGGGAGACAGCATGGTTAAAAACAGTGGTTTCTACTCTGGTGAGCCGGGTTTGATTCTCAGTTCCCCCTGCATGCAACCAGCTTGGAGACCTTGGGCTGGTCACAGCCCTGATAGAGCTGTTCCCACAGAGCAGTAACATCAGGGATCTCTCAGCTCCACTTGCCTCACAGGGTGTCTCCTCCTCCTCCTCCTTCTTTTTCTTCTTCCTCCTCCTCTGCTTAATGTCGCCCTAACAGAGTACATAGCCAGCTTACCAACAATAGCAGCGGTCTTGACTAGCAAGGGAAGATGCACAAGCAACTGAATCCCACTGAATTAACATGCCCCGACCAGGAATCAGTTAAACGACAAGCACGCTGAATGGGTTCTGCAGTTGTATGCAGAGCAAATGCTAACGACATGCCGTCTTTTCCGCTCTGCAGTGAGACCTGGTAAAAGAATCATACTGTTAATGCAATTTCCATCCAGTTCCCCCACAGCAGTTAATGCTTTTTTCTGCTGAATAAAAAAAAAAGATCCCCCGTTCCCTAGTTAGCCCTTATTCAGGAATACGACCGACCTGCTAAAGAACACAAAAGCAACCCCTTTCCCAAGGATCCCTGGGAGAAAACTAACTGAAAACATAACATAAAGGTCCTTCCTGGCATTATAAGCCTCAGGGGGGGATTGCAGCGTGTCCCGCCTCCCATGTTTCCATCTCGACGTCCTGCCCGCAGAAGCCAAACTCCATCCGTAAACAATGCTGGCTAATCACGCATTCATCAAGACGCTCCTGCTCCGAATCTCTCCCATTAACACGCTCAAGTTGACTCCCCCTGAATTAAAAGATTAAAAATAAACTAATTATCCCGAATTTAGCATCCGAAGCACCCGGGCTCTAGCCACCTGGTTCCCAGCTGCTAGAGGAATGGCACAATTAATCAAAAATACGTCTCTCCAGGTCTTTAACGGGGAAACTTAAGCACACCGGTAGACGAGGCAAAAGGGAGTCACAATCTTAAAGCCTTGAAACATTGATCTGAAGCAGGGCTTCTAGAAACTTCGCACGTTAATAGAGAAGTGCAGGAACGGCTGGAGCAAAAGAGGGATTCGGGTCATCTCAGCTTGCACTATATAAAATAAACATAATCGCAGAGGTGCCCCTTTAGATATTAGTGTGGCTGTTCGGGATATGCTTTTGTCATCGATGTATTGGACCTAGGTGCTGTAAGGTTTAAAAGCCAACAAGTACATGGGTGGGTGCAGCCCTAGTAGCTCAGAGTAGACAGAGGACATCAGAGATTGGATGTTGAGCCGCGGTCAGGATTTCGATGGGCGACCACCAAAGAAGATTGTGGTTGCTATGCAGATGGATTCGTGCTGGAGTCTGCCCACAGAGGTCTGTGGAGCTTCTGCCATGGCGTGGTTTGGTATAGTAGCCAGCAGACGGAGTACACAGTATGTAGCAAGTAAACACCCAAGGAACTATCAATAGATAGTTTACTGAAGGAACCTCCGAACGAGAGTATGCCAATTTCCAACAGAATAACAAACAAGTCCCGGAGAATTACCCCTGTTTCTGGAGACTTTGTCAGTGTAAAATGCAACAATCTGCATCAAAATAAATTAAGATAACAAATATTTTACACCACTTATAAGAGGTCTATATTAATAATGGAAATGCAGCTATTACTAATGACGCTAAATTCCTCCGTGTTCAAGAGATGGAGAGAACACAGAACATTTGCCATTCTATCTCATGTCATTCATTGATAAGGATTGTAGCCCCTTTTGGGAGGAATTTAGTCTCATTAGTGATAGCTACATTTCCATTGTTATTATAGACCTCTTGTAAGTGGTGTACTATTCATGGTTTTAATTTGTTTTTATGCAGATTTTTGCATTATACACCGATGAAGTATACTGAAACAAGAGTAATTCACCAGGACCTGTTTGTTATTCTGTTGGAAATTGGCACACTCTTGTTAGGAGGTTCCCTCATTAGAAGAAGAAGAAGAAGAGTTGGTTCTTATATGCCGCTTTTCCCTACCCGAAGGAGGCTCAAAGCGGCTTACAGTCGCCTTCCCATTCCTCTCCCCACAACAGACACCCTGTGAGGTGGGTGAGGCTTAGAGAGCCCTGATATCACTGCTCGGTCAGAACAGTTTTTATCAGTGCCGTGGCGAGCCCAAGGTCACCCAGCTGAGAGAGCCCTGATATTACTGAAGAAGAAGAGTTGGTTCTTATATGCCACTTTTTTCTACCAGAAGGAGTCTCAAAGCGGCTTACAGTTGCTTCCCCTTTTCTCTCCCCACAACAGACACCCTGTGAGGTGGGTGAGGCTGAGAGAGCCCTGATATTCCTGCTCAGTCAGAACAGCTTTATCAGGACTGTGGCTGGCCCAACGTCACCCAGATAGCTGCATGTGGGGAAGCATGGAATCAATCCCAGCTCTCCAAATTAGAAGTCCACACTGCTAACCACTACACCAGGCTCACTAAAGTGATGACTTTTACAACTAAATATATGTATGTCTGAAATATAATGGAAACAGTGATGATTTTGGACATACAGCATACTTGTAGTTGCAATTAGAAAGCCAGAAGATTCCAGAAATGCATAATAGTACTGATAATAACATACCTAAGAATATCCCTTTGGCTCACAGCTCATAGGGTACCCTTCTGGGGTACCCTTAGTCTATACCCACTGCTTCCCTTGCTGGTGGGGCTGAAATAGTCAGGACATGACCCTTTTCTCAGCAAGAGCTTTGAGCAGAAAACCGGCTTTGAGCAGAAAACCGGCCTGAAGAAAACCGGCCTCAAGATGCAAAAAGGCAATCTGTCGAGAAGGATCCATCCCCTTGTTCGCATCTGCTTCCCTTAACTCCAAAATCCAGCTCTTTGACAGATCATATTCTCTCGAACTCTAATTTATATCTTGGCTAGAAACAACTTTCATGGGCCTCCTCTGCTCGACCAAAGAAACCTACGTGAAGAAAACGAAGCGAGGGAACGAGATTAGGAGGGAAAATAAACCCTGAACACATCTCAACCTGTGACTAATGATATAAGGGAAGGGTTCTCCAGGGAGTTTGGAAGGGACCATCCTCCACAGGCTCATCTCCAAGCCAATGACGGAGATTATCCCCAGTCTCTGAAGAAGCTGCCTCCCTTTTTGGACGCCACTAAATCAATCCTTCCTGAGGCGATGCCCCAGGGGCTTGTGGGAAAGCAGACGAGCGGCCATTTGTTTCCTTCAGGTGCAGCCTGATTATGCCAGAGGGCAAGTAATTTTTAATTGCGCGCCGATCCCCTCGGAACGTCCCGTCGAGATCATCCGTCACTGTTCCTTCCTTCAGATTACACCGGCGCTCTCCCGAACGCATTTCATGACTAATGGAGGGAGATTTCAAAGGAGTGACAGAACAGAAGTCGGCTATCAAGGATCATATAAACCAGACGTAGGAGAGGTGTACGAGACAATGAGGAATAAGTGGGAATGCACACGCCAAGGAATGGCTCGCAATCTGTCTCGCCAAGAGCGAGTGCAAGAAACGTTGCAGGAAACGGCACGACAGAGCTTTGGCAGGGCCTTTGAAAGACATTTGGGTCCTGGGGAAGCCAAGGAGACAGAATGGAGCATGTGTGCATAAAAGGATATTATTGACTTCTTTTCATGGAGAACTGCTGTTCAAGAGACCAGGAAGTAAGTACTGTAAATATTCCCCGGGGTGATTTTATGTATTTATTTGATTTATAATTAGACTTATTGACCACCGCTTTCAGGCCAGCTGGCTCGTGGTGGTTCACAGCGAGAAAATAAAACTGGTTCGGCCTCACTTGGAGTCCTGTGTTCAGTGTTCGGGACCCCAGTTGAAGAGGGATGTTGACAAACTGGAGCGTGTCCAGAGGAGGGTGACGAAGATGGTGAGGGGTTTGGAGACCAAGACGTAGGAGGAAAGATTGGGGGGGGCTTGGTCTGTTTAGCCTAGAGAGGTGACGACTGAGAAGGGATCTGATGACCATCTTCAAGTATTTAAAAGGTTGCCATATGGAGGACAGAGCAGAATTGTTCTCTCTTGCTCCAGAGGGACGGACCAGATCCAATGGGATGAAATTAATTCAAAAGAAATTCCATCTAAACATCCAGAAGAAGTTCCTGACAGAGTGGTTTCTCAGAGTGGCTTCCTCAGGAGGTGGTAGATTCTCCATTTTTGGAAATTTTTAACAGAGGCTGGATAGCCATCTGACAGAGAGCCATCTGATGGAGAGGCTGATTCTGTGAAGGTTCAAGGGGGTGGCAGGTGAGAGTGGATGAGCGAGAGGGTTGTGATTGTCCTGCATAGTGCAGGGGGTTGGACTACACGGCTCAGGAGGTCCCTTCCAACTATATTATTCTATGATTCTATGATTCTACAAACGGGTCAATAAAAAAAACCAACCATCCCAGGAACATCACCCAGTAACCCCACTGGCAGCCCCATCTAGCTCTACCCATTAACCTGGCTCCAAGCCTCCAAGCCTCAAGACGGGTGAAGATGTTTGAAACTGTTGATGTGTAAAGATTCAATCATTTGTAAGCAGTGTGCAGGGAGTGTGCAGCTCCCCTCTAGGAAAACTTTTATGAAAAGTCCCATGTTCAGCATTAGACATAATGCTCAGCCCAGAGCCAGTGTGCTGTCATGGTTAGAGTGTCAGATCGGGTCAGAGGCTTGGAGACCAGGGTTCAAACACGACTTTTGACGTAGCGCAAATGTTAGTGAAGGCATTTCCATGCTTCTGATCCATGCTGAGTGTTTGGTTTATTCCTGCAGATAGTTGAACTATGCGGTGATGAGCCACAGACTCGACGTAAGGACAAGAGTGGCTGTGGTAGGGACACCAGTCACCAGGTGGGACCTGGGGATCCATTGGAATTATAGCTCATCTCCAGGTGACAGAGATCAGTGCCCCTGGAGAAAATGGCTGCCTTGGACATTAGACTCCACTGAGGTCCATCCCTGCCCCAAATACTGCCCACTCCAGGCTCCACCCCCAAAGTCTCCAGGTAGTTTCCAACCCAGAGCCAGCATCCTTAGGCTGCAGTTCAGTGGTAGGGCACATGTTTAAGTTTCCATGCATTTCCTGGATAGAGCAGGGAATCTTTTCCTCTACCATTCCCCGGAGTCCATTTAAGTTCGCACCGACTGCTTCAGGGACTCCATCCAGCCACCTCATTCTCTGTCGTCCCCTTCTTCTTTTGCCCTCAGTCGCTCCCAGCATTAGGCTCTTCTCCAGGGAGTCCTTCCTTCTCATGAGGTGGCCAAAGTATTTGAGTTTCATCTTCAGGATCTGGCCTTCTAAGGAAGCAGTCAGGGCTGATCTCCTCTAGGACTGACCGGTTTGTTCGCCTTGCAGTCTAAGGGACTCGCAAGAGTCTTCTCCAGCACCAGAGTTCAAAAGCCTAAATTCTTTGACGCTCGGCCTTCCTTATGGTCCAACTTTCGCAGCCATACATTGCAACTGGGAATACCATAGCCTTGACTAGGCACACTTTTGTTGTGCAAATGGACACCATGTTGACGATCCCTGCTCTGAGTGTGTTACAACAAACATTTGGTCTACAGCCCAGCTAACTACAGAGACATGTGTATGGCTTTGCTTTATGTAATCAACTGATAGCGCCTCTCACTCATTTGTGAAGATAAGGGGACAAATCCGGGCAAGGAGGCTGGATCAGAAGAGGTGGTTGGTACCATTGTTTGAGCCATTCACTGGCAGTCTTCAAGCAAAGGTTGGATACACACTTTTCTTGGCTGCTTTAGGATGTTTAGGGCTGATCCTGCATTGAGCAGGGGGTTGGACTAGATGGCCTGCATGGCCCCTTCCAACTCTATGGTTCTATGATTATCTTGAGAGTTTATGTTGTAATTATTTCTCTCCCATCCTTCGTCCAATGAGATCAGGGCAGCAAACGTGGTCTCCTCTTCTGATGATACTCACAGCAACCTTCCAAGGTGGTTGGGACACAGCAAATGGTCCAAAGTGACCCAGAATGCTTCATGGGTCAAGCCCTGAGTCTTCTGGGTCAGAGCCTGGGCCTCAAGATTGGTCTGTCTCATTAAAGTCATGCTGTACAAACTCTATTCAAACTCTGAGAGTTTGGGCAAAGGAGGATTTTCGAAAGCCTCTTTCCCCCGAACGGAAAACCAGCTAAGTTATAATGTCTTCGATGATTGCCCGACCCATGCTTTTGTATTATTCTGTAAATTACTGTCCCAATTTTTTCAAAAAGCTCGAGTCAATTTCAGCAATCAGAGCAGTTTCACGGGGACCAAATTAGGGGTTAAAGTAATCGCCACGGCACTGATAAAGCTGTTCTGACCAGGCAGTGATATCAGGGGTCTCTCAGCCTCACCCACCCCACAGGGTGTCTGTTGTGGGGAGAGGAATGGGAAGGTGACTGTAAGCCACTTTGAGCCTCCTTCGGGTAGGGAAAAGCGGCATAAAAGAACCAACTCTACTTCTTCTTCTTCTTCTTCCACCAGGCTGGGGCCAGGGCCGAAAAGGCCCTGGTCCTGGTCGAGGCCAGGCAGATGTCCCGGGGGCCCTGGACAACTAGCAGATTTGTGCCCACAGAACGAAGCACTTTGTGGGGGGAGCATAGGCAGACAAGCGGTGCCACCTCTACCAGAAGCAGCCTGTCGGGTGGTAGGCTTATCCCTGTGGTCACAAAGTGAACCAGATTAACATGCCTGTAAAAAAGAGAGAAGCAAACAGCCATTGAGTTCCCCAGTCAAGAGCAAGGAAGGCTCAAATTGTCACCTGCCACTGTTGTCTCTGGCTAATTTGTAGCACCGGCATGTGAAAGATGACCGACGACAGCCACAGACTATTTG
>BDOT02000005.1:10369139-10389169 GCA_003118565.2 Paroedura picta | reverse complement strand
GGGGGGGGGGGGGGGAGAAACCACCTTGCGGTGCATTTTGTCAACTTTGCAGTCTCTGGCACGGACCCAGCGCCAGTATTGCTGGAGACATGATGAAGTGTGAAAAACACTGGCAGGCATTTTAGACAAATAAAAGATGGGAGGCAAGGGGGAAACAGGGACGGAGAGAGATTAAAAACCAGCAAGGTTTATAGGAAGGGAGGGAAGGTAATAGGAAGGAAAGCCATCCCTCTGGGGGGAAATTGCTTGCAAAAGCAGCAGATTGGAAACAGGCTGGGCCTTGGAGAGGGAGCTTGTTTTTCCAGCTGCATCTCCTAGCCCAAATCTTGAGATGAGTGGCCAAAAACAGGGGTTGGACAGATGACAACATGGGGATGAGAAAACGCCCAGAGGAGAGGGTGGGTGGGCAAGAGATGAGAGAACTAGTAATCTTTCAAAAACTATACAAGGTATTTCAATAATCCAATGCTCCGAGACAAAATTTTGCATGTATTCGAACTTCTGAAACTGAAGTAAGACCAGCTTATTTATAAATCTAAGGCTTCTGAACTCTGGTGCTGGAGATGACTCTTGCGAGTCCCTTGGACTGCAAGGCGAACAAACCGGTCAATCCTAGAGGAGATCAGCCCGGACTGCTCCTTAGAAGGCCAGATCCTGAAGATGAAACTCAAAGACTTTGGCCACCTCAGGAGAAGGAAGGACTCCCTGGAGAAGAGCCTAATGCTGGGAGCCATCGAGGGCAAAAGAAGAAGGGGACGACAGAGAATGAGGTGGCTGGATGGAGTCACTGAAGCAGTCGGTGCAAGCTTAAATGGACTCCGGGGAATGGTAGAGGACAGGAAGGCCTGGAGGATCATTGTCCATGGGGTCGCGATGGGTCGGACACAACTTCACACCTAACAACAACAACAACAACAAAGTAATAATAATTATTATTATGTATTTATCTATTTATGTGCTTCCCTCCCCTGAATCTCAGTTTGGTTTACATGGAACATGGGAGAACATGCTACAAAACAGCAGAACTCAATAACAACACTGAATAAGTAAACAGTAATAGTGAAAACAGAGATATCAGTGGTTCCAGTATGTTTAGTAACTGGTTGAACAACATTAACATGTTCACAATCTCAAGGTTGGTCAGTTCAGGATGTTTATTTCCTGGGAAGGGTTTCTGGGGGTCAACCTCAACCAAACACCTGGCAGAAGAGCTCCTTTTTGCAGGCCCTGCGGAACTGTTCTAGCTCCATGCGCCAGATGCCACATCAGGCCAAAGCTCCGCCTACTTGCCTCCCTGAGCAGCCTCCCCTTCCATCCCTCACACCTTTTGCTCATGAACCTAATAAGAGCCCTGGCTTGGCCCTCGAGCCACATGTTTGACACCCCTGATTTAGAGTGTTGCTCAAGGGGCTATAGTTATTCAGCTCATGCCTTGGTTCAATCTATTCTTCTTCGCTGGTCCAGTTAACACTGCCCATAACAAGGTCTATCTGTCTCATGGAGTGTTATTTGTCTGTTTGCAAATTCTACTGTTATTGAGCTGCAAATCCATAAATCGGGGGGGGGGGGACAGAGAGACAGAAGAAGATGAGAAGGACCAGCCAAGACACAAACGTCCTTTAACGAAAATAATCAGTTTTGGTGAAGACGGCCAAGCATGCAGCTTAGGGAGAGGGTTAATGCTCCAATCTTCAAACTCAGACAACAGAGAAAGAAATTACTTTCTGTTCCTGGCACCAGGAGTCTGTCCTTTGTTTTTTGCTATGGCAGATGTTCGCCTCGCCAAGTTAAATGATTGCTCATGGGTGGGGGGTGGGTGGGGGGTGGGGGTGGCGTTGGAGGAGAAACTTTCTCTGCATCCAGTTCCTCCCCCCCCCCCATTTCCCCAACACATTTTCTCAGGGACCATTTGTATAGGTGGATCAGAAGGACTGCAGCTTTTGAATTTTTATTCTCAGATGTCATTTAGTTAGTTTAGCAATTGGGGGGGGGGCATGGTCTGGGAAGTGGATTATGCTTACCTGCCCCTGGTGGTCTCACTGATTCCAGCAACTGGAAACCAAAGATTCCTGCTGTATGCTTAGCTCTAAAGGTAAAGGTAAAGGTATCCCTGTGCAAGCACCGAGTCATGTCTGACCCTTGGGGTGACGCCCTCCAGCGTTTTCATGGCAGACTCAATACGGGGTGGTTTGCCCGTGCCTTCCCCAGTCATTACCGTTTACCCCCCAGCAAGCTGGGTACTCATTTTACCGACCTCGGAAGGATGGAAGGCTGAGTCGACCTTGAGCCGGCTGCTGGGATTGAACTCCCAACCTCATGGGCAAAGCTTTCAGACGGCTGCCTTACCACTCTGCGCCACAAGAGGCTCTTGCTTAGCTCTAGGTGTCACATTCTGGACCAGTTGCAATACTTTTTAAAGGACACAACTAGCTTAGCTCTAGTTGTGTCCTTTAAAAAGTATTGCAACTGGTCCAGAATGTGTACGAACCACATGGAGAGAACATATTCAACCAGTGCTCACCCAACTGCATGGGCTCCCGTTTGAAGACCGAATCAGGTCTCAGGTGTGGATGCTGACATTTAAGGACCTAAACAGTCTGGGAGCTTCATACCTGTGGGACTGCCTCCTTCCTTATACCCTTTTGAGAAATCCCCCTTTTTTTGGGGGGGTGAAGCATTTGTTCGGGCTGGTGGCAACCTGGCCCCAAATATTACAGCAGTAATTGGATCCCTGCTGCCTACCATCTACAGCAGAACATTATGATATTTGGCAGGCCCTCCTTCCCTGTCCCTCCTCTCTTCAGATTTCTCTTCCAACCAGCCCAGCAACTTGATTCTCAATATTACTACAGTGATTACATCCCTATGGCCCACCTCTCTGCAGAGTCAAATCCTGAAACTTGACAAAACCTCTTTTCCTGCCCCTCTTCTCTTCAAATTTCATCTGATCCAGTTGGAATCGATCCAAAACATATGCCCAGTCCCTAAAATGAGGAGAAGAAATAGACTGCTGGATTCCAGGGAAAAAGTGGGTAAAAAAAGGAATTAAGAGGATTTCTCCTAATAATGCTACTGTTGAGTCATCTGTTTTGGTTTTTTGTTTTTCTGCTGTGGAGGGATGAAAGTGACTGGATGGTTTGTTTAGAATAAAAAATTATCCCAAGTGGGAAGGGTTAAGCAGCCCTTTCTTGGGCTCCTGCTCAAGATTTTATCCTCTTCTGTGTCTTTCTTTTTCTTTCTTTTTCTTTATCTTCCTTCTTACCTTCCTTCCTTTTACTATAATTTTTCTCTCTCTCCTTTGTCTTTTCCTTCTTCCTTCCTTCCTTCCCTCCCTCCCTCCCTCCCTCCCTTCCTTCCTACTGTTATTCTTTCCTTTATTTGTCTACCTACCTACCTACTGTTATTCCTTCCTTCCTTCCTTCCTTCCTTCCTTCCTTCCTTCCTTCCTTCCTTCCTTCCTACTGTTATTCTTTCCTTTGTTTCTGTACCTACCTACCTACAGTTATTCATCCTTCCTTTCCTTCCTTTCCTCCCTTCCTCCCTCCCTCCCTTCCTACCTTCCTTCCTACCTTCCTTCCTTCTGTTATTCCTTCCTTCCCCAGGTTCCTTGCATTGGGGGCTCTCAGAATAGCCCTTGCCCTTTCAGTGGAATCTCCTGCTTTGCTGTTCTTTTTTTGCTTCCTGAGTGGCTTTCACTGAGCTGCAGGAGATGAGCACTGTCTCCTCTTCAGGCCACTCTTGAAGAATCTCTCCAGGTTCCCTCGTCTTGGCATCTTAATTGCCTCACAGCCCCATGCGCTTCTGTCTCGAATTGCTCCCACTGAAGAAGGAAATGGGGGAGGGGGGGGAAGCTGATTATTACCAGGAAACTGTTGTGTTTGCAGAAGGCTGAGCATCCTTGAGGACTCTGAGGAGTGGCTGCTCAAAAGTTCAGCCTTTTCAAAACAAAAAGGCCAGCTTGTTTGCCGTCTTTATTTGAAGAATGAAAAGTGCTGGAAAGAACATGCTGGGCTGGGTGAAGTGGAGAGCTAAGAGGAATTGACAAAAGCACTCCCTCGAACCAGGCAACATGTTGAGAAGAAGAAGAAGAAGAAGAAGAAGGAGAAGAAGAAGAAGAAGAAGAAGAAGAAGAAGAAGAAGAAGAAGAAGAAGACTTGGTTCTTATATGCCACTTTTCTCTACTCGAAGGTGTCTCAAAGCGGCTTACATTCGCCTTCCCTTCCTCTCCCCACAACAGACACCCTGTGAGGTGGGTGAGGTTAAGAGAGTCCTGATATCACTGCTCGGTCAGACCAGCTTTATCAGTGCCGTGGCGAGCCCAAGGTCACCCAGCTGGTTGCATGTGGGGGAGCGCAGAATCGAACCCGGCTTGCCAGATTAGAAGTCCGCACTCCTAACCACTACACCAAACTGGCTCTTACATTAGGCCTTATCCAAGAGGGATAAAACAGATAAAACATTAAGGGGATAAAACAGATCCTGTCCAGGGCCTTATATTCTTGTCTCTCTTGAACCTACTGCCCATCAGTTTCATTGAGAGGAAAGGGAAGGCGGTTGTAAGATGCTTTGAGACTCATTTGGGTAGAGAAAAGCTGCATATAAGAACCAACTCTTCTTCTTCTTCTTCTTCTTCTTCTTCTTCTTCTTCTGCCCATGTTGCCAGGTTAGAAGTCTGCACTCCTAACCACTACACCAAATTGGCTCTCATCCCAGGGGCACAAATGTTGGACAAATGGCAGTGAGAATTCTAGACTCACAGATTTACCTACAACACAAGACTTGGTTTCCAAGTTGTTAGGATTGGCTGAAATACAGATTGTTGGGTGACCCGCCATACAGCGTTGTTGTGAGGATAAAATGGGGGGGGGACTGGACAATAACCCCAGCAGCTTTGGGTCCCCATTGGGGAGAAAGGCGGCCTATAAATGAACGATATATATAAACAAATAAGAAATCTGCTGGGATAGGTGGAATCCAACGGGTAGCCCTTTTGCTCCTCGCCAAGGTCTGGGATTCACCATTCCAGCATCCATGGTGGGCCAATTACAGCTAACCTGGCAGGCTTGCAGTTCTAGTGTCCCTTGATTCAAGCTCCATTAAATCACCGCCCAAATTGGGAAGCGACTCTGGGGTTTAATTGCTCCACCAGGGGATCGGGAACGTACACCGTACACAGGTGCTTTGGGTAGCTCAGCCCATTATAACCTTGTAGAACCGAAGCGCCACGGCATCCGTATAATTAAAGCCGAGATCCTGTCTTGAGAAGACACACCTAGGTAACAGCTCCCTCCTGACTGCTCAAGCAGACCTTCTCGGCAAGCTGGGAGAGAAGCAGCGAAAGGGAATTAGCGTTGTTAGCATACGTTAACGGCCGCTTTGAACTCTGCACAGTCTCTTTGAAAGGCCTTTGGAAGAAGGGCAGAGAAGGGCTGCATTTATTACCCGGCACCTGGAAAACAGCTCCGCAGTTTCTTTCCCAAAAGGAGCCATAAAACTTCGGAGGAGTAGGCCCCTTCACAAGTTTCACAGTGCCCTTTCCCTCTTCTCTCGGCATGGATGCCCACCTTCCTTTCAAGCCGGGGGTCTTTGTTCTTCGGGAAACCGAGACCTTTTTTGGAGTTGCCGAAGCCAGGGTTTGCAAATGGCATCGCTTCCGAGCAATGCCGAGAGAGCAAACGCTCATTACAGGCCTGCTCCTGCAAGTCAAACTGCTGTGAGATGCACAGAGGGAGGAGCTAGTGACATAAAAGGCTGGCAACAGGGTGAGGATAACTGCAAGTAACTGAGGGCAGTGGAGATGCCAGCCTCCCGGTGGGACCTGGAGTTTGACAAGGTGGGGCCCTTTGTTTGACAGCTCGACTCCAGGTAACAGAGAAGAAGAAGAAGAAGAAGAAGAAGAAGAAGAAGAAGAAGAAGAAGAAGAAGAAGAAGAAGAAGAAGAAGAAGAAGAAGAAGAAGAAGTGTTGGTACATATATGCCGCTTTTCTGTACCCGACTTAGGCTCAAAGCGGCTTACAGTCGCCTTCCCTTTATTCTCCCCCCAACGGACACCCTGTGAGGGAGGGGAGGCTGAGAGAGCCTGGATACTACTGAAGAAGAAGAGTTGGTTCTTATATGCCGCTTTTCTCTACCCGAAGGAGTCTCAAAGCTGCTTACAGTCACCTTCCCTTTCCTCTCTTCACAACAGACACCCTGTAGGGTGGGTGAGGCTGAGAGAGCGCTGATATCACTGCTCGATCAGAACAGCTTTATCAGTGCCGTGGTGAGCCCAAGGTCACCCAGCTGGCTGCATTTGGGGGAGCGCAGAATTGAACCCGGCATGCCAGATTAGAAGTCTGCACTCCTAACCACTACACCAAACTGGGTCAGAGGTCAGTTCCCCTGAGGAAAATGGCTGCTTTGGAAGGTGGACTCTATAGCAGAGGTCCCTCCCCACCCCAAATCCCACCCACTTCCAGCTCCACCCTCAAGTCTCCAGGTATTTCACAACCCAGAGCAGGCAAGTCTAGTGAAGGGGGGGGGGAGGCTTTGTTGCTGGAGAATGGAAATCAATGGATGCTAGGGGTGTTTGGGGGTGTCAAAATCATGGTTGATGTATGCCATTTTCTCTTGATCTGCCTTGTACTCTGTTTTATTGCATGCACCCAGGCTGGTATCACTCCTTTGTTAGGTAGGATCCCATGATGTTGATGTCTTTGATGCTGAAACTGGTTATACTCCGTGTTAGATTCTGGGTTTGCCTCATTGCCTAGGGAGCTATCCTTGAGGCCGTATGCCCAATTAATCAACAACTGCCTTTCATGCTCAAAAGTGTTTGGCTATGAGAGGGGCTGGGCATTCTTGGGTAGATAAGCGAGGTGCTTTCTTAAGGACCCCAGTCTTAGCAAGGACCCCATGCTGAGCTAGTTGATTCTTTTCAATAAACTGCTTTCTTTTCCTAAATGAAGTCTGGTGTAGTGGTTAAAGGCAAAGGATTCTAATCTAATCCAGGTTTGATTCTCCACTCTTTCTCTACATACGGCCAGCTGGGTGACCTTGGAATCATCTCAGTCCTGATAGTGTTGTTCTTTCAGAGCTCTTTGACCTACCTACCTGACATCGTGTCTGCTGTGGGGAGAAGAAGGGAAGGTAATTGCAAGCTCCTTAGAGCCTCTGGGCAGTGAAAGAAAAGCAGAGTATAAAACCCAACTCTTCTTCTTGTATGTTTTAATATTCATAGCGTCATGGAATTGGAAGGGACCATAAAGCCGAACAAGTCCCACCCCCTGCTCAATACAGGATCAGCCTAAAGCTTCCAGGAGAAGGATCTTTTCTGCCACTGCTTAAAAACCACCCGTTAAGATTGTTTTAAAGGTGCACTTCATAATAAATACTTTGTTTTATTTATTTTTATTTTATTTATTTAGATTTTTTTACCGCCCTTCCATACAGCTCTGGACGGTTTACATAAAACATTGTAGAACATTTACGCAGAACATATAACAGTATAACGGATAAGAATCACTATATAACATGCCAACTAGAACAAGCATTTCAACAAAACAATAACATTGACAATCCCTAGGTAGGTTCGACCTCTCAGTCTGGGGCAGGGGGGGGGCTGTAGATATTTTGAGTTAGTTGGCTTCAAGCAAATGCCTGGGGGAGGAGCTCCCTTTTGCAGGTTCTGTGGAATTGTGGAAATTCGTGCAGGGCCTTGATCTCTTCAGGGAGCTCGTTCCACCAGGTGCAGGCCAGGACTGAAAAGGCCCTGGCCCTTGTTGAGGTCCAATGTGCTTCTTTAGGGCCAGGGATCCGCAGCCAGTGGAGATATGGCAGAGCGTAAAGCTCTTTTGGGGATATAGGCAGGGCCCAGACCACGTATTTCGATTTTATGTTCTGCTCAACCTTCACTTCCTGATTTTTCTCAGGTTGGGTTTTTGTTCCCCTTCTTGTTTTTCATCTAGTCTTCATAGCAAGCCATCTCAACTAACCATTCTCTGGCTGGGTAACAATGTCCCAGTAGCTCTATTGAAAGAAACGGGAAGGACTTCAGTTGCCTTGATTTTCAACCTGTTAGCTTTGGAGAGTTTCCATTAGAGTTGACTCCTGCCTTAATTCCTGCTTGTTCTCTTAGTAATTATACCAGACCAGCTTGGCTTGGAATTACATCTTTAGCCTGTCTAGACCACATCCTTAACCTGTCTGGCCTTCTCGAGACCTTAAGCATCAGTTTGGCTCGATTCCTAGAACATGCACATTTCTGTAGCATGGGATTCCACAGCTTGTGCTGAGTTTCGACCTGTTTCCATTTGACCTATGGTACAGTGCAGGTCTTCTGGTATGGCAGTACATAAAGAGTAACTTATATTAAAGGGAGTCACAGATTTGCACCTCTGAAATCAAATCTTTATGGCTTAAGAAGAAGAAATGGGTTTTTATATCCTTCTTTTCACTATCCAAAGGGGTCTCAAAGAGGCTTGCAATCACCTGCCCTTCCTTTCCCCACAACAGACACCCTGTGAGGTGGGTGAGGCTGAGAGAGTCCTGATATTACTGAAGAAGGAGAAGAGTTGGTTCTTATATGCTGCTTTTCTCTACCCAAAAGAGTCTCAAAGCAGCTTACAGTCGCCTTCCCTTTCCTCTCCCCACAACAGACACCCTGTGAGACAGATGAGGCTGAAAGAGCTCTGTGACTAGCCCAAGGTCACCCAGCTGGCTGCATGTGGAGGAATGGGGAATCAAACCTGGGGTATCCAGATTAGAGGCCTCCACTACACCAAGAGAGAGAGATTGCACAGAAAAGAAAAAGATACAGAGAAATAAGATACTGCATGTTTCATCTACAGAACTATGACTATTATTATGTCACGGTATGTCTTCTACTTACAGAGTACCTGTTGTTGTTTTTTTTGCCCTGAGCTTCTCTTTCCGTCGTTTACATATATTTCTTGTAAATCAATTATTTCTTTCTCTTGCTATTACAGTTGATTTCCAGATGACCAAGATAAGTTCCTCTGGAGAAAATGGCTGCTTAGGAGGGCGGAGTCTATGGCATCATACTCCACTGAGGCCCCTCCCCTCTCCAAAACCTGCTCTCCCACGGCTCTCCCCCACCCCCAAACTCTACATATTTCTCAACCCAGTGCCAGGAACTCTAAGGGAGTGGTTCTCAACCTTCCTAATGCCGTGACCCTTTAATACAGTTCCTCATGTTGTGGTGACCCCCAACCCTAAAATTATGCAAGAGTTCTTTCACAGAAATTAAACCAAAACTGACCAATGGCGTGAAGATCCATTGTTCATGATTGTATATAGATTGTTCCCCCCCCCCCCCGGAGTTTCTCAGTTCAGTTCTGCCTCTTGTCCCACCCTGCCGATCTCACTCTTTCCCGCTGCTCCAGACAGACAAACGCTCTATCTCGATCTACCCCGCAAGGCTGTTGTGTGGATGGTGCCCTCCCGGCCAAGCTGCTTGCCCTGCCGCAATCCCTGTGAAAGGGCCGTTCGATCCCCAAAAGGGTCCCGACCCCCAGGGTGAGAACCACTGCTCTAAGGAAACAGGATGAGACAAATTTGAAGAAATCTTGCTTCCAATACTCTGCGAGCTCCCAGCCTCTCTGTCTCTCTGACTTGCTTTGGAAGAAAAGGGAGAAGTCGAAGAGAGCTAACAGGCAAATTATTTTTTTACGACTCCTGGGCACTGCGGCACCTGCAGCTGTGTTTCTGAGCAAGCACTTTCTCCTTCCCTCGCAAAAAGCATCTCTTTTTGTGAAACAAAGGAGTCCTGGCAGGTGAGCAAAATCCGCGTCCTGACTAATTTTAGAAAGCAAAGCTAGATCCTGGAGACTGAAATCCATTTGGCTCCAGTCCTTTCTTCCGGTCCCTCCCCTGTTGCTGCTGCCTCCTTAAAACAAATTAAAAAAAAAAAGAAATCAGGAGAGATCAGGGAGACTACCACGTCCTTCTCTCCTGGGCAGCGGATAAGATTTCGGTGTTTTAAAAACATCAAGCACAGTCCCTATTTTTGGGCCTTGCTCCAGAAGAAGAATAAATAGAATAAGAAACATTATAAACTCAATAAAAACATTCTATAATTTACTGCCTCTGACTAAATTCAGGTTTGGATTAGGGAGCCCAATCTGATGATGATGTTAGCTATTCAGTTATGTCTGACTTCTAGTGAATCTATGGCTCAACTGTCGCTACATTTTTGGATCTTGCCCTACTTCTTTGAGTTGTTGAATGCTCAGGCCACTGTCCATTTTGATTGTATCTAACCACCGTGTGAAGAGCCTCTTGTGGCGCAGGGCGGTAAGGCAGCAGACATGCAGCCTGAAAGCTCTGCCCATGAGGCTGGGAGTTTGATCCCAGCAGCCGGCTCAAGGTTGACTCAGCCTTCCATCCTTCCGAGGTCGGTAAAATGAGTACCCAGCTTGCCGGGGGGTAAACGGTAATGACTGGGGAAGGCACTGGCAAACCACCCCGTATTAAGTCTGCCATGAAAACGCTAGAGGGCGTCACCCCAAGGGTCAGACATGACCCGGTGCTTGCACAGGGGATACCTTTACCTTTACCTTTAACTACCGTGTTCTTTGTCGGCCTGGTTTCCTTTTACTCCTGACCAGTCCTAGCACAATGGTCCATTGAATGGTCCAATGATCCATTGAGTTGGATCGCATGATATGGCCAAAGTACGTGAGCCGGAGTTTGTGATTTTGCCTCCCAGGGATATCTCAGGCTTTATGCGCTCCAGTATTTCCTTGTTTGTGACTTCTGCTGTCAATGGAACCTGCAGAAGCCTCCTCCAGCACCGGAGCTCAAACAAATCAATTCTCCTGTCAAATTTTGTCAGCGTCCAACTTTCGCAGCCATTAGTGGCTATTGGAAATATGATAGATCGAACTAATCTACATTTGGTAATCAGGCTTACGTCCTTGTTTTTCCATCCTCAGTTCAAGCTTCTAATTGCTCAGCAACCCAGAGCAATTCGGCATTTAATTCTCCTACTGCAACCCATCTATTTCAATCCAGTCTCAGTTCATGGCAGTGAGCTCTGTGGTCTCCGTGTCTGAAATTATTAAACCTCGTTGACGCATGAGAGACTTCCTTGGAGAGTGCCAGGTAGCGCCCTTGATGCCCAAGTATGACTTCAGGACCAATCTAGATGCTTGTGACCAAGCCCTTCCAAAGAGGGCTCATATGCCAGCATCCTATGCATGTTTACGTAGTTCAGCATGGCGTTTACTCCTGAGTAAGCGGAATAGGACCACAGCTTTTCAGTGCTATACCATCTGTCTAGCCTGTTGCTCCAGAACTCAAGTATTCCCGGGAGCTCCCAGAGGTGCTAGGGGGAGAATGTGCTCATTAAATTCGCAAGGCTTTGAAATTAACACATGGTTATCGGCTCCAAAATGTCTTTCTGATCCTTCGGATTAATGGGAATTTTTTCTGGAGGGAGAAAGCAGATTCCTCACCCGTTTCATGCTCCCCCCTCCCCCGTTGTCAGGAGACTCTTCGGAGCTTTTTGTAAGCTCAACGTTAATAAAGCGGGAGAAAATTACTGCTATTAGAGAGGGGGTGCTGTTGGAAACCCAGCTAGCCAACAAACGGCCTCTTTGGGGAATTGCCTCATATCTTCGTGTTCGGCTAGCCTGACACGTAACTCTCCTTAACAAGCTGGCAGATAGATGTCTGATGGAGATGATTTTACAGTGCTCAGCAGTGCACAAACCTGTTCTACCCCCCCTCCCCCAAATCCCTCCTCTCTTTTTTCCTTCTGCAAGAAGCACCCTTTGATAAACGGAGGGATTTTATTCGGTTGTTCTTTTCCTGTCCTGCGTGAATGGAGCAGATTCATCAAGCCACTACTGCAGCCAACACAGCATGCCCATAATTGACTGTTTTGTGGGAGAAGAAGAGGCTCAGGGCCACCTGAGTTGGAAAAGGCATTGAGATCCAATTGTAAGGGAGAGTCTGGCATGGTGGGTGGAGAGCCCTGGGAGTTGTCATGAGAACATAGAATCATAAAATCATAGAGTTGGAAGGGGCCATACAGGCCATCTAGTCCAACCCCCTGCTCAACGCAGGATCAGCCCTAAGCATCCTAAAGCAAGAGCCCTGCTGGATTGCATCACAAGAGCCCTGCTGGATTGCACCAGCGCTCCATCTAGTCTATCATCCTATCTTACAGATTGGTAAGCCAATTCCTCTGGATGGTTGGCAACAGGGCATAAAGGCCTTCATAAGAACATCAAAAGTTCCCTGCTGGATCATCCCAGTGGTCCATCTAGTCCAGCAGCCTGTCTCACTCAGTGACCAATGAGTTCCTCTGGAGGGCCAACTACAGGGCATAGATGTTGAAGCCTTCTGAAGCACATAAGAAGAGCTGTACTGGATCAGAGCAGTGGTCCATTTAGTTCAGCATCCTATCTCACACATTGGCCAACCAGTTCCTCTGGACAGCCAAGAACAGTGCATAGAGGTTGAGGCCTTCCCCTGAGAAGAACCTGAAAAAAAGCCCTGCTGGTAAACCAATTCCTCTGGGTGGTTGACAACAGGGCATAAAGGCTGATGCCTTCATAAGAACATAAAAAGCTCCCTGCTGGATCAGCCCAGTGGTCCATCTAGTCCAGCATCCCATCTCCTGTAGACAGCCAACAACAGGGCATAGAGGCTGAGGCCTTCATAAGAACATCAGAAGAGCCCTGCTGGATCAGCCCAGTGGTCCATCTAGTCCAGCAGCCTGTCTCACTCAGTGACCAATGAGCTCCTCTGGAGGGTCATCAACAGGACCTAACGGCTAAGGACTTCATAAAGATGTCAAAAGAACCTTGCTGGATTATGGCCCATCTAGTCCAGCATCCTGCCTCACACTGTGGCCAACCATTTTGTGTGGACAGCTGATGACAGGGTATAGAGGCTGAGATAGGTTTGAGATAGGTATAGAGGCTGAGATAGGTTTGTCTGAGTGAGGGTCCTCTATTTTCTTGATGCATCTTACACCCCTCCTCCCAATCCTCCCCAAGTCACTTGAACCTGGAAGGACCTCACTTTGTAATGTGACATGGTGGCATCACCCAGAAGTGATGTCAGCATGCCTCCTCCCAGCTACTAAATGTCATGGGCAAGGCCAGAAGGTGAAATGGCAACAGCCGGGCATCCTTCCATTGTGCCTGGATCCACCTTCCATCATCTCTTCCTCCTCCCAGCTTCTAAACACTCTCTGCAAAGCCAGAACGAAAAGAGAAAGTAGCCAGACCTCTTCTATCCAGCTCTGCTCCAGGTCTAGCTGAGTGCCTTTTCAGAAGACTTTGTCCTTCTCTTGAAGCGTCTGGACTTCTTTAGTTGTTGTTTTTCTTTGAAAAGTGAAAAAAAGGTATTTTATTCAAGCTGTCACCATAACTCTGAACCGGCTTCAAAGGTTTTCTTGATAGGGGCCTCCGGAACATTATTTACCTTCAAGAAGAGACAGCGGAGAGGGAGCAGTTTCAGCCTATAAATAGGTCTGCACAAAGGGAGTTGGGCTGGGGTTATAAATAGACACAGGCACGCAGGCGCACGCACACCGATCTTTGCAACCAATAACCAATTTCATGCCCGCGAGATGAACGGAGAGAACAAAGAGCAGGGATCAGTTCCCTTAGGGTCCAGCCGTTTCACTTGGGCAGGGATTTAATCAGTGCAATTCCTAATTAGTCTGCCTGTGGCTGGCTTGTGTTTTGGTGGCAGTTCTAAAAAAGAGCTATTAGGCACTCCTGCCCAGTCTTTGTCAGTGTCTCGGAAATGCTACTGCTTACGGAAAGGCTCTTGCAACCGACAGCGCAATCGACATCCTCTGCCACTGTTCCCTTCCAGATTAAAAATGAACGTGCCAGAGAGGATGCGCTGCGAAGGCACAAAGCATCTTCACAACACAACTTCATTTTCAGGCCTGCAGAATATATCTACTCTGACCTGGGCCACTTCCGCACACGTAGGATAATGCACTTTCAATGTGCTTTAGCAGCTGGGATTTCTTGTGCGGAACAGGAAAATCTATTTTTAAAGTGCATTGAAAGTGCATTATCTATTGTGTGCGGAATAGGCACTGATTCTAGCCCAGGTCAGCCTGGTCTCATAACATCTCAGAAGCTAAGCAGGGTCCAGTATCGGGATGAGAGCCTTCCGAAGAATACCAAAGTTGTGATGCAGATGTGGGGAATGGCAAACCGCCTCTGAACGTCCCTTGTGTTGGAAACTCTACAGTTGTGATTTTATGGTACTTTCTACCACCACAATTTGCCCGGGCTTTAAGAATCAGGAGAACTGCTGGTTTCCAAGCCCCTTGACTTGAAAGGGTGACTACAGATAGACTAGGATGGGGGAGTCACAACAGTGGAGGGTCCTGCAGGCAGGCTCTGGGATGAGCTAAGGGGTTGTGGCTCAGAGGAAGTGCCTCTGCTTGGCATGCAGAAGGTCCCATGTTCAATCCCAGGCATCTCCAGTCAATGTAGACCAGGCAGTAGATCAGGGGTAGTCAAACTGCGGCCCTCCAGATGTCCATGGACTACAATTCCCAGGAGCCCCTGCCAGCATTTGACCTCAATGGACCCATGGTCTGATTCGGTATGTGGCAGCTTCATGGGAGTTCATGTGATTAGAGGGTCAGAGACAAGAGACCCACCTTACGGCTGACCATGTGGAGAGGCAGAGCAGGCACAAGCACAATAGTCCCTTCCTCCACTTTGTGCATATCAACATATTCCCCTCCCAAAATGGCCAAAAATGGGCCTGGAGGTGGAGGGGCCCCCGGTGGGCATGTCCACAGCTAAGCTTTCCGACTGTATTCTGCACAATTGCACCACTTCTGGGGGTTCTCAAAGCCTTAAGAATGTTCCAGGGGTTCCTCAACGGTTAAGAAAAGTTTAGCAAGCCCCAATTTGAAGACACTTTTCCTCTCTCAGGCCCTCCAGAGAAAGGTCCAAGACTTATTTCTCGTTACATTTTCTCCCGTTGTGATAAAGCTAACGTTCATAGATCTTACTGGCTGGAAGGGAGAGGGTGATTAAGTTAGTTTTTAGATCCTGTAAATGGAATGTCAAGACTGGGATTGGAAAGTCGAGTCGGCTTAAAAGAATTCATACTGTGTCTGCTGCTGATGGGCAAAGGAAATGGATGGCCATTTTACAAATGTGTGTCAGGGGATTGGTCACACATGTAAGAAAACTACACAAGTCATGTCTCTGTTTTATATACAGCCAAATCCCCATTTCATTGAAAAATTAGTGGGAAAAATGGTAGATGGGATGTCTTAAAATGGATCATTCAGCTTATTGTATCTGTTCAATGCTTTGCTGGGAGTGGCAGGGTAAAAATCGGATGGATGGATGGATGGATGGATGGATGGATGGATGGATGGAAAGACAGGTGATACATGGAGGGAGGGAGGGAGGGAGGGATGCATGGATGGTGGGATGGTGGGATAGATGGATTAAATGCCACCCAGTTGCAACCAGCTTAAAGTGACACTGGCAAGGAATTTTGAAGCTAGGGGAGGAACAGAGAATCACAAAATCACACAGAGCTGGAAGAGACCACAAAAAGCCATCCAGTCCAACCCACCAACTTCTTGGGGACTTAAAAATCACCCACTCCTGACATGTGCTCATCCTTCCAAGAACGTCCAACAAAAATCCACCACCAGCACATTCCTCACCATCAGAAAATGCCAGCATAGCATAGTGGTTAAGGGTAGCAGCTTCTAATATGGCAAACTGGGTTTGATTCCCTGCTCCTCCACATTCAGCCAGCTGGGTGTCCATGGGCTTGTCACTGTCCCGATCGTGCTATTCTCACAGAGCAGTCCTGTCAGAGCTCTCTCAGCCTCACCTCACAGGGTGTCTGTTGTGGGGAGAGGAAGGGAAGGTGATTGTAAGCCGCTTTGAGACTCCTTTGGGCAGTGAAAAGCAGGGATAAAACCAACTCTTCTTCTCAACCAAAGTCTCCCTTTTGGTTGATGATAGAGCCAAGAAATAGAAAATCTTGAACAATTTCAGGCTCTTCACTCTCCACCTTAAAGTCGAGTCAGTTCCAAGAAGCCATTATTTTTGTCATCTGTGTGATGAACTATAATTCTGCTTCAGTACTTTTCTCCATTATTTTTTGTGCCAGTCATCAAATGCCTTGATAACTGCTGGGGAAAAAAATAGATTTTATGCCTATTTTTTAAAAAAAGACACCCCTTCTTTCTTCAAATAAGCATCTATTTGTTTACTTTGAAAATTCAGATTGTGCTTGAGATGGCTCCCTAAGAGAAGCGCGATGCCGTCCTTAAAAAAGGAAACCAAATCACAACAACAAATCCGGTCATTAAAAACTCCACTAGAACACAGTGTCTACTAGAAGTCTAAAACGATTTCTGAACAGCAATCCTCACCCTAGAAGGAAACCGCAAACGTCGTTTGAAAAGAACAAACCCCTTGCCGGGATAAAAAGAAATGTTTTGGCCTGGTGCCTAAAAGAGAACGCTGGAGGCACCAGGAGAGCCTTGATGTTGGAGAAGAACATTTTCAAAAAATGCAGGCATCAGTGACAGATTCTCTGTATATTTTATCCTTAGGTGCTACCCAACTGGTTTCGGCTGAGGATGCTGGATGCTGACGGTGAATTGTTTTGTCCTGTTGTCGCGTTCAGTGGTGTTGGTTGAAATGATGACCTTTGGGGTTGTATTCGTCATCGAAATTGTTCATGGATCAAAGCATTACGGCGGTGACAATTGATTTTTGGAGAGCACAGAAGCGACTCAATTGGACCAGGATGAAGCTCTGATTTGGGGGTGACCTACTGAGGTCAGGAACATGAGGCATAGTTTACAGGAAACTCTGCTGAAAGCCAAGGAGAACGGTTTTAACATCTGAGATAAATGTCAACTTAGAGTTCAGGAATTAGTCTTTTACAGCCAACTTGGTGTTGTGGTTAAAAGTGGTGGCCTCTAATCGGGAGAACTGGGTTTGATTCCCTGCTCCTCCACATGCAGCCACCCGGGTGTCCTTGGGCTAGCCACAGTTTTAGGGATGCCAGTCCCCAGGTGGGGTGTGGGGATTACATGTAATCTCCAGACTAAAGAGATCAGTTCCCCTGAAGAAAATGGCTGCTTTGGAGGGTGGGCTCCATAGCAATAAACACACTGAAGTCCCTACTCACCCCAAATCCCACCCACTCCAGGGCCATCAAGAAACCCTGGAGTTTCATGAAACCCTGGTTGAGAAAGCCTGGATTAGACAGTTTAGTTTAGGAGAGCCAGCTTGGTGTAGTGGTTAGGAGCACGGATTTCTAATCTGGTGAGCCATGTTTGATTCTCCACTCCCCCACATGCAGCCAGCTGGGTGGCCTTGGGCTCACCACAGCACTGATAAAACTGTTCTAAGTGAGCAGGAATATCAGGGCTCTCTCAGGCTCACTTCCCTTACAGGGTGTCTGTTGTGGGGAGAGGAAAGGGAAGGCGATTGTAAGCTGCTTTGAGACTCCTTCAGGTAGAGAAAAGTGGCATATAAGAACCAACTCTTCTTCTTCTTCAGTAATACCAGGGCTCTCTCAGCCTCACCTCCCTCACAGGGTGTCTGTTGTGGGGAAAGGGAAGGGAAGGGGATTGTAAGCTGCTTTGAGACTCCTTTGGGTAGAGAAAAGCGTCATATAAGAAACAATTCTTCTTCTTCTTCGTCTTCTTCTTCTTCTTCTTCTTTTTCTTCTGTAAACATGAAGTATAGAACTGAAGGATTTCAATAGCAGTGGTGTCAGTGAATCATAAAAAAGTGATTTGGGTTGTACCCTCACTGAAGTATTACACCTCTTAAAAACCACTTGAAATTACATCAGAGACATCGAAATGAATTTCGGGACCCCCACTACTACAAAAATGTAGAGGAATTTGAAAGCCGGTTATCTATGAATCTATAAAATAGAGTGTCAGGATACTTATATAGATCAATAGGCTGGCCTTCTGTGCTGTTAACAGATGGGTTCTGCTTCCAATGTTTCCCCTTCTTAGTAGTGAGGGCATCTTTCAGACTTTCAAAGGAACTGCTCAGGTTATCAACAGTCCTGGGAGGAAAATTCCAGGTCTCTTTAAGAGAGTCTTACTGTGGGGAAATGAGAAGATTTTCAAGGCAGTGAGATAAAGATAATCACTTGGTGAACAACATTAAGCCTCTACTAAAGTGAGAAGACAGCTCCACCCCCTTTGGGAAGAAGAAGAAGAAGAAGAAGAAGAAGAAGAAGAAGAAGAAGAAGAAGAAGAAGAAGAAGAAGACTTGGTTCTTATATGCCGCTTTTCCCTACCCGAAGGAGGCTCAAAGCGGCTTACAGTCGCCTTCCCATTCCTCTCCCCACAACAGACACCCTGTGGGGTGGGTGAGGCTGAGAGAGCGCTGATATCACTGCCCGATCAGAACAGTTTTATCAGTGCCATGGCGAGCCCAAGGTCCCCCAGCTGGCTGCATGTGGGGGAGCGCAGAATCGAACCTGGCATGCCAGATTAGAAATCCACACTCCTAAGCACTACACCAAACTGGAAGTTGGCAACCCGAGATAATATGGGTTACAAGAGTGGGCAACAGACCCCCGTCCACATCCCCCTTTTAGGCCTTAAGTTTAGGCCACATCCCCCATTTAGGTCCATGGGAGGGAGCTAATACCTGTATTTTGTGTGATTTATAAAGGTTTCAGGCTGCCTAGGGTAATGGTTTAAGAAAAACAGCGCTGAGGGGACCAAGCCTATGAGGAAAAGCTAAGAGACTTGGGAATGTTCAGCCTGGAGAACAGGAAGTTGAAAGGAGACAGGATGGCTGTCTTGAAGTATTTGAAAGGTTGTCACTTAGACCAGGGGTAGTCAACCTGTGGTCCTCCAGATGTTCATGGACTACAATTCCCATGAGCCCCTGCCAGCAGGGGCTCATGGGAATTGTAGTCCATTGACATCTGGAGGACCACAGGTTGACTACCCCTGAGTTAGACCATTTTCACACTGGGAACCTCGCTGCCCTGGCTCCCTTGCAGGAGCACAAATCGGGGGCGGATGAAGGGCACCAGGCCAAATGCTCCCCTGTGTGGGAGCAGGAAGAGGGGAGGCACTGGCAGTCTTCAAGCAAAGGTTGGATACACACTTTTCTTGGATGCTTTAGGTTGCTTAGGGCTGATCCTGTGTTGAGCAGGGGGTTGGACTCGATGGCCTGTATGGCCCCTTCCAACTCTATGATTCTATGATTCTATGATTCTAACCTGCCTTAGCTCAAGCTCCAACCCGCAGCCCAGCACGAATTCTCTGGTGTGGAAACGGTCTTAAAGAAGGGCAGGGAAAGGTTCCTGTTTGCGGCGGAAGATAGGACCCACAGGGATGGCCTTAAACTAGATGTAGAACAGTATCGGCTAGATATCAAGCCTGTTGGGAGAGGCGAGAAATAAATCTAATAATAATAATAATAATAATAATAATAATAATAATAATAATAATAATAATAATGGGGGAGGAAATCACAGTCAGAGTAGTTCAGCAGTGGAATCCACAAGAAGGGTCCTTCTGTTTCAAGGGGAAAATATTCCTATATTTTGGAACCTGTATTTTGGAATTGATATGCTGATAGCATCGATCTGTCTGTTATACATTTCCTGATTCTCCTCTTTAGGCCCAGGCCGGATAAATAATTGATTCTAATCAATATGTATTTACTCATTCGTTAGCTTTGGCACATGCTGGTGGAATGCTTTAATATTTTAACCATTTGACGCTTTTCATTATATTGCTCTTAAAGAGCATGAATACGGAAGCTGAATCGATAAAGCAGTGAAACGGCTAAACAAAACCCAAACCCATTAAACATCAGCCAGAGCAGGTCTCCAAAGAAATCCGTTTTGCCAAAGTGAGCAATGGGCCTTCTCGGTATCTCTGCCCGCCATATTCAGGTTCCTGTCTGCCTTTGTTGTTAGGTGCAAAGCCGTGTCCGACCCATCGCGACCCCCTGGACAATGATCCTCCAGGCCTTCCTGTCCTCTACCATTCCCCGGAGTCCATTTAA
>BDOT02000005.1:10320600-10363543 GCA_003118565.2 Paroedura picta | reverse complement strand
CCCCTCACTGGCAGTCTTCAAGCAAAGGTTGGATACACACTTTTCTTGGATGCTTCAGGATGCTTTGGGCTGATCCTGCGTTGAGCAGGGGGTTGGACTGGATGGCCTGTATGGCCTCTTCCAACTCTATGATTCTATGACTTTATGATCATATCACCTCTTAATCATCTCCTCTCCAGGCTAAACCAACCCAGCTCCCTCAACTCTCCCTCATAAGACACGGTCTCCAACCCCCTCACCATCTTTGTGGTCCTAACCAATGTGGTAAACAGAGTGAGTGGCTGGACCAAGGCCCCCTAGGCAGTTTCCGTGGCAGAATGAGATTTGAACTTGGGTCTCACAAATCCTACTGTGACAATTTAACCTTTACACCATGCTGGCTCTACCTCAACATTTTCTGGATTCGGTAGCATTACTGGTTGCCGCTGAGGGATGAGTTATTCATATTCACTATGAATAATTTATTCAACAAATGCCACCTCGATTTTCTTACAATGAACCGTCCACAAAGGATGTTTTTGTACCCTCCTCACCCCCCCCCCAATATTTGCCCAAAGCAGCCATTTGGCCGTTATTTCCACACAACGGTTTGCTACAGATTGCTTAGGAACTAGCTGTTTACCGTAGCTATTTGCCTAAGCGACCTTGTCTGGTTTTTTGAAGCACTTATTGAAACAGCAGGCATAGAATAGTGTGTGTTTAGAGGAAGATAACACCAGGCATTTCGGAACTTGGAGGGAACTGAACAAGAATTGGAGGACCTCAGGAACGGAGGAAAACCATCAGGTACAGAACACTGGCTTCCTGTTGATAGAGGATGGCCACCATAGGTTTGGAAGTGCATTTTTAAAAAAAAGAAAGATGTTAATATGATGATGTTAGCCATTCAATTTTATCCACCTCTTAGCGGTCCTGTGACTCAGCTGTTGACATGATTTCCCATCTTGCACCACTTCTTTTAGTTGTGTCATGTTCTGGCCGGTGACCATTTTGATCGTGTCCAACCACCGTGCTCTTTGTTGTCTTGCTTCCTTTTTCTTCTGACCAATCCTGGCACAGTTGCTCTCTCCACTGAGTTGGATTGCATGATATGGCCAAAGTAACTGAGCCGGAGTTTTGTGATTTTGCCTCCCAGTGATAGATTGGGATTTAGGCACTCTTGTATTTCCTTGTTTGTGACTTTTGCTGTCCCTCGAACCTGCAGAAGCCTTCCCCAACACCAGAATTCAAACAGATCAACTGCTCTCCTGTCCAATTTCTTCATCGATGGTCAGTTCATTGTGTGAGATGCTCTTTTGTATAAGATCAAAATCTAAAGGCTTGCTGGACGGCAGAGAAAAATCTGTTAGGTGTAGCTCCAAATTGTCTTTCTAAATTATCTAATTTGGAGGCCACCTTCTAAAATATGTATTGTTTTGCAGCTCAACTTTGGGACTCCCGACTTCTGTTCTGGTTGGGTTTCGGTTTCCTTTTTTGGTTTTGCGATTTCTTCATCGTCCAACTTTCACACCCATAAGTGGCTGTTGGAGATATGATAGACGGACCTAATCTAGATTTGGCAGTCAGGTTTCTGTCCTTGCTTTTCTGTGCTCGGTTCAAGCTTATCCTTGCTGCGCTCAGAGCCATTTGATGTTTAATTTCCATCCTACAACCACCACTCTGATCCATTTGGGATCCAAGAGAAATGAATTTGTAAGCACATTCGATCTCTTCACCTTGCGTTGCTATTGGGACATGTCTGGGTCTTTTTTTTTTCTTCAGTGCTCATTAGTTTGAGAAAAGGCCAAACTTGTTAATCTAAACCCTTTAATCGATGGTTAAACAGGATTACACACGCTGCGTCATACTTTTTACTGAGTCTTGATTATTGGTCTATCTCAGCCATTACTTGGACAGGCAACATGTGGCCACATCTGCAGCGGCCTTGCACCAAATGTGACCCCCAATCTCTCAAAGTCAATCTTGTCTACTCAAGCTGGCAAAGGCTTTCCTGGGTCTCAGGTGAGATCCTTAGCATCACTCACTACCTGATCTTTTTAGATCGAGATGCTATGGATTGAACCTGGGGCCCTTTCCATGCCGAGCGGCCCCCTGACCACTGTGTCACAGCCCCTCCCCTAATTAAAGCCCTTTCTTTGAAAATTTCCTGGAAACCATCTTTTACCTGAAGGCTGGCTTGAGGGAAGTTTGCCTGGCCTCAACACAGGCCAGGGCCTTTTCCGTCCTGGCCCCAACTCGGTGGAATGAGCTCCTGGGAGACCTGAGGGCCCTAATGGAGCTCACACAGTTCTGCAGGGCTTGCAAGACAGAACTCTGCCACCATGTCTATGGTTGAGGCCAGGTCTGTTAAGATTTGGGACCCTCCTCCAGAGCAAATAAGATCTTGCTACTCCCTATTAACACCCCCCCCCCCTCTCCTGAGGCTGTTTTGCGTTCTTCTGTGAGTGGGAATGGGGTTTTTGGTCTGCTGTTGATTTTCTTTGTCCTGGGTTTTTCTTGATGTTTTATGGGGAGTTATGGGGATTTTATTGTGCCGTTGTATTTATTGTCACCTGCCACGAGCTGGTCACGGAAATGGAAGGATATAAATTAAATTATTTAAAAAATAAAAAGGTAAAAGTATCTCCTGTGCAAGCACTGGGTCATGTCTGACCGTTGGGATGATGCCCTCTAACGTTTTCATGGCAGACTCAATACGGGGTGGTTTTCCAGTGCCTTCCCCAGTCATTACCGTTTACCCCCCAGCAAGCAAGCTGGGAACTCATTTTACCGACCTCGGAAGGATGGAAGGCTGAGTCAACCTTGAGCCGTCTGCTGGGATTGAACTCCCAGCCTCATGGGCAGAGCTTCCGACAGCATGTCTGCTGCCTTACCACTTTGAGCCACAAGAGGCTCTTTAAAAATAAATACAAATAAATAAAAGGCTCCCTGAATCCTTTGTGACCACGTTGCATTCTGTGTCTACCCAGCTGCCATCAAAGACCCAGAGAACATTTCCAAGATCGTCAGCAGGAGCCATTGAACTGCCTTTGCTTCTTTGCATTTCCGAGTTGCAAATTATGCCGAATTGTAGCACTGTTCCTACAGTAGGGTAACTTAATGGACTCCAGCTCATTACGACCGAGTTTACTTAATAGTTCACATTATTATTTAAATGCGCATTCGTAAGTGAGGCGGCTTGTAATTGTTTTCTTCTCTCCTCCCCCCCCCCACCCCTTTCTTTTTTGGTATTTATTTTCTCGCATTAGAGAGCATCTGTAGAGGGTGGCTTAATTACAATTTACTCTGTACTCTATATGTTAATGAACAGAGTTTTCGCTTTGTCTCGGGTGAAGCACAGAGCCTGAAGTATGAGTTTGAGGTCGGAGTTCCACGGTTCGTCCTCGCTTATTAAAAGGTGGAGGTGGGGAAAAGGAATGAGTAGGAGTACCATAAGGTAAAGTTAAAGGTAAAGGTATCCCCTGTGCAAGCACCAGGTCATGTCTGGCCTCTAGCGTTTTCTTGGCAGACTCAATACGGGGTGGTTTGCCAGTGCCTTCCCCAGTCGTTACTGTTTACCCCCCAGCTAGCTGGGTACTCATTTTACCGACCTCGGAAAGATGGAAGGCTGAGTCAACCTTGAGCTGGCTGCTGGGATCGAACTCCCAACCTTATGGACAAACAGCTTCAGACAGCATGTTGCTGCCTTACCACTCTGCACCACAAGAGGCTCATAGGAGTACCATACAGAGGACAAAATAGCAGCAGACAGGGAGATCTATGTCCAAAGAGCTGCAAGATATCAAAGGGTGTGTGGCCTAGCAGAGACTACGAGCTTAGAGCAGGGGTAGTCAAACTGCGGCCCTCCAGATGTCCATGGACTACAATTCCCAGGAGCCCCCTGCCAGCGAATGCTGGCAGGGGGCTCCTGGGAATTGTAGTCCATGGACATCTGGAGGGCTGCAGTTTGACTACCCCTGGCTTAGAGCAAAAGACGGGAATCACGGACTCTTAACAGCGATTCGCTGGGACCCAGGATCCAAGCTGCAATTGGACTGTCACATGGACCTATCTGAAGCCTCCCTTCATGACCACTCACAGGTCTTGGTGTGAGCCTCAACATTGTATATAAATACGAGAAGTTTGCTATTCTGTGTTTAGTGTTATTAGCATTGAGAAAAGAGCTGGTTATTGGGAAGACCAACTTCGGGTTGTTACTGAACCCAGAATTTAATAGGGGCTGCATTTTGGGGAAGTATACCCTTCTCCAGGGCAGCCTATAAGAATAAAATATTACTGTGTCCCTACATATGCATGTATGTTAAATGCTCTCAAGTTGTATCTGACTTAGGATGAGACCAACAGAGTACAATTCTGTGTCCTTTTGTGTGCATTTACACTTCTTCAGATACATTGTAAGAAGACTCCCTTAACCATTACATATAGGTAGAGCAGGCCTTCCTAACCAAGGCTCCGTGAAATTCCGGGGTTTCGTGACAAATTCCCAAATGGGTGGGAATTAATTAATTTTTAATAGATATTTTTTAATTTTGTTAACCATTTATCAAGCGCTTTGACCGTATACGGTCATGTTGACCCACCCACCCCCCTCCCAAAATGGCCGATGATGGGCCTGGAGGGGCTAGATCTCTTAAACAAAGGATTCTGCCCTTTACCTGCATGTTTGAGTTTTAGGGGTCTTTTTAGATCTGCTGCATTCTGATTCTGAAATGGCTATCAGCAGCAAGTGCAACCATCACAGAGAGCCGAGACTCCTTATTAACTGTTGCCGTGGGTTTTAAAGTGACAAGATGCCAAAAAGTGTTGAAGAACTCTTTGATCTTAAACAAAAAAAAAAGATTGAAATGGAGAGGCTTTTCTCTTTTAAAAACACGCGCAGGTAATCCAAATTGAGTTCCCATGTCTGCACAGCTTTACATAAGCAATGCCCAAAACTGGAAAGACTTTGAATATCCATGAGGTTGAGGGTGTCAAATGCAGTTGCGAAGATGATCCGTTAAAAAAAAAAAACTGTTTATTGAATGCATTTATGAATGTATTAGTGGCTTTTCTGCCTCTATCAGGTGCTTGACACAACTTAAAAACCAAGAGAAATGCAATCATATAAAGCTCCAGATCAAACGAAACATCAAACCTGTAAAGGGTGGGTCATGTTGCAGAACTAAAAATGGGAAGCAGAGAAATTGGTGGGGGAAACAGTTGGATAAGAAGCCTTCACATGTTGATTTGTTGATCACAGATCAGCAAAAGAACATCAAAATAGGGAGGCAGTCTGTTGCAGTGCTTAGACTAGAACAGCCTTTATTAATTTTTTTAACACTGAGAAACCCCTGAAACATTCTCCAAAAGTGCTGCGATTGTGCAGAATATGGTTGGGAAGCAGAGCTGTGGACATGCCCACCCGGGGCTTCTACCCTTCCCATCCCCTCCAGACCCATTATTGGCCATTTTGGCAGGAGGGCGTATATGGTCATATCACCCAATAAATGTTTAACACTTTTGTAAAAATATATATTTGAAATCAATTAACTCCTACCCAGTCAGGGCCGAATCTGCATGGAGCTTTTATTCCAATCCCAGGTCGATTCAGTCCCTGACATCTCCACTGAATGTGATTTCCATTTTGATTTTGGCCAATTTAAATTTTCCCAGGATAGATCTGGAGTGACCCTACCTTTTCCCTGCAATGTCTTAGAGTGGCTATAACCTTCAATATTTGAAAAATCGGTGTGAGAAAGCATGAAAAAGCATGCAGAGCTTTGCGTGTTCCGAACTAGCTGCTGAGCTCCGTGGTAGAGAAGCCCTGATTGGCCAAGCTTCAGTTCCTCGTTCCTAGGCTGCAAGCTTGCCTTAAAGAGGAAGCCCTAACTTCTCTCAGCAAAGGCTCCAGAAGCCCTAACTTCTCTCAGTAGAGATTTGCCTCTTGGTTTTTTTTTCTCCTTCTTCTGCGGTCTCCAATCCTCTCCTCCTCCCCCCCCCCTTCAAGAAAATAAAGAAAGTGGCTCTTGCTGTGCTTGGCTCCCCCTCCCCTTATGAGCTTCCCTAACCACATGCAGAACACTTTTCTTTTTCAATGGGTGGGAGGGGGGGAGAGGAAGACCCGAGTTCAAATTGATCTGGATTCAGCAGGATCCACAACAGAATAAACAAAGTAAGTGCAGATTCAGCCCAGGAAACCCATCCAGGGCCACCAAGTAACCCCAAAGTTTCACAAAAGCAAGGCTTAGAAAGCCTGGACTAGAATCTCGGAGAACAGGGTTCAAATCCTCATTTAAGGATGAGTGGCTAATTGCCTTTGAGATATTGTGTTTTGTACTCCCTTGCCTCGTTTAGCAATCTTGACCGAACTGGGATTTGATGAATATTAAAGCAAATTGTCAACAAGGTCCGAATGTCTTTGCCATCTCTTTGTGAATCTCCGATCTACATCTGCTTGCTCTAGTTGGCAGGGAAATGTTTAATGAGAGATTTGGCGTGACTCAATATTGCACATATATTTTGTTGGCTGTATTAGGAAACCCCCATCCTGGATAGCCCTGACTCTCTAGATCTCATCAGCTCTCAGAAGCTAAGAAGAATGGCCCTGGTCAGTATTTGGACGCTGGACCACCAAAGAATCCCAAGGACACGTGGCTGAGGCAAGGGACAGCGAACCCCTTCTGAACATCTCTTGACTACCAGCTGTGACTTGAAAAGGATATGTTCAACCTGGCGAAGAGAAGGTTGGGAGGGGACATGATTGCTCTTGAAGTATTTGAATGATTGTCACTTAGAGGAGGGCAGGGAAAAGTTCTAGCTGGCAGCAGAGGAGACAACCTCCAGTAATGAGTTTAAGTCACGTGTAGAACAGTACTGGCTAGTTATCTGAAATTTTTCTTATTGTCAGAGTAGTTAGGCAGTGTGTCTAAGGAGGTGGGGAGCTCCCCCTCACTGGCGGTCTTCAAGCAGCAGCTAGACAGATCCTTCTCCTGGGTGCTTGAGGCTGTTCCTGCACTGAGCAGGGAGTGGGACTAGATGGCCTGGATGGCCCCTTCCCACTCCAGGATTCTACGATTCAGAGAAAACCATTTCACAAGAAATTCTTGCATATAAAAAGGCATTCCTCACCCTCCACCCTCCACCCAATAAGGGGAATGGAGGGAGACCACTTCAGTAGCAAATAAAGTTTGATTTTGCCAGGAAAAGGGAGAAGCATCTGGTGGAGAAGTTAAAAACATTTTGTCACATATTTTGTGGAAATGACTACATGGCTGGCCTTTAGAAACAATGCAGATCTGATTCTTTTTCAAAAAAATATAATATTGTGATACATTTTACTATGTTTAATTAATTGTAAAACACCACGAGCCGGCTGGCCCGAGAGCGGCGGTTAACAAATTTAATAAATAATAATAATTTTCAATTTTGGATATCTAGATTATATATCTATCTCATTCACTATTTGAATTCTGTAGTCAACCTTCAAAAGTCTTGATTGACTTATGAATGAATGAATGAATGAATGAATGAACGAATGAATGAATGAACGAATGAATGAATGAACGAATGAATGAACGAACGAATGAATGAATGAATGAATGAACGGAATGAACGAATGAACGAATGAACGAACGAACGAACGAACGAACGAACGAATGAACGAATGAACGAATGAATGAATGAAAATGACTCAAACTAAATGGAAAAATCAAGAGTCTCTCTCTCTCTCTCTCTCTCTCTGTGTGTGTGTGTGTGTGTGTGTGTGTGTGTGTGTAACTGTGTGTATAGTGGTAGTACTCCCAACTTTGTGGGGAAGGGGTTCTCCCAATTCCTGAAAGGGGATATTGGTGGAATTTGGTGCAACTCTACACATGAGTACTAGTTTGTTTTTTAAGCAATAGAAAACAAGATAGTTTATCAAATTCTCTCAACGGCAACTGCTCCTTCTCGTCAACTCTTGACGATTACCACAGAGCAGCTGTCAACTGTGCCCCCAAATTGACAGTTAGGTCAGATAGTTTCAAATGGTAGCTGATACTTCGTGACAGCTGTCAGATCCCCCAAAAGTATCGAACGGTGTTGCAACATCTCGCCTGTTGCTGAAAATCATATATTTGGAGAACAGGGACAGATTATTTATTGTTCCCATTCATCACTCTTTGAGGAGAGATTTTGGAAGCAAGTTTGTTTCTGTTCTAAGTTAGACCCTGAGCAGAAACGTCTGAAGCATGTCTCCAAACCTGAACTTGGCTCTAGAGTGCAGGTCGAAAAAGTTGGCCTGGCCCAACATCGCTGCTGATGGCTCCTGTGTTACAAAGGGGAACACTGAAAAATCAGCATTTCCTTAATGCAGGGCATTGTAGGCCCTAAATTGCGCCAGGGCCAGGAGGGGGCTGGGCCAGCGGCAACATCATCCATATGCAAGAACACCTCCCACCCGGAGGTCCTAGAGCCAGCTTGGTGTAGTGGTTAGGAGTGCGGACTTCTAATCTGGTGAGACGGGTTCAATTCTGCGCTCCCCCATATGCAGCCAGCTGGGTGACCTTGGGCTCGCCACGGCACTGATAAAGCTGTGCTGACTGGGCAGTGATATCAGGGCTCTCTCAGCCTCACCCACCCCACAGGGTGTCTGTTGTGGGGAGAGGAAAGGGAAGGCGACTGTAAGCCGCTTTGAGCCTCCTTCGGCTCAAGAAAAGGGGCATATAAGAACCAACTCTTCTTCTTCTTCAGTAATATCAGGGCTCTCTCAGCCTCACCTCCCTCACATTGTTGTGGGGAGAGGAAAGGGAAGGTGAATGTAAACCACTTTGGATAGAGAAAAGCGGCATATAAGAACCAACTCTTCTTCTTCTTCTTCTTTTTCAGTAATATCAGAGCTCTCTCAGCCTCACCCACCTCACAGGGTGTCTGTTGTAGGGAGAGGAAAGGGAAGGCAACTGGAAGCTGAGACTCCTTCAGATATAGAAAAGCGGCATATAAGAACCAACTTCTTCTTCTTCTTCTTCTTCTTCTTCTTCTTCTTCTTCTTCTTCTTCTTCTTCTTCTTCTTCTTCTTCTTCTTCTTCTTCTTCTTGAGTGACATCACATCCCTGCGGAGCTCCCTCCCTTCCCCAAACTCCACCCTTCCCAGCCCCAAATTTCCGTGTATTTTCCGAGTCGTGGCCAATAACTCGAGTTACAGACGAGTCTTGTTACTAAACAACCCCTTTAGATCTCAGCCCTTATAAACAAAAAAATAAAATAAAATTTGACAAAAAGATCTAAATTAAAAAAGACAAAGAATGGGAATAACAAAGGCTTCCTGTTCTAGTTTAATTCGCTGCAAAATTATTAGCATATAGTACAACGGAATAATCGTTAATATATAATTCATGGGATCACAAAACATTTACAGAATCCTCTCTTTCTCTCTCTTTCCCTCTTTCCTCTCAGTGCGATGAAAGGATTTTGGAAGGAAAACTCACTTTGATGCAGAATGCTTTTTATCTTCCCTATTTGATATTCCGTTGCACTGCATAGATATTTCTCCCCCCCCCCCGCTCCCCAATTTGCTGTTGCATGGATGGTCACAGCATCTCACAGGCTCCAGTGTTCAAAGCAAAGATGCTCTCTGGGGATTTGGACTCCCGTTCCTACATGATGCTTAAGTCTTGTGCAAAACATAAATGAAATTAAATAACTGGCTATCCGTGGCGACCGTCCGGCAGAAATGCAAAAATAAATTGGCGCTTGTTTAAAAACTTACCACTTTTGGCAGGGACTTAGTGGATGACAGTTCTTCTCTCGCAAAAAGGCAGAATATAAATACTTCTTTCAGGAATTTCCCCCCCCCCCCTCCGTGTTCGTAGTGTCAACACACTGTCGAGATTTTGGAAAGAGCTGAGCAAATAAGTTGTAATGATTCATTCCAGAAGTACTGTGTTGTTCTTTTTTGTTCCTGTTTGGGGGGGGGGGAGCAAAGTACATTTCTCTGGTCCTTAATCTACATGGCACTCAAAGCTAAGTCCTGAAATGAAGTTTTCCAGGATCAAATATAGGACTGAGCCCAATGACAGGGTGTTTTTCCTATATGTTTTGGGCATGGAACAAAATGTGTTATTGCCTGGAGTTTTTACAAAGCAGATGTCCAAAGGGAGCTTCCTCCCTCCCTCCCTCCCTCCCTCCTTCCTTCCTGCCTACAGTTATTCATTCCTTTGTTTCAGTTCTCTGTCATCTTCCTCCCTCCCTCCCTCCCTCCCTCCCTCCTTCCTTCCTTCCTTCCTTCCTTCCTTCCTTCCTTCCTTCCTTCCTTCCTTCCTTCCTTCCTTCCTTCCTTCCTGTCTACTGTTATTCTTTCCTTTGTTTCTGTTCTCTGTCATCTTCCTTCCTTCCTCCAAAATGTATACCTCCCCAGGCTACCTGGACAAAGGAGAAGGTTTTTATACCCAACAGTGCTGGTTCAACCAGGCATCTGGGGCAAGAGGTAGTTGATGTAGCCCCAAACCAGTCTGGGGTCATAGCACAGATTAGTGACTGCACCAGAGAACAAAGCGGAGTTGGCAAAACTACAGGGGGCAGGGCTATGAATTGTTCCATGCAGAGGGCATGTTTTTCAACAGAGTATATTCAATGCAGAAGAACGATTGTAATATAATAAAGCGGTCTAAACTGGTTGTTTTTTAAACTGTTTTATTTGGATCCATGCAGAATACCTCCTGGTCTAGGAAGAAATCTGGTTGAGAATTTGGGGAGCTATCCCGTCCTTTAGATACTAGGGACTGCAAGATGACTTCAAGGCGCAGGCTGCAGGGGACTTACCTGTTGGGTGTCCAGCACACGCCGAATCCAACAATTTCCCCCTTTCTCTTGCTCCCTCGCGCCATCTGGGTCCGTGTTCGTCAGTAACGTGCCGAGTTATTGCATTACATGGTTATTTGTGACCTGTAAAATTGATACCAAGTTTATAACATTGCAGCTGACTTCGGTTTGGATTTCAGATGTTATTAATCAAAAGCGGGAGGGGGAAGGGAGTAGCAGGCCTCAAGTTGATGGAGGGGAGTTCAAACTGAGACTGGCTCCATTCGGAAGCCTGAGAGGACTCACGAGAGATATACGTCTTGAGTATCTCTCCGGACATTTTGCATCTTTCTCTCGTGCTTTGCGAGGGCTCGTCAAAGGGCAGGAGGGTTAGAGAAGCTGCAGTTGGTTTCGGGAGACAGGTAGTTTCTCCTCCCAAAACACAGAGAGCCAGTTTGGTGTAGTGGTTAGGAGTGCGGACTTCTAATCTGGCATGCCAGGTTCGATTCTGCACTCTCCCACATGCAACCAGCTGGGTGACCTTGGGCTCGCCATGGCACTGATAAAACTGTTCTGACCGGGCAGTGATATCAGGGCTCTCTCAGCCTCACCCACCCCACAGGGTGTCTGTTGTGGGGAGAGGAATGGGAAGGCAACTGTAAGTCGCTTTGAGACTCCTTCAGGTAGGGAAAAGCGGCATATAAGAACCAACTCTTCTTCTTCTTCTTCTACAGGGCTTGAAATTTGTCAGAGTTCTAAATCTTTTCATGAGCTGACAGATTGATACCTGCGTTCTTTTCCTGGTCAAGGTCAAGACATACAGATCATTCCAAAATATTCTTGAACTCTACTCCTCCAGATTACACGGAGGGGAATCCCAGCACCAAATCCATGGAAGTAAAGTAGGGTTGCCAGCTCCAGGCTGGAAAATACCTGGAGAGTTTTTTTTTTGGGGGGGGGGGTGGAGACTGAGAAGGGCCTAGTCTGCACACACAGGATAATGCACTTTCAATGGATTTTCTGGATTTTCTGGATTCTGGATTTTCCTGTGCAGAATAGGAAAATCTACTTCTAAAGTGCATTGAAAGTGCATTATCTATTGTGTGCAGACTAGGCCAAGGGCAGGGGTTGGGGGGGGGGAGAGGAACAGCAGGGGGTGCAGTTCCATAGATCCCACCTTCCAAAAGTGGCCATTTTCTTCAGGGCAGACTGATCTGTGTCACCTGAAGGTCAGATGCAATACCAGGAGGTCTCCAGGCACCTCCAGGAGGGTGGCAACCCAAGTAGCAAAGGCTAAGCCATGATATAATCTTATCTGTATTAGATGTTTAGAGCCCCAGGCTCAGCCCCTGGAATCTACTGCCTGAAAACCCATCCAACAAGAAAAAAATATTCTTCCAAGGCTCAAAATATCAAAGGAGGTTGTTTTTTTTTTTTTAAAAAATATTTTGATGCCCAAATGTTATGACAGTTTTTGTGTTTGTGGTCAGTCGCCCTGAGCTGTTCAGGAAAGGGCAGAGTAAAAGAACTCCTTGTAGGTAGAAAACTAGCCAATCAAGGAGAAGGGTTAGCACTTGCACTGTTGTGCTAATTTTCCATTGTGCAAGGCTTTCCTGTCTAGGTAATAGCAGCATTGTTTTAATGGCATCCACTGTCACTGGTGCTGGAGAAGTCTCTTGCAAGTCCCTTGGACTGCAAGGCGAACAAACCGGTCAGTCCTAGAGGAGATCAGCCCTGACTGCTCCTTAGAAGGCCAGATCCTGAAGATGAAACTCAAATACTTTGGCCACCTCATGAGAAGGAAGGACTCCCTGGAGAAGAGCCTAATGCTGGGAGCGATCGAGGGCAAAAGAAGAAGGGGACGACAGAGAATGAGGTGGCTGGATGGAGTCACTGATGCAGTCGGTGCGAGCTTAAAGGGACTCCGGGGAATGGTAGAGGACAGGAAGGCCTGGAGGATCATTGTCCATGGGGTCGCGATGGGTCGGACACGACTTTGCACCTAACAACAACAACAACAACAACAACTGTTACTGATCTTCTAAATGAGCCCCAGAATCATACTGCCTTCTGATTTTGCACCGTTCATGGATCCAGCAAGATAAAAATTGCACTCAGGAGCAGATTCAGACCAGATATAGCAACAAAGCTGTCAAGATCAGCTGGGGAGAGCTGAATTTGGTATACCAATTTTAGTGTTATAATTTCAGCCGTCCAAATTGCTGCTTCAAAGTTGGCCCAGATTAAAGCTGAGGTCCCATCATGAAGGATCAATACAGGGAGTCAACTGAGATCTGTCACTGCCAGCAGAAACCAGATTTCAGACCGAAGAAGCAATTGTGAGTGCGTTAGAAGGAAAATGAACGTTGAGTTTTAGAGTTAGCAGAATACGATTTTTCTTTCTTGTGACTGGAGAGGGTTATTTTTTAAGGGGGGGGGGCATTGCTGACAGTGCATCTCACAGCACAGCCTGAGAATTTCTCCTTCATTATTTATCTTTTAATCCCTGAAGAATTACCTGTGGCTCTTGGTGTCAGCAGTCTGGACCTTGGCAGATTCAAATCAAGGTGTTATAAGATACAATAGCAAGGAGGCAGGTGGAAGAGAAAGAGCAGGAGAAGGAGATAGCAAAAGTTTGTCTCCCTAAAGGAAACAGTTCACGTTCCAGTAAAATACCAAGGAGGGAGAAGCAGAGAGCTTTGAACTCTCAAAACCAAAAGCGCCCTGTCTTATTCCAGGTTTGACTGCAGTGGAGACACCAAAGTTTAAAAGGTTCAAAAGATGGAAAAGGAGGTTCCACTTAAATATTAGAAAGGTGACTTTAACAGAAGCAGGCATGCTGGGTGTTGACGCTGAAAAGCTTGACCAATTGGTAGGAAGAAAAGAAAATATTTTCTGCTTGAGCAGCCAGCCACCCAATTTAAACATTCCTCCAACCATTTCAGTTACTTCTGTATGCCGCTTTCCCGCTGGCGCCCCTGACTTCTCGCTGCCCACTGGGGGGCGCTGCCAGCAGCAGCTGCGCAGTGCCACGCCAAGGGGGAGCCCCAGCCATGGCGGCCACTGGAGAGCACCAAAGGTGAGCCAGAGGCAATGTGGCAGGGCAGCCCCCAAGGCAGCAACCGGGGAGGAGGGCGAGGATGAGCCGCAGCCCGGTACCAACTGATCCACGGCCCGGTACCGGTCTCAGGACCGGGGGTTGGGGACTACTGCCTTATAGTACCCCAAGACCTCCTTCACGTGAGATCTATAAAAGGCTTCTCTAAACAAAAACCCCCGAGCCCCAGGGAGTCACACTGGACTACCTACGAACCATCTCCATCCCATGCAAGCCTGCAGCTGTGAGAAAATATTGCTGAAAAGCATCCACCTCAAAACTTTGAACAAAGCTGTGTACACATCAACACAGGGAGGGTGGGAGGGAAGCTGCTCCTGCAGCATCCCATGGTGAAGAGGATGGGACCCATGCATGTGGGGCCTTATCCTGCCTTGCCCCTGATGCTGTGCACGCTGCATTCCTGCAGTGGCACATGACCAGCAAGATTCTGGGGGAGGGGGTCACATTCACCTTCCAGCTAGCCCTCCACTGCATCAACAATTGGCCGGGGTAAGTCCTGGCTGTGTTTTTCTCCAGGGAAACTTGTCTCTGTAGTCTGGAGATGAACTATGTGAATTGTAATTCCAGGGGATCCCCCAGGTCCCACCTGGAGGCTGGCATTCTGATCTTAGAGCTGCCCCACCTGGATCCTGTGCAAGGACTGTGCACAACCTGCATAATAATTCCTTTCTTCCTGGGTTTCCTCTTGCCCTGGCAGCCATTTCCGACCCTGGGGAAAAATATTCTCAGGTCTTGCTAGGATTGGCAATTTCCTTATTGTGCCTGGAGATCTCCCAAATTTACAGGTGATCTCCAAATCACACAGATCATTTCCCCTGAGGAGAATGGCTGCTTTGCATGGTGGGCTTTATGACAGCTGAGACGAGTGCTTCCTTGTTTTGCTTAGGCAAGGTACTGCCCACTCAAAAATGAAAATAACTTCTTATTTAACAAGCATTTTATTTTATGAGTGATGATGATTATGATGCCACTCACACTGTAAACATGTGACTTCCTGGGGCACAGCAGGGAGGCGTGGCTAGTGACATCACTTCCTGTGGCACTCAAAGCCTGGAGAATATTTCAGGAATTATTCCATGGTCAAAAGCCTGAAAAAGGCCGATTTAGGGGGATTGACCAATCAGTCTGCATTACTATTGTACCTACTTGGCTACCTATTTTATGATACTATATATGCTTCCTGTGTGCAATTCTGCCATACGATAAATAAGTAAATAATAATCACCGACTCAAGTTCAAATGAAATCTGATGGACTTACTAATGACAAAGGGGGAGGGGGATGTTGCATAGAGAAGGACACAGGTTCAATCCCTGGTGCCTCCACTTAAGAATACAGGAAGCAGGATCTGGGGAAATAAGCTTTCTGCCTAAGAACGGTTGCCAATCAGATTGGACGATATTGAGTGACCAAACTGTGACTCTTCAGATGTCCGTGGACTACAATTACCATGAGCCCCTGCCAGAATGGCCACATGACAGGGGTAATTGTAGTCCATGGACAGCTTGAGAGCCACAGTTTGACAATCCCTGAGCTAGGTCCAACTCAGGGGTGGTCAAATTGTGTCTCTCCAGATGTCCATGGACTTCAATTACTATGAGCCCCTGGCAACATGATGGGCAGGGTGCCGGTAGGGGCTCATGGTAATTGTAGTCCATGGACATCTGGAGAGACACAGTTTGGCTCAATTTTTTGAGGGAGGCTTAAAACAATAAATATAGAAACATTTCCCAAGAGGTCTGTTGGACATCTCTGAGGCTGACGTTCCTCATGAGTTTGAGAAAAGCATGCCCACTTCTTTTCACCCTTATTTTACGGATAGGGTTTCGAGCCAGTGATGTTTTAGAGGAGGGATGTTAGCTTCTAGGCATTGAAACCTGGCCTGCTTGTGGACTGGGATGTCTGTCAGAAGAAGAGCACATGGTCAAGAAATCCCTCCTTCGTGTCCGTCTGAAGGACAGCTGTGTATATCTTGGCTGTGCTGAGGGTTCTGGACCTGCATTTCTTCCATAATGTTTGAAAGCATGTGTGTGTATGTGCGTGCGTCTGGTAATGTCGCAGTGGATAACAAAAGCTTATTTAGAGTTTGGCAGTTTAAGGAATGAAGAAACAAATGCAGTCGGTTTTCAGGGTATTGACTTTGGGATCATCCATCTTGTTGGTGGTTATTGCCTTACCCATGATGCTGAGCATACCATCGATGAAGGAGAAGAAGAGTTTGTTTTTACATCCCATTTTTCTCTCCCCTAAGGAGTCTCAACATGGCTTACAATCTCCTTTCCTTCCTCTCCCCACAACAGGCCTTTTGCGAGGCAGGTAGGGCCAAGAAAGCTCTGAGAGAATTGTGACTGGACCAAGGTCACCCAGCAAGCCTCACATGCCCAAAGCAACTCATAATTGTCTTCACTTCCTTTCCCCACAGCAGGCCAACTTGTGAGGCAGGTGGAGCTGAGAGAGTTCTGAGAGAACTGCAGCTGGCCCAAAGTCATCTGACAATTGCCTTCCCCTCATCTCTCCACGACAGGCACCTTGTGAGGCAGCTGAAGCTGAGAGAGCTGTGGCCCAAAGTCACCAGCTGGCCTCATATGTTTCAAAGCAGCTTAAAATCACCTTTCCTTCCTTTCAGAGCTGAGAGAGCTCTGAGAGAACTGTGACTAGCCCAAGGTCATCCAGCAGGCCTCATGTGTTTCAAAGTGACTGACAATCTCCTTCCCTTCCTCTCCCTGAAACAGGCACCTTGTGATGCAAGTGGGGTTGAGAGAGCTCTGAGAGAACTGTAACTATCCCAAAGTCACCCAGCAGGCTTTACGTGTCTCAAAGCAATGTTCCCAAGCTGAGAGAGGCCATGGTTAAGTGGCAGAGAATCATAGAATCACAGGGTCCTGACCTTGAGACACCAATGATCCAGTACATGGCGGCTTCATGCGTCCACTCCCAAGTGGGACAGGTAGCCAGCAAGGACTACCTCTCAGCACCTCAAACCTGCTCTCTCTTCTGTGCCCTGCACTTTCCTCTAGCTACACTGAATTCCTCATTGCTGCATTCATAATACAGGTGGAGCCAATTACACCTGGCTTGTCTCCTTCATGTACTAATCAGGTTCATTGTTTAACATCGGCAGCTGCTAGGCTGTCAATCTGGATCTCACCCAAAGGGAAGAGCGTCCATTGAATCACCAGCCCTGACACCTCGTCAATTCCTTGTGCCCACCTCAGCTGTCTTTTCAAGCCGGCTTTTAACATTCGTCTCAAACAGGCTTCCGTTGTGATTGAGGCCCACCTCCATTCTCCCTCCCACCTCCCATCTGATTTTTACGTCTATTCAGCACACCCCATCAGCTCCACTTCTTCCTGTTTCCAGCTTTTGGTTCTCTGACCCTCTATTAAAATTAAGCCTTCCCTGCTTTTGACTCAACAACAGGTCTGATTTCTGTGGAGGGAGATGCTTTGGGGTTCTTTGTTTTGTTATGGAGGATTGTTCCTTGGAGTAGCTCCTACGTTTGCTGAATGGTCTTTAGATTGCAGTGTTTGTAGTCGTCACATTTCTAACGAATACGTGTGTCAGAAAAGTATGGTGCTGTCCGGGAACACAGCCATGTGTACATCGTAGGTCGATGGAAGAACAACATCCAAGGCTGAGAGCACCATAATGGCCAAGAGGGTATACACCAGGCTTTCTCAACAGGGTTTTTTTGAAACCCGGGGGTTTGACAGCCCCGAAAGGGTTTCTCTATTGGGTGGGAGTTTATTAGTTGTGTGTGTGTGTGTATCTTTGCTGGCTGGGGCTCATCACACATGGTAGTGACTGGACTCCAGAGAGGTAAGGACACTCATTTTAACTTAACTGCCTTGGGGAGTATGTCAGGGGGCAACAGAATGATGGATGCCTGCCCCAACCCTGTTCTTGGCCCCACAGAGTAGGCTGCTGGACTAGTGTGTGCTCTACAGAAGCAAGGAGCAGACTCCATTAGGTTCTCTGCTGATATGTAGGCATGTAGTCTGCCTGAGCCAGCTATCGAGGCTTGCAATGTGTTTTTCTTTGTAACTAGCTTTTAAGCTTTTTTACTCCGTTTCAGTAATGAGATTGAAGCAGATGAATATGATATATTGTGTAAAATAATAAATTTTCTAGTAAAGATTTCTCTCTTTTAAAGTGCTGTGAGTCTGGATCTGTGCCTCATCCACAAAGGTAACTAATAACTTTATATTTCCAAATGCCCTGCTTCTCAGCAGCTTTCTTTCTCTGGAAGGACTCAGGACCCAGCCGAGTCCTTAAGTCCCAACCGTTTCGCAGAAGGATTTGACTGCGGCTGATTGCAAAAAAAGAGAAGAAGTGAAGAGTACAAAGCAAATCAATTCGGAGATTTTGTTTAAACTAAAAAAAAAAAAATTACTTCCCCAGGGTGAGTGGAAAGCAGTGCTACCTACGACGCCGTAAAGGTCAACTATTGATTGAAGACATTGTCACTGCTGCTTCTTGGCTTCACGTTTTCACGAAAAACAGAGTCGAGGAACAAATATTAGAAACAGACCTCGAGACTTCTCCGGGGAGGGGGAAGAAATACTGCAGGAAGTCTCGGCCGTGCCAGGAAAAGATCGTCAAAAGTAATGCTTTAAACCAGGCTGCCCCACAATTCCTTTCTTTTGAAAAACAATCTGAACATATAGAATGTATCGTGCATTTATGATGGCAATTAACTCATGAAATATGGGGAGGGGGGCTGCTTTGTTAATGAAAGAGAGAGGGCTTCTGCCCGACTCACGAAACAAGTGGAATTTGCAGGCAATCAAAGCCAAGCGAGGGATGCTCCGACCCGAAATGCATTTGCTCAGAAGCAAAAGGCGCCAGCTTCCAGGAAGCTTGTCGGAAAGTCCGTAAGAATGAGTGTTGTGGACTGAGGCCTGCCCTGCTTGACTCCTCCCCGTGGCTCTTTAGGATTGCCAACTTCCAGGTGGTAGCTGGAGATCTCCTAGAGGTGAAGAGCTAGCTGGCTTTGGGTGCCCTGCTCTTTACCACCCGAGGGAGTCTCAAAGCGGCTTCCCTTCCCTTCCTCTCCCCATAATGCTGTCAGGTCGGTGAGATTGAGAGAGCTCAGAGAGAACTGTGAAAGGCCCAAGGTCGCCCAGCATGTGGAGGGGTGGGGAATCAAATCCCGTTCTCCAGATTGTAGACCCACGCTCTTAATCAGTACACCGCCTCCTATTACAACTGGTCTCCTCTGGATAAAATGGCCGCTTTGAAAGATGGCGGGTTCTCCTTCTTTGGGAGGTTTTAGGCAGAGGCTAGATAGCCGTCTGACAGAAATGGTGATTCTGTGAACTTAGGCAGCTGGGCTCTCTGTAACTACAAAGTCGGTAAGTATTAAGTTCATAGAATCATAGAATCATAGAGTTGGAAGGGGCCACACAGGCCATCTAGTCCAACCCCCTGCTCAACGCAGGATCAGCCCTAAGCATCCTAAAGCATCCAAGAAAAGTGTGTCTCCAACCTTTGCTTGAAGACTGCCAGTGAGGGGGAGCTCACCACCTCCTTAGGCAGCCAATCCGAAGCATGTGACCCTTAGTCACATGCTTCGGACCTAAACCATGGTGTATGTTTTCTGTTGTTACCCACAGTAACTAGATGGACGTTTTCTTAGTTCATTTTCTACCCCTCACAAAGCAAAGCACCCTATTATGTTAAGAGGTATATAAGATTACATGCTGTAGTGTATAGTATAGAGAATTACACTTCAGACCAGATTTTTGGGGGGTTATTATTTTGTCTTCTAACAAGAAGGGACCGCTGGGTCTTTTCAAAAGCTCCCATCTCTGATTTCAAGAGCTCATAAATGAAGCTATTTCTCCCTTTCCCCTTTCAGAAGACTCTCTTTTGCTTTCTTTCCATTGTTCACATTATATTTATTAATGTAAAACCCGCACACATAGCCCCTCAGTCTTTTTAACCATTTAGCGGCACTGAAGCCCTCCTTTTACATGCTTGTTGTTGTTAGGTGCCAAGTCGTGTCCGACCCATCGTGACCCCCTGGACAATGATCCTCCAGGCCTTCCTGTCCTCTACCATTCCCCGGAGTCCATTTAAGTTTGCACCTACTGCTTCAGGGACTCCATCCAGCTACCTCATTCTCTGTCATCCCCTTCTTGTTTTGCCCTCGATCGCTCCCAGCATTAGGCTCTTCTCCAGGGAGTCCTTCCTTCTCATGAGGGGGCCAAAGTATTTGAGTTTCATCTTCAGGATCTGGCCTTCTAAGGAGCAGTCAGGGCTGATCTCCTCTAGGACTGACCGGTTTGTTCGCCTTGCAGTCCAAGGGACTCGCAAGAGTCTTCTCCAGCACCAGAGTTCAAAAGCTTCAATTTTTTGACGCTCAGCCTTTCTTATGGTCCAACTTTTGCAACCATACATTGCAACTGGGAAGACCATAGCCTTGGCTAGATGAACTTTTGTGGGCAGGGTGATGTCTCTGCTTTTTAGGATGTTGTCTAGATTTGCCATAGCTTTCCACCCCAGGAGCAAGCATCTTTTAATTTCTTTGCTGCAGTCCCCATCTGCAGTGATCTTGGAGCCCAGGAAAATAAAATCTGTCACTATCTCCATTTCTTCCCCATCTATTTGCCAGGAATTGAGAGGGCCGGATGCCATGATCTTTGTTTTCTTGATGTTGAGTTTCAAGCCAACATGCTAGCCACCAAGAAATTAATGCGAGCTCACAAAAGCGTGTTAACAAATGGTAGTTTTGCACATGGGGGGTAGCATGGGGAATGTGCTTAGCGGATCAGGTTGTTGTTTTGCTTTACAACACGAAACAAGTTGTTTTTCCTGTTCTCTGCAAGTGTGGAGCTATTTTCCGGTTACAGAATTGTAGAATCATAGAATCATAGAGTTGGAAGGGGCCATACAGGCCATCTAGTCCAACCCCCTGCTCAATGCAGGATCAGCCCTAAGCATCCTAAAGCATCCAAGAAAAGTGTGTATCCAACCTTTGCTTGAAGACTGCCAGTGAGGGGGAGCTCACCACCTCCTTAGGCAGCCTATTCCACTGCTGAACTACTCTGACTGTGAAACATTTTCACAGTCAGAGTAGTTCGTGGATCGTTCCACCCAGTAAACCCAGTAAAGATTTTCTGTCTCCAGAAGCCGTGAGGAAGAAGAAGAAGAAGAAGAAGAAGAAGAAGAAGAAGAAGAGTTGGTTCTTATATGCCACTTTTCTCTACCCGAAGGAGGCTCAAAGCGGCTTACAATCTCCTTCCCTTTCCTCTCCCCACAACAGACACCATGTGAGGGAGGTGAGGCTGAGAGAGCCCTGATATCACTGCTCGGCCAGAACAGCTTTATCAGGACTGTGACTAGCCCAAGGTCTCCCAGCTGGCTGCATGTGGAGGACTGGGGAATCAAATCTGGCTTGCCAGGTTAGAAGCCACTGCTCTTAACCTCTACACTATGCTGACACATAAAGTACATTAAAACATAAAAAACTAAATGTTAAATTCATAACTCATGAATTGTGTGGGAAACAAAGGCAGAGCTGGGTATCATCAATTTATTGGTAGCTCTGCAGCTCAAACCTCCTGATATCATGAGGTTGGGGGAGGACTGTGCCTCCCTTTTTGCTGCTTGATGGAATCTTGAAGTGGCTTCCTATCACCTTCCCTTCCTCTCCCCACAATAGACACCCTGTGAGGCAGGTGGGGCTGAGGATGCTCTGAGAAGACCATGCCTGATCCAAGGTCACCCAGCAGGCCTCATATGTCTCAAAGCAGCTGACAATCATCTTCTGCTCTCCCCCTCACAGCCACCTTGTGAGGTAGGTGGGGCTGAGAAATCCCTGAGAGAACTATAACTGGCCCAGGTCACCCAAGGTCACCCAGCTGGCTGCCTATGGAGGAGTGGGGAATCCAACCCAGTTCTCCAGAACAGAGACCGCCACTCTTAACCACTACACCAAGCTGGCATATAACCTTGTGCCTTTCTACAAAACAAAATCTGGGACTCAGAAGAAGAAGAAGAAGAAGAAGAAGAAGAAGAAGAAGAAGAAGAAGAAGAAGAAGAGTTGGTTCTTATATGCCGCTTTTCCCTACCCGAAGGAGTCTCAAAGTGGCTTACAGTCACCTTCCCTTTCCTCTCCCCACAACAGACACCCTGTGGGGTGGGTGAGGCTGAGAGAGCCCTGATATCACTGCCCGGTCAGAACAGCTTTATCAGTGCCGTGGCGAGCCCAAGGTCTCCCAGCTGCCCGCATGTGGGGGAGCGCAGAATCGAACCTGGCAAGCCGGATTAGAAGTCCGCTCTCCTAACCACTACACCAAACTGGCTCTCCTTGTAGCATTAATTATTGCTTGTACTCCTTGTAGCATTAATTATTAGTATGGAAGAATTGACATAACCGGTTCCCCTGTTCATTTGCTCCCTTCAGGAACCCCTCTCCCCTTCCCCGTTTCTTCTTCATAACGATGGGATAAGTCCGGAGCATCGTGCTTCGAGCTTGGTAATCCCCTCCCTCAAAGAACTCCGCGAGTCAGCACCCCGTATTCATCTAATTCTCTCTTGATGTGTTCATCCAGCGGAATATTGCATATCTCCCCCCGCCTGCAGATCCATCTGTTTATCCTTGCCTAGGCTTCCTAAGCTGTCGGTCTCCCAACCCTTAATCCCGCAGTCTCTTAAACCCCATCCCAAGAAACCCGGAGGAGGGAAAGCTCTCCGAGAAGGAGAAAGCCCATAAAACAAAATATAGACAGCGAGGAACCTGCAACTTTTTAAAAACCCCAAATCGAGACCAGCTGCCGCAGGGTCAGGCTCAACCGCTTAATGCAAAACACGCCTTCGTTTGCAATAGGAACGGTTGGGTGGTTTGGTGGTTTGACGAAAGCGCTCTTCGTATTTCCAGGCTACACCGAGGCCTTCGAAAACCCATCTAAAAAAGAAAACCACTCAGCGTGCTGAAGAGATGCCCCTAATCGGAACGCTTTTTAATGAATCATGAGGATAAATCATTAATTGGAGGATTCCCGCGGTACGTGGCTCCTTTGAAGTTGCTTTTTGAAGGCCTTCAGCCCTCCGGTCCGGAAGGGAGTGACCTTCCGGACTCCGTGGGAAGCATCGCTTGCGTCCTCTAAAACGGATCGAGAACTTTGAAGCGCGCACATGGGGATGTCTCTTCTCCCTTGCGAGCCAGTGGGGCACCTCTAGGCAAATCGACGGATGTGACCAGGATTGAGAAGTCTCAGCGGCATGAGAATCTGTTCATATATGTTCAGCCTGAGATGCACCCTAAATCACAGAGAGGTTAACGTCTCCATAAAACGAAAGATGGAAAGAGAAAAATGGGAAGTTTTCGGCCCCTGGGGACCATTTCCCTCAGCTCGGATCCTTGGCACCTGTCTTTAAAGACTGACATGTAAAGGCCCACCTCTTTCGCAGTATCAAACCTGCCCCCTTTGGGTGATCCGAAATGAATTTATTTGTCACAAGGGCTGGGCCTGACCTGTGTGTGCCATAAAATGTAATGCCCAGTACGGGAGATATTAATTTTACAAAGGGCAAAGGCAAACCGAGTTAATGATATTATTTTTCACTCAAAATACCAACATGCCTAAAGCATTAACCCTGTTAACAGGATTTTCATACTGTATCTTCCTCATTACTCATTAACACTGGGACGGGAGACAGGGTCATAATGTACAGCTGCTGTCATGTGGCAACAAAGGACATGACGGGGTAGATAAGAGCCCTGGACAAGCCAGTTGGAAGAAAAAAAAGTTGGTTTTTATACCCTTTTTTCCCACTACCCGAAGGAGCCTCAAAGCGGCTTATGATTGCTTTCCCTTCCTCTCTGCACAACAGACGCCCTGTGAGGGAGGGGAGGCTGAGAAAGCCCTGATATTACTGAAGAAGAAGAGTTGGGTCTTATATGCCGCTTTTCTCTACCCAAAGGAGTCTCAAAGCAGCTTACAGTCACCTTCCCTTCCTCTCCGCACAACAGACACCCTGTGAGACAGGGGAGGCTGAGAGAGCTCTAACAGGACTGGTCTGTCAGGTTTGTTCTAACAGGACTGTGGCTAGCCCAAGGACTCTGAGCCAGCTGCATATGGAGGAGTGGGGAATGAAACCTGGTTCTCCATATTAGAGGCAACTGCATTTATCTGACACACCAAGCTGGATCTCTTGGCACCCCTGCTTTATGACGTACGTAGCTCACTAGGAGAGAAAGTTCTGCTCAAAGATGCTTCAGTTACAGTGGTGAGAACTATGAATGGCCCAGGGTCACCCAGCAGGCCTTATATGTCTCAGAGCATCTCACAATTACCTCCCCTTCCTCTCCCCACAACAGGACCCTTTTGAGGCAGGTGGGGCTAAGAGAGCTCTGAGAGAACTGTGACTGCCCCAAGGTCATCCAGCAGGCCTCGGATACCCTGTGAGGTAGGTGGGGCTCAAAGAGCCCTGACAGGAGTGCTCTTTGAGAACAGCGCTATCAGGACTGGGACTAGATCAATGTCACCCAGCTGGCTGCATGTGGAGGAGCAGGGGATCAACGCTGGCTTGCCAGATTTGCAGCCACCACTGTTATACGTGAAGCTGGCAAACACTTCATAAGTATCCAGCAGTAAGTTTGAGACAATCGTTTTCATATTGTGCTGTTGGTGTACATATCACTTGACGTTGTCACACAAACAAAAGAAGACAGATCTCTGCCCTGAGACCATTCCAGTCAGACTTTGGACAGAGAGAGAGAGAGAGAGGAAACGAAGGGAAACCGAGGGACTTAAGCAGAGGCCAAGGGTAGGAGAAGTCGTTTTTGAAATAAGTTACATTCCCCTGACTTAGTTTCTGAATGGAGTGAAGACTAAAAGGTTCTCTCTGTTTGGCTACACGATTGTGTATTAATACAAAGGAATTTGACCCCCAGAGGAGAAAGGAGAAGGGATTTGTTTCTCTTGTCAACTGACTTTCAATGGAAAAAACAGATGGCTTCTCCTCTTCCTTGTTGTTCTTTGGAGAAGGGATAATATTTCTAAATCCTCGGGATTATTTAGGCTTGGCCAGTTGGAGGGTCTTCAACGATATGGAAGGCATCTTGCTACTAAGATCTTTCTTTGCTTTATCGGGCTCACAGACAGGGGGAGTCACTTGGCTTTTCTCAAGGCAGGAAAAAGAAAGTCCATCACGTTTGTCTGTCTTTGGTTTTGTTTTTTTTCCCCTCGGCGCTTAAGGGAACCGGTTTGCAATTTCGTTCTGGACCAGATTTCGAGAGTTCAAAGCGTCAAACAAGAGGCAGAGCCCCAGCCTTGGCTTGTGATTTGAGAAGAGAGGGAGCAGTTTTGTAGGTTCCCAGATGGGGAAATCGGCATGTTCTCTGAGCCAGTGCTGGTATCTCTACTTGTGCAGACCGTATCAGGGGCCGGGGTGGCCAAATTGTGGCTCCCCAGATGGACTACAATTCCCATGTGTCCCTGGCAGGGGCTCATGGGAATTGTATTCCGTGAATACCTGGGAAACCACAGTTTGGCCGCCCCTGTCATGGATGGATCAGGTGTGTCACCACAACGAGGTGGATGACCTACAGTTGTGCTAGAGTTTGGGTTCAGCAAGTAACCCAGGCCCTCTGAAAAATCAAGTAACTCCTATTTCTCTGGGGGAGAAATAGAGTGGCCAGTTCTAGGAATACATGGCGATTTGGGGTTTGGAGCCAGAGGAAGATGGGGTTTTGGGATGGCTGGGCCTCGATGAGGCGAACTTGGGACATCACCCCCCCCCCCTCCCCGGGAGTTAGGAAGTGTACATTGCACTCTTCCATTATCTCTGATATTAGTATGGGGAGGGATGGGGTATTTTTTCTTTTTGCCGTCATGTTGGTATTAATGTTTAATGGGGGTTTTAATGGGTTTTAATGGTGTTGAGATTACTGGTACCCACCTCGAGCCTTTGGGGAGAGGTGAGAAATAAATCGAAAAATGTCAATGAGGCCACCTTCCAAAGTGGCCATTTTCGCTAGGAGAACTGATCTCTGTTACCTGGAGACCACCCAGGAAATTTCAAGGCACCACCTAGAGACATGCAACCTCTAACCAGTGGGCAGGACACAACTGTGGGCTCAACCATGCCTGTTTCTCAACCATCAAGTTCTTCATTACCCTGGATATTCTTCCCAGTCTTTAAGTACGAGTGTTACGTAGGGATCCCCTGGTTTTACAGCTCATCTTCAGGTGGCAGATATCAGTTCCCCTGGAGAAAATGGCTGCTTTGGAGGGGGGACTCCATAGCATTATACTCCACTGGGGTCCCAACCTACCTCACCCCAAATCCTGCCCAATCCTGGCTCCACCCCCAAAATATCCAGTGATCTCCCAACCCAGAACTGGTAGCCCTATTAATTATCCTTCAGCAGATTTTATCATATATATATATGTATGTATGTATGTATGTATGTATGTATGTATGTATGTATGTATGTATGTATGTATGTATGTATGTATATGTGTGTGTGTGTGTATGTATATGAAGAATGAAGAAGCTGCAGGAAGGGCCTAATATATATATATAGGCCCTTCCTGCAGCTTCTTCATTGAACAGGAAGTCAGATCCCCACTTCCTGAACCACATGTGACCCCGACACAGCAGCCAGCCAATCCCGATGGCTTCTGCTAAATACAGATCTCTCTTGCATGGCTCGTGCATTCATTACTCATAAGAAACATCTGTATCAATGCACGATGCATGTTTAGGGCTTGTTCAAACTCTCAACTCACCTATGGTGTCCTACGTCAGACTGGAAGAAGTTGCTCCAGCATGGTCTAATTTAAGTGGTTTGTCTATTGTAGGAAGAGTCTACTAAAGTAAAGAAACTCTCCTTGGGCTGGGCTTTTTTATCTAGGTAAGTAAGGATGGGCGATTCGGTTTGGATAAGATGAAAAGTACCTGAATCAATGATGCTTTGGGTGCTCTTCGGTCCGATTTAAGTCGAATCACCCATCTCTGCATTTTAAACGGGGCTGAATCAGCAATTTGACAATTCGGCCAAGATTCGTCCAGTTTAAAGGAAGGGTTTGTGGGGATATCAACCAGCAGCTGATATCTCATGATCAGCTGCTTGGGGGTACCCTTTAATGCCTCCCCCCCCACTTTCTCAAGCCGCAGAGAGCCAGTTTGGTGTAGTGGTTAGGAGTGCGGACTTCTAATCTGGCATGCCAGGTTCGATTCTGCACTCCCCCACATGCAGCCAGCTGGGTGACCTTGGGCTCACCACGGCACTGATAAAACTGTTCTGACCGAGCAGTGATATCAGGGCTTTCTCAGCCTCACCCACCCCACAGGGTGTCTGTTGTGGGGAGAGGTAAGGGAAGGCGACTGTAAGCCACTTTGAGCCTCCTTCGGGTAGGGAAAAGCGGCATATAAGAACCAACTCTTCTTCTTCATTCTCCACTGACTGGGAAAGTGGGGGAGGGGGGAGAATGTGCATGGGAAGAAAATTTGGACTGCTTTAGATTCACTTGAATTGATTTGTCTGACTCCGAATCAGTGAAGGGCAATTTGGGTGATTCAGATTTGGCCGAAATCTGAAACGGTCTGAATTTCCCCCCATGCACATGCCTAACAGTAAGCTGCGTTTGGTGCCTGTTGGGGAGGAAAGGGGGGTATAAATCAATTAATTAAGAAATTGTTCTCATTGTGCCAATTCCGCTGAGGAGGGTAAATTAAATATATTAGGAATCAAGCGGAACAAGTCTAGAACAGGAAGCAAGTGAGCTGCAACAAAAGATACTCATAAAATTAAAATCAGGGTCAAGGGAGCTGTATACTTGGCACCTTTTTAAAATAATCCCCTTAACCAAAATTAAAGCTAATATGTGCACTCGGGAAAAAAAGTGTTGTTTTCCTCCTTTGAAACACACTTAAAATTCCCAGCTCATTATCTTGCACAAATTGGAAGAAGAAGCAATGTTGTATGAAGTTTGTGAGCACTCTGGAGCTGCCCGAATTCTAGAAGGACCTCAAATTGCAGGGACAAAGAAGGTGCAGTTTTCAGTCTCCCAGAGACAGACTCCAAGTTCGAACTTGAGTATAAAAACACAGATGTTGCTGGCCTGCAATTTCTTGGCTGGTTGGACTGCCAAAGTATTCCAACAATACTCCCCTCCCCAAAATCCAGAGAGTTCTGTTGTTTCAGATCACAAGTTAAAATAAAATGATCAGAGGGTTCCCAGCCCCCACCAGTACAGGGGGGGGGGGCGGTCCCTCACCACTAGGTTCTGACCAGGAAAATTTTTTTCACAGTCAGAGTAGTTCAGCAGTGGAATTGGCTGCCTAAGGAGGTGGTGAGCTCCCCCTCACCGGCAGTCTCCAAGCAAAGGTTGGATACACACTTTTCTTGGATGCTTTAGGATGCTTAGGGCTGATCCTGCGTTGAGCAGGGGGTTGGACTAGATGGCCTGCATGGCCCCTTCCAACTCTATGGTTCTATGATTCTATGATTCTATGACCAGCTAGCCAGTGGAGGGACCCACCAGGAGAGGGAAGGAGGCCCATATGACCTTGCCAGTGATGTGGTCACGCCACCAGCAGCATGCACCAGATCTGATGTAACCATGTTGGAACTGTCCAGGTGGATGGTATTGCGGCAAAAAACCTCTGTGGTTGATGTCATTTTTATGATAGAATTTTTGTCCAAATAGCAGAGAGGAAGAAGAAAGGTTGGATTTTATACCCTGCTTTTCACAACCCGAAAGAGCTTCAAAGTGGCTTACACTCACCTTCTCTTTCTCTCCCCACAGCAAACACCCAGCAAGGTGGGTGGGTTTGAGAGAGCTCTGACAGAAGTGCTCTGTGAGACAGATTAGCCCAAGATCACCCAGCAGGCATCTTGTGGAAGAGGAGTCAGGAATCAAATCCGGCGCTCCAGATTAGAAGTCTCTGTGCTTAACCACTATACGAAACTGCCCCACAATGTCACAGAGTAATGGTGTGACTTTGAGAACATGCTGAGAATAACCTCACCATGACTCTAGTGACATCTCCTGAGTCTCCCTCCCACTCCTGATTACAGGGAAACTCAACCCTGGAGGTCCAGTGGGGTCCAGGAGGAAACAGAAACAAGCACCAGCAACTGTGTGAGTGCATCATGAGCCAATGGGAGCCATTGCTTCATCAGCAATGGCTCATCATGAGCCATGGCTTCATTTGCAATGGGAATTATCTTGATGTTGACCCTGCAGTGTTGACGAGAGTCACCAAGTCCCTCCTGGCTATGGCAGGAAGTAGACTTACCAAGAATGGGAGAGAGGCCTAGGCCATGTTCCTAATGACATAGTGACATCACTTCTGGCATGTACTGGAAGTGATGTCATTGTGTCCCTGAAATTATGGAAATGCTCTGGTATTTGGGTAACAATTCTGTGGTAAAAAGGCTTCTACCACTGAAATTTTTGCCCAAATACCAGAACGCTGCTGCTACATTGACAGTTTAATGACATCACATCCTCCGTACACCGGAAGTGATGTCACAGCAGCCTAGCCTGGCCTCCCTTGCCTGTAAGTCCCCCCACCAGCCAGCTGATTGGCAACAGGGGATGGGTCCTGGGTGTGGGAGGTTCCCCCGCTGCCAGTGAGAGCCTGGCAATCCATACAAACTACTTTTCAGGGTCTGCCCCCAGGACCTTTGTCACTTCCCAGCCTAGTACTGATCAACAGAAATACTAAGAGGAGGGATTTGATACAAAAGAAGAGCAGTCAGATGGGGCTAGTCATGGTTGTCTTAAAGCTGTTCTCCCACAAATTCTCTTAGAGCTCTCTCATCCCCACCTCTCTCACAGAGTGTCTGTTGTGGGGAGAGGAAGGGAAGGTGACTGTAAACCCCTTTGGGATTCCTTCAAGTAGAGAAAAGCAGGTTATTATTTTTTTTTAAACAGCTCTTTTCTTTCTTCTCTTGTTGGTACAGACTTGAAAGTCACCGTTTCTCCACCCAGCCCCTAACGGGGCATGAAGAAAAGGCAAACAGGAAAACCAGAGATACTCCGTTATGTGAGGTTTGTAATTTCCTGGTGGCAAGGACGCTATTTATTGGGAAGGGGGAAATCTCTTAGGGAACCAGCGCCACGCTGCAGGGCACAATGACTGGGCTTTCCCTTTTTTAATTGGCCTCTGGAGAAGCATCTTTCAGGCAGTTTATCTTCCCAGAGGGACCCAAAATGGCTTGCAGAAAGGAAACTGTCGGTCACTCCCTGCCTAAGCTACTCCAGCAGAGCTTTCCCGCCTTGCCGTATGATACAGTTGATGGAGACACGCAGAGTTCATACAGCACTGATTGATTCTTGAAGGTCTTCTCCTTCCGAAATACGAACATCCAAAGTCCCAATTAACAGCAACAAGTTCTTGTTTCATTTGCGGCATTCATCTCCCCTAATTCTTATCTCAGGCAATTGACTTTGTGTTGACCATGAAATCATGGTGGGGAAATTAGCATTTTATCTGCACTGGCAGCAGAGTGTATGAGGCAATAAACAGTGTTTGTAGATGACTGGATGCTGAACCAAAGTCTTCCCCCCACCCCCCAGCACAATAAATATAAATCCAGCTATAAGGGATGATCCTGTCCATTGCACAGAAAAAAAAAAGTCTCATGCAATGTAGGGATGATCCATGGATCCAGATGCAATTCTAGACTTGCATTACAAGAACTAAAAAGGTGTTAGTTCTTTGTACCCTGATTTCTAATACTCTCAAAGACCATTTACGCACTGGGAAATTCATTGCCCTAGCTCCCGTTCAGGAGCACAAATTGGGGGCAGATGAGGCACACCAGGCCAAATGCTCCCTCCTGTGGGGTCAGGAAGAGGTGGGGCAACCTGCCACAACTAAAACTCCAGCCTGCAGCCCGGCATGAAACCTCCAGTCCGTAAACAGTTAAAGCGGCTTATAATTCCCTACCCTTCCTCTCCCCATAACAGATCCCTTGTGAGGGAGGCAAGGCTGAAAGAGTTCTGAGAGAAATAAGACCTTCAAAAATCCATTGGTGGTATGAACTCTGAGTAGTAGAAAGTCACCCAGTAGGCCTTCTTCACTTCTTTTCTCCACAACACACACCCTGCATGAACTCAGAGTAGCTCCATCCACGGTGTAATACAGTGAATGACCTACAGTTTTCTTTTTGCACTATGGCATCGCATCTTGATCTGTCCCCTCCTGTTCCCAACTCCATCCTCCACAGACTCCGCCCCCAAGCCTCCAGGAATCTCCCATCCCAGAGGTGACAACCATGAGATTACCAGCTGACCCTGGACCAAAAGGGTCCAAGTGAATTGGCTCTGCTTCATACAGCTAGCAGGATGACTCGCTGTCAAAGTGAGTTATTATCATTTTGCATCATCCGGATTTGCAGTTGTAAAGTCGCTTCATTGGTTGTTGTGGGTTTTCCAGGCTGTGTGGGCGTGGTTTGATAGTTTTAATTCCTGATGTTTCATTGGCCACTGTGGCTGGCATTCTGAGAGGTAGGACACAGGAAGATGGGAGCCTCTCTGTGCCAAAGTGCCACAGTTATGGGCCAAATGTCAGAGAGCCAGTTTGGTGTAGTGGTTAGGAGTGCGGACTTCTAATCTGGCATGCCGGGTTCGATTCTGCGCTCCCCCACATGCAGCCAGCTGGGTGACCTTGGGCTCGCCATGGCACTGATAAAATTGTTCTGACCGAGCAGTGATATCTGGGCTCTCTCAGCCTCACCCACCCCACAGGGTGTCTGTTGTGGGGAGAGGAAAGGGAGAGTGATTGTAAGCCACTTTGAGACTCCTTCGGGTAGGGAAAAGCGGCCTATAAGAACCAACTCTTCTTCTTCTTCTAAAACTACCAGACCAGCCACACAGCCAGAAAACCCACAACAAGCAGTTGATTCCAGCCGAAGCCTCTGGCAATTCACTGGCATCTATTTGGTCTTTCCCTTTTACAAAAAAAAAACACTTTATCATAGCCAGCTTGGTGTAACGGTTAAAAGTGGAGGCTTCTAATCTGGCCAGCTGGGTTTGATTCCCTGCTCTTCCACATGCAGCCAGCTGGCTGACCTTGAGCATGTCACAGTCATGATAGTGCTGTTCTGACCTGATCGAGCAGTCCGGTCAGGGCTCTCTCAGTCTCACTCACCTAACAGGGCATCTGTTGTGGGGAGAGGAAGGGAAGGTGATTATAAACTTCTTTGAGACTCCTTCGGGTAGAGAAAAGTGGCATATAAGAACCGACTCTTCTTCTTCTTCAGTAATATCAGGGCTCTCTCAGCCTCCCCTCCCTCACAGGGGGTCTGTTGTGGGGAGAGGAAAGGGAAGGTGACTGTAAGCTGCTTTGAGACTCCTTTGGGTGTAGAAAAGCAGCATCTAAGAACCAACTCTTCTTTTTCTTCCATAATATCAGGGCTTTCTCAGTCTCCTCTCCCTCCCAGGGTGTCTGTTGTGGGGAGAGGAAAGGGAAGGCGATTGGAAGCCGCTTTGAGACTCCTTTGGATAGAGAAATGTAGAGTATAAAACTTCTTCCTCGTCGTCTTTGTCTTCTTCTTCTATTGCTTTAACTACTTCATCTTTACACAGCTTAGATTTGTCAAAATATATTTTTTTCCAATCTTTTTTTAATTGAGAGACAGATTGAGGTACCATCTATCCAGAAAGGAAATCCATTCTAGTTTCAGAGTTGGTAAATCAGAGAATATCTGCCATTATGTCCACTGCTATAGCAAGCCTCCCAGTAAGCTTTTAAACTTAAAAACAAACACACACCTAAGCGCAATATTGAAAATTATATGTACAATAACACATGTCAGATGAATACAGCTGTGGATTGATATCCGCCTCTGCCCCTATTTGACTGCAAAGTCCAGGTTACATTTATCCCCCTCTACATTTTATCCCTACATTTAGAAGAAGAGAAGAGGAGTTGGTTCTTATATGCCGCTTTTCCCTACCCGAAGGAGGCTCAAAGCGGCTTACAGTCGCCTTCCCTTTCCTCTCCCCACAACAGACACCCTGTGGGGTGGGTGAGGCTGAGAGAGCCCTGATATCACTGCCCGGTCAGAACAGCTTTATCAGTGCTGCGGCAAGCCCAAGGTCACCCATCTGGTTGCATGTAGGGGAGTGCAGAATCGAACCTGGTATGCCAGATTAGATGTCCGCACTCCTAACCACTACACCAAACTGGCTCTCTCTTTAGTAGCCACACAAGCATTATGAACCATCCGTCCTGCTGGCTTCTCATAATTCTGGAAGTCTCTGACATGAATGTCTTTTTCCCACCGGCCTCTAGCTTCACTTTTATAAATAACCTGAGAGCCGAGCTTTCCTTTGTCCTTCTCAGCAGGAAAGTCTGGATATTTCATTTCTGGTTTTGCTTTTGTACACAGTCGCTGGGAGAGTTGTCGACCTACATTTATTTTGCTGTTTGTTTCCTTGGTCTGTGTCATTTCTTTTACATCAGTTTACGCCACATGTAGGGGAAAAACAGATGTCTTTGTAAGCCTCCATTTTTACCATTAATTGGTTGGGAGAAAAGATGCCCCCTGTTGTGTCTCTGGATCTACTGAGGACCAGATCCTGAGTTCTGAGGCAGGATTGTAATCCTCGGTCTGCCACTGAGCCAAGGCTGCACACGTAGGACTGATCTGTTTGCTGCACAGGAAGAAGAAGAAGAGTTGGTTCTTAGATGCCGCTTTTCCCTACCCAAAGGAGTCTCAAAGTGGCTTACAGTCGCTTTCCCTTTCCTCTCCCCACAACGGACACCCTGTGAGGTGGGTGAGGCTGAGAGAGCACTGAAGAAGAGTTGGTTCTTATATGCCGCTTTTCTCTCTTCTTCTTCTTCTTCTTCTTCTTCTTCTTCTTCTTCTTCTTCTTCTTCTTCTTCTTCTTCTTCTTCTTCTTCTTCTTCTTCTTCGGGGGCCTTATCCAAACGTTTCTTCATAGGGTCTTGAATCTATCAAAAACTCCAGATAATCTATATGATCAAGCCATGCTCAGAAGAGAAGTTTTATTACTTGTGCGAGGTATTTTAGAAAACACTTGATCTAAATCTGCGCCTAGACCATCCTTTCATTTCCCTTCCCCTTCTCCTTGTTCTCCCTGCCTGATCGAATGTGATGATATGAAAATGCATGAGACTCACTTAGAAATAATTAGAATTATTAACCTCCTGCGTCTCCAGGTTACCCTTGTTTCCCCTTTCATTCTATCCACCCACTCAGACTCCATGCACCAAGCTGATATGGCCTCAGCACACTAACTATTAAGAATCTCATTATTTTGTTCTTCACCTGTGTACTTCTCCTGTACAGGGAAGAAGCTACTGAATAGAAGAAGAGGAGGAGGAGGAAGTGGAGAAGGAGAAGAAGAAGAGGAGGAGGAGTTGGAGGAGGAAGAGGAAGAAGAGTTATGGCTTATATGCCACTTTTTTCTACCTGAATCACCTTCCCTTTCCTCTCCCCACAACAGACACCCTGTGAGGGAGGGGAGGATGAGAGAGCCCTGATATTACTGAAGAAGAAGAAGAGTTGGTTCTTATAGGCCGCTTTTCTCTACCAGAAGGAGTCTCAAAGCGGCTTCCATTCACCTTCCCTTCCTCTCCCCACATCAGACACCCTGTGAGGGAGGGGAGGCTGAAAGAGCCCTGATATTACTGAAGAAGAAGAAGAGTTGGTTCTTAGATGCCACTTTTCTCTACCTGAAGGAGTCTCATAGAGGCTTACAGACGCCTTCCCTTTCCTCTCCCCACAACAGACACCCTGTGAGGTGGATGAGGCTGAGAGAGCCCTGACATTACTGAAGAAGAAGAGTTGGTTCTTATATGCCGCTTTTCTCTACCCAAAGGAGTCTCAAAGCAGCTGACAATCTCCTTCCCTTCCTCTCCCCACAACAGACACCCTGTGAGGTAGGGGAGGCTGAACTGCTTTATCAGTGCTGCTTGGTTAGAAAAGCTTTGTGATGAGCCCAAGGTCACCCAGCTGGCTGCATGTGGGGAAGAGCAGAATCAGGGTCAGCTCGCCAGATTAGAAGCCACTGCTCCTAACCCCTATAATGTACTGGCTGTATTTATTTATATGATTTATTTATACTTATTTATTTATTTATACAATTGTTACAACCAGCCCTCTTGATGTAGCTGTCTTGGGGCCATTTACAACCATTCAATAAAATTATCCATTAAAAACAATTTAATGACATTTAAAAACCATTAAAAATGATCCTATTTGCTGTAGCTGCCAATGTTTGCCAAACACAATTACAGAGCAGTGCACAATTAGTTGTGTTCTATTAGACTGTTGGCCCCTACCAAACACCCAGCAGCTCTGTTTTGGAAGCCCTTCAGAACTGTGCCAGTTCCTATAGGGCCTGTGACTCTTCCAGGTGCTCATTCCACCAGGTGAGGGTCAGAATCAAAAAGAACCTAGTCCTGGTTGAAGGCAAGTGTCCATCTCTTGGATCACTAGCTTGTTCAGGTTGATGGAGTGAAGGACAATTAGGCGGTCTCCTGATGACTTGATCTCCATCTCCTGGAGATGTCTTGGAGATCATTGGTAATCCCAGAAGGTCTCCTGCTACCACCTGGAGGTGGCAACTCAACCCAAGAGACAAAACCTCCCACAGGTTGTAGGACACTGGGAAAATGAAAGAGGAGATACGGAAGAGTATCAGCTCGCCAAAAGGCCAGGAGTGGTTTAAGGATTTGCAGAGTCCGCAGCACCAGAACCAATTTAAGGGTTTGAACAGCCCAGCACAGTACAATTGTGGCAGGAACAGCCAGACTGGGAGCAGAGGGGACCCCACAATGGAAAGAGGTGTCCTCCAAGTGTCCTTAAAGAGGGAAAAGGGGGGAGGAGAGAGGCTACAACTCTCCTCCATGGAGTGAGAAGACATTGTGCAGTGCCCCTAGAAACATGGGACCTGTAGCACATACTACATGGATAAACTGGCCCTGTGAGGGTGTGTCCCAAATCCCAAAGTTTTCCCTTTCCTTTGGGAACCTGGGCCACAGTTGGCTCCTCCCTGCAGATCTAACCCCTTGCAGCACGGAAGAGCAAAACAAGACCGGAAAAAAAACAAAAACAAAAAACGGTCCCCTTCTCATCTTTGTTTTAGCGGGTAGCCTTCTCTTCCCGTTGAACATACTTGACTTAAGCACCGAGATCAGAGCCAGAGGCAGAGAACAAAGGCGGAAGCCTGCCTTTGAAGGATGCTGAGTTTATTGGTGAGCCAAGGCAAGCTGGCAGAGGTGCTGTGTTTACCATCTCATTACCTCCGTCACGAACTCCCCGGCAGTTTGCCCTCTTCTTTTTTACCTGCCCGACGAGAACAAACGAGAAAGTAGACACCGCCCCATTGGTTGAGTGACGGGATGCCACCTGGCTCCCTTTTCATCTCGGAGTACACAAAATAGCACGGCTGGTTGGTGGAGGGTTGTCGGCCTTCGTTTCCTTGTCCTGCGACCCTTTTTTTTGCCAATCTCTGTAGAGATGCTGGATGTTTTGGGGCAACGTTTCCAAACTTCATCTAGGGAGAAGTTCTGAAGATGAAACTCAAATACTTTGGCCACCTCATGAGAAGGAAGGACTCCCTGCAGAAGAGCCTAATGCTGGGAGCGATCGAGGGCAAAAGAAGAAGGGGACGACAGAGAATGAGGTGGCTGGATGGAGTCACTGAAGCAATAGGTGCAAACTTAAATGGACTCCGGGGAATGGTAGAGGACAGGAAGGCCTGGAGGATCATTGTCCATGGGGTCGCGATGGGTCGGACTCGACTTCGCACATAACAACAACAACAACAAGGGAGAAGTTTTAAAGGAAGCGTCTAATAGACATCGTTCTGTGCTATCCTTAGCAAGAACCCCGTCTGCAGATTCTGGGCCCTGAACCCTTCACTGAGTTTCTTCACGTTGAACCATGAAAGGAGCATGGTGTGATCCTGGCTCGCTCCTCCTACCCTTCACAGCGCATTGAGGCCAGTTTCTACAGAGGGCGGATCGGTACCAATGACTTTCCCTGGCTGAGCAATTTCAGGTTGCAATTAGCAATATGGGTTGGATAGCTGAATTCTCCTGTGACCCATTATGCACCGGAACAACCGAAATAGTGGTGACAAGGCTTTGCAGAAAATCCCTGATTATGCCCAACATTGCTGCCATCCGACTGAGGCCATTGGAAGACCCCCATTAAAGAAATGTGGATTCTTCCGCGGGCCTGGGAGCACACCAGGCGCAGGTGAGGGCTGGGTTGGGCCAGCCCTGTGCATAATGGGAGGAGCCAGGCTTTCATGCCCAGCTTCTCCCCCAACCTACGGCATCACTGCAGGGCATCCCTCTGAAAAAAAGTCCTGATTGGCCAAGGCTTCAGTTCAAAGGTTTCCTCGTTCCCAGGTTGCAAGCTTGCCTTAAAGGGGAAGCCCTAATTTCTCTCAGCAGAAACTCCAGAAGCCCTAACTTCTCTTGGCAGAGATTTTCCTTTTGGATTCAATTCCCCCCCCCTCTGCTGTCTCCAATCCTCTTCCCCCCCCCCTCCTTCAAGAAAAGAAAGAAAGAGGCTTCTGCTGCACTTGGCTCCCCCCCCCCCTGAGCTTTCCTAACCATGTGCAGAACACTTTTCTGTTTCAAGGGGGGGGGAATAGAGGAAGACCCGAGTTCAAATCGATCTGAATTCAGCAGGATCCACAACGGAATAAACAATGTAAGTGCAGAATCAGCCCTGCTGTCTTCTCTGAGGGTGTGAGATATAGCACAAAATGAACCTTTTGACACAGTTTCAAAAACAAAATAAATACAATCATGTGTACAGAAACACTGCTGGTGAATCTGGGGACCTTGGCAAAAGTTCAGAATGGGGGCCCAGGCAAACTGCCATCCGATGGCCGGCCTCTCTGCCCAGGCCAAGCAAGGGATAGCCCTCATCTCATGTGAGAAGGCAAGAGCCACAGTTATTTCATTTACTTATTATTCCCCTTATGTCCTTTGCTGCACTAGGCTCCTCTCACTTCCGGGGGGCATGGCAGGGAGGTGTGGCCAGTTGACCTCACTTCCTGTATGTTGAAGCCTGAAAATATATTTCAGCTGTACCTTCAAGGTCAACAGGTTGAAAAAGGTTGCTGTATGTTACAAGGTTATATTCTGAGATCTTCCAAAGGGATAAAGGTAAAGGTATCCCCTGTGCAAGCACCGAGTCATGTCTGACCCTTGGGGTGACGCCCTCTAGCGTTTTCATGGCAGACTCAATGCGGGGTGGTTTGCCAGTGCCTTCCCCAGTCATTACCGTTTATCCCCCAGCAAGCTGGGTGCTCATTTTACCGACCTCGGAAGGATGGAAGGCTGAGTCGACCTTGAGCCGGCTGCTGGGATCGAACTCCCAGCCTCATGGGCAGACAGCTTCAGACAGCATTTCTGCTGCCTTACCACTCTGCGCCACAAGAGGCTCATTCCAAAGGGATAAATTCCGATAAATTCCATATGTTGCCATCTTGCTCGTTGTCGAGCATTGGCTGAAAATGAATCTTATGCAACCAGAAAAATGCTAGACCACACCAGGAAATACGACTTTCAGATTTCAATTGGAACTTTGTTATTTGTGGTTTACGCCATTTTGATAGCAAGGGGGATGTGATAGTTTAGGGGGAAGGTGGGGAGGGGGATATTTCACTCTGACAGTGTTTGTTTTTCCTTTAATTTTGAGGTGTCCCCCCCTGTTTTTTTTTCTTCAAATCCTGTAGTTTCTCTGACTGTATCATATCCCCATTTTTAATAACAAGAAAAACGCTATTTCTGGATGCTGGTTGAAATTGGGTCGATTCCCCAAGCATCTGTAATTTCATCGCAGGATAAAATCTTGCCTCCTTTAAATAGATGGTTGTAACATTCAAGCCCGTATGGTTTCCACATTCCGAAATCCCTACACCGCTGGCCAAAACTGAATAATTCATCACTTATAACTGGAAGCAATCGTGATACGACAAGGGCTATTTGACTCCAGTGTTTAAAAGAAACAACTCTAATAATGCGTTCACTCCAGAGTGGTCTTTTGTACGGTATCAATGCGTCTTTGTTTTTCCTATCTTAACTTGTCAAATTCATCGCCACAGGGTGTAGAAACAGCTACTAGTTTAGCTGGCTTTCAAAGGAGATTAGAAAAATTCATGGCGCACAAATCCAACAATGGCCATTAGCCAGGATGCCTAAATGGTATGAGTCTGCGTTTTCCAAGGCAGTAAGAACATAAGAAAAGCCATGGTGGATTAGACCAATGGTCCATCTCATTCCTCTGGAGGGCCAACAATAGGGCAGAGAGGTTAGGGCCCTCCTGAGAACATAGAATCATAGAGTTGGAAGGGGCCACACAGAGCCTCTTGTGGCGCAGAGTGGTAAGGCAGCCGTCTGAAAGCTTTGCCCATGAGGCTGGGAGTTCAATCCCAGCAGCCAGCTCAAGGTTGACTCAGCCTTCCATCCTTCCGAGGTCGGTAAAATGAGTACCCAGCTTGCTGGGGGGTAAACGGTAATGACTGGGGAAGGCACTGGCAAACCACCCCGTATTGAGTCTGCCATGAAAACGCTAGAGGGCGTCACCCCAAGGGTCAGACATGACTCGGTGCTTGCACAGGGGATACCTTTACCTTTACCTTTTACACAGGCCATCTAGTGCAACCCCCTGCTCAACGCAGGATCAGCCCAAAGCATCCTAAAGCATCCAAGAAAAGTGTGTATCCAACCTTTGCTTGAAGACTGCCAGTGAGGGGGAGCTCACCACCTCCTTAGGCAGCCTATTCCACTGCTGAACTACTCTGACTGTGAAAATTTTCCCCCTGATATCTAGCCTATATCGTTGTAGTTTAAACCCATTACTGCACATCCTTTCCTCTGCAGCCAATGGGAACAGCATCCTGCCCTCCTCCAAGTGACAACCTTTCAAATACTTAAAGAGGGCTATCATGTCCCCTCTCAACCTCCTTTTCTCCAGGCTGAACATTCCCAGGTCCCTCAACCTATCTTCATAGGGCTTGGTCCCTTGGCCCCAGATCATCATAAGAAGAGTCCTGCTGGATCAGACCAATGGTCCATCTAGTCCAGCATCTTATCTCACTCAGTGGCCAACCAGTTCCACTGTAGATTCAACTACAGGGCATAGAGGCCGAGGCCTTCATAAGAACATAAGAAGAGCCGTGCTGGATAAATATATGCAACATCTTACGCCCTAATATTGTTATCCTGTGTACTTTCATGCCCCTGCCAATGTTGTGGAGCTGGGCGATGCAGTCTATGGTGTAATGACAGATCCTTATGATGGGAGAGGAAGAGAAGTTGACACGGAACTGCCATTTTTGTTGGCAGCCTTGTGTTTTACCCAACTCGGTTTCTCTGCGATTGGTCAACAGTTGACTCGTTCATGCTGGGGGATAGAGTGGGGGCATATGTGATATGGCACCATGCAGTGGAACCAGACCAAATCGGAAATGAGAGAATTTCAGCTCCAGACATAATACCTTCTCTGCGTGACCTTTCCCCTTACTGCTGTTTATTCTTGCTTTCATTCCAAATAGCTCAGGAAAAAGTGCTGACTGTGGGTCATTATTTGTAAACTACAAAACCGAGGTCTGGAGAGAAATGCAGCTGTCGAATCCTCTTTCATGCCTTCCTTGATTCTTTCCTCCTCCCTCTGTGCCAAAGGGCAAAGTGACCCAGGCTGTTATCATGACCTCGGCTTTTTCTCTCCCCAGCAGGAGTGAAATCTATGACTGCAGCCCTCTCTGGGATCAAAAGAGCTGCAATATCAAAAGCTCACTTCCATCGGTTTATTGCAATATCAATCTTTGGATTCTTTCTAACATGGGCAGTGTGGATCCCGGGTCAGGATTTCATACAAGGATTGCTTGAAAGAGAATCAGAGCAAAGCTCCTTTGAGCCCAAACCGAATGTCCTGATGGGGAACTTGATATTTAAGGTTTTTGGTCCTGTCTTTTCTCCAATGAGATCAGAATGGCCTGTTTTAGCCTCCCAACAACCCTGCAAGGTAGGCTAAGGTGACTCGGAGTGTAGAGTCACCAAATGAGTTTCATGGTGAGGAAGGATTTGAACCTGGATGTCTCGGGGTGGCTTGATAGGAACCCACGTTGTGGGCCAATTCCTGATCATTCTTTCCAGTGTCCACCAACACTCATCTGGTCAGTGAATGGAAACAGCCCAGCAAAACGGGGGAGGGGCAGCAGGCTTCACTGCCTTTCAGTGACATCACTTCTGGCATGACCTGGAAGTGCTGACATCAGCCTAGGTTAATGATCTAGCACCTGCCCAGAAACTCTTAAGTACCCTCCATCCATTGGACTAGCCAAGATCTGTAGTGTGCCTAACTGAGCAGAATATAAAGGGTGTCTTACTGGGGGCATTGGAGGGGATGTCTATTTAGCATAGATGGGATAGGAATGTCCTGATGATTTCCAAAGTATCCTGATTGGCTCAATGGGGGACTTCCTGCTTTTTGAGCACGCTTCCTCCCAGCTTGCCTCCAAAACAGCAGTGGAACAATAGAAGAATGACTGCAGACAACAGCTAGCTAGATGGTTAGGTCTCTCTCTCTCTCTTTCTACACCTAGTTATTTCTCTTCATAAATAAAACTATTTTGTTCTTTAAGCAGTTCGGTGCTGCACCCCTCTTTGCATATGCAAACTCTGCTAACACCATCTCCCACCAGTTGCCTGGCAACCCTCAAGCCCACCCCTGTACCCAGAAGAAAAGAGGGCCAGCAGCCCACTTCTAAATAAAGGGGCTTGGGGGAGTCCAGGATGAGCATATGCCTAGTTAGGCTGGCCCATGGAGGGACATGGGGGAAGGACCAGACTGATCCCATGATGCTCAGGGACAGGTGGATGGTGTGAAAGAGAGAGAGGGGGTCAGGGGTATCTCAGTAGACCATACACTAAACATGAGTCAGCAGAATGACTCAGTGACTAAAAAGGCAAATGGGATTTGGGGCTGTATCAGAAGAAGTATATTGTCCAGATCATGAGAGGTAATGGTATCACTTTGCTCTGGTTAGACCTCACTTGAAGTATTGTGTTCAGTTTTGGGCACCAAAGAAGGATATAGACAAAATGAAACATGTTCATAGGAGGGGCTTGGAGACCAAGACATATAAGGAAAGGTTGAGGGAGCTTGGTCTGTTTAGCCTGGAAAGGAGACGACTACAAGATAATCAGATAGACATCTTCAAGTACTTGAAAGGCTGTCATAAAGAGGATGGAGCAGAGTTGTTTTCTGCTGCCCCAGAGGGTTGGACCAGAACCAATGGGTTGAAATTAATTCAAAATAACTTTCGGCTAAACATCTGGATCAAGGTCCTGACAGTTAGCGCAGTTCCTCAGTGGACCGGGCTTCCTCGGGAGGTGGTGGGTTCTCCATCTTTGGAAGTTTTAAGCAGAGGCTGGAGAGCCATCTGACAGAAATGCTGATTTTATGAACTTAGGCAGATTGTGAGTGGGAGGGCAGGAAGGGATTGTGTCTGAGATTGGCTGCCTGCCCAGGGAAATGCTGACACTTTGGGGGTCAGGAGGCAAATTTCTTCCACCCAAACTGGCTAGGGATTCTGGTTTTGGGGAAGGACATCATGTGGGCATGGAATTGAGTGGGTGGACAGGTAATTGTGAATTCCTGCATTGTGCAGAGAATTGGACTAGATTACCTTGGAGTCACCTTCCAACTCTATGATTCTGTGATTCTACTTGTCCTAAAAGGGGGTTGGACTAGATAGCCTGTATGGGCCCTTCCAACTCTATGATTCTATGATTCTATTAAAATGAATTCCATTTTCCCCCCCAGAGGATTTGTGGACAATTCTCAGAAAACTGTCGATCTTTCTGAAACATCTCAGAGAGAGTCTGAAAAGATGTCTCTTCTTGCCCCAAACCTTCTGTTCCCAAGCAAATAGATTGTGACAGGGCATGTAAGAGAAAGGGCAGATGTGTAGCAATGACAAGAATAACATTTCCTCAGCTTTGGTGCAGTGATTAGGAGTATGGACTTCTAATCTGGCAAGCTGGGTTTGATTCCCTGCTCCCCCACATGCAGCCAGCTGGGTGACTTTGGGCTTGCCAC
>BDOT02000005.1:10227869-10310541 GCA_003118565.2 Paroedura picta | reverse complement strand
CAAATAGATTTAAGGAATTAGATCTGATAGACAGAGTGCCTGAAGAACTATGGACGGAGGTTCGTAACATTGTACAAGAGGTAGCAACTAAAACCATCACAAAGAAAAAGAAATGCAAGAAAGCAAAATGGCTGTCTGAGGAAGCTTTACAAATAGCTAAGGAGAGAAGGGAAGTGAAAGGCAAGGGAGAAAGAGCCTTTTCCAGCACCAGAGTTCAAATGGATCAATTCTCCAGTTTTTTCACCATCCAGTTTTCACAGCCATGGGACTGTTGGAATATGCTAGATCAAATTAATCTACTATCTGATGCTTTTAACTGGAGAAGTCAGGGATTGAACCTGGGACCTTCTATGGTCCACATGCTCTACCCCTGAGGCACAGCCACTCCCCAGAGGTCATTGTCCCTAAGGAAATATCTGCTGAGATAAGCGTGTGTAGCCAGATTATTTGCAGGGTTTTCAAAAGCCAAGGAGAACTCTTCCTTTCCTCAGTAGGCTTCACACGTCTGTGGAAGTGTATTAATTGCTCTCAGCTGGAGAAGCTGTGCTTGTCTTCGGACCTGCCTGTCTGTTGTTCTTGATGGTTTGGGAGGATGGGTTTTAAATGTAATTTTAATTGTGGTTTTATTGCATTCGTTGTAATTTGATAATGTTGTTATTCTAAGCTGATTAGGGAACCAGATGGCTGAGAAGCCGGATAAAAATGGAATAAATAAATATTGGGGGAAAGCACCAGCAACTAATGAATATTTTTTCTCTAAGGAGGTTTTCCCCTTCTAAAAATGAGTTAGCATTCCCTACGAAGAAATTGTCCTGCTAGAAATGAAATCGGCATGGAAGAGAATTTTGCAGTTTCACTGTTTTGTTGCCATTTTGTTTCCGCTTTTGCTTCAGGTGAATCAGGAACATGAGATGTGGAATGGTATGGCATAGACTGATCTCATCAGAACCCAGAAGCTAAGCAGGCTTGATCCATCAGTGACTTTTAGCCCCAAGGTCTAGATGGAACACTCTGTCTTGGGCAGTGTTGCTCTGCCTTCTTAGTGCTTGGGGGGGGGGGGGCACAGTAGGACAACATCTGGAGTTCTGGTCCTGCTGGTGGACTTCCTGATGGCACCTTGGTTTTGGCTACTGTGTGACACAGAGTGTTGGCCTGGATGGGCCGTTAGCCTGATCCAACATGGCTTCTCTTATTTCTGGGGCAGTGATGGTCTGTATTCTTGGTGCTTGGGGGACAACAGTGAGTGGGGGGCTTCTGGAGTTCTGGCCCCACTGGTGGACCTCATGATGGAAACTGGGTTTTGCCTACTGTATGACACGGAGTGTTGGCCTGGAAGGGCCATTAGCATGATCCAACATGGCTTCTCTTATGTTCTTATGTCTGAGGCAGTGATGCTCTGTATTCTTGGTGCTTGTGGGGGCCACAGTGGGAAGGTATCTGGAGTTCTGGCCCCACTGGTGGACTGTCGGCTGGCACCTGGATTTGTAGGCACTGTGTGACACAGAGTATTGGACTGGATAGGCCATTGGCTTGATCCAGCTGGACTTCTGTCTTGTTCTTTTATCTCAGGCATTGTTGCTTTGTATTCTTGGTGCTGAGGGGCAACAGTGTGAGGAGTTCTGGAGTTCTGCCCCTGCTGGGGGACCTCCTGCTGGCACCTGTGTTTTGGCTGATGTATGACACAGAGCATTGGTCTGGATGGGCCATTGGCCTGATCCAACTTCACTTCTCTTATGTTCCTATGACAGGACATCCGTGAAGCCTAAGGGGACCAGAGGAAGCCACCAATGGGGCATCTTGTTGTTGTGCCAGAATCTGGCTTAGGTAAAAATTCCCCATTAAGATGGCCAATTCTGGCTGGGGAAGCTTCTGAAAGATTGACAGTTGTACCTACAGAGATAATTGGGGATGCACCATACCGATTGCCCTCCAAAATGGCTCCTTCTTCGAAGAGAACTGACTGTGTAAGTATGGAGATCAGTTGCAATGTGGGGAGAATTTCTTTGTGGGGGAACTGATCTTTCTAATATGGAGATCAACTGTAACTACATGAGAACACCAGGTTTCACCTGGAAGCTGGCAACCCTAGATGCAGGGTTGAACCCGACCTTGGTTTATTAGATGCAGAAGAGAAGCCTGAACACTCCCAGGGATGGGGAAGTTATCATAGAATCATAGAATCATAGAGTTGGAAGGGGCCATACAGGCCATCTAGTCCAACCCCCTGCTCAATGCAGGATCAGCCCTAACCATCCTAAAGAAAAACTCCTTCCCAGAGTTTATAACCAAAGGCATGAGTAGAGGTTGTGGGTTCTCCATCTTTGGAGATTTTAAAACAGAGGTTGGAGAGCCATCTGACAGAGAGGCTGATTCTGTGAAGGCTCAAGGGGGCGGCAGGTGACAGTGGATGAGCGAGAGGGTTGTGCGTGTCCTGCATAGTGCAGGGGGTTGGACTAGATGACCCAGGAGGTTCCTTCCAACTCTATGTTTCTGTGACATCAGATATACTCATATTCTTCAACTGTACCAAGTTCAGTTTTCTACCTTATGGTAATCTTTGCCCTCACAGCTATCGATGGCAAACTGGTTTAGAACATCTGTCCTCTCATTGCAGAAAAGCCCATAATTTTCATCCTACGCTTAAACAAGCAAAAGGAGATTGCCACCATTTCTCCTCTGACTCATGTCTCCTTCTGACATTGGCCACTTCAGCCTTGTTTACTCCAAAAAGTAGTTGAGATTCAGATGAATGCTCTTTTGGGGGAAGAGGGGGGGAAAAGTTGATTGCAATGATCTGACCTGGAATTGGAAACGTAATGCAGATGGGTTCACCCCATAGATTTTTGAGCGAAAAAAAATGGCATTTTTTTCCCTGCTGTTATTTTTTTAAAGTCTGTTTAAGGGCCTTATGACAAACTGTGTTTCTTTTCTCTATGATAATCTGTCCCCAAGTTAATTAGTTGTCATTCTCCAGCGCCCCACATCTTTCTAGTGTGGTTGTTATCCTGACACATGGGGCTTGACTTTTGAATCTTCCCATCTCTCCTTTCGTCTTTCAAAGGATCCTCTCGACCCCCCCCCCCCTTTTCCTCCTTTTCACCCCCACTGAGCTGTCAAGGATTTCATGCTTGTGATAGGGGAATACTGCATCTGAAAGCTCAGCCAGAGAGCTGCAGGAGGAGGGGAGAATTCACACTGGATCCTGATCAAAGTGAATCATTTATAAGGCAGCGGAAACCTGAGGGAAATATTTCACACTGGCAGGACCTTCCGAAACGGGGAACGCAATATCGAATATTTCTCTGTGCCTGCCCTCTTTCTTCTCCCCAATAACTACACGATTAGAGGGTTTAATGCCTCATTTTATTTTCTTGGTCTCTCCCTAATCCTCTGTCTCTCTGCCACACAAATGCACACTGGGTCGGCATCTCTTTTGGGTTTCTTAATTTCTCGAAAATGAGGCCTTGTGCGGAATTCCAGTATGAGAGAGAAGGATGGACGGTGTGGTGCGGCAGGAAAGAACGGAACCGCAGTCTTGGGCTGTATCAACAGAAGCATCATATCAAAATCACAAGATATCAGAGTCCTGCTGTATACCGCATTGGTCAGGCCCCACCTTAGTCCTGTGTGCAGTTCTGGAGGCCTCACCTCAAAAAGGACGTCGACAAAATTGAGAGGGTGCAGAGGAGAGCAATGAGGCTGATTCTGTGAAGGCTCAAGGGGGTGGCAGGTGACAGTGGATGAGCAATGGGTTTGTGATTGTCCTGCATAGTGCAGCGGGTTGGACTAGATGACCCAGGAGATCCCTTCCAACTCTATGATTCTATGATTCTATGATTCTATTCTATGAGGATGATCTGGGGACTAAGCCTTCTGAGGACAGACTGAGGGACTTGGGAATGTTCAGCTTGGAGAAGAGGAGGTTGAGCGGGGGCACAATGGTTCTTTGAAAAGTTGTCACTTGGAGAACATCACAGGCAATTGTAGCAGGGAGAATAATGCTGATGTGGGTGGGACTGGGAAGTTGAAGACTTTCCCTTTCCATATGGAGACCAACTTGGTCTTGATGCAATCTCTCTAAGACCATCACAACAAAGCAAATTTGAGACCAATCGTATGAAATTTGAGACCAAATCGTATGATCCCACTTCTGGTGTTTTTCAAAGCCTGAAGAATATTTCAGAGGCTTCTCAATGGTAAAAAATGTTGAGAATGGTAAAAAAAAAGTTGAGCTATCACAGAGGCAGTAATTGAGAAACCCTCTGTACGTTCTAGGCCTACCAATGTTTCCATGTTTGATTATAACATACAACTGTTTTGATTTACTTGGATATTGAACGGAAGAACATACTGACTGAAAGGTTTTTCAGTTCTTTAAGCAAATTTTGCTATCAATGAAATATTTTCATTAAAGGAAGCAACTGTGACAAGTTTATGAATTATTGGTTGTTTATTGTTATTAGCAATTAGCAGCAGCATTTTGTTTCCCACCTGGAGACTGGCATCCCTGCACCTCAATGGGATCCAAAGCCAGGCTTTTTCTCCAGGGGCACTGATCTCTTTTGCTTGGAAATGACCTGCAATTCCAGCAAAGCCCCAGGTCCCAACCTCTCCCATCCTGCAACCTCTCTGCCACAGAGATCCCCCCTCCCAAGGAAGCCCTGGAGATGAATTGTCATTGTAGGGCCCCCCTGCCCAAACAGCCATTTCCACCAGGGGAGCTGACGTCTATAGTCCAATTCCAGGAGATTTCCAGGCTGCACCTGGAGGTTGGCGACCCTTGTGTCATGAATGTTCCTTGAGGTTTGGAGGCGGGGCCTCAAGAGTCTGGGGGAGGAGCTTTTGACATGTAGCCAGCCCCTAGGAAGGCCATAGTACAGGTGTGCATCTTACTGCCTGTTGTATTCCTGGGTGCAATGAGCTTTGCCTCTCATTATAAATGTATATTAAAAATGAATGAATTCCCACCCATACCGAAAACCCTTCCAGGGCTGTCAACAAATCCCTGGCTTTCACAAAACCCTGGTTGAAAAAGAAGAAGAGTTGGTTCTTATATGCCGCTTTTCTCTACCCGAAGGAGTCTCAAAGCGGCTTCCAGTCGCCTTCCCATTCCTCTCCCCACAACAGACACCCTGTGAGGTGGGTGAGGCTGAGAGAGCCCTGATATTACTGAAGAAGAAGAAGAGTTGGTTCTTATATGCCGCTTTTCCCTAACCGAAGGAGTCTCAAAGTGGCTTACATTCGCCTTTCCTTTCCCCTTCCCACAACAGACACTCTGTGAGGGAGGTGAGGCTGAGAGAGCCCTGATATTACTGAAGAAGAAGAAGAAGAAGAAGAAGAAGTTGGTTCTTATATACCGATTTTCTCTACCCAAAGGAGTCTCAAAATGGCTTACATTCACCTTCCCCTTTGGTGGATCCTTCATTGAGCAGGGGGTTGGACTAGATGACCTGCATGGCCCCTTCCAACTCTTATGGTGTTACGATTCTATAACAACTCCAATGCCCATGGATTTCTGCTTTCCCGCACCACCACTTTCTGTGGCATATATATATATTTATAAACGAGCTAAAATAATGTAAAGAAAAAGGGCAAACACTTGACTGTCAGGGAAGGCATCTGAGTGAAAGAGCGAAGGTAAGCCTCTTAAGGTCGTAATGAGAACGGTCTGTTTCCCATTCTGGAGTCCTGTCACTTCTGACTACAATACACTTAGATGGTGCCCGTTCTTGTTACTGTTCCGGTCAGGGCAGGGAAACGGGAAATGTTTGTGTTTTCATTCCGAGCCAGGTACGACCAGGCCGACCTTTTCAGGGTGTTGATGGCCCATTTGCTGTTCGCTTCACCTCTTCCTTTTTAACAGGAAACTAAAGGTTAGGAAGTCTGGGTCCAAAACCCTGGACTTCCTTGGTGGTCTCTCATCCAAATTCTGATCTGGGCTCATTCTACACACATTGGACAGTGCATTTTTTATGCATTTTAGAGGTAGATTTTCCAGTTTTGCTTTGGAAAAGTCTAGCAGCAGCTCTAGCAGATCCATGACAATGGTATTCAGGTTTAAATGAAGCATCCTTCATTAGATGAAGCATCCTTCCGGAGGGCCTGGAACACAGAGCTGTACAGGAAATTAATTCAAGAAAACCCTCGCTCCATACTTAGCCGGTCCAGCCAATTAACCCGGCCAAATTTGATTAGCCGCCCCTTTAATTATAAAACAGGGGTGGTCTTAAACAAAATCTTAAAACCTAAATGAGACATTGTAGATATAAGTTTGATGATCATGAGGAATATTATTATTAATTTGATTTTTATACTGCCTGTCCCAGCAGACTGGTTCTGGGCATTGGACAATATTGCATGCACATGTACAAAGAGATTTTAAAGAATTAAAATTCAATTGTTAAAAACAATACTAATAAGGACTCAGAATCATAGAATAGAATCATAGAATAATAGAGTTGGAAGGGACAGCATAATCCAAGATGAATTATTCAATCCTAAAGCCATGATTGGGATAAGAAGAACAAACTTCAGCTCAGGAGCAGCCAGGGCTGATCTCCTCTAGGACTGACCGGTTTGTTCGCCTTGCAGTCCAAGGGACTCGCAAGAGTCTTCTCCAGCACCAGAGTTCAAAAGCCTCAATTCTTTGACACTCAGCCTTCCTTATGGTCCAATTTTCACAGCCATACATTGCAACTGGGAAGACCATAGGCTTGACTAGACGCACTTTTGTTGGCAGGGTGATGTCTCTGCTTTTTAGGATGCTGTCTAGATTTGCGACCTTATACTGAAGCGATCTTACACTGAGACAAACACTGGGTCCGTCAAGGTCCTTGTTGTATACTCAAACTTGAAGCAGCTCTCTAGAGATTCAGGTATAGGTCTTTTGCATCCCACACTGCCTGGTCCTTTTAACTGGAGGTTATGGGTTTTTTTTACTTGGGACCTTCTGCATACAAAGCAGAGGCTCTTCCTCTGAGTCACAGACTCTATGCTTTTCACCGACTTAATGCCTATAATGAATTTTTTTAAATGTAAGTCATTTTTAATGTAAGGAGGTGGTGAGCTCCCCCTCACTGGCAGTCTTCAAGCAAAAGTTGGATACACACTTTTCTTGGATGCTTTAGGATGCTTAGGGCTGATCCTGCGTTGAGCAAGGGGGTGGACTAGATGGCCTGTATGGCCCCTTCCAACTCTATGATTCTATGATTCTATTCTATATCTTTTGGGTGAGGGGGTTGGTAGCGTTTTATTGTATATTGCATTTAAAAATAATAATAATGAATTTGTAAACTGGCTTGGGCTACGGGAAAGGTAGGGTATGAATGCACTATTAAATAATGCATACATATATATGTATTGAATGTAGCTGCTGGGGTGGAATGCTGTCTGCTTTATATTTTGGCATTTTAAACTGTTACTTTTCCTGAGAAGATTAGAAAGTCGTTTGCGTAAATACACTTTAAAAAAAATCACTCTTCTTTGTCTATTGATTTTTAGAGGTTGAAAATTTTACTCCATCTTCCTTTTTGGCCTTGAGTCATCTTAGTTTGTTTTTCCTTTTATCAAGCGTAGCAAAATGTTTGAAGAAAGAAGGAAAAGGGTCGCTGGAGACTACATCTTAAAAGGGAAAAGTTTTAAAACTGGAACATATATTTTTATTTATACAAAAATCTTGCTCATACTGATGGCTGTTGTTGTTAGGTTTTTCTGGTTTATCCTGGCTACCGTTAGGGAATGGGAGGGTTTACTAGGAGGGAAAAAAAGGCCAGGCCTAATTGTTGGCATGGCACAGGAAATGACATCATCTACCCCACAGTTTTTGTACAAATACTGAAGCATTGCCTGAATGTTGGTGATGTGATGATGTCATTTCCTGTGAAACACCAGAGACAAAGCCTTTGACTTCCTTTTTCTCTACGTACTTCACTGTGCTGACCAACTGGTTTTCTGGGGATGGGGGCAGTTTAGTTAGGAACCCAAAGGGTGAGCTGCAAAAGTTTTTTTCAGATATTTATTGCATAAAGTGCACTAATTCAGAGCCAGTTTGGGGTAGTGGTTAGGAGTGCAGACTTCTAATTTGGCAAGCCGGGTTCAATTCTGCTCTCCCCCACATGCAACCAGCTGGATGACCTTGGGCTTGCCACGGCACTGATAAAGCTGTTCTGACCGAGCAGGAATATCAGGGCTCTCTCAGCCTCACCCACCTCACAGGGTGTCTGTTGTGGGGAGAGGAAAGGGAAGGCGATAGTTAGCCGCTTTGAGACTTCTTCGGGTAGAGAAAAGCGACATATAGAAACTAACTCTCCTTTTTCTTCTTCTTCTAGAATGGACCAAATATGTTTCAACCCCAAGGAGTCTTCAAATTATTGTGAGGAATGCCCTCATTGATTAAATTCAAGGGCTTGCTGGTTGGCAAAGAAAAATCTGTTAGGTGCTGCTCCACTTCTAAAATATGCACTTCCAAAACCCACCACTCTCTGCTTTTGCCCTGCCCTGCTCTCCATCACCAGTGTATTCCCACATGGGTCAGAAAAAAGTGCTGCTAGAAATGTGATGTTTATGTAATAAATGTTTGAATGATTTTAAAAATTATTTTTGCAGCTCAACCTTAGGGTTCCTAACTTTTCTGGTTAGGTTTTGTTGTGGTTTCCCTTTTTGGTTTTGCATTGTTTGGGGGGCAGGACCTGGCAGTGGGGGCCCTCTGCCTTTACTGATGGGATCTGGTAACCCTAGTTGTTGCTCGGTTCATTTCAGAATTGTTATTGTTGTTGTTGTTAGGTGCGAAGTCGTGTCCGACCCATCGTGACCCCATGGACAATGATCCTCCAGGCCTTCCTGTCCTCTACCATTACCCAGAGATTTCAAATAGTTCAAGAAAATTCAGGAAGCCAAAAGGACAAAGGGAGGAGCACTCATCCTTTGCTGTGCTCTAAATCTTAATTCAGTGTTAAATTGTCTTCTTTCTTAGTTAGGTTTTCCCCTCAGAGACACACAAAACTCTCTTGTTCTATCAAGACCTTCTGCACTGGGAACTTTGTTGCCACAGCTCCCGTGTGGGAGCACAAATCCAGGGCGGACAAAGTGCACCGGACCAAATGCTCCCCTATGCGGGAGCAGGAAGAGGTGGGGCAACCTGCTCTGGCTCAACCTTTAGCCTGCAGCCTGGCGCAGAGCCTCCTGTGCGGAAATGGTCTCGACTGTCTATTCAGGCTGTCAGCAGCTCCTCAGACTTTCAAGTCTTTTCAAGTCTTTTCACATCACCTATTACCTAATCCTTATTCCTGGATTTGCTGGGAATTGAACCAGGGACCTTATGTGTGCCAAGCAGATACTCCAGCACTGGGCCACCGCTCCTTTTCCCTTGCACTGTAACAAAAATAGTCTTTTATGAAAAATGGAATAAAACACACAAAGCAAGATTTAGAGGAAGTCTCACTGACCTTATGGATGTGATCCAAGAAAAGCACTTTGAAGTCCCATCAACTCCAGAGGGAGAGATTTAAAATATAATGACCTGGATTATGACTCTGTACTCTGGGATCCCCAGAGGGCACTGAATCCTTTTATTGGCCTTATTCTATCCTATCACTCAGGTGAGCAAAGTCTGAAGTCTTCTTCCAGCTTAAGAGCCTTAACTGGCTCTTTCTTCCATGGGATGTTCCTTGAGATGGAAGAAACTTCCTACAGTCGAAGGTAGTACACAGCCCATTCTTCCTAGTTGACATATGCCTAAATGAAAGTGCAACCCATACACTTTAGGCGTCACTTCTGGGGCTTCTAGAAGCCAGATGCATATTTCAGGGGGTTCCCAAGGCTAAGAAAGTTGAGCAAGGCTGATCAAGACAGAGGCTGCCCATCGACAGATAGGGTGAATGTTCTTGGACCTCTTCATCCTGTTTGATTCAATCAGTCCACAAATCCATTTGTGCTGGCTCAAGGCCTTGCAATTGGAGGCACCATTCTTTGTGGGTTCTTATTCTGGTTTGTAATTGGTCCAGTTTTTTTTGTGGTTGGACAGCAGAGTGTAAAGTTCGACAATAGGTGGTGATCAGGGAGTGTCACCTTCAGCGCCCCTCAAAGGTTTTTGAGCATAAATTGGTATGTGAAAGGGCCGCCACAGATGCGATGCTACAAACCAAACAATTTCTCTCTATATCTGTGAAGCACTCCGTGATGAAATCTGAACCAAACATGAAATCTGAATCAAACAAACAGTAAATTTCCTTAAGGCATCAGTTGGAAAGTAGAAATAGAATGTTTAAACTGCTGAATACTTTGAAGATTTCCAATGTGAGAAAGGACAGGCTTAGGATGCTTTGGGCTGATCCTGCGTTGAGCAGGGGGTTGGACTAGATGGCCTGTATGGCCCCTCCCAACTCTATGATTCTATGATTCTATGCTTCAGGGTGATCCTCCATTGAGCATGGGGGAGGACTAGATGGCCTGTCTGGCCCCTTCCAACTCTATGATTCTATGATTCTATGCTTCAGGGTGATCCTCCATTGAGCATGGGGGAGGACTAGGTGGCCTGTCTGGCCCCTTCCAACTCTATGATTCTATGATTCTATGCTTCAAGGATCGCTGCCTTGTTGTGGCAAGGGGGCTTGCGTAGTTCAGTGAAGCTATGAGCTATGCCGTGCAGGGCCACCCAAGACGGACAGGTCATAGCTGAGAGCTCTGACAAAAGGTGATCCACTGGAGAAGGAAATGGCAAACCACTCCAGTATCTTTGCCATGAAAACTCTATGGACAGTTCCAATAGGCATAACGATATGACGCTGGAAGATGAGCCCCTCAGGTCGGAAGGTGTCCAATATGCTACTGGGGATGAGCAGACGGCTAGTACGAGTAGCGCCAGAATGAATGAAGCGGCTGGGCCAAAGCCGAAAGGACGCTCAGTTGTGGAAGTAACTGGTGGCGAAAAGACAGTCCGATGCTGTAAAAATTTTTATTCCATAGGAACCTGGAACGTCAGATCCATGAATCAAGGCAAGCTGGACGTGGTTAAACAAGAAATGACAAGACTGAACATCGACATTTTAGGAATCAGTGAACTAAAATGGACAGGAATGGGTGAATTTAATTCAGATGATCATCAGGTATACTACTGTGGACAAGAATCTCGCAGAAGAAATGGAGTAGCCTTCATAATCAATAAGAGAGTAAGAAAAGCAGTCTTGGGATACAATCTCCAAAATGACAGAATGATCTCAGTTCGAATCCAAGGCAAACCATTCAACATCACAGTGATCCAGGTCTACGCCCCAACCACTGCTGCTGAAGAGGATGAAATTGATCAGTTCTATGAAGCCCTACAACACCTTCTAGAAGCAACGCCCAAAAATGATGTGCTTATCATCATGGGGGATTGGAATGCTAAAGTAGGAAGCCAAAAGATAACTGGGATAACAGGCAAGTTTGGCCTTGGAGTACAAAATGAAGCAGGGCACAGGCTGGTAGAATTTTGTCAAGAGAATACAATGGTCATAGCAAACACTCTTTTCCAGCAACCCAAGAGACGACTCTACACATGGACATCACCAGACGGTCAACACAGAAATCAGATTGACTATGTGCTCTGCAGCCAAAGATGGAAAAGTTCTATCCAGTCAATAAAAACAAGACCAGGAGCTGATTGTGGTTCAGATCATGAGCTTCTTGTTGCAAAATTTAGGCTTAAATTGAAGAAAGTAGGGAAAAGCACTAGGCCACTCAGGTATGAACTAAATCATATCCCCGACGAATACACAGTGGAGGTGACAAATAGATTTAAGGAATTAGATCTGATAGACAGAGTGCCTGAAGAACTATGGACGGAGGTTCGCAACATTGTACAAGAGGTAGCAACTAAAACCATCCCAAAGAAAAAGAAATGCAAGAAATCAAAATGGCTGTCTGAGGAAGCTTTACAAATAGCTAAGGAGAGAAGGGAAGTGAAAGGCAAGGGAGAAAGAGAAAGATACACCCAATTGAATGCAGAATTCCAGAAAAAAGCTAGAAGAGATAAGAATGCCTTCTTAAATGAACAGTGCAAACAAATAGAAGAAAACAATAGAATGGGGAGGACCAGAGATCTTTTCAAGAAAATTGGAGATATGAAGAGAACGTTTCATGCAAAGATGGGTATGATAAGGGACCAAAATGGTAGGGACCTCACAGAAGCAGAAGAGATTAAACAAAGGTGGCAAAATTATACAGAAGAACTATACAAGAGCGAGCTTAACATCCCTGATGACCACAGTGGGGTAGTTACTGACCTGGAGCCAGACATCCTGGAATGTGAAGTCAAATGGGCCTTAGGAAGTCTGAGCAACAATAAAGCTAGTGGTGGTGACAGCATTCCAGTTGAACTATTCAAAATCTTAAAGGACGATGCAGTAAAAGTGCTACACTCAATATGCCAGCAAATTTGGAAAACTCAACAATGGCCACAGGATTGGAAAAGGTCAGTTTACATTCCAATCCCAAAGAAGGGCAATGCCAAAGAATGTTCAAACTACCGCACCATTGCACTAATTTCTCATGCTAGCAAAGTTATGCTCAAAATCCTACAAGCTAGGCTCCAGCAATATGTGGACCGAGAACTTCCAGAAGTACAGGCAGGATTTCGAAGAGGCAGAGGAACTAGAGATCAAATTGCCAACATACGCTGGATCATGGAGAAAGCTAGGGAGTACCAGAAGAACGTCTACTTCTGCTTCATTGACTATGCAAAAGCCTTTGATTGTGTGGAGCACAACAAATTGTGGCAAGTTCTTAAAGAGATGGGAATACCAGAGCATCTTATTTGTCTCTTGAGAAATTTATATGCAGGTCAAGAAGCAACAGTGAGAACTGAACATGGAATCACTGACTGGTTCAAAATTGAGAAAGGAGTTCGGCAAGGCTGTATACTGTCGCCTTGCCTATTTAACTTGTATGCAGAGCACATCATGAGAAATGCGGGATTAGAGGAGTCACAAATTGGGATCAAGATTGCAGGGAGAAATATCAACAACCTCAGATATGCAGATGATACCACTCTAATGGCAGAAAGTGAAGAGGAACTAAAGAGCCTGTTGATGCGGGTGAAGGAGGAGAGTGCAAAAGTTGGCTTGAAACTCAACATCAAGAAAACAAAGATCATGGCATCCGGCCCTCTCAATTCCTGGCAAATAGAAGGGGAAGAAATGGAGATAGTGACAGATTTTATTTTCCTGGGCTCCAAGATCACTGCAGATGGGGACTGCAGCAAAGAAATTATAAGACGCTTGCTCCTGGGGAGGAAAGCTATGGCAAATCTAGACAGCATCCTAAAAAGCAGAGACATCACCCTGCCAACAAAAGTGCGTTTAGTCAAGGCTATGGTCTTCCCAGTTGCAATGTATGGCTGCGAAAGTTGGACCATAAGGAAGGCCGAGCGTCAAAGAATTGAGGCTTTTGAACTCTGGTGCTGGAGAAGACTCTTGCGAGTCCCTTGGACTGCAAGGCGAACAAACCGGTCAGTCCTAGAGGAGATCAGCCCTGACTGCTCTTTAGAAGGCCAGATCCTGAAGATGAAACTCAAATATTTCGGCCACCTCATGAGAAGGAAGGACTCCCTGGAGAAGAGCCTAATGCTGGGAGCGATCGAGGGCAAAAGAAGAAGGGGACGACAGAGAATGAGGTGGATGGATGGAGTCACTGAAGCAGTAGGTGCAAACTTAAATGGACTCCGGGGAATGGTAGAGGACAGGAAGGCCTGGAGGATCATTGTCCATGGGGTCGCGATGGGTCGGACACGACTTCGCACATAACAACAACAAATGCTTCAGGGTGATCCTCCATTGAGCATGGGGGAGGACTAGGTGGCCTGTCTGGCCCCTTCCAACTCTATGATTCTATGATTCTATGACAGAATGTGTAACAGTACAGGAAGAGGAACAACAATGTGCCTCTTTGTGGAATGTGTAATTAACTGCAGAACATACTACACGGTAGGGGGATGCACCCTAGCTTCCCCAAATTTAAGCAAGAACTGGCCATGCTCAAAGGATTGCCTGAGCTTTTTCAACAGTTGTGAGAGCCAGTTAGAAACGTCATGTTCTAAAGCAATATACCTCTGGATACCAAATGCTGAGGATAAACTGCAAGCAAAAGTTTGGCCTGGCCTGTGAACACATAGAAGAAGTTGGTAGTCTTTGTCTGGAAACAAGATGCTGGGCAAGAAGAAGAAGAAGAGTTTGTGCTTATATGCTGCTTTTCCCTACCTGAAGGAGGATCAAAGCGGCTTACAGTCACCTTCCCTTTCCTCTCCCCACAACAGACACCCTGTGAGGTGGGTGAGGCTTAGAGAGCCCTGAGATTACTGAAGAAGAAGAAGAAGAAGAAGAAGAAGAAGAAGAAGAAGAATCTTATATGCCACTTTTCTTTACCCAGTCTCAGTAGCTTACATTCGCCTTCCCTTTCTTCTCCCCACAACAGACACCCTGTGAGGTAGCTGAGGATAAGAGAGCCCTGATATTACTGAAGAAGAGTTGCCCAAGGTCACCCAGCTGGCTGCATGTGGAGGAACAGGGAATCAAGCCTGGCTCACCAGATTAGAAGCCACCACCCTGAACGACTGCTCTACTGAGAACTTACATTCTTGACAGCCAGATAGCGGCACGGCTCCTCTTCAGGACCTGCAGAAGCCAGCCTTCCATTTTGTTCAAAGGCTCTATTCTTAGCTTTCCATTTGTGACGGCGAAGTCCTTCTTTTCCTTTCCGTGCCACCTTGATCGAATTGGTCCGAGGAGAACATTGTCGCTCTTCTTTAATCATCAGCTCTGAGATGCTGGGAGCCCACCTCCTTTCCGACACAAGGAAGGAAGGATCGGGGCTTTGGTGCTGAGCAAATCGGGCCTCATCATCCCTCCGAAACACCCCCTCTTGGTTCTTTGCTGTTGCCTTCGCGAAAGGTCAACGCCCGGGCTTCCTTTGATTCCCCAAAGTGCTTTTCATTGTACGTTGTGGATTGAAAAGAGAAACCTTTTTCGCAGAACATGAAGAGGAACTCGAGGGGAAAAAAATACTTCATCATTGTTTCAAAGCGTCAAGATTTCAGAACAGAGGCTCAAGGGATGCTGTAGCTGACCATTCCCACCGACCTGAAACATCCATCGTACAAATAGGTCAGCCTGTTCTCGAAATGGCAAGTCCTCTCTCTCTCTCTCTTTTTTCTCTCTCCCTCTCACTGTATGTGAAACTGTTTTAAAACCTGAAGGCATTTAAATCTTAGAGCAAGTTTTCAAACTTGCTGCCTTCAGGGAGCTTTCGGACAGAATCATAGAGTTGGAAGGGACCTCCCTGGTCATCTAGTCCAACCCTCTGCTCAATGCAGGAACTCACAACTACCTGCCCACCCACAGTGACTCCAATGCCATGCCCTATTCCTCTTCACGCACACCAAAAATCTCCAGAATCCAGACTGGCCTGGAGGAAATTCACCTACCATCCCACAGTGGCAATAATCAGCAATTCCCTGGGCATGCAAGGAAGGGCCACAAGAGACAAACCCTGGCACATCCCTTCCTGCCCACCCATTCACAATCTGCCTGAGTGCATAAAATCAGAGAGCCAGTTTGGTGTAGTGGTTAGGAGTGCGGACTTCTAATCTGGCATGCCGGGTTCGATTCTGCGCTCCCTCACATGCAACCAGCTGGGTGACCTTGGGCTCGCCACGGCATTGATAAAACTGTTCTGACCGAGCAGTGATATCAGGGCTCTCTCAGCCTCACCCACCCCACAGGGTGTCTGTTGTGGAGAGAGGAAGGGAAGGTGACTGTAAGCCGCTTTGAGACTCCTTTAGGTAAAGAAAAGTGGCATATAAGAACCAACTCTTCTTCTTCAGTAATATCAGGGCTCTCTCAGCCTCACCCACCTCACAGGGTGTCTCTCGTGGGGAGAGAAAAGGGAAGGCGACTGTAAGCCGCTTTGAGTCTCCTTCGGGTAGGGAAAAGCGGCATATAAGAACCAACTCTTCTTCTTCTTCTTCTTCTTCTTCTTCTTCATATCCAGTATTCCCAACTCAGGGTGGTTTCCAGCAGTTTCAGTAAAAAGAATACAATAATTCATTAAATGACACCGATTTATCAATGTATTTAACACCAATTAGCTACCTCTAAACACGATTAAAACAGTCAGTTACTGGCTAATATTTGCAGTGCTGTCCTGTTAGTGGCCCTTATAGTATGCAATCCAGAGACGGCTTTTGGGGAACATCCGTCCAGAGAGGGGCCTAAGCGATGTTATCATGGGAGTTCATTGCCCTCAACCAAAGGCCTGGTGAAAGAGCTCTATCTTTCAGGCCCTGTCTGACTGAGTCAGGGCTCTTAGCTTTTCACCAGATGGGGCCTGGACCAAAAAGGCCCTGCCTCTGGTTGGGGCCAAACATCCCTCTCCCTTGGGCCAGGGAACACCAACTTGTTGGGATTTGTGGAGTATAACACCCTTCGGGAGGTATAGTCAGTCAGGTGGACCTTCCGATACATTGTGCTCAGACCATGAATAGCCTTGAAGGTTAATACCAGCACCATGAACCAGATCTGGAACTCAATTGGAAGCCAGTGCAGTTGCCTCAGGTCTGGCTCGATATGGACCCTCCAAGATGTTCTCAAGAGGACTCGTGCAGCTGCATTCCAGACCAATTGCAATCACATAAAGAGAGCAATCATGTCCCCTTTCCCAAGTCCCTCAGCCTTTCCTCCTAGGGCTTGGTCCCCAGGCCCCAGAGCATCCTCGTCACCCTCCTCTGCACCCTCTCTGTTTTGTCCACATCCTTTTTGAAGTGAAGCTTCCAGAACTGCACACAAGACTCCATGTGCGGAATGACCAATGCAGTATACAGCAGGACTATGACAACTCGTGATTTTGAAGTATTTAAAAGGTTGTCAGTTGGAGAAGGGCAGGGAATGGTTCCTGTTGGCAGCAGAGAATAGGACCCTCAGTGATGGGTTTAAATTATGTGTAAAAGGCTAGGTATCGGTGGGGGGGGGATTCAATCAGAGTCGTTCAGAAGTGCTTTAGGATGCTTAAGGCTAATCCTGCATTGAGCAGGGGGTTGGACTAGATGGCCTGTATGGCCCCTTCCAACTCTATGATTCTATGATTCTATGAGAAGTGGAATCAGCTGCCTAAGGAAGTGGTGAGCTCCCCCTTACTGGTGGTCTTTATCATGGATGCTTTTGGAGCCAATCCTGAACTGAGAAGGGGTTGAACTAGATGGCCTGTGTGGTCCCCTCCAAATCTATGATTCCACCAAGTCCACCTGCTGGAGGCTTTCTCCAGGTCTCTGTGCCTGCATCGTTCCTGGTGGACTAAATCTCATCCGGTAAGAATTCTTGACATTCTGGAACGAATTCTCGATACCGATCGTGCAGTGGGATGTTTTAGGCTGGCTCTAAATATAATTTAAATTATTTTGAGTGTCATCCCCGAGTTTGTGCCGAACCTGTGATTTGCGTCTCAGGCGCGGGCTATTGTCGGTTATTTTTTAAAGCCCTCCAGCACGCCATGAATTCTGCCAAAGGCGGAAGAAAATACAGTGCCTCAGCAGACTTTCAGTTATAAATCACGGCATTTCACAGTGTACTTTTTTTTTGGTTTCATAAATTATTATTAGAAAAGAGATGATTTCTTGATGCAGCCGTCGGCGGGGACCTGTTCCCGGTTGGTTGCAGTCACATCGGTAATCCTCTCAGAGGCTGAATCAGCAAGAAATTCACATTGGCCCTGGCCTTTAATTTTTCATGGGCTTCCTTGACTCCGCCCCACAGGACTAATATCGAGTTATAGAACATTAGAGAACAATATCGGTGTCCATCACAGGATCCCAAGGCACTGGAGGTTAGGCCTCTCTATTGCACGACCAATCGTCATGCGTAAAACATCAGTCTTGGCAATATCTCAAATCATATGAATTTTCCCCATGTTCATTTGCAAGTGTTATTCGCATCTCGGAAATCAATCCATGTCAAGCACTGGCATAATGCCGACATTCTCTAAAGCCGAGCAGAAAACGCTCGCAGCGCCCTCGACGTATATTTCGACGACATTCAAAACGAGCTTCCTTTTGAAAATGATCTTTTGCAATATTCCTGGTAGGCCGTGACACTCACCCCTCTGTGCATGGCCTTCTGCTGGTGTCAGGCTTGGAAACGGGCCAAATCAACAGCAGAAGGCCTAATGGAAATGCACCATAAAGTCACTAAGATACAAATTATAAAAGTTATAAAAAGTTATGAAAAATTATACAAGTTATAAAAATGCCAGTATTTATTAATAATACAGATTAAATTAAAAACACCCAAAGGTACTATGCCTAGCCTCAGATAGAATCTGATTTTATAAACCAGGCTTTCTCAACCAGGGTTTTGTGAAACCCTGGGGTTTCTTGTTGGCCCTGGAAAGGGTTCCCAAATGGGTGGGAATTAATTAATTCCCATCGCTCCCAGTGCAGCGAGCACCACCCCGGAGCGGGGGAGGGAGGCACAGCGCCAGCATGACACCAGGCGCGCCTCCCTCCCCCCCTCCGCCGTGGCCCGGTACCGAGGGCTTCACGGCCCGGTACTGGTCCGCAGCTCAGGGGTTGGGGAACACTGGATTAAACTGAAGCTGACCAATTGCACACAGTAGTGGGAAGATCCATTGTTTGCTTATGTATATAAGTTGGAGTTTTCTGGGGGGGGAGGGAGGGTACGTTCAGTTCAGTTGCTTCTTGCACCATGCTGGGGTCACAATAAAGAGCTCAAATCTCTACCGGTGTGCATGTCCTCCTCTGAACCCTCAGACTTAACACAGTTATTCAGGGTAAGACGTTTAATAACAGTAATGGAGTCTTCTTACATCCCAGATTAGTGAGTTCTTGCAGCGATTATTTTAGAAGAACATTTTGAATCCTACACGAATGTTTAGTATCACGCCGTTTCCGATCCCTGCAACCTGCGCCCAGCTTGAGTCTCCTCCGACGGCTTTTTTAAATAATCTAAAAGTTAGCCTGAAACGCAGTTCGTTGGAGTTGGGCTGCTTCACGTATGATCCCCGAGCTGTCTGCTTGACAGATTGACTTGTCAGCGATTATTGTCTGCAGACTGAAAAGCTGACACCATGAATGGATGTCACTGACTTTGGCGTTTTACCCCCAATTGGATGATTGCATGTTTCATTCAGTCTTACCTGAAGATTATCTTTTTTACAAGTCTGATGGGCCATTGTCTGGCATAGCAGCACCTCCTGCGGGGGTGGCAGGCCTCAAGATGGGGCAGCCCACCCCATCCCCGTCCTAATAAGGATACAACTATGGTGAGGAGGTGGAATGAATGGCATTGCATCAAAATTGTGAATTTAAGAAACATGAGTATTGAAATATTTCTTGGCTGCATACACTAGGCCTTATCCAAAAGATATACATTAAGGGGATAAAACAGATCCTGTCCAGGGCCTTTTATTCTTGTCTATCTTGAACCTACTGCCCATCCATTTCATTGAGAGGAAAGGGAAGGCGGTTGTAAGATGCTTTGAGACTCATCTGAGTAGAGTAAAGCTGCATATAATAACCAACTCTTCTTCTTTCTCTTCTTCTTCTTCTTCTTCCTCTTCCTCTTCTTCTACTTCTTCTTCTTCTTCTTTCTCTTCTTCTTCTTCTTCTTCTTCTTCTTCTTCTTCTGCCCTTTAGTCCACTGGGAGAGGGAGAAATATTTATCTTGGTCCACTCTTTCCGTTCCATGGATCCTTTTATAAATGTCTATCATTGCTCCCCTTTGTTGTCTCTTTTCTACACTGAAAAGTCCCAAACTCATCAGCCTTTTTCCCCACCCCAGAGTCTCTAATCATCTTGGTTGCCCTCATCTGTACTTTATCTAGCTCTGCCATGTCTTTCTGGAGATACAGTGACCAGAGCTTTACACAGTAAAGGAGTCTCCTTACCCGAAGGAGCCTCAAAGTGGCTGACAATCACATTCCCTTCCTCTTCCCGCAACAGACACCCAATGAGGTAGGTGGGTCTGAGAGAGCCCTGACAGGACTGCTCTGTGAGAACAGCACTATCAGGGCTGTGATGAGCCCAAGATTATGCAGCTGGCTGCATGTGGAGGAGTGGGGAATCTAACCTGGCTCGCCAGATTAGAAGCAGCTGCTCTTAACTGCTACACCAACCTGGCATTCTTAACTACTACACTAAGTAAACATCACGGGGGGTGAAAAGAAAAGTGCCTGCCATTTTCCTCTGTACCCTTTTCCGCTAGAACCTTGAGAGTCTTTGGAGTTGGATTCAGGCAAAATCTTGCGGTGCTGAAATGGAACTTCCTTTCCTTTCCCCAACCACGGCAATTCATCAATCCACACAAAATGCAGGGAAGGGCAGAGGGCGCCCTGAGGAATGATATGAGGATGACCTGAAGACAAGTTTTCAAAAATGGTCTTTTTATATTTAAGTCTGGACCCATCCTCTGAAATTCTTTCTGCTGCTGTTCGGTTCAAGGCTAGGCTAAGGTCACCAGATTGTCCCACTTTTGGAGGGACATCTGGGGGCACCTGGCAAATTGTACTTACGTTGAAATTATAAAATATATATATATTCCAATACTATTTTTGTGTTCCATGCGTTCTATGAAACTTTTTGTTGCTCCATGTAGACCAAATTTTTAATCAATGTTGTCCCCGATCAATGGCGTCCCGCTTTACCAATGTTAAAATCTGGTCAACTTAGGTTAGGCCAGCTCCTCACAGACCATCCCAGTGGAGCCAGCAGCCAACCCTAATTCTGCTAGCGATGGGTAACATAAACATGAAGTTGAACTCAATCCACAATCATCTGAGGCAGCGTTTGAGGAATGGGATGGCATGTTTCTTCTTGAGAAGGTTTCTGCACTCTGTACCAGTCATGGGGTCCTTGTCCGGGACCTGTTCAAGGAGTATGCGCAGAAGAATGAGCAAATTTGCCAGAGGAATGGTATCACATAGGAAAGATCTCCAAGTCTCTATTTGCCTGAATTCATGACCCCCATACCTGGTTATTCTCCCCCCGGCAAGTGACAGCCTCATAACTTACTCCTGACAAATTATTTCTAAAACCCAAGCAAGCAACTCACTCGCGGTAGACAAATATGAATCGCTGTCATCTTCTGATGTATCTTTCTTGGACAAGTTTTCAAAAATGGTCTTTTTATGCTTCCCAACCGCTTGAGTGGAAAATGCCTATTTCCCCTCTCCCCTTCTTCTTTCCCCCCTCTGAAAGTTTCTGCCTGCATTTTGAACTTTGCACAGAGAAAGAAGTTGCACTTTATACTTCTGGTTAAATTTAGATCAAGGCTGCTTTTCAAAACTTCTCTGCTCTCGGGTTTCTCACAAGGTGATAACATTCGCTTGACATCTCCTGCCTTCCTTCTCCCTCTCCCCTTTCCCTTATATTTTAGTTAGATGTGAGGAAGATCCATTTCAAGGCGACCCGCCTTTGTGGCGTTCTTTCTCAGTGTGCATTGTTAAGGCGCACAAAGCATGCACGGCCTGCCTCTTCACCAAAGGACACCTTTGAAAAAGTTTAGCGCTGGCGTGATCTTCTTCAAGCTGAATTCTCTGCAGTATTCTGGGGGGGAAAGGTGTTAGAGACAAAACACACAATCCCTAATGCCTTCAAAACGACAAGGGGCTGGAAGATGTGCAGGTTTAGACACAGGCGAGAGTTCAGCCAAATGTTGGGTCAATCACATGCCAAGGGAAGAATCCGCTTTTTAATTGTCATTTATTTGCATTAGCATTCATAGTGTTCCTTTCTTACTGAAGGCGGTGAGCCGATCTAATCGACAGGACGAGACCTTCAGTTTGAGTTGACGGTCGTGTTTCAAAGATTTCTATTAGACCAGCTTTAGACCAGTAACCTGAGGGTTATGCCATAGCCCCAAAGGGGTTAATCAAATTGGGAAGGGTGGGACAGGGTTGCATATAAATGCAACAGGCCTTGCATGCCACTTCCATATGGACTACAGCAGGTAGGAGTCTGGCGAGGAGTGAGAGGGAGGCCCAGACAATATGGCAGCAATATGCTTACCTCGTTTCCAACAAGATCCGGAAATGATGTCATCATGTTACAACGTGAGGGCAGTTCTGTGGTTTTGGGGCAAAGACTCTATGGTAAACTTAGCTTCTACCATAGAGTTTTTGGCTAGAGATGAGAGTGCCGCCTTGATGTCAACAACAACAGGCAAGGGACCAAGCCCTATGAAGATAGGTTGAGGGACTTGGGAATGTTCAGCCTGGAGAAAAGGAGGCTGAGAGGGGACATGATAGCCCTCTTTAAGTATTTGAAAGGTTGTCACTTGGAGGAGGGCAGGATGCTGTTTCCATTGGCTGCAGAGGAGAGGACACACAGTAATGGGTTTAAACTACAAGTACAACGATATAGGCTAGATATCAGGAAAAAAATTTCACAGAGTAGTTCAGCAGTGGAATAGGAGGTGGTGAGCTCCCCCTCACTGGCAGTCTTCAAGCAAAGGTTGGATACACACTTTTCTTGGATGCTTTAGGATGCTTTGGGCTGATCCTGCATTGAGCAGGGGGTTGGACTAGATGGCCTGTATGGACCCTTCCAACTCTATGATTCTATGATTCTGTCATTCTATGATTCTAACCTGATGCCATCACTTCTGGGTTATGTTGGAAGTGAGGTAGATGCACCACTGCAACATTGACTGGTTCTCACTCTTTTTCTGGGTAAATCCCCCTGCCAGTCAGCAGCGCAGCACTAGGGCCTGGCAGCAGGAGAGCCCAACCTCCACCAGGGGATCTGGCATCCTGATTTCTAACATTCTTCTCCAGGCTTGGAGATGGGGCCATCAGTATGTTATAGTTGAAAGGATGTTCTCACCATGTTCTTCTGTTCCATTATATTGTTCTATTGTTATGATTGTATTGTTGCTGTTCATAATTACCGAGTAGTCTGTATTGGTTTCCTATTTTATGTAAATTGCCCTGAGCCTCAGGGTAGAGGGATGGATGGATGGATGGATGGATGGATGGATAGAAGGGTGGGTGGATGGATGGATGGATGGAAGGATGGATGGATGGACAGATGGACAGATAGATAAATTAAATATTGTGCTTTCCAGAAGTGAGCTGGGAAGCACATATTTGTGAGCCCTTGTTGGGGATTAATTTACCCAGTAAGGAAGCAACCACCCAGAAGGCCTTTGTTTCTTAGAGCCTCTCACCTCCCTTCATCCTTTGGAGGGGCGTGCTTAGAAGATTTTTAAACAACATGGAGTATATTGAGAGGAAAAAATATTTAAGCTCCTTCATGAACAGGAGACCGTCACAGTTGGCTGACTCCCATTAATAAGCTTCACTTACGGCTTCATTCTCATACTGTTTTGAAACTTTCATATCACAGAAACAAATTTTTGTTTTTAGAGTTGGAAGGGGCTTCCAGGGTCATATAGTCCAACTACATGCCCACCCACAGTGACCCCCTATTCCACACCCAGATGATGTCCCCACCCCCCAAAAGACCAGGATCCCTGGTCAGTCTGGTCTGGAGAATATTCGACCAAACTGACCAGGGATTCTGGGCCCATTCCGCACACCTAGGATAATGCACTTTGAATGTGCTTTGGCAGCTGGATTCTCCTGTGCAGAACAGAAAATCTACTTCTATAGTGCGTTGAAAGTGCATTATCTATTGTGTGCAGAATAGGCCCTGGCCTCAGATAGATGTTTCTAATGAGTGAGCATCTAGCATCTAGGGGCTGATCTTCTTGTAAATAACAGAAAACTAATTATCCGTTTCCCGTTTTGCTTTCTTTACAAGGAGCCGGCCGCAGGAAAGCTAGGCCTATGCGTGAGGTCGGGCTTTGTGGTTGACATAAAAAGCCACGCATAAATTCAAGTGAGCGGAAGACATGTTCGCATGGCGGCATTTGTGAGACGGTCTTGTAACCGTTGGCGTCTCATCGTCTCGATGGCAGACTGACACTGTAAATTTTGCAAGGGAATTCATGGCTGGCAGATGCCACCAAACCATTCCCACAACACCAGGCACCATGTGAGGATGACTCATTCCTTTCATCAGATTCAGGGCACCCTAACCCTTTCTTGCGTCCGCAAAAAGAGTATGGCTATTTATAATTTCTGCTTAAAGTGGAGAGAAAGAAAATCGTTTTGTTTTTTTTAAGAAAAGTTGGTTTCTATGCCCCACTTTTCACTACCCAAAGGAGTCTCAAAGCAGCTTACATTCTCCTTCCCGTCCTCTCCCCACAACAGACACCCTGTGAGGTAGATGGGGCTGAGAGATGCAGTGTTCCCCAACCCCCAGGCCGGGGACTGGTACTGGGCCATGGAGCCCTCGGTACCGGGCCACGGAGAGGGCATGCCTCCCTCCATCCGTGGAGCAGTGCTCACTAGGGAGGGAGAGGCGCAGACGCCAACGGGCACAAACATGCAGGCGTGGAGCTGCTGCACCTGTGCATTTGTGCATGCCGGCATGCCGGCGCCCGCACCTCCCTCTCCCCCCCCTGCTCCCCGGCCCAAAAATGTTTGGGGACCACTGAAGAGAACTGCTCTTCTAGAACAAGCCTCTAAAAGAACTGTGGCTAGCCCAACAGGCCTCATGAGTCTCAAACTGCTTATCTTCCCTTTCCTCTCTTCACAGCAGGCATCTTGTGAGGGAGGTGGGGCTGAGAGAGTCCTGAGAGAACTGGAACTGGCTCAAGGTGCACCCAGCTGGTTTCCCGTGAAGAAGTGGGGAATCAAACCCAGTTCTCCAGTTTAGAGTCCACTGTTCTTATCCACAACACCACGCTGGCTGTATGTGAAGATTCTGTGAGAAGATTCCCATCATGATCCTGGCTCCAGAGAGCCAGTTTGGTGTAGTGGTTAGGAGTGCGGACTTCTAATCTGGCATGCCAGGTTCGATTCTGCACTCCCCCACATGCAGCCAGCTGGGTGACCTTGGGCTCGCCACGGCACTGATAAAACTGTTCTGACCGAGCAGGAATATCAGGGCTCTCTCAGCCTCACCCACCCCACAGGGTGTCTGTTGTGGGGAGAGGAATGGGAAGGCGACTGTAAGCCACTTTGAGCCTCCTTTGAGCGGCATATAAGAACCAGCTCTTCTTCTTCTTCTGTGGATTTTTCCACCATCTGAGTACAGTGTGAAAACCCTTCGCAAACAACTCCTATGCAGAGAGTGCTCTAAATTTCGGGGTGACCCTACTTCTTGCAGTTAGGTTCAGGAGTATCGGCACATTGCTATGTCTAAGGTGAGAAAAACCAAATGGTCCTTTTCTAAAGGTGCCACTAAAACCAATGACCCAGATATAAAGAGGTATGAAAAGAAAGAAAAGAAAGAAAAGTTGCTCATCTCCACTCAGAGGAAACAGAAGAGACTGTGTGCTTGATAGTCAGGTATGTTGAACGGGTATTCTGCAGGACTTTGGGACACAGGAAACCTTGAGTTTTGTCAAAAGGTGGACCAGTGGCAGTTCAGAAAACATTATGCAAGAATGATTGCTTTGTGGCCATTGCAGATACACCTGTACAAACATTCTGGGACAAGCTGCAGGAACTGGATTTGCATCGGGGCTTTGCAAATTGGCTTCTCTTGAATTGGTACTGAGCATGTTTTTCTAAATTTAATCTCCAGCTTCGCAGATATAAAGAACACCACATTTTCCTGCCCTTTTGAGACATCCAAAGCATGCTAGAAAAAGACTTGGGTTGCTACCAATTTTTGCATTTCAGTGAAGACAAGCTTTCATGACTTCTCTGTGCCTGCACGCTGCGGTATAACCCTCTGCCTCTCTGCCCCATTTTTGGCTCTCCAGAGGAACTGGTTGGCCATAGTGTGAGACAAGATGCTGAGCTAGATAGACCACTGGTCTGATCCAGCAGGATTCTTCTTTATGCTCTTAGGAAGACCATGGCCTCTATTTTGACCTGTAGGATGTCTGTAAATATTATGACAACTTGTTTCTTATTACATTGTTTACACAGGTCAAAGAATATAACAAACCACTAGTCTCCTCCTATGTCCTGATTGGCTATTCTGGAGACTTCTTATTCTTGCTCCTTTAAACTACTTGTTGAACGATATTGGCTAGATATTGGGGGGGGGGGAGTCATGATGCAAGTAGTTCAGCAATGGAATGGGCTGCCTCAGGAGGTGGGGAGCTCCCCCCTACTGGCAGTCTTCAAGCAGCAGCTGGACAGATACTTATCCTGGATGCTTGAGGCTGATCCTGCATTGAGCAGGGGGTGGGACTGGATGGCCTTCATGGCCCCTTCCAACTCTAGGATTCTATGAGTCTAGTTCAGCTGTAGAATGGGCTGCCTAAGGAGGTGGGGAACACCCCTTCACTGACAGTCTTCATGCAGTGGCTGGACAGATCCTTCTCCTGGATGCTTGAGGCTGATCCTGCACTGAGCAGGGGCTTGGACTAGATGGCTTTAATGCCCCATTCCCACTCTAGGATTCTATGAGTCTAGTTCAGTCATGGAATGGGCTGCCTAAGGAGGTGATGACCTCCCCCTCACTGGCATTCTTCAAGCAGCGGCTGGTGCCTGAGGCTGATCCTGCCTTGAGGCTGGTCTGCATAGCCTCTTCCAACTCTACGGTTCTAGATAACATCAGCAGAGCCCTGCTCCATTAAGCCAAATCTCCCTTCCATCATGAATCCAGATCCTAGTCTCACATGCTAACCCCTAGGACACCTTGGCTCTCGACCTATCCTTAGCCTCAAACTCTAGTTAGTATGAACCCACTCTTCCAGGTTTGAAGATATTCCAAGGTAACAATACAAATTTACTTTGGCCTATTCTGCACACTGTAGATAATGCACTTTCAATGCACTTTCGCAGTAGATTTTCCTGTTCCTCACAGGAAAATCCGGCTGCCCAAGCACATTGAAAGTGCATTATCCTATGTGTGCAGAATGGGTCCATGCAATTTTTAAAAAGAAATTCATCAGATGTACCTAAAAGGCTGGCCCGTGTGTGCATATGTGTACAACAACGTTTTCGCAGGCATAACTAAAATTAGCCATCTTATATCCTCAATGTTGGCCACTAGTCAACTAATCATGAATGAATCTATCCCAAACACTGTGTCCCTGGCATCCAGGGATGGGAAGAAACCACCCAGGCATTCAAGATAAGCTCTGCTAACAAGCGTGCGGGAGAGAAACTTCTCTTGAGAGCAGACGAACCCCATCCTCTCACAGGACTCAGGCCAGGTAAGCACCATCATGGAACAAAGATGGTGTGATGCAGGCCATGCCCCCTGCTCAACCGAACTTAATAAACACCCCCTGCATACCCACCGCATAGAATCCCCCTTCAAACCAGCAGGAAAGCTTCCCCACCCTGGCTTCAAAGACCAAGGGATTGCACAACGGTCTATTAAACTTCCACCCGGAAAGAAGAGGCCCTGTGTCTATTTTGTAGGATACTGCTCAGACGAAAATGAAAGAGATCTGTTTTTTACCTTGAAGCTGAGTTACGCTCCCCATCTTCCCTTGCTGACGGCATTCTAACACACAGTCCCCGTCTCCCTCTAATCTCCTAAAATCTCCTACTAGGAAAGGCCTGGACAATTTGGCAACACAAGAAAGTCCTTTTCCTCTGGTCCACGTCTGCACCGCGCTTTTTAAGCATCTGTTTGTTTCCCAGAGAATCAGATCAGCTCGTGGGGGAGGGGGAGCTGGGAAGGAGGGGGGGTATTATCTCTCATTTATTATCATATGAATGCATTTTGCATCAGAGCAGAAGCCACCTTCTGCTTTTCCGCCTTGGATTGTTGTGCTGGCCTCACTACCCCCGACGTCCTACATGCTTCTTCAGTGGCCGCGCATAACAAGTGTGTTTCATGTCCTCCCTTCAAAACCAGACCCTGTGTTTTTAAGACTGGCGATGTCAGGAAATCGCTAGTTACCGGCCAACTCTCGGTTCTTTGAAACATCACGCTTAAGAACATCAGAGGAGCCCTGCTCCATTAAGCCAAAGCTCCCTCTGGGCCCGCATCTAGCAATTAGTACACAGAGATTAGAACAGGACTGTCTTTCCTAAGTGGGAGATTTCTATTCTCACCCAAACATATACCCTTAAAAGTATTGCTGAAGCTTTTTTTCTCCATGCGATTTTTTTCTTTTTTCATTAACTCTGCCCGGCTCCAGCTTCTGAGCTGGGGATGTTACAGATTTGCTAGAAGCAACGTTTTTATTTGAAAATCTATTTTGTGCCTTAGACATCAGTGAAGCTGCTATATATAAAGCAAGGCCATTGTTCTAGCAAGGTCTGTATTGTCTTCTGGGACTTCCAGTGGCTTTTCAAAACCTTGGGGAGAGGTCTTTCCCATCACCTCTTGCCTGGTCCTTTTATCTGGAGATGCTGGGGATCGAACCTGGGACCTTCTGCATGTCCCACAGAGGCTCCCCGACTGAGCTAAGGCTCTTCCCTTTATCTTGATCAAGCATAAGAATCTTTACTTCTAATACTGTTTCCTCATTCCTAGCATCACGTTAGTCCATTCAATTTATGCCTCTTTAACATGTTTTATGTCATTTTACATCATGGCAGATCACATGGTGTCTTGTGTGTAAACTGGCCAGAGCTGTAAAGAATGGGCGGTATAAAAATCCAAAATGGATGGATAGATGGATGGATGGATGGATGGGTGGGTGGGTGGGTGTGTGGGTGGGTGGATGGATGGATGGATGGATGGATGGATGGATGGATGGATGGATGGATGGATGGATGGATGGATGGATGGATAGATAGATAGATAGATAGATAGATAGATAGATAGATAGATAGATAGATAGATAGATAGATAGATAGATAGCGGTTGCAAAACAAAAACCATAACCCATGAATCAATGGTGAATGCCAGTCATGAAAATGGCCAGACTCCCAACACCGACTTGTGAAAATGAACAGAAATGAAAAGTGGATAGTGCTATAGAATCATAGAGTTGGAAGGGGCCCCACAGGCCATCAAGTCCAATCCCCTGCTCCTTCTGAAGCATTGCATGCTAGAATAATAGAATCATAGAGTTGGAAGAGTGCATGCAGGCTACCTAGTCCCCTGCTGAAGGCAGGATCAGCCTCAAGCATCCAGGAAAAGTATCTGTCCAGCTGCTGCTTGAAGACTGCAAGTGATAGTGAGCTCCTTAGGCAGCCCATTCCACTGCTGGACTACTCTATGAATTTTTCACCTGATATGTAGCCAATGTTGTCCTCCATGTAGTTTAAACCCATTAGTGCAGGTCCTATCCTATGTTTCCCAGAAGAACCTTTCCTGTCCTCCTCTAAGTGACAACATTTCCAATACTTATGGAGAACAATCATGTCCCCTCTCAATCTCCTCTTCTCCAGGCTGAACATTCCCAAGTCCCTCAACCTATCTTCATAGGGCTTGGTCCCCAGGCCCCGGATCATCCTCGTCGCTCTCCTCTGTACCCTTTCAATTTTATCTACGTCCTTCTTGAAGTGAGGCCTCCAGAACTGCACACATGACTCCAGGTGTGGTCTGACCAGTGCCGTATACAATGGGACTATGACATCTTGTGATTTTGATGTGATGCCTCTGTTGATACAGCCCAAGACTGCATTCACCTTCTTTCCTGCCGCATCATACTGCCTGCTCATATTTCTCTTCCAGTCCAGAAGTACCCCAAGATCACGTCCACACACACTGCTAACCAGAAGGGTATTTCCCAGCAAGTATGCAATGGGATGGGATGGATGCTGACCACATCCATTTCCTAAAATGCTTCATGTCCCCTTGGGCCTGGCATGATTTATTTATTTAATTCATTTTTACCCAGCCTTCTTCCCCACCGGAGACAAGAAACGACTTGCACTGTTCTCTTCTCCTCCGTTCTATCCTCCCAGCAACCCTGCGGGGTAGGTTAGGATAAACAACTATGACAAGTCCGCTTAGGTGGTTGCCTGCATATCTGTGACTTGAAAAAGCGGAAGACCCACCAACAGAGAAGCAGGGACTGAAGAAAATCAAGATGGCGGGGGCATCAAGAAAAGCTGAGTTCTTCCAAAGTGTGTCGCATTCCAGGCAAGGCTGTGTTTCCAATCCTGTCCCCTCAATATACCAGGGTTTTTTCCGAGGGTGGTGAAAGCCTGTATTTACGATACCCATTCCCAGGTAGAACGAAATGCCATATCACAAGGCTTAAAGAGACTCTGCGGAGTGGGGGGTTGAGTTATACCCGCCCTGAGTTCCTTTTAGTGGGGCCGTGCTTTAAAGTACCCCAAAGGCCAGCAGTAAGAGCGTAATTGCTCTGCAGAGCAGGACGGACATTATGGAGCCTGCTGTCGATTTTCAGCAGCTTGCCGAAGTGAGCCAGAGCTTGCCGTGAGGTCACCAGGTGGAAACAAGTGCGTAGTTCTGCAGCTGCGGGCTTAGGTTCCCACCGGACCCTTGACCCATTCCCTTGTCCCGCACTTCACACTTGCATATGTCAAAACAGGATTTTAACGTCTGTTTTGTGCAGGCAGTTCCTGCTCCCCAATGAAAGCCTGCTGGGATTTTCTAGCTGTGTCCCTTAAGGAAGGCCACTGAAGAAGGTGTTTCAAGCCAAGAACCGGCCACCCTACCCCAAGAAGGATCTTTCATTGTGTTTCTAATCTGTTTTGATTTGTTACCACTGCCAGATGACAGGTTCTGATGGACCTTTGGTGGTGAGCAAAAAGTATGAAGGGGGTCGCCCTAAGGCAGAAGGATGGTTTGTTGTCACTGTTTTTTAATAACTGGATTTTCCCCCCTGTGGTGTTAACGTCTATGTTGATATCTTGGCTGGTTTTTGTAAACTTCCTAGAGCAGTAGTTCTCAATTTGGGGGTAAAAGGACAGTTTCACAGGGGTCGCGGCAGGGCAAGCTGCTTGGCTGGGGGGAGGGCACAACAGCCTTGCAGGGTAGATCGCAATAGAGCGCTCATCTGTCTGGAGCAGCGGAAAAGAGTGAGATGGGCATGGTGGGGCAAGAGGCAGAACTCAACTGAGAAACCCCAGGAAAAAAAATTATATACAATCATGAACACTGGATCTTCACGCGATTGGTCAGTTTTGGTTTAATTTCTGTGAGAGAACACTTGCATAATTTTACAGTTGGGGGTCTCCACAGCATGAGGAACCGTATTAAAAGGTCGTGGCATTAGGAAGGTGGAGAACCACTAGCCTAGAGTGTCCATAGGTGGTGGGAAAACATGGCTACCAGTGCTTTGATAAATTCAAAGAGATATAAGTAGGGGCTGATACGCTTTCTTAAAATTACCTAAGCCCTGCCTCTCCCATGAGCTGTGATCTTTACAAATGACTCCCTCAGCAAGCTATTTTTTTAACAAAATGTAAAGCTCCGAGGGAATTAAAATCAAAGGCAGCACCCCAGTCCTTCACTCAAAAGGTATCCATGCGACGTGACTCGCACACTGAATAAAGAATTAAATGGCCAGCCGTACGTCTGGACTGCAGGCTTCACATTTCTGCACCGGGAGGAAAACGATACAGTTTTATTTGCAATGCTCTCCCCCCCTTGCCCCCACAGCAGTCCTTGAACAAACCGCTTGTCCGCACATGGAGCCCAACAGTTTTTTCCCGGTGTCACACGGAGCAATTTTGTCCTACTCCCTTTGCTGCGGAATGTATTTCATACTGTTAAATAAAAGCTGACAGAACATACAGCAGAGGTAAAATTGAGTTTATTCACAGGAATCAATTCGTCTTCGGGGAGGGGGGGGGATAGAACCTGCCTTCAGAAGGATTTCGAGTATCTAGAAGGTGACAGCATTTTGGCGCTGAGAGTCGTCCCCCGAGGTCACTACAGAGACGGCTGTGGAGGTGGTTACCGGTCGAGGCATCAGTGCTCTCTAAACATGGATTAAAGTCCTAATTCCTCCAGTCAGGTTTTGGGGTCAGGCCAAGTGATTCCGAAGCACAGCTGAAAATATGTCAGGCGAGAATTCCGTTTTGGTGTTCGGACATCTGCAGCAATTTGGGTCTTTCTCTGGGAAAAAAAAAATTATTTCCTCATGCGTGCTACGCCGATTCAACTTTAACACTTCGAACTGAAAGCACCTTATCGCACTGAAAGACTCGGGGAAGAGAGACAAAAAGCAGGAGGCTTTTATTTTTCCCTTTTTCTTTTCTTCTTTTGTATTTTTTTTTTAATGCATACACTCCGCAATGCCAGCAGAAGACGTGTTTTTGAAGGCCAGATAGGAAAATTCGACACATACTTTTGGCCGTAGTTATTTTATTTTAAGACAATGTTATTTATAAAACATGACATTTACAGAGACAATGAGAATCAAAACATGACAGAAAGGCTGGAATTAGCCTGTTTACTTGGCAGCATTGTGAGCACTATGAGGCCAGAATGGAGGATGGGTTGGATCCATTAACTTGAGATAAATGCCAACATCCATTTCAGGGGAATCCAGTTTCGGTCGTCTTCAGGTTCGTCTGAGGCATTGGTTCAAAGGACTGGTTCACGTATGACACCAGTGGAGCATCTCCCTTCCTGTATGGAACACCGTCAAAGGAAAATACAGCCAATTGGCAGTTTAGTGTGACATCCATGTACAGTATACGCATTAAGGATGCACATTCAAGAAGTTACTAACCAAGATGTGATCCAAACAGTTCTTATGAATGCTCTAAATCCCAAGTTGGCCTCTTAAATTGTTCCAGCTGATCTGGCCGTGTGGATCCATACCACAGTCACTTTGAGGCTGGACTACTGCGATGAGCTCTACGTGGGACTGACCTTGATGACAATGTGAACTAGATGACCTGTCTGGCCCCCTCCAACTCTATGAATCTAGGAGCCACTGCTCCGATTGGCCTTGACATCTCAGAAAGGAGTCTGTAAACACCTTATTTCGAGCACCCAGATGAGAAGATGGTTGTTTTTAAATGGCAAGCCAACCAATTTTTTTTTTCAAGAAGGTCAGACATCATGTGGGGAGAAGGAATCCTTTTGGGCAGGATTAAAACAAGCAGAAAGGTGCCGATTGTTCACCTGCCAAAAATGTTACTTGATAAAAGGATTATACTGGAGCTGGTTTGATTCCAGATTCCACTTTGGGAAGAAAGATTTCCCACTTTATACTTCCCTTCCCTTTTTCGTAAAGAGAAAGTGTTTCGGTTTAAGTATCCAAACGTAGCACGCTCCGTCCTAATTCAGATGGAGTTAATCAGCTCAGCCCAGCCCTTTATCGAATACCCTCTGCATTCTGTGTGATAGACTTTAAACTTGATTTCTAGGCAAAATTAGGCCGACTGAAATGAGTAGCCCAAGCAGGGAGCCAGACCCACTTTCTGAAGTCAAAGGGATATCCAGTTCAAGTGAACTGGAAAACCTGGACTGGAAGGAGCTCAGCGACTGGCATGCTGACCACACCCAGGCTCAAGTACCTGTAACAGGGAGGGAACCAGATCTCCACTGGCAGGCAGGCATGTTCCTAAGATCCTCTTCCTGGTCAACCTGAAATGAAAAACAAAGACAGCTCAACAGCGTGGCTCAGAGGCAGCAGAGCATCTGCTTGGCTGCAGGTTCCATGTTCAATCCCTGGCATCTCCAATTAGACTGATCAGGCAGGAGGTGAGATGAAAGCCTTCTCCCTGATTTCCTGGAGAGCTGCTGCCAGCCTGAGTAGACAATACTGACCTTGATAGATTAGTGTTCTGAATCAGTCTAAACACATAAGAGATCATCCCTGAAGGGATCGAACCAGAGATCCAGCTCCAGGCTCCCACAGTAGCCAGGCAGTTCTTCTGGAGGTCCACCAAAAGGGTAATGAGTAGGGTTTCTCAACCAGGATTTTGTGAAGGTTTCTTGACAGCCCTGGAAGAGTTTCCCGAATGGGTGGGAGTTAATTAATTTGAATATATACTATGATGATGATGATGATGATGATGATGAAATTTCTTACCCACCTCCCCCCACAGTCCCAAACCCAGCCCCTCCCTTGTCCCGCAACAAAAGAATCCCCAGAAATCCAGATTTCGCCTTTTCAAGTGGGGTCTAAAGGGGTCTAATTTGGGGCTGCCTAACTGACATGTACCCTCTCCCACCACTCCATTAAGCAAACTTGGAAGCCTTCCTCCAGCCTACGGAACATCCCTCTAACTCAAGCGGCATTCCCTCTAACAAAAGAGCCCTCTGTGTTGCGAAGAGGAGGCTCTGGGTACAATCTGTGCAAAGGGTAATGTGTGTAATTGGGGCAGCCAGAAAGACTTTATCACATACTTAGAAGGAGGGCCGAGGAGATGAACTTTGCTACCTGCTATTATCCTCTAGCACTAACTGCTCCTGTAAAACGGGATCCCTGAATCACCTGACTCCAAGCCTGGAATCCACGGCGAGCTAGCCAAGCGGCTCGATAACGCGGTGCGTGCCGATAATTGCCGCGGCGGCGTGCGCTTCCAATAACCTTTTCGTGGCCACGAGCTTTGGGTTAGCGTGATTTAATGATGTTTTTATCCCCTGCAACGGCGTCGAACAGATGCCTAAATGAGGCTCCGTGCTCATTGTTTCCTCGCCATTAGATCTTTATTTTTAATAAGGTGTTTTCCAGACGCCAAGCCATTAGAGCAAACACGGCAGGCGCTTTGAAGGGGGCTGACAGCTTGCGAACCGGCCGCGAGAAGGGGGGAGGTACGTGAAAGGAGGGGAGGGGAACGATTCATTTGAAGACGTGAGAATAACTCAAGGCGGGGAGGAAAATAAAAGTTGGTTTCGTCCCTGTTAGCCACTGGGAGGCAAGGGGACGGTGGCTGAAGCGAGGGCCAAGGGGATCTCCGGTGTGGAGTCGTACGGATGGTCAGACCTGACATGGTTTGCTCTCTGTTTCTATGGGGGAAGACAAGCTGAGGTTCACTGGTAGAGCATCTGCTTAGTGATCGATTGAATTTTTCGGTCCTGGCCCCTACCTGGTGCAATGAGCTCCCGGGACAGTGTAGGGCCCTGATGGAGCTGGGTGGCCTCACACCTGTCACTGTTCTCTCCGAGCTCGCAGAGGGTTTGTTGCGGGGAGAGGAAGGGAAGGCGAATGCAAGCCGCTTTACGACTCCTTCAGGTAGAGAGAAGTGGCATATAAGTACCAACTCTTCTTCTTCAGGAATATCAGGGCTGTCTCAGCCTCACCCACCTCACAGGGTATCTGTTGTGGGGAGAGGAAGGGAAGGGGATTGTAAGCTGCTTTGAGACTCCTCTGAGTAGAAAAAAGCAGGGTACATAAAAACATCTCTTCCTCAACAGTCTGATCCAGTATTAGGCAGATTCAGGTGTCCAAGCAATGGGGACTCTAGATCAGGCTTTCCCAACCAGGGTTTCATGACGGCCCTGGAAGGGTTTCCCAAATGGGTGAGAATTCATTAATTGCTTATATATATGGTGTGGGTGGGAATTAATTAATGTTTTATATTTTTTTCTTATTTTGGGCATTGTTTTTGTTGTTAGGTGCGAAGTCGTGTCCGACCCATCGCGACCCCATGGACAATGATCCTCCAGGCCTTCCTGTCCTCTACCATTCCCCGGAGTCCATTTAAGTTTGCACCAACTGCTTCAGTGACTCCATCCAGCCACCTCATTCTCTGTCGTCCCCTTCTTCTTTTGCCCTCGATCGCTCCCAGCATTAGGCTCTTCTCCAGGGAGTCCTTCCTTCTCATGAGGTGGCCAAAGTACTTGAGTTTCATCTTCAGGATCTGGCCTTCTAAGGAGCAGTCAGGGCTGATCTCCTCTAGGACTGACCGGTTTGTTCGCCTTGCAGTCCAAGGGACTCGCAAGAGTCTTCTCCAGCACCAGAGTTCAAAAGCCTCAATTCTTTGACGCTCGGCCTTCCTTATGGTCCAACTTTCGCAGCCATACATTGCAACTGGGAATACCATAGCCTTGACTAGATGCACTTTTGTTGGCAGGGTGATGTCTCTGCTTTTTAGGCTGCTGTCTAGATTTGCCTTAGCTTTCCTCTCTAGGAGCAATTTTGGGCATTAATTAATTAATTAATAATTTAATGATGGGTGGGAGTTACTTAATGTTTTATATTTTTAATTTATTTTTTCTTATTTTGGGCTTTGCCCAGATGCGAGCGGGCAAACCCGTTTTTTTTTTTTGCGGTGGCTGATTCCAAGAGGGCCTGAGGACGGAAAGCCCCTCCCGCTTGCCAATTTGCTGTCAGCGATTTTCTCACCGAGACGCTCCCGCGAAACATCAGAAGATCCTCAGGGTTCCCAAAACCACTGGTTTGCTCAATCTCTCTCCCGCCAGGACTTCATCCGATAACCAAAAGAAATCGAATCACCGCCCCACAGTGGGTTTTCCTATTTTCCTCTCGCTCCGTGTAGCGGTTCAGGGGCATGCCCCGCTTGAAAGGACCAGACCCAAAGCAGCTATCTGATATTTAATGTTTTTAATGTAATCATCTCTCACCCCCCCCCCTCCATGGATAAATCAATGTTTGTGAAATTAACTCATGTCCTCTATTCATTGCCGGGCCGCCGACAAGGAATTTGCTCCCTCCACGGTGTGTATTCCCACAGGAGTGACCTAGAAACAGTTCTCTGTAAATGGCGACGAGATAATTCAATCTTCATGCTGTGTGATGGTTTTGAGCGGTTACTGCCGCTTGGCAGTAACCGCTTGGCTCCTCGTTCTGGAAGGGGCTTCGTAGGATTTTTTCCTCCCTTCCACCCTGTGCTATTCTTGCTTAATTATTGAAGCAATTAAGGAGCACGCAAGCAAGAGACAATCAGCTGTGATGGTGTTCTTGTGATGAAGAAAAGGGCTCTGGAAGCGGGACAGGAGCCCAGGAAACAGGGATTATGGAATCATAGAGTTGGAAGGGACCTCCTGGGTCATCTAGTCCAACCCCCTGCACTATGCAGGACACTCACAACCCTCTCGCTCATCCACTGTCACCTGCCACCCCCTTGAGCCTTCACAGAATCAGCCTCTCCGTCTGATGGCTATCCAACCTCTGTTTAAAAATCTCCAAAGATGGAGAACCCACCACCTCCCGAGGAAGCCTCTTCCACTGAGAAACCTCTCTAAGTATCAGGATTGTCTTCCGGATGTTTAGGCGGAATTTCTTTTGAATTAATTTCATCCCATTAGTTCTGGTATGGAACCCCTCCAGGGCAAGAGAGAACAACTCTGCTCCATCCTCTATATCAGGGGTATTCAACCTGTGGTCCTCCAGATGTTCATGGACTACAATTCCCATGAGCCCATGCCAGTGTTTGCTGGCAGGGGCTCATGGGAATTGTAGTCCATGAACATCTGGAGGACCACAGGTTGACTACCCCTGTACTAGACCAGCTCCTAGTGGAAGAAGTCTCAGCCTCTCTCTGAACTGTCTGAACGAGGTGGGATGGGATAGATTATTGGTGTTTTTGACCACTTGCTTGTTTTATTTGTAAATTGGGGTTTTATGGGGTTTTATTGTATTTTAATGTTTTATTCTGTGAACCGCCGCGGGTTCCTAGGAAATGCGGCGGTATATAAATCTAAATAAATAAATAAACCTCCAGTTCTCCAGACTGAGCATACTCAATGTTCCTCAATCTTTTCTCACAAGATTAAGTCTCCAGATGGTTTAACTATTGACACTTAGTTGTAACCAAGGTGTTGGCTTTGTCTTTTAATGCCTCTAATGGCTTGAGCTTGGGGTATCTGGAAGACTGCCTTTTTCCCACACTTTCCTGCCCATGAACAAGAATCATAGAAAGAGGCTCTCCTGCATCCTGAGTGTCCCACCAATCAAAGAAGCCCATATGTTGAGCATGCAAGAGAGGGTCTTTTTGGTGGCAGCCCCACAACTACAGAAAAACCTCCCCAGATTAGAGGGCACCACTCTTAACCACAACACCCCGCTGGCTCTCATTGGTTGAATGTCATCAGAACTTTTTATTCGGCGTGTGATGGCAGCTTTGTGCCTCCCGACTGTACGCTGGCCGTTTCATGCTCACGATCACCGTACAAGAGAAGAAGCAGCCGGAATTTTGCATATAGCCACAGAAGTCATGGCCATCTGGCCACAGGGCCAGCATCTGCTGCATGGGATGGTTTGATGATACCAAAACGGCACTTCCTGCGTACTGAGCTGCAATGAAAAAGCAGGTGGGAGGCCCAAAATTCCCATCACACAGTTGACGCAAAGCCCTTACATCACCCACAAGAGGACTTGAGGACTTTGTAACAGAGAGAGAGACCCCATGATTCAAGGAAGAGGTTTGGACTTCGGCAATCCTAAAGCTGACCTCTTGGACCCCTAGCAGAGCCCCGTAGCCAGTCCGGGAATTGCTTTGTTAAAATAAGTCTACGGAAATGTCAAGTTACCTTTTTGGAGTGTACACGCTCGAGAGGTGGGGCCCGGGGAGGGCAACACAACCTTCATCTACAAACCTCCAGAAGCTTGTCTTTGGACAATTAGAATTCTTTTCCATCCCGAAAACGCAGCTGGGCCTGAGCTACTGCTGTGAAATAAATGAGTTTCGGATTGATTTGGAAGTTCATTTCTGGTGGGCAAGGAACACAATGAGGAACCTTTACAGGCGAAGAATCGAGGGGTGCACAACGCCAGGCAGGTTGCTAGGCACGATGATATCGCCTTTCAATCGGAGAGGAGCAAGGATCGCTGTTCTCGTTGCGGTTGCCCAGGACTGCGGTTGCACAATAGCCGGAAAGGCTATTTCAGGACATCTGTTGGGTTTCCCAGTGGCACGAATTGTCTCCCAGCCTTCTTTTCTTAACCCTTTTACACATTTAAGGTTATGGCTTCTAACCAACATGCTTTGCTCTTCTCCGCTTGAAATTGATGCATCCGTTAGGAACATACTTGGAAAACAGAGAAGATGTTTTTAGGCAGCAGGATTGATGGGCAGCGGGGGGGGAGGGGGGATATTTGTGGCTTCTCCGGAAGCTCAAAAAAGGCAAAAAAATCTAGAGAAGACTAGGGCCCATTCTGCACACATTAATTAATGCACTTTCCGTGCACTTCAGAAGTAGATTGTCCTGTTCTGCACAGGAAAATCCAGCTGCAAAAGGACAATGAAAGTGCATTATCCTACACATGCGGAATGAGCTCAGGAAGGTAACAAACAGAACACATTTAAAGATCCTATTCATTAACATTCAATTCGACTCTTCGTTTGGCTGCTTCCCAGAATTTGGTGATGTGACCCCCAGGATTAAACGGTATTGTTCCTTCTACCCCCAAGGATTTTCATAGGCCGGGGCTCAGGGGCAGAGCGTGCTTGGAATACTGGAGGTCCCAGGTTCCCTCCCCAACATCTACAGTTAAAAGGATCAGGCAGTAGGTGATATGAATGTCCTCTGTCTGAGACCCGGGAAAGCTGTACAGTCAGAATAGGCAGTTCTTACCTGGATGGACAAATGGCCCCTACCTGGTGGAATGAGCTCCCGGAAGACCTAAGGGCCCTGTACCAACTTAGTTCCACAGCGCATTCAAGAGGGGGCTCTTCCACCAGGTGTTTGGTTGAGGCCAAGGCAAGTAAAATCATGTTTACTTGCTGTTGATTGTTGCTCTTATAGTCCTTTTATTGGGGTTTTAATGGGGTTTTAGTTGGACATTTGTGAACCTCCACTAGATAAACAAGCCCCTCTTCCAAGCACTGATCTTAAGGCATTGGGTTGATATGTACCTGTGGAGCCATGTTTTTTTTGGGGGGGGGGTGTTGGATGGCTTGGTTTCCGTTGCTAGATGCTTGATTTAACTGGATTATGGTACTATTGTGTTTTATTCTATTTTCTTTTTTATAAACTAACCACTGAGAGCAGTGGTATAATAAATCGAGCTTGGTGCAATGCTTTGAGCGTGGACTTCTAATCTGGTGAGCCGGGTTTTATTCCCTGCTCCCCCACATGCAGCCAGCTAGGTGACCTTGGGCTCACCATGACACTGATAAAGCTATTCTGACCGAGCAGGAATATCAGGGCTCCCTTAGCCTCACCTCCTTCACAGGATGTCTCTTGTGGGGAGAGGGAAGGGAAGGCGAATGTAAGCCACTTTGAGAATCCTTTGGGTAGAGAAAAGCATCATATAAGAACCAACTCTTCTTCTTCTTCAGTAATATCAGGGCTCTCTCAGCCTCACCTCCCTCACAGGGTGTCTGTTGTGGGGAGAGGAAAGGGAAGGCAAATGTAAGCCACTTTGAGACACCTGCTGTTAGAGAAAAGGGGCATATAAGAACCAAGTCTTCCCCCGGAACATTAGGAATCATTCACTGAGACATTTAATTCACTTTGTCATCTTGCTCAGGTCGTAGACGAAATCAAAATCCACATGAAGGGGGAAAAAACATCTTTTTAAACATATGCAGACTCTCATTTTACATCACCCGCCAGCCTAGAATGTCTCCCGCTTGATCTTTTGCCGTGTCACAGATTCATAATCCAGACAAGCTAAGTACGGACTTCAGCATCATCATCAGGTAGAAATGACCCCAAAGAGAACATAAAATATGTAAAAACAATTCCTCTAAATCTGTCCTCCTTCACACTCCATATATTCTTCACCAGCAAAATGAGCAAATGGCTCTCTTCCTTCTTCATCTCTTTCCTGGTTTCAGGCTTCTGCTAAAAGGATATTGAAATTAAATAGAACCCCCCTCCCCATTAAAGTAGAAGTCAGAAGGGAGATACCCTTGATCGAAACAGCTGTATTTTGACTGATGGTAGGATACTGGAAACTCTCATGTAATGTGGACGCAGCAGTTAAGTCTGACTGGTTGAAGAGTTCATATTTCCAGAAGTTTTCGATTTGAAGGGGAAAGCACATGAGTAAGGCATCGGGAAGTCAAGTCTGATCTTGTTAGATCTTGGATTCTAAGCAGGCCAGTCCTTGGAAGAGAGACCAACAAAGACAACTCTGCCAAGGAAGGCTAAGGTAAGCCACCTCTGCGTCTCACTGGCCTAGAAGGTCCCTTGATGTGGTTACCATAAGTCATTGTTGACTTGAGAATACAGATGTAAAGGCTTTGGGTCAAAGGGACCCCCATGGGAAGTAGTATAGAAAATCCTTGAAAGTTCTACCCCTGCCTAATAATGGTAGATAATTCTGCTTAAAAATGTCCAAGGGAGAAGAACCCACTAACTTGGAAAACAGTCCAAAAACTATTGTTGTTTTGTGGGTATAGTTTTGATAGAAGAAGAAGAAGAAGAAGAAGAAGAAGAAGAAGAAGAAGAAGAAGAAGAAGAAGAAGAAGAAGAAGAAGAAGAAGAAGAGTTGGTTCTTATATGCCACTTTTCTCCACCTGAAGGAGTCTCAAAACATTCACCTTCCTTTTCCTCCCCCCACAACAGACACCCTGTGAGGGAGGTGACACTGAGAGAGCTCTGATATTACTGCTTGGTCAGAACAGCTTTATCAGTACTGTGGCGAGCCCAAGGTCACCCAGCTGGCTGCATGTTGGGGAGAGGGGAATCAAACCTGGCTCACCAGATTAGAAGTTTTCACTCCTAACCATTACACCAAGCTGGCTTCTTCTTAGAAGAAGAAGAGGAGGAGGAGGAGTTGGTTTTCACACCCCACTTTTCATTGCCTGAAGGATTCTCGGTGGTTTACCTTCCTTTCCTCTCCACACAATAGACACCCTGTGAGGGAGGTGAGGCTGAGAGAGCCCTGAGATTACTGAAGAAGAAGAAGAGTCGGTTCTTATATGCCACTTTTCTCTACCAGGAGTCTCAAAGTGGCTTACGATCGCCTTCCCTTCCTCTCCACACAACAAACGCCCTGTGAGGTAGGGAAGTCTGAGACAGCCATGAGAGAACTGCACTGACAGGACTGTGACAAGCCCAAGGTCACCAAGCTGGCTGCATATGGAGGAGTGGGGAGTCAAGCCCAGATCTCCACATTACAAGCCGCCGCTCTTATCTATTACACCAAGCAACACCAAATACCAAATATATTGTATTTTCATTGTTTTAATTGTGATGAAATTCTTAAGTCCCTTCAGAGACAACAGTAAGATGCAAATAATTTTTTTTTAGGGAATAGGACTCCGAGGAATGGCAGAGGACAGGAACGCCTGGAGGATCAATGCCCATGGGGTCGCAATGGGTCGGACACGACTTCGCAACTAACAACAACAAGAATGTCAAGTGAATCTGTAGCAGATTTTAGGATCTGCTATGGACCTGAAAGGATGTTTACCACCTTGGGGTACTTGTGGATTGTAAACTAAACATGAGCAGGCAGTGTGATGCAGCGGTAAAAAAGGCGAATGCCATTTTGGTCAGACCACACCTGGAGTACTGTGTGCAGTTCTGGAGGCCTCACTTCAAGAAGGACGTCGATAAAATTGAAAGGGTACAGAGAAGAGCGACGAAGATGATCTGGGGCCAAGGGACCAAGCCCTATGAAGATAGGTTGAGGGACTTGAGAATGTTCAGCCTGGAGAAAAGGAGGTTGAGAGGGGACAAGATAGCCCTCTTTAAGTATTTGAAGGGTTGTCCCTTGGAGGAGGGCAGGATGCTGTTTCTGTTGGCTGCAGAGGAGAGGACACGCAGTAATGGGTTTAAACTTCAAGTACAACGATATAGGCTAGATATCAGGAAAAAAATTTTCACAGTCAGAGTAGTTCAGCAGTGGAATAGGCTGCCTAAGGAGGTGGTGAGCTCCCCCTCACTGGCAGTCTTCAAGCAAGGTTTGGATGCACACTTTTCTTGGATGCTTTAGGATGCTCTGGGCTGATCCTGCGTTGAGCAGGGGGTTGGACTAGATGGCCTGTGTGGCCCCTTCCAACTCTATGATTCTATGATTCTATGACCATTCATTCACATGGCCACTCCATTAGCCCATTTATTTTGCTATCATCAGGAATGGAGCTAACAACCAACTTGGCACACCACTGGTCACTATATACGAAGGAAGGTTTTCCACCCCTTCTTCCCTTCTGCATTAGAGGAAGAATCACTTTCTGTTTCTTCTCTCCGACTTTTGCTATTCGACATGATCATGCCGTCCTGCCTCTCTGTGCCCAGAAGCAGAATTTTATTACACTGCAAACTAAATAATCTCACTTCTTGGAGGCGAATTCCTGTCAAGACTTTTACATCTTTTGCCCACCTTTATTCTCCCGTCCTTGTTTTATTTGGCTTCCGTTTTTTTATTGGCTGCTACGGGGTAAAGAATGAACAAAAATATCATGGAGAAGGGATTACGGAAGGCAAATATACTTTTAATGCATTGGCAGAAAGAATTAAATTGCATTGCTATTCCCCCCCTCTGGCTCATCCAGAAGTTTAATAATATGAAATGAAACCTTCCTCTTTATTATTTCAGCTCTTATTATGGAAATGTTATCGCAAAAGACATTTCAGCACCTTGAGAGTAAGCACCCATCTTCTGACATTGCCGAACCTGCCGTGGAAAATTGCTGGAGATAATTAAAACACCGGCTGCCATCCAGCTCGGAAAAGGCACCAGGGACCCACTGCAGGGTCGCTGGCAGTGAGGCGGATGTAAATTTGCATCCTGCAAAGTCTAACGTTGTGCAAGTTCATAGACTCATAGAGCTGAAAAGGACCTCCAGGGTCATCTAGTCCAGGGGTAGTCAACCTGTGGTCCTCCAGATGTTCATGGACTACAATTCCCAGGAGCCTCTGCCAGCAAAATGCCGGCAGGGGCTCATGGGAATTGTAGTCCATGAACATCTGGAGGACCACAGGTTGACTACCCCTGATCTAGTCCAGCCCCCCTGCAGAATGCAGAATGAGGGGGACACCCTCTTGCCAAGACCCTCTCATCCTGTTCCCACCTGCAGCAACAAGGTGGGAAGCAAGCTGGGGTTGCCAGCCCTATAGATTTGAGGGCAAGGTGTAGGGAGAACAAGCTGTGGAGGAGTCAGGGTTGCCACCTGGTGGTTGGTCCTAGAGACTTTGGAGGTGGAGATGGAAGCGGGTGGGATTTTGGGCCAGGGAGGACCTCAGTGGAGTCTAATGCTATGAAGTCCATCCTTCAAAGCTGCCATTTCTTCAGAGGGACTAATCTCTTTAGTCTGGAGTTGAGCTAGAATTCCAGGGGATCCTCAAGCCCCATCCGGAGACTGGCATCCCTATGTGGGAGGGATTTAGGGTGGGGAGTACAATGCTATGGAGTCCACCCTCCAAAGCAACCATTTTCTCCAGAGGAACGGATCTCTTTAGTGAGGAACTGATGTTTTTAATCTGGGAAGACCTATAATTCCATGGGAGGTATAGATGTTGCCCCTCAGGGTCAGACCAGAACCAATGGGTTCCTCAGTGGAACAGGCTTCGTTGAGAGGTAGTAGCTTCTCCTTCTTGGAAGTTTTTAAATAAAGGCTAGAAAGCCATCTGACAGAATGGCTGGTTTTATGAACTTGGGCAGATTGTGAGTGGATGGGCAGAAGGAATTGTTTCGGGGTGTGGTTCCTGTGGCCCTTTCTTGCATGCCCAGGGAAATGCCGATCACCCCTTTGGGGTCAGTACCTGAATTCCCTCCATGCCAGACTGGCCAGCTCTGCAGGCAAAAATGGGAAAGGGGGGGGGGGGATACAGAATTCTGAGCAAAAGCAGCAATTGGACTGGGGGATGGGAGATTCTACCAATAGGAGTATTTGGAAACTTCAGTGTGTTGTCGTATGTATGATTCACTCTTCAGTAAACCATATATTTTCCATATATTTTCCAAAAGGACAGGGCACTCGCTACCTGATTAGCCCACTCTGGGAGTGTGCCACCAATAGAGACAGAGCACTTGGCAAACGAGAGCCAATCAGCTCAAATTGCACTCTGCCAATGAGGACAAATCAGCTCAAATTGCATGCAGATGACTCACTCTTTATCTGATTGACCCCCCCCCCACTAGAAATATTCCCACATTAGGATATGGCCTTCAGCAAGGAATGTCCCACCCTGGTAGTTTAGCCCCAATCAGGATAGAGCCCTCAGCCAGGAAGGGCTAATAAGTAGTCAGCTCTCCAACTCCAACTTTCTTCCTGTTTCAGAAGTTTGCTGGGTGGAAGAGGAGCCTTAGAGCATGCTGTCCTGAAAGTAAGTTGCCCTGGCCTTCTGGCCTCTTTCAACATGGAGGCCAGGGCACGACAGATCGAGGGGCCCCTCTACAATTTAGAACTATGATGATTTTATCCATTCAGTCGTGTCTGACCCTCGGCAATTCTATAGGAAAGTTTTCACCAGACATTTGTCTCAATGACTGCTTCTTTTAGTTGGTTCATGGTCATCCCTGTATCGGCTTTAATTGTGTCGAGCCAGCAGATCCTTTGGCGACCACGTTTCCTTTTGCCGCTGACCATTAATGATTTTTCTAATCTCTAATTTCTAATCTCTAATCTCTAATTTTTTCTAAATTCTAATGAGTTTGATCCCATGATGTGTCCAAAGTAAGTGAGCTTTAGTCATAATATCTTGCCTTCTAATGACATAGTTGGTTTGCTCCTCTCTAAAACTGTCTTGTTGGTACCTTTGGCTGTCCTTGGTATTCGCAGCATTCGTCTCCAACACCATAATTCGGAAGCATCTATTCTCCTCCTGTCGTCCTTCTTCAGGGCCCAGTTTTCGCATCCATAGGTTGTTATGGGGAAGACAATGGCGTTGACTAGCTGACACTTCGTATTAAGGCTGATATCTTTGTTTTTATATAATTTGGAACTATACCTAAGAACTATACTTAAGATCAACCAACAATGCTGGGAGTTTGAGTCCTCAGGCACAGGGGTGAGGGGGGTGAGGGAGGATATGGGGTGAGCTTTTATTTTCTCAGCGCCGGAGCATGTATCTGCGATTTATGTCTTACTGTAGTGCGCTGCAAGATGATTTTTCGATAGCAGCAGGTAAGAAATCCCCAAAATAAATAAATAAATAAATACATAAGATGGGTTGACCCAATCAAGGGCTGTCAGTTTACACTTGGGCAGGGCGATTAAAAAGAGGCCATTTGTAGGTTGCTAATTCATAAGAGCCTCTTGTGGCGCAGAGTGGTAAGGCAGCCGTCTGAAAGCTTTGCCCATAAGGCTGGGAGTTCGATCCCAGCAGCCGGCTCAAGGTTGACTCAGCCTTCCAAGCCCTATGAAGATAGGTTGAGGGACTTGGGAATGTTCAGCCTGGAGAAAAGGAGGTTGAGAGGGAACATGATAGCCCTCTTTAAGTATTTGAAAGGTTGTCATTTGGAGGAGGGCAGGATGCTATTTCTGCTGGCTGCAGAGGAAAGGACACGCAGTAATGGGTTTAAACTTCAAGTACAACGATATAGGCTAGATATCAGGAAAAAGTTTTTCACAGTCAGAGTAGTTCAGCAGTGGAATAGGCTGCCTAAGGAGGTGGTGAGCTCCCCCTCACTGGAAATCTTCAAGCAAAGGTTGGATACACACTTTTCTTGGATGCTTTAGGATGCTTAGGGTTAATCCTGCATTGAGCAGGGGGTTGGACTAGATGGCCTGTATGGCCCCTTCCAACTCCATGATTCTATGATTCTATGATTCTATGATTCCATCCTTCCGAGGTCGGTAAAATGAGTACCCAGCTTGCTGGGGGGTAAACGGTAATGACTGGGGAAGGCACTGGCAAACCACCCCGTATTGAGTCTGCCATGAAAACGCTAGAGGGCGTCACCCCAAGGGTCAGACATGACTCGGTGCTTGCACAGGGGATACCTTTACCTTTACCTTTAATTCATAGGGTCACCATAAATCAAAACTTTGATGGCAACACACACACAGACTTTTGTGGAGTCGTAATTTTCATTTATTTATTGTATTTGTATGCCGCCGCTCTTGAACCGGCCAACTCATGGCGGCTAACAACAACTTCCAATACAGAATAACATTTACAAGAAATGCAATTAACAATACGAAAACTTCAGATATAACCCCCTGTCCCCCATTCCCCATACAATCCCCCCCCCCGGCTGCCAGTCCCAGGTAGATATTACCTAATTAAATAGTTGGACTTTGGGCAAGCAGTCCATGATCTTCCCTTAGCCTGACCTCAACCAAAACCCTGGTGGAAGAGCTCCATCTTACAAGCCCTGAAGAACCGCATTAGCTCCAGTAGGGCCCATAGCTCTTCTGGGAGCTCATTCCACCCAGTAGGGGCCAGGGCTGAAAAGGCCCTGACCCTGGTCAAGGGCCAGGAAACCGCCAACTTATTAATGTACCCAGAGCCAACAGCCCTGCAAGGAGCATTGGGGGTTAAATGGTTCCTCAGGAATGAGATGAATCCCCAGGGACAAAGAGCTCGGGAAGGTATAAAACTCAGCAAGTTCAGTTCCTGGCAAATCACGGTAGGGTGGGAGTTCCTAAGAAATTGTCCTCTAGAGTTAGATCCCTTCCCATTCAAGGTCACCCATGGAGTGGCCTGAAATCAGCTCCTGTCAGCCAAATGTCACCGTAATTCATCTTATCATTCATGCCCCTGGCCTTGCTTTGGAGGCCTTCTCTCCTCTAGCGGGGACGATTGTCCCCCAGAGAATAATTGACTCTCCGCCAGAGACACCTTCATGCATTACCACTTCCTACCTTCATTAGCTTATTTTCTTTTCCATTTAACTCCTGGAGTCAGAAGCTCTTCCAACCTCGGAGTTTGCTAAGGGGAGGGGAGCGAAAGAGCTCCTATTGTGTAAGACTCAGCGATTCTTCTCCCAGCGCTTTGTCTCTTGGGTTATTTGTTATCCAAGCAAGGCTATTTTATCTAAGTTATGGGCATGGAATGAGCCTTCTTCTTTTTTTTTTTAAACAAAAAACCCACCCAATTTCATTAATGTTCATTCACCAGAGAATTTTGTACCAGAAAATGAAGGGTACGCCGTTCTCTAAAGAGCGCAGACTGTAAAATAATTACATTTATTCTTATTAAAATGCCAGTCATTAGCTCGGAAAGTACAAGTTGCAGTGGCAGCAGAGGCTAATTCGTTAAATAAGATATTCACCCAACTACTCTTAATACGATGTAATCAGGAGGCGATGTGCAGGATTTTATAGAGGTTTTTTTTTTTTAAATGCCCAACTTGTTCGGAATGAATTATTCATAGCGAAGATCTTGTGTGAGGGTGAGACATTTTCAGTAATGATGAGAAAGGATGCGTAGAGAACATGATCAACCACAACAGAAAACTGACAGTGGTTTTTCTTGGGTTTAGCTGAGTTTTCACAAAGCTCTGGATTTAATGCTGGTCACTCACAATGCTTTTTTTTTCCCGATCATGTTTCATTCCTTGCCTTCTTCCAAGGCAGACTTTCTCAACTTTTTTACCCTTGAGAAACCCCTGAATCATTCTTCAGGGTTCAAGATACCCCAGAAGTGGCAGGACCATGCAGAATATGGCTGAGAAGCATAGCTGTGGACACGCCCACCCAGGGTCCCTCCCCTTTCCATGTCCTCCAAGCCCATGATTGGACGTTTGGGGAGGGCAGTGAAGGTTCGACATGACCATATATGGTCATACCATCCGATAAATGTTCAGCAAATTTAAGCTGTATATAAAAATTAATTAACTCCCATTCATTTGGGAAACCTTTCAAAGGCAGTGGAGAAACCCCAGGGTTTTGAGAAAACTTGCTCCAAGGAACATGGGAGCTGCGTATGTAATCTATGCGGCAATATCAAATCATTATTTCATTTTTATTAAAGAAGGGAGAGAGTTCACATCTATGACAGCGTGATCCACCTTGTGACACTGATGTTTATGAAAATAATTATAACCATTTCAGATGACATCATATTTAGAACAATGATTAAACAGCTCCAACAGTAGCCAATGTTTCTGGAGGAGGAGCCACATAAGGGCTTGGAGGAGGAGCTGGCCTCATGGATTAAGTGTCAATCAGTGCTTAACACCCACTCAGGGTGGCTGTCCCACCCCAGAGTGACTTCTCCTCCTCCAATCAGCTTGCCTGTCTGTCCAGTGGCCAGCCAATCGCCTTCCGTCCTCCACCTCTGACCACTCCATAGAGCTCCCCTGGCCCAGCCTCAACCAAATACCTGGTGGGAAACCTCCTTCTTATAGGCCCTGTAGAACTGTGATAGCTCTTTGAACAGTACTTGCACCCTTTCTTTCCTCAAAAGGTTTGCATCCGAAGCAAGATAAGCCTCGGCCCACAGGTGCGAAGCTTATTGGAGAAAGAGGAGGATTATGCCTGTTTCTTGTGAAGTAGTTGAACAAATGGCAAACTATATGAAATAATGATTGATGCGTTTAATTCAGTCCTCATAAAGTTTTACTCATGACCCGTTCGTAGCATGAAGGGTTTATCTTCTCACAAACGACATTACCGTCATGAAACGGGACGCTGGATCGTTTCCGATGAAGCAGGAAGTCCCGTAATGCTTCCCATTAGTTAAGTTAATAAACTTGATTTTTAACTGACTTGGACAATGTTATAGGATGGGTTAAAAATGTGAACGCAGAAAAGAATCATCTGAGGGGATTAGGGAAATTCAAGTAAATATAGATTGTCAGAATGACATTGTAATTTGATTTGGGTTGAGAAGCATAATCTTCTTTGTGTGTGCATTTGTATTTTTAAGCTCAAATACCTATTTGTCAGAGAACTAGATCAGAAACTTTTTCTTTGCTTTTGGACCTTTTCCACATTCTCCCCCCCCCCCCAGGCCCCATCCGACTTATTCCTTGAATTCCACATATATTTCTAAACCTTTTTCCTTTTTTCCCCTCCCAGTTCTTTTGAGATAATTTTTACCCTAATATTTTTTGGAGTCACCTTTCTCCTCATAAGCAATGTTGCTATCATATTTCTTTGTCCCACCTCCCTCCATGATTGGACTGTGATAGAATCATAGAATCATAGAATCATAGAATCATAGAGTTGGAAGGGGCCATACAGGCCATCTAGTCCAACCCCCTGCTCAAGGCAGGATTAGCCCTAAGCATCCTAAAGCATCCAAGAAAAGTGTGTATCCAACCTTTGCTTGAAGACTGCCAGTGAGGGGGAGCTCACCACCTCCTTAGGCAGCCTATTCCACTGCTGAACTTCACTGACTGATAGTCAAACTACTTTCCCCTTCAAATATGTGTAATTTTCTTTATTTTTATTCTACACCAAGAGTCAGCTTGGTGTAGGGGTTAGGAGCTCCAACTTCTAATCTGGCAAGGTGGGTTTGATTCCCTGCTCCTCCATATGCCACCAGCTGGGTGACCTTGGGCTTGCCACAGCCATGATAGAGCTGTTCTCACAGAGCAGTAATATTAGGGCTCTCTCAGCCTCACCCACCTCACAGGGTGTCTGTTGTGGGGAGAGGAAAGAGAAGACAATTTGAGACCCTTTTGAGTAGAGAAAAGCGGCATATAAGAACCAACTCTTCTTCCTCTTCAGAAATATCAGGGCTGTCTCAGCCTCACCCACCTCACAGGGTGTCTGTTGTGGGGAGAGGAAAGGGAAGGTGTCTGTAAGCCGCTTTAAGACTTCTTCGGGTAGAGAAAAGCGGCATATAAGAACCAACTCTTCTTCTTCAGTAATATCAGGGCTCTCTCAGCCTCACCCACCTCACAGGGGGTCTTTTGTGGGGAGAGTAAAGGGAAGGCGATTGGAAGCCACTTAGAGACTCCTTCAGATAGAGAAAAGCAGCATAAAAGAATGAACTCTCCTTCTTTAAAAGAAGAAGCGTTGGTTCTAATGCCCATTCTCAATGGGGGCCCTATAGTCCCCTGGGGAGCCCTGGCACATCTGAAGGGGGCCACAAACTGAAGCATGTGGGAAGGGGAGCCCAATGTATTTATGGGTTATCTGAACCTGATGAATCTGATAACCTGTTCCTTTGTGTGTGCTTGAATCAATGTGTTTGAGTGGGGGGAATGAGCACACATGTTTCTCTTGGTCAGGTTCTAGAAATCTGTCTCGCATGTATATAAGCCAAGGTACATGGAGTATAGTTAGTTCACTCTTGTTGTTGTTGTTGTTAGGTGCGAAGTCTTGTCTGACCCATCGCGACCCCATGGACAATGATCCTCCAGGCTTTCCTGTCCTCTACCATTCCCCGGAGTCCATTTAAGTTTGCACCGACTGCTTCAGTGACTCCATCCATCCACCTCATTCTCTGTCGTCCCCTTCTTCTTTTGCCCTCAGTTGCTCCCAGCATTAGGCTCTTCGCCAGGGAGTCCTTCCTTCTCATGAGGTGGCCAAAATATTTGAGTTTCATCTTCAGGATCTGGCCTTCTAAGGAGCAGTCAGGGTTGATCTCCTCTAGGACTGACCGGGTTGTTCGCCTTGCAGTCCAAGGGACTCGCAGGAGTCTTCTCCAGCACCAGAGTTCAAAAGCCTCAATTCTTTTACGCTCGGCCTTCCTTATGGCCCAACTTTCGCAGCCATACATTGCAACTGGCAAGACCATAGCCTTGACTAGACGCACTTTTGTGGGCAGGGTGATGTCTCTGCTTTTTAGGATGCTGTCTAGATTTGCCATAGCTTTCCTCCCCAGGAGCAAGCTTCTTTGCTGCAGTCCCCATCTGCAGTGATCTTGGAGTCCAGGAAAATAAAATCTGTCACTACCTCCATTTCTTCCCCATCTTCCCCATCTATTTGCCAGGAAGTTCACTCTTAGCTTAGGCCTTTCTTAGCCCAGCTCATTGCGCTAGCAGCCAGCCTACTGGCCGGGCCCCTGGAACCGGAGAGGAACTCCTAAAAGGGCCAGGGGCCAAAAAAGGTCGAGAATGGCTGCTTTAGAGAGCAATTATTTTCATACCTGTTACTTTTAAGAGCCTGCGGAGAAACAGAACTTAAGAAATAATTGGCAGTGCATAAAATGGGAGTGCAACTAAACAGGCAGCCATGCCAATGGATGCGCTCACAATATGCTCCCACTATATTTGTACGGCACATCTGGCTTTTCCTTCTGCCGTCACATGCGGACGATTGCAAATGTTTACCACGAGGATGGTGGACTTATTTTAAAACCCAGCAATTCAAAACCGACGTTGTTGTTCTTTTGGAAGATCTGCTACTACAGCTGGGCGGAAACAGTGCCGCATTGCATGGAAAGTTTTAGCAGAGCTGGAAGATACACAGGAACCTCTTTCACCAGCTGAGTTGTGGGGGGCATGACTTACTGACTGAACATCTGTCTTGCACGCATCATCATCACTGTAACTTGTGAACAAAGATACTGTCAGGAAATGTCTTAGGGAGGAGACATGCATAACTGGGGGGCTACTGAAGGCCAGAGCCTCTTGTGGCGCAGAGTGGTAAGGCAGCTGTCTGAAAGCTTTGCCCATGAGGCTGGGAGTTCAATCCCAGCAGCCGGCTCAAGGTTGACTCAGCCTTCCATCCTTCCGAGGTCGGTAAAATGAGTACCCAGCTTGCTTGCTGGGGGGTAAACGGTCATGACTGGGGAAGGCACTGGCAAACCACCCCGTATTGAGTCTGCCATGAAAACGTTAGAGGGCGTCACCCCAAGGGTCAGACATGACTCGGTGCTTGCACAGGGGATACCTTTACCTTTACCTTTACTGAAGGCCATGCTGCCCAAAGACACACAAACACACCCAGGACCCGGGTCTAGCTCTGACTTGGATTGGTTGGTTAAGCAGGAACACAATCCATGGGTGACCAGGCTCAAGACGGGCAGCCTTCTGCAAAATAAAACACACTCAAATTTATTTCGAAGGAACTGCGTGGCAGGACCAGGGACGCGGAAAAGTGCTGAGCCGAAGACAAGTGCAGTAAATAATTTACAATGTGGGTAATGAGGATGAAGAATTTATTAATAATATATGGTGATGCATGCAGATTGGCGAGGGAAAATGAATCACGACGAGTCAATTTCGGAAGGGGGATAATGAGGTCTCATAATGTGCTGATTTGCCAGGTTAGATAAGCAGGCGAACCTTTTTCTGAGGGAGGACGCTCATGTTGTGTGACCGCAAGAAGACGGCTCCCTTCGAAACTTAGGCAGAGGCAACATCCTGGGACGTTATTAACATTTTAGAAAGCGTGTGGGTCCCTAGAACAGAGGCCCTGTTCACGCTGCCTGAGGAGAACAGGTCATTTGCCTTCCTGCCAAGGAGCACATGAAAAGCTTTCCTGAGCTGTCAACGTCATGCTCTTTGCCTCCCTTTTGTTCTCAGCCCCTCCTGCCTCACAGGGTGCCTGTGGTGGGGAGAGGAAGGGAAGGCGATTGTCAGCCGCTGGGAGTCTCCCGCGGGAAATGAAAAGAGGGGTATGAAAACCAACTCTTCTTCTTCCACGACACTGTCAGTGTGAGAACTAGGGTTGGAAAATATTTGGAGATGTTGTGGAGGGTGGGGTGGAAACTGGAGAGGGGGGAGGTTGGGGAGGGCTCTCAGCAGAGTATTAGACCATTCTAGGCATGCCAGTCTCCAGGTGGGACCTGGGGATCCCCTGGAATTGTAGATCATCTCCAGGCTAAAGAGATCAGTTCCTCTGGAGAAAATGGCTGCATGGGAGGGTGGCGTTCACTATACTCCACTGAGGTCCTTCCCTGCCCCAAATCCCACCCACTTCTGGCTCCACCCCCAAATTCTCCAGGTATTTCCCAACCCAGAGCTGGCAACCCAGGAGTAGCCATTTTCTTGGTCGTCTGGAACTCAGTTGTAATAGTGGACGATCTCTTGGTGCTCCCTGGGGGTTGGCAAAGCTATACATGAAGTCAGGCCCTTGGTCCATCGAGTGGCAATGGTTCTATGTGATATTAGGTAGAGCCCTCATTCCAGTGATGGGGCCTCAAAAGAGTTCTGTGTTGTTTTTGTTTTGTCAAGAAGAGGCCTTTTGCATCATCTACCCGATATCAGGAATCGAACCTGGGGCCTTGTGCTGTACCTCTGAGCCACAGAGAGATTTGAATACACAACGCATCTCATGCCAAGTCAAGCCGTCAGTATGTTTGTTTACTGATTCACTTAAATCAATGATGCCTTTCTCCCCAATGGGAACCCAAAATGGTTTATGGCATTCTCCTCTTCTCCATTTGATCTCCACAACAACCCTGTAAAATAGGCTGAGAGAAGGGGAGAGTGAGGATTTGAACCTGGGGCTCCCAGATCCTAGTCTGACACCCTAATTAAGGGTTTTTCAACCAGGGTTCTAGGGAACATTGGAGTTACGTGAGAGCTTTGCCAGAAGTTTGGATGGTCGCTGGCTTCATTTTCTCATTCACTGGGGCCCACTTCCCCTGTTGTTCTATGGGCCCAGTCTCTTTCTCTACAATGGAAACATGGATGGATGGATGGATGGATGGATGGATGGATGGATGGATGGATGGATGGATGGATGGATGGATGGATGGATGGATGGAAGGGTGGATGGATGGATGGGTGGATGGGTGGATGGATGGATGGAAGGGTGGATGGATGGATGGATGGATGGAAGGGTGGATGGATGGATGGATGGATGGATGGATGGATGGCTCCCACGTCTTCTGCTTCCACTTCTCTGAATGGGCATGTCCCCACTTCCGGGGTTCCTCAAAGCCTCAAAAATATTTCAGGGGTTCCTCCATGGTCAAGAGGTTGAAAAAGGCTGCCCTAACCACAACATCACAGCCAGGTAAGCTGCATTGCTGCTTACTTGACATCAGAAGTTAGATGGAACATACGTTCCACATTCGTCACCCCATTGATCACTAATCAGTTCCAGGGCTTAGTTCAAGGCACTGTCAATCTCCTTTAAAACCCTTCATGACCTGGGACTTGTGTACCTTCAGGGCTGCCTCTCCGAGTGTGCTCCACTGCATGAACTTCACACATCTGCACAAAACCTCACGTGGCCGCCAGCGTGCTAGTGGGTAGGATCAGCAACTGCCCATACAGGTACCTCCTTCCTTCCTACCTACCTACCTACCTACGCACCCAACCACCCATCAGCCAACTGACCAACATCTATCTGTCTGTCTATCGATCTCCCTCCCTGCCTTCCTGTGTATCATCTACTTTCTTGCCCCTCTGCCTACCTACTAACCTACCTCAAAGAAGGAGAGTTGGTTTTTACACCTTGCTTTTCACTACTAAGAGGAGTCTTAAAGCAGCTCCCTCTCCCAACAACAGGCACCCTGTGAGGTCGATGGGGCCAAGAGAGCTCTGGAAGAACTGCTCTGCAAGAACAGCTCTATCAGAACTGTGACTAGCCTGAGGTTGCTCAGCTGGCTTCATATGGAGGAGTGGCAAATCAAACCCTGTGCTCCAGATTAGAGTCCACCATTCATAGCCACTATTATTATTATCGTTATTGTTGTCGTTATTGTTGTCGTTATTGTTGTCGTTATTGTTGTCGTTATTGTTGTCGTTATTGTTATTGTTATTAAATCCACCTGTCTATCTGCCTGCCTGCCTGTCTGTCTCTCTATTTATCTACACACACACACACACATACACACACAGAGTACATCTACTTGAGTCTGAGGAAAGTGAAGGAAATTAAGGAAGGAAATTATTCTGTGTGTCAATAAACGAGCATGGATCAAATATTTGAATGTTTCCCCTGACATTAAAAAAAAACCTGCAGATAGAAAATGAGATAATTAAGGGAAGAGGAGGATAGGAAACATATCCTAATAAGTTGGCCTTTTTACCTGAAGTTTTAAAAAATGTATCCGTAGCTTCTGGCACATTTCCCCCCGACATGAACCCTTATTGGGATTCTAAACTGCAACGGTCTACTCTTTCACACCTGTGAGACCCAGGCCTTAGTTAGTCAGGGTCACAAAAGCCTATTCTCCACCGGAGAGAGGCACTGTTGGTCTTCAGATGACGGCACCAAGGTAGGTCCTCCCATGGTTTGATCGCTCTGGTTTGGGAGCAGAGCTCGCTTGCTTGGTAAGGCAGCCAACATGCTGTCTGAAGCTCTGACCATGAGGCTGGGAGTTCGATCCCAGCAGCTGGCTCAAGGTTGACTCAGCCTTCCATCCTTCCGAGTTCGGTAAAATGAGTACCCAGCTTGCTGGGGGGTAAAAAGGTAATGACTGGGGAAGGCACTGGCAAACCACCCTGTATTGAGTCTGCCAAGAAAACGCTAGAGGGCGTCACCTGGAATGATGGGTCCTAGGCACGTACACAGCTGTGCTGCCTAACTATATTCTACATGATCGCACCACTTCTGGGGTTTCCCGAAGCCTGAAGAATGTTTCAGGGAGTTCTGAACAGTAAAAAGAGTTGAGAAAGGTTGTTCAAGAGTCCTAGAACCATAGAGTTGTAAGGGGCCATAAGGCCATCGAATCTGACCCTCTGCTCAATGTAGGATCAGCCTCAAGCATCCAATCTTAGTTGACTGAACTCAATAACACTAGAAGGGTGAAATTCTGCTTTGAACATTACTATGCTTCTTGGATGTTCAAACATTTGGATCCCAGTCTTCTGAGACAATTTTTAGCTACCATAGAAGTTAGCTTCATGGGTTCATTTTGACCATTTTGTTTTCTGAAATTTTCAACAATGTGGGACCATACATCAAAATGAACCCATGAATATGTCTTCTACTGGATCAGAACGTTGGTCCGTCAAGGTCAATATTGGTCCATCAAGGTCAATATTGTCTACTCAAACTAGCAGTGGCCCTACGGCTGAGATCTTTCACATCATCTTCTTCCTGATCTTTTAAGTTGCAGAGGCTGGGGATTGAACCTAGGACCTTCTGCATGCCAGCCAGATGCTTTACCATCTCATGGCCAGCAGGTGGAAGGGAAGGTGGATGTTGCTTGGCTTTCCCTATGTTTGGTAGATGTATTATTCTCTGCTAGGCAACTCGCCATAAAATATACCTAATGTTGCCATTTTCATCCTATCTCTTCCCATCTTTCCACAGTCACCCCACTTCCAACCACAAAAGACATATTGAAAAATTCAGGTGCTTCCACACAGACAGGGTAGCAAGGTAGTGACCAACAGAGGTCTCTAATTTGGACAATTGGGGCTGATTGACCACACCTCAACATGAAGCTTGCTGGGTGACCTTAGGCCAGTCCCAATTCTCTCAGATCTCTCTCAGCCCTACCTGCCGTACAAGGGGACTGTCGTGGAGAGAGGAAGGGAAGCCAATTCAGGTAGAGAAAAGCGGCATGTAAGAACCAACTCTTCTTCTTCTTCTTCTTCTTCTTCTTCTTCTTCTTCTTCTTCTTCTTCTTCTTCTTCTTCTTCTTCTTCTTCAGTAATACCGGAGCTTTCTCAGCCTCACCTACCTTACAGGGGGTCTGTTGTGGGGAGAAGAAAGGAAGGCGATTGTCAGCCGCTTTGAGACACATGAGGCCTGCTGGGTGACCTTGAGCTATCTATGGTTGTGTCAGAGCTCTCTCAGCCCCACCTGCCTCACAAGGGGCCTGTTGTGGGGAGAGGAAGGGAAGGTGACTGTAAGCCTCTTTGAGACTCCTTAGAGGAGAGAAAAGTGGGGTATTCAAACCAACTCTTTTTCTCCTTCACTTTCAGCATCTTCAGCATCTCTCCCCAGCACAAATTTTCCTCCATCCCCCCCATCCCTCTCCTTCCCCTCCCAACAACAATAAAACAAATCTTTTGATTATACATCAACTGTCACATCATTAAGGAATCGTTCAGCTGCCGTGTGCCACGCAAAGCTATTAACAGTTGATGAACTTGATTGATAGGCTCAAATAAGGAGAAAACATTTCATTAATCTCACAAGAACAACCTCAGAGACCATGGGAGAAGGGCAGAACGGAAAAGGGGGTGGAGATGGCAGCTCATCCAGTTGTGTAGGAGAAAGCCAAATGGACTTTAACCAATATCCCAAAGTGTTTAGGTCCATACAGGTACGTCATACAGATATAACACCGTCTTAGACAGGGTTAGTCTGTGGGCTCTCAAGGACTGTTTCCGCACTAGTGATATAATCCGGATCTGCATTCTTAAAGGACTGACTTTTCCACCAGCTTCCGCATTAAAATCTGCTTTTCCAGGAGCAGTCCCAAATTTCCCTCCAGCTTTCCATGCATATTGGAATTTCCCAGTTACAGCGATTTCATTGGTCTATGTGGAATCTAATTTGGGGCTGCCCAACAGGGAAAGGCATGGGTTCTGTTTTTTCCCCTGTGGCCGCCACTTTGAGTCACCTGTACATGCCCCTTTCCTTATCACCATCCTCTACTTTTGAGCCTACGGAGCTCTTTATATGGAGTCACAGCTAATGCTGTCTGCTCCTCCTGGCAATAGTTCTCCAGAGCCTCTGCAAGGAGTCTTCCACATCAACTACTCTGCGTTTCTTTGAATGGGGGATGCTGGGTATTGAACTTGGGAACTTCTGCAAGCCAAGCCAAGCCAGCTGACTGGTACTTTATACACACAGGAAGCTAGTTCATCCCGAACCAGACTGCTGGCTCATCAAACTTTGTCTGCTCTGACTGACAGCCGCTCTGTGGCATCTCAGACAGATCTTTCTTTCATGGTGAATCCTACCTCATCTTTTTAACTGGTCATTGAACCCTGGGTCTAGTACCAGATGCTCTACCAATGAGCTATGGCCCATGCCACCGCAAACAGGCTTCTAAGGCCTGAGAGAATGAGCCTCTTGTGGCGCAGAGTGGTAAGGTAGCAGACATGCAGTCTGAAAGCTCTGCCCATGAGGCTGGGAGTTCGATCCCAGCAGACGTCTCAAGGTTGACTCAGCCTTCCATCCTTCCGAGGTCGGTAAAATGAGTACCCAGCTTGCTGGGGGGTAAATGGTGATGGCAAACCACCCCGTACTGAGTTTGCCATGAAAACACTAGAGGGCATCACCCCAAGGGTCAGATATGACTCGGTGCTTGCACAGGGGATACCTTTACCTTTACCTTTAATGCCTGAGAAGTAGCAGTTACATCAAAGTCAGTATTGTCTGCTCAGACTGGTACCAGCTCTCCAGGGTCTTAGATGGAGGTCTTTCCCATCACCTTCTGCCTGGTCCTTTTAACTGGAGATGCCGGGGATTGAACCTGGGACCTTCTGCATGCCAAGCAGAGGCTCTTCCACTGAGCCACGGCCCCTCTCCATGGCTTTCCAGGGTCTCATGTAGAGTTCTTTCCCATCACCTCCTGCCTGGTCCTTCTCACGGGAGATGCTGGGATGTTTGGCAAGCAAGTGAGCCATGGGTGAATGAAGAGAGCCTGCTCTAGAAGGATTTAACTTACCTCACACAGAAAATGGAATTAGCCCAGGCATAGGGAGAAACTGAGAAGAGTGTGCAGAACATGGTGGGAACTAGGCTTGTGCACTTTGGCAGCCGAACCACACAACCCCAGTGGGAGTTGTTGTTTGGTGAAGTGCCCAAATGGGGGGAAAGGTATCAAATCAGTTGAATCAAATCTGGGGGGGGGAGGGAGTTCATTGATATGACAAGACTTTTTCTTTGCAAATCCGTAAATTTCACTCCATTTGATTATGGCCTAGGTAGGCTACCTGAAGGGCATCGAAATAAGAAACTTGTTGTGAGTCCAAAAGGAAATGATCAATTGCCCGTGGTGGAACATCCCCCAGTTTTTCATTCAAGTATGTTGTCATTCTATTAAATCAATGTTGCTTTCTGCTGTTACAGTCCATCTTGGCCATGAGTGTTTCTGAAAATGGGGTTATGATTTATGGATTCCATTTATAGCCTGAGAAACCAGGTGGATGACAAGATACACCATCAGGCAGCCAAGAATGCCAATGAAGAGTATACCAGGACTCCAGTTACAGAACTGGACGTGAACAAATATGGAAGCAATTCCTGACTACAACCACGGAAGGTGTAACTTACCGACTGCTCATCTCCTCAGTAGGCAAAAGTTCATAGAATGATAGAATCATAGAGTTGGAAGGGGCCATACAGGCCATCTAGTCCAACCCCCTGCTCAACGCAGGATCAGCCCTAAGCCTCCTAAAGCATCCAAGAAAAGTGTGTATCCAGCCTTTGCTTGAAGACTGCCAGTGAGGGGGAGCTCACCACCTCCTTAGGCAGCCTATTCCACTGCTGAACTACTCTGACTGTGAAAATTCTTTTCCTGATATCTAGCCTATATCGTTGTACTTGTAGTTTAAACCCATTACTGCGTGTCCTCTCCTCTGCAGCCAACAGAAACAGCATCCTGCCCTCCTCCAACTGACAACCTTTCAAAAACTTAAAGAGGGCTATCATGTCCCCTCTCAACCTCCTTTTCTCCAGGCTGAACGTTCCCAAGTCCCTCAACCTATCTCCATAGGGCTTGGTCCCTTGGCCCCAGATCATCCTCGTCGCTCTCCTCTGTACCCTTTCAATTTTATCGACGTCCTTCTTGAAGTGAGGCCTCCAGAACTGCACATAGTGCTCCAGGTGTGGTCTGACCAGTGCCGTATACAATGGGACTATGACATGTTGTGATTCAGTTCCTTGGCGTCTCCACGCCAAGGAGGCAGTGGGGTGAAAGACTTCTGCCCATTTTATTATTTTAGAATCATGGAGTTGGAAGGGACCTCCAGTGTCGCCTAGTCCAATACCCTGCACAATGCAGGAAATTCGCAGCTACCTGGCCCCCAGCCCCTAATTGCTTCATCCTCTTGCATATATAAATTAAAATGTAATGGTTGGAGAGCCAGCGTGATGTCGTGTTTAAGAGTGGCAGCTTCTAATCTGGCAAGCTGGGTTTGATTCCCCACTCCTCCACATGCAGGCAGTGGGGTGACCTTGGGCTAGTGACAGTCCTGGTAGTTCTGTTCCTCTCAGAACTCTCTCAGCCCTACCTACCTCACAGGGCACCTGTTGTGGGGAATGGAGAGGAAGGTGATTGTCATCCACTTTGATACTCCTTTGGGTAATGAAGAGCGGGCTACAAAAATCAACTCTTCTTAAGAAAAAAAAAATCTTGAGGGGATACAGTTGACTACATCCCCTGTTGCTGAGGGGTTCTATTTCTGAACACTTCCCCACAGGAAATAAATCAAAGTGAGTACTGAGACCCTTCCCCTTCTTATATTTTTGTGATTTCTCTGCATGAAACTTTCAGGGCTTGCTTTGCCTTCTTCCCTTTGCATCTGGCCATGCTTTGAATAAGTGCTGTTTAATTATCCGAGGCCCTTTTTCATCCGTGTTTGACCTCGCTGCTTCAGGAGAACTCCGGAACGGTAATCTCGGTTTCCCTCCTCTGACACTGAGCATTTGTGACAATGAAAAATAAAATCGGTCTCTTTTTTTCTTTTCTTTTCCGAAACAATGTGACTTATCTCCAACAATTATCCTTATTCATATTTAACATATCAAATTATACCGTAAGTGATTTAATTGACAACCTACTTGAGTGGGGTTTCTTTTTTTAAACAGATCATACGTATTAAAAAACATGAACCGCTCAGCGAGTCTTTCTGCGGAAGAAACAACCCCGTCAAAGAAAACTTTATCAACTTTGTGCTTTTACGGAGCCGCCAGATTGATTCCAATTTGTTGAGCAATGCGGCTAGTCTGAACAAACCTAATAAAAGGCAGTATCCCCCCCCCTTTTTTTTTTTTTGCTGGGACATTATGAAAATGCCAGTAAATGGTGGCTTTATTTTGATAGCTCTTCTGAGTAGGCAGGAGGCATAGTTCAGTTTATTTCTGGTAGGCCCCTTCTATTTTTGTGGAAAAAGGAATGTTATAAAGAAATCTTAACCTGAAGTGGGTGTAAAGAAGAAGAGTTTATTTGCTTGTTTACTTCATTTATAATTCTCCATTCTTCCTAACTCTCAAATCATAACTACTGGGGGAAACACCAAAATGTCAGCGGTACCTCTAGGAATCACTGGGAATTTCATGATTTTACCATAGAGCTTCCAGCGATTCCTAGAGTTGCAACCATCATGTTGTGTGTTTCCTCCCAGAAATTGTATCATCATGCTTGCAATACCAGTGACGTTTTTAAACTGATTTTCCCCCATGTACTAGGAGCTTGAGGTAAGCAATTTCCCACCCTAACCAGGGGGTTGGCAGGCCTAGCTGGATTTTTTTTTCCCCTTCCCCATTTTCACAGCTAGCCTGTTCAACCTTTCAAGGTCACTTGAAAGTTTTCACTGTTTTTAGCAGCACGGCGGTTGGTCTTAACCAAGGATAGTGTCACGTGTTTCTTGTTTTGCTTTAGAACATTTCGGCTCCTCGGACTCTATCTGCTCAGGAAACGTTTTTTGGGGGGGCTGGAATTCTTGCTGTGCCAGATGCTGCAACTTGACCTGTTAATGTCCCAATTGTCAGGGAGCCCAGAAACTCTATCTCACTTTCCTTCTGTTTGACTCCGTTTGCCCAACTCCTTCTTCTTCCTGCAGAAGAAAAACTGAAAACTTCTCTGCAGACGCCGTGTCCTAAGGGATTAATTTTCAGTTTGCAAGACAGTTATTCCAATGGAATAACTTTGATATACTGTTTTGAAAGGAATCCCCGTTAATGAAGGTTTGGGACCTCTTCCCACCTTCCAGAAGTGTAGTAAACATCTGGGGGGGGGAAGCTTCTTGATCAAGCTGTCCAAGGTAATAAGGATTAGGGGGGAAAAGACAGCTCCTGCGTCTTTGAAGATACCAGGGTGGGTGATGTGACATTCCGAGCCATTGCATGTTTATTTATGAACTCTGAAAAGGATCGGTAATAAGGAAAGCAACATGACATGAAGTGGGATTGCTTATTAACTCTTGCTTTTCGGAGAAACTAAAGCCCTACGCAGACTGTCAACTGAACACACATCGAGGCATCAGAACCATGCTGACTTTCCTGCCCCTCCTCAATGTGCTCAGGATTTAGAGCAGTCTTTCTCGACTTTTTCATCCTTGAGAAAACTCTGCATAGGCTCCAAGAAACCCCAGAAGTGGTGCAATCGTGCAGAATATGGTTGGAAGGCAGAGCTGTGGACACGCCTACTCAGGGGCCCCTCCCCTCCCACCCCCTCCAGGCCCATCATTGGCCATTGGGGGGGGGCAGGTCAACAAGACCATATATGGTCATATCACCTGATAAATGTTTAATGAACTTAAAAACTAAATAATTCATAAAACCCTGGTTGAGAAAGCCTGGTTTGGATCAAGCGTTGGAGTAAGCAAAATCTGTAGTGTGCATGATTGAACAGAATATGGGGAATGTCCTGCAGGGGGCACTGGAGGACTTGGGTAGTTAGCATATTTAGGTCAGAACTTTCCTGATATTTTTTTTCCCAATTACTCTGCTCTGTATCCAATTGGAGACAGATCTTGCTCTTTTAAGCACATTTCCTCCCAAATGGGTGGGAGTTAATTAATTTTAATGTATTTTTAAATGTTGTTAAACATTTGTCTTTTTGTTTATTACATTTCTAGCTCACCCTCCTCCTTGGACCCAAGGCGGGTTACATATAAACCCCCCATAAAACCCCATATCGGGTGATATGGCCATATATGGCCATGTCGACCCGCCCTCCCTCTCAAATTGGCCAATGACGGGCTTGGAGTTATGTTTTGTGACCATATTCTACAGCAGGGGTAGTCAACCTGTGGTCCTCCAGATGTCCATGGACTACCATTCCCATGATCCCCTGCCAGCGTTTGCTGGCAGGGGCTCATGGGAATTGTAGTCCATGGACATATGGAGGACCACAGGTTGACTACCCCTGTTCTACAGGATGGCACTACTTCTCTAAGCCTGAGGAATGTTCCAGGGCTTTCTCAAAGGTCAAAAAATTGAGAAAGGCCGCCCCACACCACAGTCCCAACCCAATTCAGACCCCACACGGTTTAACAATTAAATTCTCCGCAGCTGCAGCAGACCTGCAGAGAAAGCCAAAAAACATGGTCTTGTGCAGTTTGGGCCCAGAGAGAGAAAGAATAATTGGACCTAGAGGGGATTGCAGTGAGGGTCCTTCCTGGCCTTAGGCCAATATCCTACTACACTTCACTGGCTTCCAGCTTTGTTTGTTTGTCCTTCTCTTTTCCTCTTCGCCACGGAGAGAATAATTTTTTTCTCTCTCTCGGATGCAGACAGGGCCTCCTCTGGTCCCAGTGTATGTTTCGCACACGTTTCAGATGATCCCTGGGTGATTTACGGTCCTCCACGGCTCCCCTGCACTCACCCACGACAGATTTATTCTCGGGGAGACGAAATGGCGTGCGATTCATTCTGTCCCCGAAGCCCGGCAAGGTCTTGAGGGCAGAGAAATTGCCAGTCGAGACAGAATTATTTCAAGGGTTTGGTAGCATGCAGCTCAGGCAGCCAGGGGACTTAAAACAAAGGCAGGAGGGCGATACCTGGGGGGACTGGAGACATTCTTCTCGTTTCCGTGCAGCGCTGACATCTAGCCGATTGAAAGCCAGGAGCAGTTGCTCAGGTTACCTGGGTTTGTGTGCGTAAGGTGGAGGTGTCATGTCACATCCATTCAGAGCTTAGCCCTGGTCACGTGTCTTGTTTGTAAACCTGTAATCCCGAATCAACTTTGGATGGAGTGACAAGCAATAAAAAAAACAGCTTCTCTACGCAGCGCGGACATGCCGAAGTAACAATGTTGAATGTTACCATTACCAGCCTTGTGTCGGTGTTCAGAGCAGCAGCTTCTAACCTGGATAATCGGGTTTGATTCCTCACTCCTCTTCCAACTGGGTGACCTTGGGCCAATCACAGTTCTCTCAGAGGTCTCTCAGCCCCACCTACCTCACAGGGTGCCAGTTGCAGGGAGAGGAAAGGAGGAGATGGTAAGCCTCTTTGAGACACATGAGGCCTGGTTGGTGATCCTCCCAGCCTACCACATAAGGCACCTGTCGTGGGGAGAGGAAGGGAAGGTGATTGTAAGCTGCTTTGAGACTCCTTCAGGTATTAAAAAGTGGGGTGCAAAACCCCAGCTCTTCTATTGACCAATAGTAACCTTATACAGAGAGCCTCTTGTGGCGCAGAGTGGTAAGGCAGCAGACATGCTGTCTGAAGCTCTGCTCATGAGGCTGGGAGTTCGATCCCAGCAGCCGGCTCAAGGTCGACTCAGCCTTCCATCCTTCTGAGGTCGGTAAAATGAGTAAAATGAGTACCCAGCTTGCTGGAGGGGGGTAAACGGTAATCACTGGCAAACCACCCGTATTGAGTCTGCCATGAAAACGCTAGAGGGCATCACCCCAAGGGTCAGACATGACCCGGTGCTTGCACAGGGGATACCTTTACCTTTACCTAACCTTATACAGATGCATCTGTCTGCATATTTAGCCACAGAGGGAGAGCAAGTAGAAGCACTCTAGCTGTTGGGAAGGTTTAGATTTGCAAAGAGAACAAAACAGCTGCTTAAACAGAACAAAACAGTTTGATTCTGAAGAGAAAGAGGAGAGAGAAACTGTTGTCAGCCATCATTCTGTCTGTTGATCTGGAGGCAGTCAAGGAAGGAGGATGCTCAGAGGAACAAAAACTCATCCGAAGATCCAACCAGGACCCTGGAGGAGAGATTTTGAAAACATTCCCGGAAGTTCCTAATCTAACTATGCTAAACAAACATCTCCTCCAATGCCCCTGCAGGACTACCTTCATGCTCTGCTCAATGATGCACACGGCATAGGCTAACACCGGCCCCCTAGGGGTGCCAACCCCAAGGCGAGGCCTGGAGGTCTTCTGAAATTACAATTGATCCCCAAGATTCAAAGATCAGTTCCCCCGGAGGAAAGGGCTGACGTGCAGAGAGGACTCTGCAGCAATAGACCCTGATAGGGATGCCAATCCCCAGGTGGAACCTGGGGGTCCCTGGAATCATAGCTCATCTCCAGGCAACCGAGATCAGTTTCCCTGGAGACCATGGCTGCTTTGGAGGGTGGATGCCATAGCATTCTACTCCACTGAGATATCTCCCTGCCCCAAACCCCATCCACTCATTTAAAATCTAATTTTGAGAAGAAAACCTGTACAGAACCCTGAGCTCCAGTCAATGTCCCAAATGACTGTGATTGATTTACACTATGTCCCAAATGGCTGAATGTAAATATTGAATGGGTCCATCAAGCATGAAGATCTGTACTGCCCTGTGGAGGACAAGATGATAGATTCCAGCCCCAACATACTGGGATGTCAGAGGAGCTGGTTCAAGCATAATTTTTTCACTAATATCCCCCCCCCCCCCAAGAACACAGGGAATTTCTGGCAGGAAAAGCAATCCGACAGGCAATTTCCCATTAGCATCCAGACGCGGTGCAAATCCCGACTCATCAAAGATTCAACAGAATTTTGCAAAGAAAAAAAGCGGTATCTCGGGGAGAAAGAACGCCGATAAATAAATCTGTCCCTCTCGGATGCATTTCTTGCAAACAGGATTTGCATGTTCAAAGCCTTCCTGCACCGGCTTTGTGATTGCAGGCAGATACCTCCTGGTATTTGTGATTAATAGGAGGCTAATGAGGTGGATAATTAAGCAGTCACGAGAAATTCCTGGAATTGCCAGGCCAGAGCCTGAAGGGAATGGAGATTCAAATAACACAGATAGCATCGTGGTTTTTTTTTTTTAATGTGTCATTCATAAATTCTACAATTGTGAGATTGTGAATTTTACTTTTTATTTCCATTCAGCAGGTGAGAGCTCCAGATTGTCTGGATTTATTATTATTGTCTGGATTTATTTATCATTTGGATTTATTTCCCACCACTATTGCTTTAGGATGCTTTGGGCTGATCCTGCATTGAGCAGGGGGTTGGACTAGATGGCCTGTATGGCCCCTTCCAACTCTATGATTCTATGAAACCATCTCAGGGCGGGTTACAGTCATAAAAAACCCACAAAAAGTAAAATAATATAAAGCCCCCCAATAACCAGCAGTAAAAGTCCTGACCTCCCATCCTACCCTCCACCTGGAAATTCAGGGGTCCGGGTGCCTGCTCTGTAGCAGTAGTGAAATATGAAGGGGCCCCTAAATCTTCCTTGCTCTGGCCTCAACCAAATACCTGGTGGAAGAGCTCCATCTTGCAGGCCCTGCGGAACCCAGAAAATTCCTGCAGGGCCCTCAGCACTTCCGGGAGCTCATTCCACCAGGTCGGGGCCAGGACTGAAAAGGCCCTGTCCCTGGTTGACGCCAGGTAAACCTCCCTTGGGTTTGGAACCACCAACAAATTAGTACCTGCAGAGCGCAAGGCCCTGCAGGCAGTGGGAGGGAGGTTGGGTGGAATGAGGCAATAGCATCTAGAAATCCTGGTGGGTATAGGGATGCTTGTGAAATTCTCTTCACCCAGATTTCTTCCTGGCAGATCACCTCTGAATTAGCTGGCAGATCACCTCTGAATCACCTTTGCCTTGATAAACCTTTGGAGTCTCCATGTAGGTAGACAGACAGGCACAGGTAGAATCATAGAATCATAGAATCATAGAGATGGAAGGGGCCATACAGGCCATCTAGTCCAACCCCCTGCTCAACGCAGGATTAGCCCAGAGCATCCTAAAGCATCCAAGAAAAGTGTGCATCCAACCTTTGCTTGAAGACTGCCAGTGAGGGGGAGCTCACCACCTCCCTAGGCAGCCTATTCCACTGCTGAACTACTCTGCCTGGCCCAAGTTCACCCAGCTGGCAGGGAGAGGAACGAACATGCCAGAGGACCTGCAAAAGGGAGGACTGTTGGACATACACTATTCACCGCCCTGAATCTGCTCAAGCAGAGACAGCGGTTTATACATTTAAAGAACTCAAACAAATCCCAGTTCTCCAGATTAGAGGCCGCTGTTATTAGTCATTACACCAAGCTGTGTCGATCAAGGTGAGCATCATCTAACATGGCTGGCAGTGATCTCCCAAAGTAACATCTGGGGCCAAGGGACCAAGCCCTATGAAGATAGGTTGAAGGACTTGGGAATGTTCAGCCTGGAGAAAAGGAGATTGAGAGGGGACATGATAGCCCTCTTAAAGTATTTGAAAGGTTGTCACTTGGAGGAGGGCAGGATGCTGTTCCCTTTGGCTGCAAAGGACGCTCAGTAATGGGTTTAAACTACAAGTACAATGATATAGGCTAGATATCAGGGGGAAAAATTTCACAGCCAGAGTAGTTCAGCAGTGGAATAGGCTGCCTAAGGAGGTGGTGAGCTCCCCCTCACTGGCAGTCTTCAAGCAAGGGTTGGATACACACTTTTCTTGGATGCTTTAGGATGTTTTGGGCTGATCCTGCGTTGAGCAAGGGGTTGGACTAGATGGCCTTTATGGCACCTTCCAACTCTATGATTCTATGATTCTATGATTTTAACAAATTTACTACTACTACTACTACTACTACTACTTCTACTAATATTAATACTACTAATAATAAATGATTTGGTTTTTCATATCATCTGATCCTTTTAACTAGAGATGCCAGAGATCCAACCTGGAATCTTTTGCATCCAAAGCAGAGGTTCTACCGCTGAGCCACAATTCCCCTCTCAACTTAATCAGCATTGATTCTCGGGATGCACGTCAACTGTAGTCTGTTTCTACCCCTGATCTGCAGAACAGGTGTGAGAAGAAGCCATCGGGACAAAAGGATTTTCAAACTCTTGAAACTCTTCCGTGCTGCTTAGACGAGCTTGTCTCAGTGCATTCAGATCTGTGATACAAAAATCCCTCTTGGTTCCGAAACATTTCTGCATAGTCCCTTTGAGGCTTTTGTTTTCATGCAAAAAGAGCTATAGAGACATTTTATTTTGCTCCTGTATAAATGTTGAAAGAGCTGAGAATTGCAAACGTAATGAACTTGGACTTGTTTCTTCTTCGAATGTTCCTCCTCCCCTGCCATCACCTAGTCTGTTTTCTAGCACACGTTGGCTTCAAATCTCCTAGGAAAAAATCTGATTTACATGGAAAACTGGCAAGCCAGAGCCAGGGTGGTGGTAGAAGGGTTAGAGCAGGCACCCTGGGTGGGAGGGGGGGAGTTAATTAATTTTTAATTTATTTTTAAAGTTGGTTAAACAATTATCAGGTGATATGATCATATATGGTCATGTCGACCTTCCCTTCCGCCTTCCAAAATGGCCAATGAGGGGCCTGGAGGGGGTGGGAAGGGGAGGGGCCATGGGTGGGTGTGTCCACAGCTCTGCCTCCCAACCATATTCTGCATGGTTCCACCACTTCTGGTGTTTCTTGAAGCCCGAATAATGTTTCAGGGGTTTCTCAGTGGTAAAAAAAGTAACTTGAGATACGCTGGGTTAGAGTCCCAACCTGGCTTCCTCAGAGAGATGAAGCACAAGATATCCTTATGAAGTTTTTGTTGGCGGAGTTTGAACGTGCAAAGAGATTGAAGCCCCAGGACGCTTTAAGAATATCACACTTTTTATTCAGAAGAGAAATAGCTTTATACAGAAGAGATGACAAGAGACCCAATTAATTGTTCTAACTGTTCAACTCCTGTTCTGGAGGCAAGCAGGAAGGAAGTGCGCTCCAAAGGGCAGGAAGTCTCCTGTTGAGCCAATCAAAAGCCTAGAGGGGATTCTTTGAAAATCATCAGGAAGTTCCTATCCTAACTATGCTAAATACACATCTCCTCTGATGCTGCCTTCAGGACACTTTTAATGGCCTGTCCCTGGCTGGGCTAGAAACCCAGGCTGTCTCCCCTTGGGCTGGGTGATGCTGTCTGTACTCACCTGTGTTGACCTTGGAGCTGGCAGCATCCCCAGCTGTAGCTATCAGGCCTGGCAAACGCTGTCAGGGGCTGATGGGAATTGTAGTCCATGAACATCTGGAGGGCCACAGCTTGACTACCTCTGCTTTAGAGTAAGACAAAATACATTCTCAATCTCTCATGGCAAGATATAAAAACTTCGCAACTGGTTCAATTATATCAGGTTTCTGGGATGTCAAAAGAAACTGAATCTTAAGTTCATCCGAGTGCAGTTCTCTATTACACAGCAGCGAGTTAAGAAATTTAGCTCGGATCGAGGAATGAAATGGACAATGGAAAAAAAAATGTGTGTAATTGATTGTATACGGCATTGTCCACAGGGGCACAACCAAGCTGAATGTGGGATCTGTTGAAATCTCCCATCGAGCACAGCAGAAGGTAGAGCATGAGTTCTAGCTAACATAAATGCTTTTGCAGGACATACAAACAGTAAAGACCGTAGCTGGATATGAATGCCAATCTAGATCAATCCTGGCACCGAATGCCCGTTCTGGCAAGCGTGAGAACCTGTGATCAAGGAAAAACGGGGGCCTTGCCAGCAGCCAAGCCTCTGTGTTGATGTGCAAAACTATTTTTACTCCTTGCGTTCCCAAGTTTGTGTGTGTCTTTTTTTCCGGGAGCCAGAGGCGCACTGTCGTTCCGGACGGATAACAACATTGAAGATGGCGCCTTTCGGTTCCAATATGTAAAGACGATTCCGTCTGCCTCTTTTCATACATTTCCGTTCCTACGCAAGTCTACAGTTCCCAGGACACCCAGCATCCATCAGTCAGTTTTTATTTAGGAAACACTTCCCACACAGAACACAGCACACGGCCCCAGGATATCGAAACAAGGCGGGGGGGAGGGCCAAACAAGCCCTGGAAGATAAGGTAGTCGAGGAAGCATTTAGCAACATGGGAAAACAATGAAATGTTCAGCCGATGAGAAAGAGGCCTGTCATTTTATTTATTTATTTATTCTGTAGGGAGAGAGAGAAATGAGGCAGGAAGAAAATGTCCCTGCCAAATGCTTCGGCAGGAATGCATGGATGACACCTGCTTTGTAAATGGATGACGGCACTGACTTCTTAACGGAGGCAGGCACCAAAGGCCAAACAGACAAGATGATGGGTGAACTTCAGCTGGATTTTCCTACATTTGTTGGATGAGCAGCCATAGGTTTATGTGAGGGGAGGTAGACAGAGAAAGGGCTTAATGCTCTTCGAAGATAGTTTCACTTAAAGATGGCAACCTGTTCCCATTACTAGCACGGTCAAAGATGGTTGTTTGTATTTTGTTTCTCCTCTGGAGGCAGGAGTTAACATGCAAAACCAGCATTGATAGTGTTACACACCTTCTCCTCCCTACAGCCCGAAGTTGCTAGCTCCATGTTTGGAGAAGTATTGGAACTGCATCCAGCAAACAATTTGGCCAACAAGGGCTGTTGTTAATCTTTTTAATCCACTAAACTGCACCTGTGTGCTCACTAGTGATGCCGGGTGGTCCGTGCTGAGATTGCAGCCATGAAAAACCCCATCACAAGGATCGTACAATCAAAGAGTTGGAAGGGGCCTCCAGGGTCATCTAGTCCAACCCTCTGCACAATGCAGGAATTCAAAACTACTTGCCCACTCACAGTGACCCCAGTTTCATGCCTGGGCTGGCCTGGAGGAAATTCACCAACATCCCACTGTGGCGATCAGCAATTCCCTGGGTATGCAAGGAAGGGCCACAAGAAACAAACACTGGCACATCCCTTCCTGCCCACCCACTCACAATCTGCCTAAATTCATAAAGACAGCAGATGGCTATCTACCCTCTGCTTAAAGACTTCCAAAGGAAGAGAACCCACCACCTCCTGAGGAAGCCTGTTCCACTGGGAAGCCGCTCTAACTGTCAGGAACTTCTTCCGGATGTTTAGCCGAAAATTATTTTGAATTAATTTCAACCCGTTGAGTCTGGTTCACCCCTCTGGGGCAACATAAAACAACTCTGCTCCATCTTAAAAGGTTGCCATATAGAGAATGGAGCAGAGTTGTTCTCTCTTGCCCCAGAGGGACAGACCAGAACCAATGGGATGAAATTAATTCAAAGGAAATTCCATCTAAACATCCGGAAGAAGTTCCTGACAGTCAGAGTGGTTTCTCAGTGGAACAGGCTTCCTCGGGAGGTGGTGGGTTCTCCATCTTTGGACATTTTTAAACAGAGGCTGGAGAGCCATCTGATGGAGAGGCTGATTCTGTGAAGGCTCAAGGGGGTGGCAGGTTACAGTGGATGAGCGATTGGGATGTGAGTGTCCTGCATAGTGCAGTGGATTGGACTACATGACCCATGAGGTCCCTTCCAACTCTATTATTTTATGATTCTATGATTCTTCTGTATGACAGCCCTTCAAGTACTTGGAGATGGTTATCATACCATCTCTTACTCATCTTTTCTCCAGGCTAAACAAACCAAGCTCCCTCAACCTTTCCTCATATGACTTGGTCTCCAAACCCCTCAAACAAAGGGAATTCTCATGGTCTGAGAACTCCACTTCCTGCTTCTTCAGGAAGAGCAGATCAGTGTGCTTTGCTAGCAAGGAGCAGCCATTATTTTAGGCTCTCTGCTGTCTCCATCTGCTGATGTGTGGCATGTAGTCTGCCTGCAGCCTAGCCATAGAAGCTTGCAACGTGGTGCTTTTGTGGTTACACTCTTTGAGTTTTTGAACTGTGCTTCAGTTAGGAGACTGAAGCAGATGAATCTGATAAATATTTGTAAACAATCTTTGTAAACTCCACTCACTGAACTGCCACTTGAACATGTGGCCTTAGGGAAGGTCTTCACGTTAACAACCAACCCCAGGCTTTCCAGGCTGTCCCTTACATCTTTCAATTCCTCTCCTAGATGCAGAATTCTTTCCCATCATCTGTCTTCTCCGATCCACCTCTTTGCTCTGCATGGAGAGTCCGGTGCCCCTCGGTCTCAGAATGGCTTCTGTCTATAATATATTTATGCTTATAAATTGCACCAGTTTTAATAGTAAAACTCAATATATTCCCCAGCAAAGCTCCATTTTTGGAACTCAGGAAGTCAGGGGAACGTTGCTATCGGAATGAGTCTCTTTCTGCAGAAAAGGATATATCTTTAACTGCTGTTAAAAACTGGAACGAAAAAATTAGAATGCATTCACGGCTTCTCAAATGCAAATTTCCGATGTGAGAAATCTGATTCTCACCATAGACCTTTCCTTTTTTTGGGGGGGGGGAGGGGTGGGACAGCACAGGAATGAATTGATTTGCAGAATGCGAACTGGTAAAAGGGCCGCTGGGGCTGGTCTCACACGAGGTGCTCCCTCCTTGGGGAAGCAGGAATCAGAAAAGAGATGGGCTGGGAAGAAAATTAGGCCATTAAAACTGTAACCTTCTCAGGTGGCAATTCACTCCTTCCTCACTCCGCAAAGGAAGAAAGAATATTCAATTAGAAGTTTTTGGGGAGGGAAAATCTACCCTTGGTATTATATTTTATTCAGATGTTCACGGTAAGCAAACAGACTGGGAATGCGGGATGCCCAATGCCTGTGAGAACTTACACACACGTGCAGAAGTTATACACAAATGGCCCATTAGGAGACATTATAAGACCAATTGAAATGGATCCACAGGAAAGTAATGAAGATAATTGCAGCAGTACAAATAACCGTTTCTGTGCCTGGGAGGGGGCAGAGCTCAGTTCTCCTCGAGCTCAGTTCTCCTCAAGCCTGCCTCTTACTACAGCTCCCCCTCAATAGCAGTCTTTGAGCAGTGGCTGGACATGGATGCTTGAGGCTGATCCTGTACTGAGCAGGGGGTGGGATGAGATGGCCTGGATCAGGGGTAGTCAAACCATGGCCCTCCAGATTTCCGTGAACTACAATTCCCATGAGCCCCTGCCAGCATATGCTGGCAGGGGCTCATGGGAATTGTAGTCCACGGACATCTGGAGGGCCGTAGTTTGACTACCCTTGCCTTCCACTCTATGGTTCTATGATTCTACATAATGAATTGAACTGCTGGAAGTGTAATCAGCCAAGAAAAATGGAGGGAAAACCCACACTAACTACCATCCCATATATGTTTTTGATACAGTTACTTTTCTATATCTATTACCTTATTATTCCCCACATATATTTTGTTTGGCCGCTGTGGTAACCCACCCCAGGAGTTGGACCTAATTTTTTTAAAAAAGTGCTTCCCACACTGGCTTCTCTTACGCCCTCGTTCTGCTCAACAGCCTCCCTAAATGAATTTATCTGATCCTAGGCCTCCCCTCTCTGCCACCAGACACCTGGCCAGTGGGGGGGATTGAAGACCACCAGTGAGGGGGAGCTCACCACCTCCTTAGGTAGTCGATTTCACTGCTGAACACTCCTGACTGGGGAAAAATATTTTTCCTGATATCTAGCCGGTATTCATAGAATCATAGAATCATAGAATCATAGAATCATAGAATCATAGAATCATAGAATCATAGAATCATAGAATCATAGAATCATAGAACCATAGAGTTGGACGGGGCCATACAGGCCATCTAGTCCAACCCCCTGCTCAATGCAGGATCAGCCCAAAGCATCCTAAAGCATCCAAGAAAAGTGTGGATCCGACCTTTGCTTGAAGACTGCCAGTGAGGGGGAGCTCACCACCTCCTTAGGCAGAAAGGAGACTCATTGTTCTATGAGAACAACTATTGTTCTATGTGTAGTTCAAACCCATTACTGCGGGTCCTCTCTTCTGTTGCCAACAGGACCCTCTCCCTGCACTCCTTTGACAATCTTTCAAATACTTAAAGACAGCAATCCTGTCCCCTCTGAATCTCTTCTTCTCCAAGCTGAACATTCCCATGTCCCTCAGCCTATCCTCATAGGTCTTGGTCCTCAGGCCCTGGATCATCCTGAGTATATCGGTGTTCGTGCCCTAGTAACATCCAAGATAATTATTTCTGAACTGGGCTCTCATCTGGAAGGGTGGAGATTTTATGTTCATTATAGGAAACAGAAGCACGCTAGATCTCTCTCGGGAGCCAGCAAAATGTCGTATTTAAGAGCAGCAGACTCTAATCTGGAGGACTGGGCTTGATTCCCCACTCCTCCTCCACATGCAGCCGGCTGGGTGACCTTGGGCTAGTCAAAGTTCTTTCAGAGTTCTCTCAGCCTCACTTCCCTCACAGGGTGTCTGTTGTGGAGAGAGGAAGGGAAGGCAGGGTGCATTGCATTTCACAGAAGGGAACCAGGAAGAAGAAAAAGAACTTCGTATTACCTGAAGTGAAGGAGTCTCAAAGCGACATACAATCACCTTCCCTTCCTCTCCTAACACTAGACACCCTGTGAGGGAGGTGGGGCTGAGACAGCTTTGAGACTCCATCTGGTAGAGAAAAGCGGCATATAAGAACCAACTCTTCTTCTTCTTCAGTAATATCAGGGCTCTCTCAGCCTCACCTCCCTCACAGGGTGTCTGTTGTGGGGAGAAGAAAGGGAAGGTGATTGTAAGCCACTTTGAGAGTACTCCAGGTATTAAAGGGCAGGACACAAAACAACGCCTCTCCTCCTCCTCCTCTTCCAGCCACCATGCAGACACCCCAAAGAGCTTGCACAGGCGCTGATGCTGTAGACCTAAAGAGGCTCCCTCCTTGCTCCCAGTTAAGCATCTTTAGGAGGCTCCTGTGCACAGCAGAGTGGGAGAATACACACACACACACACCAACAATGAAATATGAAGAACAAAAGCCAACCAGCTGAGGAAGATATTTGCCAGCCTCATGAGCCACCCACCATCCCTCTTGCACATGTTTGTATTACAGGTCAGCATGGTAACCTTACACTGCAGCCACCGCAAAGAGGAAGTGTGAAAGGCAGAGGCCCTTGAAGGCTGGTGTCACTGCGCAATTACAGAAACAGCTGTGCGGAATCGCATTGCATCACTCCGCGAACAGCCCGAGCATTCGGTAGCCAAACGAATTGGGTGTCTGAACCAGTTCCCGACCAGGGTGAGGGCTGGGAAAGGGATGTGGGAATCACAGGGTATGGCCTGTGATTCCCACCCACCCACCCACCCCGCATGTCACATTCAGCGCACGAAATCCTCTCCTTGTGAACCGATCAGCTCGCCGCTTCTGGTTCGGACCGCTGGAGAAAAGATAAGGAGGCGGGCCAGAAGCCAAGCTGGTTTTGCCAAAGGACAAGTTTATTATTTGCAACGGCTACCTGGCCCCGGAGCCAAATGTAGCGCCCGTGTCATGTACAGCATCCCCGCCGGGTGCTCAATAAATCTCCTGTTTTCTTGGAGACTCAGCAAGGTGATAACACACACAGCAGGTAAGGTTGCCGATTGATTTCTTTTTTTTTTGTTTTAAGAAGCTGAGTCTGCCTGCAGAGGCAGGATTTAAGGTTGCTGGCTTCAGCGTTTTGTGGAAGGGTCAAGCGAGGTGTGTCCAGAGAAATCGGTGGGTCTCACTCTTTTCAAAAGTAGAATTCGCAGCCACACTGTGCTCTTCTTCGAACCAAAGGAGGCAGCCCAGGGAAGCAGGGGCCCCAAAGTATGATCTAGTAAGCTTTCTGAACACGAGAAGCCACCAAAACCCTTTCCAGATCCTAGGCCTAGACAGGTCAGTATTGCCTGCTTTGACTGGTGGCAGTTCTCCGGGGTCTCCTGCAGAAATTTTTCGTATCCCCTATCACCGGATGCTTTTAACTGGAGAACCCAGGGATTGAACCTACAGCCTGTCCCCTTCTGCCTTAATGGACTCAGCCACAGACGCTTTGATTGCTCCCTGTCCCTTCCCAAGCATGAGTGAGGTCGTTCGTGGTTCTGTGCCTGGATGGGGGTAGAGCCTGCATGCCCACTCCCACCTTAGACCACCTCCTGTCTCCCCCTCCCTTAGTCCCCCTCAAGCCTGCCTGTTAATGCAGGAGGTGATGTCACTTCTGGTCACATGTCACTTCCGAGGGTGTGGCTGGGAGGCGTGGCCAGGTGACACCATTTCTGGGGTTCCTCGAAGCCTGAAAAATCATTGCAGGGGCTCCTCCATGGTCAAAAGGCTGAGAAAGGCTGATATAACTAATAATCCCATCCCTAACTTTGGCTAATTTATAACAACGCAGGGTATTGGTTAAGGGTGGCGGCTTCTAATCTGGAAAGCCGGTTTTTATTCCTTGCTCCTCCACATGCAGCCAGCTGGGTGGGCTAGTCACAGCCCTGATAGTGCTGTTCTCACTGAGCCGTTCTCTCAGAGTTCTGTCAACCTCACCTCCCTCACTGGGTGTCTGCTGTGGGGAGAGGAAAGGGAAGGTGATTGTCAGCCCCTTTGAGTCTCCTTCAGGCAGTGAAAGCTGGGGTATAAAAATTTTCTTCTTCCTCTTTTTAAAAATTTCCTTACTATCCTCCCCTCCCTCATTTGGTTGTGGTTTAGCCAGATTAGTAATTCATTAATTGTGATGCAGGTAAGCACTGGTAAGGAGCTCTGGGACAGAGATGCAGCCCTGACTCGTTCCATATTATTAGTATTAGTATTAGTATTAGTATTAGTATTAGTATTAGTATTAGTATTAGTATTAGTATTAGTATTAGTATTATTAACTCAAATACTTTGGCCACCTCATGAGAAGGAAGGACTCCCTGGAGAAGAGCCTAATGCTGGGAGAGATCGAGGGCAAAAGAAGAAGGGGACGACAGAGAATGAGGTGGCTGGATGGAGTCACTGAAGCAGTCGGTGTGAGCTTAAATGGACTCCGGGGAATGGTAGAGGACAGGAAGGCCTGGAGGATCATTGTCCATGGGGTCGCGATAGGTCTGACATGACTTCACAACTAACAACAACTACTACTACTACTACTACTACTACTACTACTACTACTACTACTACTACTAAGATTTAGATTCCCACCCACCCACCCCCCCGCTCTGGAAATCTAAGTGGTCCACCCTATAATACCGAGAATTGTGTAATTCACTCTTTGTGGACTGATCTTCGTGAAAGATGTCCCAAGGACTCCGTGCATTCTAAATCATAATATTGATCACGGCCAGAATGACCAAAATCCAGACCTGGTTCTCTCCTGCTGTGTCACAGTTAGTTCAACCCCCCGCCCCTCCTGAGTGAATGCCCTGAATTCCAGAGAAGACAAAGTCACGTGAGTGTAACCAGTTAGTAGAGATGCATTGGGTTAAGAAGAGAAGAAGAAGAAAAACCACAACTCTCTCCTTGCATGTCAGATTCCGCAGAGCCTAAATTTCCGTCTGAAGCAAAGAATATAAAGTTCCCCATTATTCATTCTGTTTCATCTTTTATCCCCTTTGTGGGTTTGATCCGAAGCGGGTGCTTTCGCAAGACAGCTTTCGAGCAGCACTCAGTGATTGACGGCTTCAACCCCTTATCCTGCCCTTGGGCGGTAGGTAACCTTCCCTGGCACTCAGGATCCCAGCTAAAGAGCTAAGAGCTCTTAAAAAGCAGAAATGGATTCTCTCTCCCAGCAATAACGGGAGAAGTAGTTGCTATTTTTAAAAAAATCTTTTTGCATTACTTAAACCCTTTCTTTCTTTATCCTTTAAGCCCATTGGCCGTTGAAATATACCGCTGGACCAAAGAAGATGATCCTGCCAAGGATAACAAGCGAGCAAAGCCAGTTAGTTAAATGTCAATCTGTACTGGAAAAGGGGCCTGGAGCCCAAGATTGATTCTGGGTCAGGGCAAGATGATCTGGGGCCAAGGGACCAAGCCCTATGAAGATAGGTTGAGGGACTTGGGAATGTTCAGCCTGGAGAAAAGGAGGTTGAGAGGGGACATGATAGCCCTCTTTAAGTATTTGAAAGGTTGTCACTTGGAGGAGGGCAGGATGCTGTTTCCGTTGGCTGCAGAGGAGAGGACACGCAGTAATGGGTTTAAACTACAAGTACAACAATATAGGCTAGATATCAGGAAAACATTTTTCACAGTCCGAGTAGTTCAGCAGTGGAATAGGCTGCCTAAGGAGATGGTGAGCTCCCCCTCACTGGCAGTCTTCAAGCAAAGGCTGGATACACACTTTTCTTGGATGCTTTAGGATGCTTTGGGCTGATCCTGCGTTGAGCAGGGGGTTGGACTAGATGGCCTGTATGGCCCCTTCCAACTCTATGATTCTGTGATTCTATGAAGATGAGCAGATTGCAGATACTGGGGTCGACCCTCAGGTTACATCAAGCTGATGACAGCTAATATGTACATGAGCTTGTGTAAATTTGCATGTTTAAGAAAGGCATGAACCTCACAGGGTGTCTGCAGTGGGGAGAGGAAGGGAAGGGGATTGTAAGCCGCTTTGAGACTCCTTCGGGTAGAGAAAAGTGAGCTATACAAGCCAACTTTTTTTTACTTATTTATTTTTGAACTTGCGTGATGAGCTCCCCCTCACTGGCAGTCTTCAAGCAAAGGTTGGATGCACACTTTTCTTGGATGCTTTAGGATGCTTTGGGCTGATCCTGCGCTGAGCAGGGGGTTGGACTAGATGGCCTGAATGTCCCCTTCCAACTCTATGATTCTATGAATTTATATCCTGCCGGTCTCATGCACCTCTGCTTGAACCCAGCCATCACTGCTTCCAGACATCTTTCCACTGCCACCAAGTTTTCCACCACCCAGATACTCTCTCTGCAAATATTGGTTCTGCCAGAGATGTTCAAGATCAGGGCAAATGCATCATAGGCAACCCACAAACCTGCTGATGTCAGAGGCTAACAATGAAAACAGCAGTGGTCACTCATCAAATCAAACCATTGGTTATGAAATCATCTGCACAGAAGAATTCAAAGATGAGACCACCTTCTCCTGTATGTCCCCCAGAAAGATTTATGATCGAGAGAGAAAAAAATTGCTCAGGATCCCTGGCCCCAACAAGAGTAGATTGGCTCAACCAGGGTCAGGGCATTTTCAACCGTGGCCCCGGCTTCATGAAATGCTCTTCCAAATGAGATCAGAGCCCTGCGAGACCTTGCATGGTTCTGCAGGGCTTGTAAAACACAGGTGATCCACCAGGCCTACAGCTGAGGCCCAAAGTAAGTAACATCTGAATTGTGTTGGCCTCCTCATTGAAACCTTATTATGCATCAGCTATGGCTGGGAAGATCCTCCAACCTCCTCTCTCCATTGTTCCCAGTATGACAATAAGTATTAGAGAGGCAATTGAATTTGTTTTAGATTTTAATGTATTTTACTTATTATCCATCCATCCATCTATCATAGAATCATAGAATCATAGAGTTGGAAGGGGCCATACAGGACATCTAGTCTAACCCCCTGCTCAACGCAGGATCAGCCCTGAGCATCCTATCCTATCCTATCCATCCATCCATCCATCCATCCATCCATCCATCTATCCATCTATCCATCTGTCTACCCATCCATCCATCCATCCATCCATCCATCCATTTATCCATCTATCTACCCATCCATCCATCCATCCATCTATCCATCTATCTACCCATCCATCCATCCATCCATCCATCCATCCATTTATCCATCCATCCTTCTATCCGTCCGTCCATCCATCCATCTGTTCATCCGTCCATCCATCCATCCATCCACTTACCTACCTACCTATTGGATTTATTACCTTCCGCTCCCAAGCAACTGTCTCACAGCGGGTTACAGAATAAAACCCCACAATAAATACCCTGACTTTAAAAACATAGCTTCCAATCATAACACAACCTGGCAGTGAAAAAATCATCCCCCTCCCATCCCTGCTCAACAGACCTCCAGCATCCGGCACTGTGGGGTATTAAGGAAAGTGGGGGTGGCCAAATCCACTTAGGGCAGGGACGCTCGTAAGAAGGAGAACGGAGCAAGATTAAGTGAGTCTGGCCCCCGTGTCATTTGCATCTTGCGAGTTTTCCGTATTTGCCAAAAATAACTGGAGAAATGCCTTCTCGACTCCCATGCTCCGACTTGGGAGAGATAAAAAAGCAAGCTGAATCATTTTTCTCAGTTCCTTTCTCTTCCTCTCTCGTTTCGGCTTCTTCCCTATCAAGTCACTTCATTATTATCAACAAAAGCCGGAATGAGAGGAGAAAGTGTTGCTTTTCTTTAAATATTTGCTGTAGCGCATGTAATTACTTGGCTTGGCAACCGATATGAAGTATTATTGAATTTCCCAACCTATTTCTTTGAGTAGCGCAAATCGCTTTCACTTTCCTCTTCAAGCCCTCCTGAGGAACTCTTGGGGGGAAAATAACAGTTTTAAAAGTGGAGGGAAAATAAAGCTACAAAATGGGAGAGTTTCGAGAGTTTGCCATTCTGCTGACAGCTGCAAGGCTGGGACTTTTTTTGAGAAGAAAGGTATGAAGTGACCCAGGGTGCATTGCATTTCACAGATGGGGACCAGGAAGAAGAAAAAGAACTTCTGATTACCTGAAGGAGTCTCAAAGCAAATTACAATCACCTTCCCTTCCTCTCCTAACAACAGACACCCTGTGAGGTAGGTGGGGCTGAGAGAGCTTTGAGACTCCTTCGGGTAGAGAAAAGCGGCATGTAAGAACCAACTCTTCTTCTTCTTCTTCAGCAATATCAGGGCTCTCTCGGCCTCATCTCTCTCACAGGGTGTCTGTTGTGGGGAGAGGAAAGGGAAGGAGACTGTAAGCCGCTTTGAGCCTCCTTCGGGTAGAGAAAGCATCATATAAGAATCAACTTTTCTTCTTCTTCTTCTTCTTCTTCTTCTTCTTCTTCTTCTTCTTCTTCTTCTTCTTCTTCTTCTTCTTCTTCTTCTTCTTCTTCTTCAACCCAAGCAGGAACCAACTCAGAGATGACCATGACCCTAAGTATCCCAAATCTGTGCAAGACTCATCATGTTTTATTTCATTTGTTTGTTTATTTTATTATTGTATTTATTAACCACACACTCTCAGCCGGCTGAGTCACGGCTACACACAACAGTAAGATAACAATACAACAATCCCTCCCTAGCCACAATATCTTTAAAACTCAGTAGTCCCCATCAACCCAATGCCTCCAGAGGTGGGCAGAAGAGAGGAAAGGCCCAAAGATCTTCCTTGACCTGGCCACAACCCAATGCCTGGTGGAAGAACTCTGTCTTGTAGGGCCTGCGGAACTGCGACACTTCCGACAGGGCCCTTTGCTCTTCCGGGAGCTCATTCCACCAGACCCTGGCCCTGGTCAAGGCCAGGCACCCTTCACATGGGCTAGAGATCGCCATTTCTGGAAATACTCAGCGCCAAAGGAAACGGGGCAGTCCTTGCTCACCCAAAGTTCCACGTGTGTATCAGAGACCAGTACTGCACTGATCTTTGCCATGATCTTCCCTGCATGCTTTGTCAAGACGAGATTGCCATCCCTTCCCCCTGCTGAGGTTACAAATGAATGACTACAGGAGCGCCTTTAAGCCTCCTGCTTAATTCCCAGCCTGATTAAGATACGCGTGAGCAGACAGCGACTCGCTCTTGTTCTGTCTATCACAGTGCCTCAAGACTTCTGCCCTCCTGTGGTATTTCCAGTTAAATAGGTATTAGCAATAAGGGCAACTTCTCCCTTCTGGCTAATCGGTATGACAATCCCACCACAATTATGGATCAGTCATCCAGCTCTGTCTCTACAGGGGAAATTATGATGTTTAAGCTGAGGATTTCTCCGTCTCTGCCTCCTCCTACTTGGATAAGGCAAAGCTGCAGTGATAGCTGGCATCCATTTACTCATTCTTGGTGATCCTAGAACCATCATAATGAAGACTTGGATATTCTAGGTGTGCTTCAGAAGCCCTCTGTATGTTGTCCCCCAGGCAGAAGAAGAAGAAGAAGAATAGGTTCTTATAACAACAAAGAGATTTTCAGGAGGTTGGATGGAAACCCTGCCTGTATAGAATCATAGAATCATAGAGTTGGAAGGGATCTCATGGGTCATCTAGTCCAACCCACTGCACTATGCAGGACACTCACAAACCTATCGCTCATCCACTGTCACCTGCCACCCCCTGGAGCCTTCACAGAATCAGCCTCTCCGTCAGATGGCTCTCCAGCCTCTGTTTAAAAATTCCAAAATGGAGAACCCACCACCTCCCGAGTAAGCCTGTTCCACCGAGAAACCGCTCTAACTGTCAGGAACTTCTTCTTGATGTTTAGATGGAATTTCTTTTGAATTAATTTCATCCCATTGGTTCTGGTCTGTCCCTCCGGGGCAAGAGAGAACAACTCTGCTCCATCCTCTACATG
>BDOT02000005.1:10182487-10219050 GCA_003118565.2 Paroedura picta | reverse complement strand
TTCCCTACCCGAAGGAGGCTCAAAGCGGCTTACAGTCGCCTTCCCTTTCCTCTCCCCACAACAGACACCCTGTGAGGGAGGGGAGGCTGAGAGAGCCCTCATATTTCTGCTTGGTCAGAACAGCTCTATCAGAGCTGTGGAGAGCCCAATGTCACCCAGCTGGCTGCATGTGGGGGAGTGCAGAATCGAACCCGGCATGCCAGATTAGAAGTCCGCACTCCTAACCACTACACCAAACTGGCACTATAAGAAATAAAATTGTGCCTGTGTTTTCCGATGACGTGCCAGGCCTCTGCTTGGCCTCCCCCCACCCCCGAGGGCCACTCAGAGGACCTGATGTTCCATCGGGAAGTACCAGAGGGCCTTTGTTTGGCCCTCACTGGGGATGGCCCTCTGCCAATGAGAGCCAATCACAGGCCAGGGAATGGGACCACTTGTTCCCCAACTGCCCTGCTGCTCTCCCTACCACCGTCCGCTTGGTAGGGGCCCCCGCCCTCTACAGAAATGCCCCCCAAATTGCCGCCGCCCTCTGAGGCCTGCTATTGCCCTCTGCGGCCTCCCCAATGCCCCCCCTCCCCACCGCCAGTGCAACAAACCCACTGTTGCACTCCCCGATCCGCAATGCCTGCTGGGACCAGCTTGCTGCCTGGGGAGGCTGGATAGGGCCAGGTGGCTGCACTCCACTCTGGTCCCTCCACTCTTGCCGCCCTCCGGACAGCCACGGAAGGGAGCGGGAGGCCATGCACGTGCTCCACCCCATCCCCGACGCCCATTTTAAAAGCTGTCTCAGGGGAATACAGAGAGAGGGGTGGGAGCGCGGCAGAATAAGCGGCATCCGCCCACCTTCGACAGTGGTGGGAAAGAAGAAGCCAAGACCAGGGAGAGGGCTGGGTCCTCCGCAGAGGTGGTGGCCGGCCTTCCCTGGCCCTGGCGGAGGCAAAGAGTCTAGAAGGAATGACAGGGGCCCAGGGTGACAAGCAGGCTGCCCCCCGCCCAGCAGAGCCCCTACTGCTCTTGACCAGCTGCTGGGCAGGGGCAAGGGACGCCATATCCTCTACCATGGACTCACCGGCTTCTGTGACCTACCTTCGTGACTGCTGGGTGGAGAATGCAGGAGGTGCTGGAGTGGCAAGAAACTATGTTAGCATTGTCCCCATGACTGTCCTCTCCCTGCCACCAGCATTAGAGACAGCAGAACTTCTAAGCTGACAACAAGTTCGTTGTCAAAACCCTCTTCAAATTCCAAAGCCTTTCAGTTCTGAGGTCAAGGCCTTCCCTTGATGCGGTCTCCTGTTTCTGGGATCCAGAGGTTTACTGCCTCTGAAGGTGGAGGTTCCCCTCTGTCACCACGGCTAGTAGCCATGGATAGACTTATCCTCCATGAATCTATTGAATCCCCTTTTCAAGCTGTGTATTCCTGTGGCCATCACTATATCCTCTGGCAGAGAACGCCACATATTAATCACGCTCTGTGTAAAGTAGTATTTCCTTCTCTCCGCCCTGAACCTACTGCCCATCAGCTTCACCTAGTGCCCTCTCTCTTTAATAGTTATCTTTAATAACAGTTTCTGCTAGTTTACCTGTTGCCTGTCAGGCTAAAGGGCTTGTGGTTTTTTTGGATCCTCTCTAGACCCCTTTTTTAAATTGGAAGGACATATTTGCTGTTCTCCAGACATCTGGCATAGGTCCAAGAAGGGCAATAGTCCTACAAACAGATGGTAGGTCTCAAATATCTGAGATCTTTCCCCGTGCCTAAAAGTCACCCCCCACACTAGACAAGTCAGTACCTTGGGACCCTCTGATCTGTCAATCTGTATTTGAAAGGTTGTCACTTGGAGGAGGGCAGGATGCTGTTCCCGTTGGCTGCAGAGGAGAGGACACGCAGTAATGGGTTTAAACTTCAAGTACAACGATATAGGCTAGATATCAGGAAAAAACTTTTCACAGTCAGAGTAGTTCAGCAGTGGAATAGGCTGCCTAAGGAGGTGGTGAGCTCCCCCTCACTGGCAGTCTTCAAGCAAAGGTTGGATGCACACTTTTCTTGGATGCTTTAGGATGCTTAGGGCTGATCCTGCGTTGAGCAGGGGGTTTGACTAGATGGCCTGTGTGGCCCCTTCCACCTCTATGATTCTATGAAGATGAACAGATTGCAGATTGGGGTCGGCCCTCAGGTTACATCAAGCTGATGAGAGCTAATATGTATGGGGATGTTCAGCCTACAGGAGGTCGAGAGGGAACAGTATGGCTCTTTTGAAATATTTGAAAGGCTGTCACTTGGAGGAGGGCAGGGAGCAGTTCCTGTTAGCAGCAGAGGATAGGCTCCACAGTAATGGGTTTAAACAACACGTAGAACAATATTGGCTAGATATCAGGGGGGAAATTCACTGTCAAAGTAGTGGAAAGGGCTGCCTAAGGAATAGAATCATAGAACCACAGAGTTGGAAGGGACCTCCTGGGTCATCTAGTCCAACCCCCTGCACCATGCAGGTCACCCACAACCCTATCGCTGACACTGTAACCTACCACCTGCTTGAACCTTCACAGAACCAGCTTCTATAAGAAGGTGGTGAGTTCCCCCTCACTGGTGGTCTTCAAGCAGCAGCTGGACAGATACTTCTCCTGGATGCTTTAGGCTGATCCTGCCTTGAAGCCCTTCCCCTCCCCAAACCCCACCCCCCTCAGGCCCCACCCCCCCAAATCCCCAGACATCCCCCAACTCAGAGCTGGCCACTCTGTCTTCAGTGTCCTTTGTGTATTCCATTTCCCTCAGCTTAGCTTTCCCCATAGGACGGCGGGGAGGTTAAAATTGATGATCTTTATATCATTGAGGGCTACTTGGAGGGAAGGCCCAGTGGAAATATGGTATTCAAGAACACCGCCTATGGAGATGGATTCAAATATATGCCATTTGGATCCCAAGTTTCCCTTGTAAGAAATAAAAATCATACCATTTTGTTTCCTTGTGTCATTCTGTCCCCAGGAAAAGCACATTTTCATGTTATTTGTGCCTCTGTGGCCTATAGATTGTGCAGAAAGAGTACAGAAATTGTGCACACGCATAGAAAGGAAATATGGCAGACTGACATAGAAAAGATATCAAACGGCAAAAGAGAGACGTGAACGTTCCCGACCACAACAATAAAAGTGAAGAGGGCCAAATCCATTGATAAAGAGGATATACAGGCTCGAATTTATACAGAGCATAAATTCTCCTAGAGAGCCAGTGTGGTACAGGGGTTATGGTGGGTGCACAACTGGAGGAATGGATTTGATTCCCCACTCCTCCTCTGTGTGGGACCTGCTGGGTGACCTTGGGTCAGTCATAGTTCTCTCCGAGCTCCCTCATTCCCACCTGCCTCACAGGGTACCTGTTGCAGGGAGAAGAAGGGAAGGAGATTGTCAGCTACTCTGAGATCCATGAGGCCTGCTGGGTGACCTTGGGCCACTCACAGTTCTCTCAGGACTCCCTCAGTCTCACAAAGTGTCTGTTGTGGAGAGAGAAAGGAAAGAAGTTCGTCAGCCGCTCTGAGACACATGAGGCTTGCTGAGTGACCTTGGGCCAGTCACAGTTCTCTCAGAACTCTCTCAGCCCCACCTGCCTCACAAGGTGCCCAGTGTGGGAAGGAGAAAGGTGATCATAAGCCACTTTGAGACTCCTTAGGGAAAAGAAAAACAAGGTGCAAAAATGAACTCTCCTTCTCCTCCTCCTCCTCATCTTATCTTGGTGAATTGAGCTCTGTGCTGTTTTTCAGGCAAATGTCTGTGCTTCACACACACACACACACAAACACACACCTCATACTTTGTGCTTTAAAATCTATATCTAATAGGCAACTATTTAGCTTTTACTTTTGAATTACACTATTCAGGAAGACGACGTGCTTCCCCCTCCCCCCCAAAAAAAATAATCCTACTGAATGTGGAATTTAAAATGAGAAAAAGTCCAATTCTGAGCACATTCTTTTCAAGGATTGCGGAGAACGGAAGACTGTCTCCCTGGAGTGATGGCAGGCGTCTGTTTCCTTGATTCTAGCCCTGCTCACTGGTTTCTTGGGGGGGGGAGGAATTGAAAAGACTGAGAGGGATTCTTCCTATGTTTTATTTATAACTGCAGCAGAAAGGTCTTCTCAACACCATCTTTCACAAAGTATAAAGGCCGGGAGGTGGGGGGGGGGGAGGATAAACAACAGACTGCTCGCACCCCAAAGTGGTTGTTTAAAATGAAGCGATATTTCGGCACAAGCAAGAAAAGGTGTAATTTCAGGGGTGTATTGATGCCTCACAGGCTGGTGCTTAAAATAAACAGGAGTCATGCGACACTGTAAACAGACTTTTCCAGAAAAGGGCCATCCCACTTCTGAAAATACTCTGGCCCATGAGTGAAGTTTCACAGGGTTGGTTTGCAGAAGGACAGCTTGATTTGAGCCCAGTGTCACCTCAGAGTCTAGCTGGATTTTCGGTGTATGAGCTTTCAAGAATCAAAGTGCCCTTTGTGAGATCTTCACTATGAAGATAGGTTGAGGGACTTGGGAATGTTCAGCCTGGAGAAAAGGAGGTTGAGAGGGGACATGATAGCCCTCTTTAAGTATTTGAAAGGTTGTCACTTGGAGGAGGGCAGGATGCTGTTTCTGCTGGCTGCAGAGGAGAGGACACGCAGTAATGGGTTTAAACTACAAGTACAATGATATAGACTAGATATCAGGGGGAAAAAATTCACCGTCAGAGTAGTTCAGCAGTGGAATAGGCTGCCTAAGGAGGTGGTGAGCTCCCCCTCACTGGCAGTCTTCAAGCAAAGGTTGGATACACACTTTTCTTGGATGCTTTAGGGTGCTTAGGGCTGATTCTGCGTTGAGCAGGGGGTTGGACTAGATGGCCTGTAGGGCCCCTTCCAACTCTTTGATTCTATGATTCTATGATTCTTTTAACTAGAGATGCCGGGGATCCAACCTGGAATCTTTTGCATCCAAAGCAGAGGTTCTACCGCTGAGCCTCAATTCCCCTCTCAACTTAATCAGAATTGATTCTCGGGATGCACGTCAACTGTAGTCTGTTTCTACCCCTGATCTGCAGAACAGGTGTGAGAAGAAACCATCGGGACAAAAGGATTTTCAAACTCTTGAAACTCTTCCGTGCTGCTTAGACGAGCTTGTCTCAGTGCATTCAGACCTGTGATACACAGGAAATAAAGCACAGAGCTTTTATTCCAATCCCAGGTTGATTCAATCCCTGCCATTCACACTGAATGCGATTTCCATTTGGATTTTAGGTGATTTAAGTTTTCCCTCTTCATCAAGCATGATTGATCCGGAATGACCCAACCTTTCCTCCATGATATCCTGGAGTGGGTATAACTCTCAATATCTGAAAAATTGGCATGAGTAAAAGTGCAGCTTTTTGCTTGTCCCGACCTAACTTGTAGCCTTGCTGTAGAAAAGCCCTGATTGGCCAGGGCATCAGTTCAAAGGCTTCCTCGTTCCAGGTTGCAAGCTCCTCTTAAAGGGGGAAGCCCTAACTTCTCTCGGCAGAACTCCAGAAGCCCTAACTTCTCTCGGCAGAGATTTGCCTCTGGGATTTATTCCCCCTCCTCTGCTGTCTCCAATCCTCTCCCCCCTTCAAGAAAAGATGAAAAGAGGTGCCTGCTGCACTTGGCTCCCCCCTTCTGAGCTTCCCTAATCATGTGCAGAACACTCTCTGTTTCAATGAGGGGCGGGGGATAGAGGAAGATTTGAGTTCAAATCGATCAGAATTCAGCAGGATCCATAACAAAATAAACAAAGTAAAACAGGACAGAAGAAGCCGTGCTCCCCAGCTTTCAAAACGTTCCAAAGGGGAAAGGCAAAAGAGGAAAAGCAAAGGCATTCAGGAGAAAACAGGACAGAAGGAGCCGTGCTCACTAGCTTTCGAAACGTTCCAAAGGGGAAAGGCAAAAGAGGAAAAGCAAAGGCATTCAAGAGAAAACAGGACAGAAGAAGCCGTGCTCCCCAGCTTTCGAAACGTTCCAAAGGGGAAAGGCAAAAGAGGAAAAGCAAAGGCATTCAGGAGAAAACAGGACAGAAGGAGCTGTGCCCTCCAGCATTCCAAATATCCAAAATGTTCTACAGGAAACACGGCATCTCCGGGTCGTGACGTGGCAGTAATCGGCCTTTCTTCTTCTTTGGCAGCGGGGGGCAAAGAGACTCTTTGGAACTGGTTCAAGAGCAGCAGGTGCCCATCTGGAGATCGTTGGCACTGACTGCGTGGTCACAAAGCAAAGCGAAACATTGCCATCTACCCGGCAATGAGGACTTTTTTTTTTCCCGTTGTTGTTTAAGCAAACATTGCCCCTTTCTGGCACAGGGAGCACAGCTCTGGATTTAGACTCTTTGAACGTAGATCAAAACTTGAGCCAAGTCAGAGCTTTTCTCCCCCAGGCAATCCAAGGGCACAGATTTACGTCTTGCGTTTTTCATCCCCGCTAAAAGGGACAACTGAGGCACCAGGAGTTCTTGGATCTCCTCCTTGGCCCTCTGGAGGCTGTGCCGCTTACAAGTGCACATACAATTTACTCCGCATCTTTTTAAAATGAGTCCCTCTGAAACATTGTAGGCAAATGACACCAGGCCGAAGCAGGAGGGACAGTGGCTAAGACAAAGGAACGCTCTTTCTCCTCTCCCTTTTAGAGGAAACCAGCTGGACCTCTTCTACTGTTAGGCTCTGCCACACCAGATGGCCAGGAAGTGATATCACTGCAACTCTTATTTTAAGCATCACAGGATTTCTCCCCCCCCCCTTACTGAGAAACCACTGAAACATTCTTCAGGCTTTGAGAAATCCCGGAAGTGAGGTCACCAGGCCACACCTCCCTGCCACGCCTCCTGGAAGTCACCTGTCACCAGGGCCCATTCTGCACACATATGATCATGCACTTTCAATTTGCTTTGGCAGCTGGATTTTCCTGTGCAGAACAGGAAAATCTGCTTCCAAATTGGATTGAAAGTGCATTATCTTATGTGTGCGGAATAGGCCCAGAAGTGGCATCACCCAGACACTCCCACTGGATGTGACATCACACTCCATAGCCCCCAGCTCTGCAAAGCTGCCCGGGCAAAAACAAGCCACTTTGGCTCCACCCCCTGGCCAGCTGGACTCATCGGAAACAACATCCCACCCCTGCAGGTCTCTTTAATTTTTAAAAAATGCAGACTCACAACAGGTTGCCTGGGTATGCACTGAGGGCAACCACCTGGCCTGTCCGGCCCTTCCCCTCCCACAGCCAGGCCAGAAAGAGGGCCCCTGTAACTCCCCCTAGAGCGGCCGGAAGGGAAGGCACAGAATAGCTGCCCATCCTCGTCTGAAGGTGAGCAGCTGAAGGTGGCTACTGTGTGACACAGTACTGGACTGGATGGGCCATTGGCCTGATCCAACATGGCTTCTCTTATGTCCGTATGTCTTGTCCGTATGCTTTGAATTCTTGGTGCTTGGGGGGGGACAACAGTGGGAGGGCCTCTGGAGTTCTGGCCCCACTGGTGGACCTCCTGTTGACACCTGGGTTTTGGCCGCTGTGTGACATGGAGTGTTGGCCTGGATGGGCCACAGGCCTGATCCAACATGGCTTCTCTTATGTTCTTAAGACCCAGGATTACACTTAGCCTTTCCACCTATCTAGCCCATCCTGAAAACAAGATTTGGATTTTTTTTCTCCCCCAAAGAAGCCATTGAACTGAAAAATGGAAAACAAGCCAGGTTTTTCTCTAGATGGTTGGTTTTCATTCTTCCATGCCATTAATAAAAATTTACATTGGTCTCAAGGCAATATCTTAAAATCTTGAAACCATGTACTGTTTTAAAATATCAAGGGCAGGGGAAATATGAGAGGCATCTTTTAAAAAAAAAAACGAATACGTTCTTTTTCACTTTAACTCCTTTGCCATCGCAGCCCTTCAAATTAAGCACACGCCACATTTGTTATGCTGTTTAAAAACCGTCAGCCCTTAGAAATCCACCGCCGGGGGTCCAGGGCGACGTACCCCACCAAGCTCTATGGGACGCCTCAGTCTTCATACTGTGATTCACTCACACTTGAAGTTCTCTGTCTCTTTTTCTCTCCTCCGTTCCGAGCCGTGAAGGCTTAATTCATCATCCCTTTCGACGGCCCTTCATCGAGCTGGAGGCGTAATGTGCCGTGGGTTCGTAATGAGGCCAATGCCTGGACCTGCATTTTCATCAGGAAGAGAGTTCCTGAGCGTGCTGCGGAAAGGGTTTCACTCTTGTCCCGATTTTGTCTTCTCTCTATGCCTGTTATCATGAGAGGAGGAGGATTTCTCAGGTGCTCCTCTGAAAGCTGCAAATTCCAGAAGACTACATCTGGCGTCCATTGGCCCAGCACCATCTGCAGATGTTATGGTGGCATTCCATGCACATGTTGAATGAGCCTTTCCTTTCCTCTCCCCACAACAGACATCCTGTGAGGGAGGTGAGGCTGAGAGAACCCTGATATTACTGAAGAAGAAGAAGAAGAAGAAGAAGAAGAAGAAGAAGAAGAAGAAGAAGAGTTGGTTCTTGTGTACCACTTTTCTCTACCCGAAGGAGGCTCAAAGCGGTTTACGTTGGCCTTCCCTTTCCTCTCCCCACAACAGACACCCTGTGAGGGAGGTGAGGCTGAGAGAGCCTTGATGTTACTGAACAAGAAGACTTGGTTCTTGTATGCTGCTTTTCTCTACCCGAAGGAGTCTCAAAGTGGCTTACAATTGCCTTCCCTTTCCTCTCCCCACAACAAAAACCCTGTGAAGGAGCTGAGGCTGAGACAGCCCTGATATCGCTGCTCGGTCAGAACAGCTTTATCAGTGCCGTGGCGAGCCCAAGGTCACCCAGCTGGCTGCATGTGGGAGAGCAGGGAATCAAACCCAGCTCGCCAGATTAGAAGTCTGCACTCCTAACCACTACACCAAGCTGGCTCTTGGAAGTTCTTGAGTGCCACACCCAGAAAGCATAGCTGATGACACATGTTACAAACCATAAATACGTTACTGCTTTCTAAGATGGTGTGTTGCTATATTTCCTAAATTGAGTGCTCTGGAATGCTCTTTTCCCCCTGTTTTATACCATTGGGCTGCCTTGGATTGCAGGACTATGGAGTGGCCAATCAAAGCATCACCTTGGTAGACACATCCCCTCACGTCTAGGATGTTGGCCGTTCTCTGCAGCATCATGCAACTCCCATCTTGGAGGAGACAAGAAGCTCATGCCCTGTACCGAGCCCAGAAGCTACCTGTCAGGATCAGTGCCTGCCATGAATCATTATATTAGCCTGGGTCTCTCCATGTTTGCTTAGCCTTACTTTTACCTTTCGCTTTCTGGGTCTCTGTGTAACCTCGACCCATTATATTTAGCTGTCTGCCTGAAATCGAAACTTGTCTGCTGTACCCTGCCATCATGATTTGCTGTGAAACTATTTGTCTTTTGAACTGGCCGGCAAGGCCTGCTCTTTGTAACAAAAACAGTTATCTTGTCAGTGGGCGCCGGGCAGCCCAAGGACGTGTGAGAAGTAACACTCCCTGGTTTATTGCACCCGGTGCTCCTTTCCCCCCTCCCTTGGGAACCTTCAAGTTTTGGGCGGGAGAATTCTCTTGAAAAGGGTCTGCATTTGTATTAACCGGCAGATTTGGCTTCGCCAGTTTAGGTGACTGAAGTAACTCATCAATAAAGCTTTCTTTTCATAGAAGTACGTTGTGAGATCTTACTGCACTTGACACGACCATGTCCCCTCTCCAAACCTTGCCAGTCATGAAGGTCCCAGAATCTATTATATGAAAAACTCTTATATGCATTTATTCACATCGGCAATTGTGCTGCGTCTGCAGACATGGCCACTTTTCTAGCATCCTCCTGGAGGACATGCTGCATTCTCTCTTCAGCTAACACCCGAAATATCCCCTGAAACATTTCTCATTATCCAGCACACATGGGTAGAATGGTCAAAAACGTCCATAGAATGTAGACTGAAGGCAAACATGTATTCAACAGGTTTTCCATTTTCCGGATCATAATCCTACCGATCATTTGTAGAAGGCGCTTCCCCACTGTATTTCTTTGCAACCCCGATGGTCCTAATCATGTTATTTATTGCCCTGAACAGTACAGGGCTTCCAGTTTTGTTGCTGGCGTTATTATTATTACGGATTTCCACTTAAAAATCAGGTGGAGTTGCTGGGAACGTCAGCCCAAACCATAAAAGTAATAATCTTGGAGGAATCCCTGGAGCATTCTGTCACAGGGTACGGAGCGTCGAGGAAAAAGACATTTCATTATAGCCCGGCAGCAGAGACTCAAACACGCGAAAGAAATATAAAGGTTAAATAAATCACAAAATCACATTCTAGGGAAAGTGGCTTGCTGCGGTTGCTCAAATGCGTCGGGGGTTTTGTAAAAGGAAAGAAGAACAAAAACTGAATGTTGAGTCCAGCAGCCCCTTTAAGAAGAATGAAGGCTTATTCAAGCTGTAAGCTTTTGGGCGCTTGCACACTACATCAGACAACGAAATGGAAATTACCAGACCACATGTTTGGTGTAGTGGTTGGGAGTGCGGACTTCTAATCTGGCGAGCCGGGTTCGATTCCTTGCTCCCCCACATGCAGCCAGCTGGGTGACCTTGGGCTCGCCATGGCACTGATAAAACTGTTCTGACCGAGCAGTGATATCAGGGCTCTCTCAGCCTCACCCACCCCACAGGGTGTCTGTTGTGGGGAGAGGAAAGGGAAGGCGACTGTAAGCCGCTTTGAGGCTCCTTTGGGTACAGAAAAGTGGCATATAAGAACCAACTCTTTTTCATAGAATCATAGAATCATAGAGTTGGAAGGGGCCATACAGGCCATCTAGTCCAACCCCCTCCTCAACGCAGGATCAGCCCTAAGCATCCTAAAGCATCCAAGAAAACTGTGCATCCAACCTTTGCTTGAAGACCGCCAGTGAGGGGGCGCTCACCACCTCCTTAGGCAGCCTATTCCACTGCTGAACTACTCTGACTGTGAAAAAATTCTTTCCTGATATCTAGCCTATATCGTTGTACTTGAAGTTTAAACCCATTACTGCGTGTCCTCTCCTCTGCAGCCAGCAGAAACAGCATCCTGCCCTCCTCCAAGTGACAACCTTTCAAATACTTAAAGAGGGCTATCATGTCCCCTCTCAACCTCCTTTTCTCCAGGCTGAACATTCCCAAGTCCCTCAACCTATCTTCATAGGGCTGGGTCCCTTGGCCCCAGATCATCTTCGTCGCTCTCCTCTGTACCCTTTCAATTTTATCTACATCCTTCTTGAAGTGAGGCATTCAGAACTGCACACAGTACTCCAGGTGTGGCCTGACCAGTGCTGTATACAATGACATCTTGTGATTTTGATGTGATGTCCCTGTTGATACAGTCCAAAATGGCATTTGCCTTTTTTACCGCTGCATCACACTGCCTGCTCATGTTTAGTTTACAGTCCACAAGTACCCCAAGGTCTCATTCACACACAGTATTACCTAGAAGCATATCCCCCATCATCTTCTTCTTCCTTCTTTCTTCTTCTTTCTTCTCTTTCTTCTTCTTCTTCTTCTTCACATATATAAGGAGAAAGTTGGTCATTAAGATGTTTACTAGACATAACGGCTTTAGAAGAATTGGGAAGGCATCTATCCATCAGTCTTTAAACTTGACATTTTTATTCCCTTACAATGTTCCTTTTACCCAAAATGGAACCCAAACAAAAGATGACCTTTCGAGTGCTTGCACTCGAAAGCTCGCACCTTGAATAAATCTTTGTTGGTCTTAAAGCTGCTCCTGGACTCTGATTTTGTTGTGCTACTTCAGGCCAACACGGCTACCCACTTGCAAAGATGACCATATGATTGACCTTTGTTTGTTGTTTCTGTAAGGCAGGCTTTCTCCATCAGGGTTTCATAAAACCCTGGGGTTTCTTGATGGTCCCCGAAGGGTTTCCCTAATGATGGGATTAAATTAATGTTTCATCTATTTTAAATATTTGTTAAACATTTATTGGGTAATGTCACCATATATTGTTATGTTGAACTGCCCCCCCTCCCCAAATGGCCAAGGGGAGATGGAAAGGGGTAGAGCCCCAGGGGGACATGTATCGAGATATGCTTCTCAACCAAATTTGGTACGATCACAACACTTCTAGGGTTCCTTGAAGCCTGAATAATGTTTCAGAGGTTTCTCAAGGGTAAAAAAAGTTGAGAAAGGCAACTGTAAAGTCCGTGTATCTGGTAAACATCTTCATTATGGTGTGTGACAATCCATGACCGACTTTCTCCTTATACATGTGGCCTGGTTATTTCCATTTCATGGGCTGGTGACGGGTGCATGCATCCCAAAGCTTACAACTTGAATAAGACTTTGTTGGCCTTAAAGGAGCCATCGGATCCAACATTTGTTCTGCTGCTTCAGACCAACACGGCTCCCTATCGAATCTAAGAACAAAAGCCCACACCGGTGAGGCATTAATTCTCGTCTTGAACTGCAGTATTATAGTTCCTCCTTCCCTTGCAACCAGACAATGTGACCGGAGCACATTCAATGCACCTCATTTAATTAGTTGTAATGCTGGACTGTAAGGAAGGCCGAGTGTCAAAGAACTGAGGATCTTGAACTCTGGTGCTGGAGAAGACTCTTGCGAGTCCCTTGGACTGCAAGGCGAACAAACCGGTCAGTCCTAGAGGAGATCAGCCCTGACTGCTCCTTAGAAGGCCACATCCTGAAGATGAAACTCAAATACTTTGGCCACCTCATGAGAAGGAAGGACTCGCTGGAGAAGAGCCTAATGCTGGGAGCGATTGAGGACACAAGAAGAAGGGGACGACAGAGAATGAGGTGGCTGGATGGAGTCACTGAAGCAGTCGGTGCAAACTTAAATGGACTCCAGGGAATGGTAGAGGACAGGAAGGCCTGGAGGATCATTGTCCATGGGGTCGTAATGGGTCGGACACGACTTCGCAACTAACAACAACAACAATGCTGGAGAAATGAAACTCGTTTTGGAGAACCTAGAGTCCATGTTTAGGCTGACAGCTTTGTGGAATGTGTCATTTAAAGGTCCTGATCCATTCAGATTAGACATTTTGAGGATAGGAAAACCCCGGGAGATTTGAAGCAGAGGAAGCTTCTTGGGATGCTGTCCTATGACAGTGTCCAGTTCTGAAAACCCCGGTTGTAGGGAAGAGGATTAAATGTTCCCCTTTTTAGCACTACTGCTCTGAACAAAATTGAAGGGCCCCCCCAAGCATTGCTTTCAAATGATTGTAGCAAAGCAGATCTTCTTCATTGTCTCTGTTTCAGCCCTCTTTCTCGACACAGAAGAAGTGGCCAGTGATTACTCCAGTTGCCGGTAACAGCAAATCACCTCTGACAGACGAAGGAAACAATAGCGAGTCAATGAAGGGACCACCCAGTCTGGATTACACTCGAAAATTGTTCGGAGCGCCAAGGTTTTCTGAATATGTATGCAATTATCCGTCATCCGAGCGTAAACGCACGAAGACACGTCCCAGATCCTTTGAACAAAAAATCTTCCGTGAGAAATACACACAATGGCCGACCATGACGTGATGGCAGTCAGGTTAATTTGGAATATTTAGCACCTGAGTCTGCGGAGGAGGAATTTGGCTTCAGCCGGAATTCGTTCTCTTGGAGCAATTGCAGCGTTACTGAGACTTTCTGTGCTAAACGGTTCACTAGGGGTGACGTTGATAGTAACGGATAATTTTTAAATGAAGAAGAAGAAGAAGAAGAAGAAGAAGAAGAAGAAGAAGAAGAAGAAGAAGAAGAAGAAGAAGAAGAAGAAACAGAAACTGTTTTTCAACAAAGTTGCAGCAACTCACCTCCAGGACTGAGTTAAAAAGAAATCAGAACAGTCTCTTGGCGTGAGTAGCTGGCAACTCCTGAAATGGAAATTGTATCACTCAAATGGGTCAGGATAACTTTGTACTTTTGGAAAAGCTCAAGAAACATGTAAATGTGAAGCTCTTGTAAGACAGTTCTTTTTTAAGTGAGCGCTAATCCTTCCGAGGCTTATTATCCCAGGCACCCAAACACAAGTGCCTTTCGGAGAAATTAAGTTGCTGAAAAGGCACTCTGATCCTCAAGATCTTGGGAGGCCTTCCAAATTGCCTACAGAACAGCTGAATACCCCCAAGTGAAGGGACGTGTTCTTCTAAACAAGCTGGGGTCCTGGGGGGTTGGAAAGGGGGAAGGGTGCCTTTCAGGGACCCATGGGGAAGCCCAGCTGGGGTCAATAGACCTATTGTCCAAGTGTGGTCAGAAGGGCTCAGGCTTCCCAAAGGGCAATGTCTCTTGGTTTGCTTCATCCTTTTCTCCCTGTGCCAGGAAACTGGCTGTCCCTCCGCTAAGAGAGCCAATTTGGTGTAGTAGATAGGAATGCGGACTTCTAATCTGGCATGCCAGGTTCGATTCTGCACTCCCCCACATGCAGCCAGCTGGGTGACCTTGGGCTCGCCACGGCAATGATAAAACTGTTCTGACCGAACAGTGATATCAGGACTCTCTCAGCCTCACCCACCCCACAGGGTGTCTGTTGTGGGGAGAGGAATGGGAAGGTGACTGTAAGCCACTTTGAGACTCCTTCGGGTAGGGAAAAGCGGCATATAAGAACCAACTCATCATCTTCTTCTTCTTCTTCAAGCAAGCACCAACTTCCGTGGACAGCAGACAAAAGAGAGTCTGCTCAGCTGCAGATATACCTCCTTGTCCCCTCCCACAGGAAGCTACTTTCTCCTAGGGAATTTTGGGAAGAGGAAACCTCTCTACCCCGCTACCAGGTGCCTGTTTCTTGTCTAGGCCAATTAGCATGGGAAAGGAGGTGAGCAAATGACTATCTACCCCTCCCTTCTCTCTATGGTAAATTCATAGAGTTTCAGCAAGTTCATCAAGTGTCGTAATGCTGATCACTATCACTTTCGTCCTCCCTCTACACACTATTCATTGAGCAGGTACAGGGGTCATGGGATCAACAGCAGGAGGACTTTCAACAAAATGATGGGTGATAATCGCGTTCCCAAATACAATTCTGACATGGGACAGAGACAGGTTTCCTGCCTGATCACTGCTTTATGAAAACTAGGCCTACGTCTAGCAAATTACAACTGGGAAGATATTGGTTGGTGCATTCCATTCAAACTGTGAAGAAGCTCTCTAGGCTCAAGAACTGGGCTAAACTGAATAAAATAAAATTCAATAGGGACAAATGTAAAGTTCTATGTTTAGGTTTAGGTTCTATGTTTAGAGCCTCTTGTGGCGCAGAGTGGTAAGGCAGCCATCTGAAAGCTTTGCCCATGAGGCTGGGAGTTCAATCCCAGCAGCCGGCTCAAGGTTGACTCAGCCTTCCATCCTTCCGAGGTCGGTAAAATGAGCACCCAGCTTGCTGGGGGGTAAACGGTAATGACTGGGGAAGGCACTGGCAAACCACCCCGTATTGAGTCTGCCATGAAAAACGCTGGAGGGCGTCACCCCAAGGGTCAGACATGACTCGGTGCTTGCACAGGGGATACCTTTACCTTTTACCTTTATGTTTAGGTAGGAAAAACCAAATATATCATTATAGGATGGGGGAGACTTGTCTTGGCAGTAGCATTTGCGAAAAGAAGAAGAAGAAGAAGAAGAAGAAGAAGAAGAAGAAGAAGAGTTGGTTCTTATATGCCGCTTTTCCCTACCCGAAGGAGGCTCAAAGCGGCTTACAGTCGCCTTCCCATTCCTCTCCCCACAACAGACACCCTGTGGGGTGGGTGAAGCTGAGAGAGCCCTGATATCACTGCCCGGTCAGAACAGTTTTATCAGTGCCGGGGCGAGCCCAAGGTCACCTAGTTGGTTGCATGTGGGGGAGCGCAGAATTGAACCCGGCATTCCAGATTAGAAGTCCGCACTCCTAACCACTACACCAAACTGGCTCTAGGAGTCTTAGTAGACCATACATTGAATATGAGTCAGCAGTGTGACTCAGTAGCTACAAAGGCAAATGGGATTTGGGGCTGTATCAAATGGAGTATCGTGTCCGGGTGACGGGAGGTGATGGTACCGCTCTACTCTGCTCTGGTTCGGCCTCATTTGGAGTCCTGTGTTGAGTTTTGGGCATCCCAGTTGAAGAGGGATGGAGACAAACTGGAGCATGTCCAGAGGAGGGCAACAAAGATGGTGAGGGGTTTGGAGACCAAAACGTATGAGGAAAGGTTGGGGGAGCTTGGTCTGTTTAGCCTGGAGAGGAGACAACTGAGAGGGAATCTGATAAGCATCTTCATATTTAAAAGGGTGCCATATGGAAGATGGAGCAGAATTGTTCTCTCTTGCCCCGGAGGGACGGACCAGAACCAGTGGGATGAAATTAATGCAAAAGAAATTCCATCTCAACATCCGGAAGAAGTTTCTTGAGCGGTTTCTCAGTGGAACAGGCTTCCTCAGGAGGTGGTGGGTTCTCCATCTTTGGGAATTTTTAAACAGAGGCTGGCTAGCCATCTGACGGAGAGGCTGATTCTGTGAAGGTTCAAGGGGATGGCAGGTGACAGTGGATGAGCGATAGGGATGTGAATGTCCTGCATAGTGCAGGGGGTTGGACTAGATGACCCATGAGGTCCCTTCCAACTCTATGATTCTATGATTTGGATTAACCCTCTGGAGAGTGGGAGGGGGGGACGAAAACTGTCTTTCTGTTTCTCCCATCATATCTCCCTTAGCTTCCAGAGCTACCTATTTGGCAAGGCTGGGAGAGCCAGATGTGCATTTTTGTAATTATTCCAAAGAGTACATCTTGTCTGCCATTTCCCAGGAGCCACGGCAGGAATAATTAATCTATTCCCATCACAAAAGAGTCGGGCTCTGATTCTAAATCTGTTAGTAAAGCAGTTTCTAATTTCCATCTATATAAAAAAAAAGTGACGATACAGCGGGAACTGAAGCAAATGCCACTGACTTACTCTGCCATTTCGGCTGGGGAATGACGAAGGGAAAATAAAACATTCGTTCCCCCCTTCTTATCGGGTTTTTATTCTGCTACTAATAAGACATCTGTCTCTTAGCATAAAAGTTTTCAAGATGTCGGGCAATGAAGTGTTTCATTGTATAACTGGTTGGAAAACGGAGAAACCTCTTATTGATTTCACTTCTGTTCTGCCGTTAATTGTTACAGAAACACAAGAAGTCAATTGGACAGTTTTGAAGAACGAAGACGTCAAGGGAGGGACAAAGAACAGGAGACACCACAAAAAGTTTCGGTAGGTGGAGGAGAGGGCAGAGATTCCTCAGAAGAAGAAGAGCTGGATTTTTGTGCCCTGCTTTTTACTACCCAGAGGAGTCTCAGAGCAGCTGACAACTGCCTTCCCTTCTTCTCCCCAGAACAGACATCTTGTGAAAGAGGCTGGGCTGAGAGAGCTCTGAGAGAGCAGGAACTGGCCCAAGGTCCCCTAGCAGGCCTCTTGCGTATCAAAGTGGCTGATAATCACCTTTCCCTTCCTCTCCCCACAAGAGACTCCTGTGAGGTAGGTGGGGCTGAGAGAGCCTGCCAGCATTCATGTCTGACCCTTGGGGTGACGCCCTCCAGCGTTTTCATGGCAGACTCAATACGGGGTGGTTTGCCAGTGCCTTCCCCAGTCATTACCGTTTACCCCCCAGCAAGCTGGGTACTCATTTTACCGACCTCGGAAGGATGGAAGGCTGAGGCAACCTTGAGCCAGCTGCTGGGATCGAACTCCCAGCCTCGTGGTCAGAGTGTCAGACAGCACGTCAGCTGCTTTACCACCCTGCGCCACAAGAGGCCAACTTGGCACAAACCTATCGCTAATTTCCAAGTGAAATCATCGGGAACCTCAGAAGGAGTGTTCAGCCTTCAGTAATCCTGAACTCGTCCTCTCAGAAACCCTGTTTGCTGGGCTCACGTCTCAAGGGGTCAGACGACTTCATCGCCTCTTGATCCGCAACACTTTCGGAGGTTGCCGCCAATGTACACAGTCTCGATGCGCTCACGGAATCGAGATTCATCGGGTTTTTCTGTAGCATCAGCTACAAAACTACAGCGGGAATTCTGTAGCCACAAAGCGTCTGAGAAGTCAGGCACGTACGTCTCCCCTATTGACATTCAAAGTACGCTCCTCTCCGGAAAGTTTATTCTTCGGCTCATTTTCCATATTCTAACTCAGCATGAAAAATCACACGCAGGGAGTATGCTGGGATCGTGTGCCGGACTGTGAGTAGGCAGTGGAACCTCCAGCAAACTGGGAAGAAATGGACACGTTGGTCTTTGTCCGTGTAGTCAGGAGAAAAGGGGGGCAGCCAGCGTGGAGTAGTGGTTAAGAGCGGCAGATTCTAACCTGGAGAACTGGGTCCCACCCCCCCCCACTCCACCACATTCAGCCAGATGGGTGACCTTGAACTAGTCACAGTTCTGGTAGAGCAGTTCTCTGAGAGCTCTCTTAGCCCCACCTACCTCACAGGGTCTCTGTGGTGGGGAGAGGAAGGGAAGGGTGTTTGTAAGCTGCTTTGGGACTCCTTCAGGCAGCGAAGAGCAGGGTATAAAAAATATCAGCTTCTCTTCCTGTAGACATAAAGAGAGCTCTAAGAAGAGAAACATAGTCAGTCAGTATGGAGTCAGGGTTAGAGTGGTGGACTGGGATCTAGGAGACCCAGGTTTGAATCCCTCTCTGCATGGAGGGATAACCTTGTTGGATAACCTTCAGCCTAACCTACCTCACAGGGTGGTTGTGAAGGTAAAATTGTGGACAGGATAACATAAGCCACTTCAGGTCCATGGTGGGAAGAAAGGCAGTGTATAAATGCAGCAAAATAAATACATGTATGTGCATTAAGGCCCTTATATAGCTATTCTGAAGAGCCTCTTGTGGCGCAGAGTGGTAAGGCAGCAGACATGCAGTCTGAAGCTCTGCCCATGAGGCTGGTAGTTCGATCCCAGCAGCCGGCTCAAGGTTGACTCAGCCTTCCATCCTTCCGAGGTCGGTAAAATGAGTACCCAGCTTGCTGCTGGGGGGTAAATGGTAATGACTGGGGAAGGCACTGGCAAACCACCCCGTATTGAGTCTGCCATGAAAACGCTGGAGGGTGTCACCCCAAGGGTCAGACATGACCCGGTGCTTGCACAGGGGATACCTTTACCTTTATAGCTATTCTAATGCATGCTCCTACAGGGGGGTGGAGGTTGCTGTGTATAACCTGTTTTCCTCAGTTACAGTGTTTGAAAAGGCCTGCAGAAGAATAAGCTTCCTTTAGGGGAGCCCAACCTCAATATTTTCTCCAATGTATCTTCTTCTGGCTGGAAGAAGATGAGCCTAGAACAGTGACTCATGCAGAGAGCTAACAAGCAGCTTTCTCTTGGAGAGGCCATTTTTGCTTTCTGTAACGGAATAGTCCCCTTCTAAGCCCATTGACTCCCAGCCCTAGGGAAGCATGCCTAGCCTCAACCAGGGCCAGGGCCTTTTCGGTCCTGGCCCCCACCTGGTGGAATGAGCTCCCGGGTGAGCTGCGGGCCCTGCGGGACCTTTTAACGTTCCGCAGGGCCTGCAAGACGGAGCTCTTCCGCCAGGTCTATGGTTGAGGCTGGGGCTGCTGGGGTACATCGACTGCTCTCCCCCGGGCTTCTTCTTGGACACCGTTGACCTCCTTCTCCTCCACCCCCCCTTTTTTTAGGAAGGGCGGTAGGAAGGGGATCTTATTATTGTGCCGCCATGCTGTGACATTTTAAAGTCTTTTAATTGGAGTTTTAATGGGGTTTTAAGACACTGTAACCCACCACGAGCCATTTGGGAGTGGCGAAAAATAAATCGAAATAATAATAATAATAATAATAATAATAATAATAATAATAATAATAATAATAATAATAATAATAATAATAATAATAATAATAATAATAATAACAATAAATAAATAAGGTCATATGAGCCAGAGGAGGAGTTGGTTTTGTACTCCACTTTCATCTACCTTAAGAGTCTCAGAGCAGCTTAAAATTCCATTCCCTTCCTGTTGTACAACAGGCACCTTGGGAGGTAGGTGTAGCTGAGAGAGCTCTGAGAGAACTGTGTTTAGCCCAAAATCACCTAGTAAACTTCCTGTGGTGGAAGAGTGGGGAATCAAGCCTGTTTTTCCAGATCACTCTTATATGACGCTGGCTTGGGATTGGACTCTTAATGGCATTCTATGACAAGGCTAAAGTAATCAGTCTTGCAGAGACACAAGAGGCACCCTCCTCTGTCCATGGGTACTTAGTTTTCAGTAGTTTGACTGGCTTCTTTCTCCTGATGCCCGAATCACTCTTTGGCTAGAAGAAGAAGAAGAAGAAGAAGAGTTGGTTCTTATATGCAACTTTTCTCTACTCGAAGGAGTCTCAAAGCAGCTTACATTCACCTTCCCTTTCCTCTCCCCACCTTGGGAATGGCAATTGCATCTAACGCTCCTATGCAGATCTCCATCTTGGCATAGAGAATTATGCCATCCTGCCTTTCAAGAAGTCCCTCGGGCCTCTCTGCCAACCTCGTGACGCCTGTAGCCGTCTTTGGAGAATAAAATTAATATCATAATGGGGCTCAGGTACGGAAGGAGGAGATGAAGGGCCCTCCTTTGGCAAGGAGCAAAAAAAGAAGAAAGAGGAGAGGGGATGAGGAAATTATAGATTCCCGCCGGCCCTGTTCTTCGGGAATTATAATTTATGGATCTGGTTCACTCCTGCAAATTGTACCGTGTCCTGCCACGATGGCCTCATTAGTCACCAAGCTTAATTCTTCCTGCCAGCCCCGGTTCAAGACAACGCATCTCCCTAAAGTTCACCGGCACAGAATTTAAATCTAATTACACTTTCTGAAAAAAAAAAATTCCCTCAATCCTTTCAAGAAAAGAAAAAGAGAGAGAAAGGTCCCTTTCTAGCCACCCCTTCCTTCCCATTACCGAACAAGGGGTGGTGATCGCTAAACCCATTATATGGAGGATTTAAAACAGAAATTCTGGCAGGGACAGCGGATCCTTTGTTTGGTGTCAACATCAAAGAGGAAGGGAGGTCTCTGGGAGGGAGGGATCGATGGCCCGTTTGCTCTCAGGCCGAGTTTATGGGGCCAAATTGGCAGCCACAGCTTGTCAGGAAATTTCTCCTCAGTCTTGTCTTGGATGACTCTCAAGGAAGCACAGTTGCAGCATATCTGTGAGCTGTCAGCATTGGTAGCTGAAGAAGAAGAAGAAGAAGAAGGAGGAGGAGGAGGAGGAGGAGGAGGAGGAGGAGGAGGAGGAGGAAGAGGAGGAGGAGGAGGAGAAAGAAGGAGAAGAAGAAGGAGAAAAGAGAAGAAGAAAGAAGAAGAAGAGCTTTTGTATATATCCTGCTTTTCACTACCCAAAGGAGCCCCGAACAGCTTACAATTACCTTTCCCTTCCTCTCCCCACAAGTAGGTGAGGTAGGTGCGGCTGAGAGAGCTCTGAGAGAACTGTGACTGGCCCAAGGTCATCCAGCTGGCGGTATGTGGAGGAGAAGGGAATCAAACCTAGTTCTCCAAAACCTAGTTTTGGTTTTCTGGTTTTATTGTTACTGACTGTTGGATTTTTGTCCTTTTAGGGGGATTTTATTGTAGTGTGAGACAGGATGCTGGACTAGATGCACCAGTGGTCTGATCCAGCAGGGCTTTTCTGAAGTACTTTTGAAGACCTTGGGCTCTGTGCCCTGTTCTTGGCCCTCCAGAGGAACGAGTTGGCCACTGTGAGAGGCAGGATGCTGAACTAGATGGCCTATTGGCTTGAACATCCATATGTTCAGTGTTCCGCGTATGTAAATTCAAATTGATATATATCTCTGCCACCCTCAATAGATCTCTCCTAATTCTCTCCCAGCTGCCAATCTTCGCTGTCTGAAGCCACATTGATTATGCAAGAAGAAGATTAAATTGCTTCATCAGCCAGGGAAAATCGCACAATCAAACCTCAGGAACAATGAAATTAATCTAAAGCCCAAGATAGCTTTCTTAAGAAAATTATTATTAAGACAGATGAGCTGTAATATTCCACTTTAGGGAAACTGGATGTATTTGGCCAGGTGTGAGTTTCAAAATGGGCAGAACACACAACAATAAACACTCCTGAGCATTATGATATCCTTATCAATTTATGGTTCTAATATTTGGAAAGAGCCTTCCTGGGCGGAGCATGTCTGGCCTGTGTCCGGACTCGGTTTCCTGTGTCCTGCCTTTGTTTCCAGCCAGTCAAGCTCCACGGGCCAATCAGGGCATGCCGCTGGGCCTTGTGGGGCATTTCTTGTCCCCTCTGGGCCTCTCTGTCTACACAGGCCTCTACTGGGTTAGGCCCCGATGGCCTCTGGAATGTCTTAAGGGAACATGGAAGAAAGCAGATCAACAGGGGCCTCATGTGCACTAGCCCTGGCAGCGACATCATTTTTAAGCAGGGATTAACCCCATTGCCATATGACCACCCTCCTGGCCTTTTCTGCCCATGTGGGATGGGCCCCTGATATCTAGACAGAATCATTCCAAACGTTGCTTAAACACATTACTTCAGGTCCTCTCCTCTGTAGCCAATAGGAACAGCATCCTGTCCTCCTCCAAGTGGCAACCTTTCAAATACTCAAAGAGGGCTATCATGTCCCCTCTCGACCTCCTTTTCTCCAGGCTGAACATTCCCAAGTCCCTCAACTGTTCCTCACAGCACTTGGTCCCCAGGCCCCGGATCACCCTTGTCGCTCTCCTCTGCACCCTCTCTGTTCTGTCCACTTCTTTTTTGAAGTGAAGACTCCCAAATGGCACACAGGACTCCACGTGAGATATAATCAATGTGGGATAAAGCAGGACTGTGACATCTTGTGATTTTGCCTCTGTTGATACAGCCCAAGACTGCATTTGCCTTCTTTACTGCCGCATCCCACTGTCTGCTCATATTTAGCTTCCAGTTCACAAGTACCCCCAAGATCCCGTTCACACACACGACTCTCCCATCCGGTATGCATGCTTCTCATTTTTATGACTCAGATTTAGAACTCTGCACTTTTCCTTATTGAATTGCATCTTGTTCTCATTTGCCCCCTTTCCCAGCATTTCCTGATCTCGTTGAACTCCATTATCTTCTGGGGTGTTCACTACTCTGACAGAGAGGCTGATTCTGTGAATGTTCAAGGGGGTGGCAGGTGACAGTGGGTGAGCGATGGGGTTGTGAGTGTCCTGCCTAGTGCAGGGGGTTGGACTACATGACCCAGGAGGTCCCTTCCAACTCTATTATTCTAGGATTCTACTCCTCTCATGTTTAAATACAGGAATGTCAGGAAATTGTTGATCCTTCCCATCCCCTGCCCGTCAGTGTTTGACATGGTATACAGCTTTCGATTTGTTCTAGAAGTATTCCATTTCTGCTGTTACTCCTTAGGCATAGCAGATTTGTTGGAGGGTCAATTGGGGGTAAAAAAAAATTAAAAACCCAAACAATTTTAGTATCTACATATAAAGGAAAAAAACTGGAGCATTAAATTCTGTAAATGCCGCAATAAAGATAACTCCAGGGAGGGGGGAAATGGTGTTCCAAAAGGATTAAGATACAAAGAGGGATTATAAAGAATCCCATTGTAAGCCCTTTAAGAAAGAAAAGTTTTACAAAAAAAGCGATTGAAGTCTTTGAAACCATGAATGAGGTGGCGAAACGGGGTCCTGTTCAAGTGAGAAAATAATTGGAAGCCAGGTTTTAAACAGGGAGAGAACTTTATCTCTATGCAACAGATGTTATTTTTAGTACCTGAAGGAATTGAATATTGCCGTCCCAGTCCGGTAAAGAAAGATTCACGTACATAAACAGGTTTATGTCCTGAAGTCGTGAAAAACCATGAAGCTGCTTTATATAGAGTCAAACTACTAGGAGAAAAGTTGATTTTATATCCCGTTTTTCACTACTCGAAGGAGTCTCAAAGTGGCTTCCAATCGCCTTCCCTTTCTTCTCCCCACAATAGACACCCTGTGAGGGAGGTGAGGCTGAGAGAGCCCTGATATTACTGAAGAAGAAGAAGAAGAGTTGGTTCTTATATGCCGCTTTTCTCTACCCGAAAGAGTCTCAAAGCAGCTTCAGTTCGACTTCCCTTCCTCTCCCCACAACAGGCATCCTGGGAGGGAGGTGAGGCAGAGAGAGTTCCAAGAGGAACCGTGACTGGCCCAAGGTCTCCCAGCTGACTGCATGGGGAGGACTAGATGGGAATTAAACCTGGCCATCCTGATCAGAGGCTGCTGCTCTTAACCACTTCACCCCACTGGTGTCTACCCAAGTCAGTATCAATTGCTCTCACTAGCAATGACTGTCAAGCAGACATCTTTCCCATCACCTTCTATCTGAGCCTTTTAACTGGAAATGGTAGGAATTGAACCTGAGACCTTCTTCATGCAAGGCAACCTTGTTTGGTATCAGCATATGTGTGTAACTCCATGGACTGGTAAATGTCCCTATCAGTTGCAGACCTAAACGGCCAAATCTAAGGCTATTGTCATTTCCCCCTGTTTGTTCCTGCAGATCGGATCAGGTTTTCCACCAGTTTTTCCCAGTTCCCCTGTTCACTGCAAGCCCATCCCATGTGTCATTTATCCACATGGATGCTACAGAGCCCTTTCAGAACCTTTTCTGTAGTTCTCACTTATTCGGGAGGGGGGAAGCTGGTAAGATCCAGCCCTTTTGTTTTAATTACAATTAATAAATTGTCCTGACAGTCTGACTCTCAGAGGGTATGTGGGACACATACGTGCTCTGGAGCAACTTGGTCAGGGCCCCCTCCCTCCCTCACAAACACAGAGAGAGAGACATTCAGAGACTCCCCCCCCCCATTTCCCCCTTACCTGTTAGTTTCCCAAACTCCTCCTTGCTTCCTCGCCCCCCTCCCACTCACAAACACACTCCAAGGTCAAAATGGGGATTTGAACCCCTAATCCAGGGCTAGTCAAACTGTGGCCCTCTAGATGTCCATGAACTACAATTCCCATGAGCCCCTGCCAGCATTTGCTGGCGGGGGCTCATGGGAATTGTAGTCCATGGAATTCTGGAGGTCCACAGTTTGACTACCCCTGCCCTAATCTGACATTCTCTCCACTATGCCTCACTGGCTCTCCTCTTTATTGAACACAAAATGTCCCCCATGCCATTCAGTCTCGAGTGAATGCAAAGAAATCCACATTTCTGTTTTTCCCCTATTTGTCTCTTGAATTTGTTAACTGATTTCATTACGCTGTGTGTGTAAATTTACACACCCACTTTGCCCAGAAGTATGAATCCATACTGAATCCAGAGCCGTATGGAAGGGCGGTACAAAAATCTAAATAAATAAAATAATAATAAATGAACGGATTACTTCCATTCCACAACATTGTGTTTGAGGAAATGTGGAAAGCTCACCATGATGGGGAAAAAATTGATGTGAGGCAAACAAGAAATTAGCCTCTGTGTAAGGTGTAACCTCCCAAACCACAAGCCGCCATGAGGCAAGCAGATAAAAGATTAGCCACTAGGCCCCGTGTGCCTCCCCAAACCACAAAGAAACCATCAGAGAAACAGGGGAGATTTGATACTCAGAAAGAATTCTGGAATTACTGGGGAGAAAAGCAAGTTAGAGGCCACCCTTCTCGGTATTCAGTAGATAATAAAAGCATGCAATTGGTGGGTGGGGCAAGTGAAGTCTGTGACTCCCCTTTGGGGGAGAGGCAAGACAATGTAGGCATGATGCAACTGGAGGGTGGAGGGGAAGGGAATATAAGCCCAATGTGACTGGCAGAAAATTGACCTCACCTGAGGGGGTGCTCTGCTCCCTTAGTTTAAGGTGACCAGATTTTAACATTGGTAAAGCGGGACACCATTGACCCGGGGGGGGGGGGGTTCTTGATTAAAAATTTGGTCTATATGGAGCAACAAAAAGTTTCATAGAAGGCATAGAACGCAAAAATAGTATTGTGATATATATATATATTAATTTCAGCATAAGTACAATTTGCCAGGTGCCCCCAGATGTCCCTCCAAAAGTGGGACAATCTGGTCACCTTACCTTGGTTATGCAATAAACTCTTTTCTGTCTACCTGACTATCTGGTGACTCTGCTTCAAAGTCAGAAGTAAGAGAGGTGATTTTTTTTAACAATCCCTTGAATGAAACGTCATTGATCTTAAAGGTGCCCCTGGAGTATAAACTGGTTCAGCCATTGCAGTTCAGTTTTCTTCCTCCTCTTCATCTTGGCGTTGAAGTGTCCAGATTGCGACTGTACCCACAGATTTAATAGTTAGGGAGATCTAAGCAGGTCTCAGTGGGGTTTGAATCGCATGGAAGTGCCTTTTAGGGATGCAGGCCAGGGAGGAGAGGGCCTCTGGTGTTCACGAACAGACAGCAGAAATGTTATGAGACACAATATTTATTCTGGGCCTGGCTTCTTCCTGGCAGCCCACCACTTCACCGTACAGTCCGGCGGGGAGCGAGAAACCCTGAGTCAAGATTTGCTTATGGAAAATAGAATTAGCAGACAATAGACAAGAAAACCCAGGCAAGGTTAACGGGGAAATGTAATTAAAAATTTTCCCATTTGCTTTAATAAAATACAATGTTTGACTTGGCCCTTAAAACTCAGATTAGGCTGTCGAAAGAACGGGGGGGAGAAAGCAAACAAGGCCGCTAAGCCCTTTAATGGGAGAACGGAAAAATTAAAACCCCGCTAGAACAAGTCAAATAAAAGAGACTTTGAGCAGAGCCGTATTGGAGCAGCCGAGAGGGAATTTCTGGCCACAGTCCTGTTGGGGAAAAGGCCCGATTGGATCCCTGAACAAAATTAGAGCCGCATCGGCAGGTTGGGCGTCAGCCAAACGGTGTTCAGGTATTTCGGCGAAGTGACTTTAAATTGTGCTGGAATGCAGCAAGGAGCATTTCATCAAGCTCTTACAGGGTGGGGTGGGGTTAGGGTTGCTAGCTTCCAGGGGGTGACTGGAGATCTCCTGGAATCACAATTAGTTTCCAGAGAGCAGTTCCCTGCAGAAAAAGGCAGCCTTGGAAGGTTGAACCCTTGGCATTATATCCTGCTGATGATCCCTTCCCTCCCTTCCCCAAACCCCACCCTCCCCAGGCTTCACCCCCTCCCCATAAAACCTCCAGGTATTTCCCAGCCCTACCCACCCCCTTTCCCCAAGTCTCCCTGAATTTTCCAACTCAGAGTTGAGAATCCTAAATGGCATTAATTTGGAGCTGCCCTCTGAGGTAGGTGGGGCTGAGAGAGGTCTAAGAGAACAGCTCTGAGAGAACAGTTCTGCGAGAACAGCTCTGAGAGAACTGGCACTGGCTCAAGATCAGCCAGCTGGCAGCATGTCGGGGAGCGTAGAATCAAACCTGGCTCTCCAGATTACAGGGCATAGCTCTTAACCACAACACCATGCTGGCTCTCCATTGTGTCATGTGAGTGATGCATCAGTTTTTTCTGGGGGTTCCAGATTTTCAAAATCCTAATGAATGAAATCATAGAATAGAATCCTAGAGCTGGAAGGGGCCATCCTGGCCATCTAGTCCAATCCCCTGCATCATCGTCATCATCATCACAAGAAGAAGAAGAAGAAGAAGAAGAAGAAGAAGAAGAAGAAGAAGAAGAAGAAGAAGAAGAAGAAGAAGAAGAAGAAGAAGAAGAAGAAGAAGAGCTGGTTCTTATATGCCACTTTTCTCTACCCGAAGGAGTCTCAAAGTAGCTTACAATCGCCGTCCCTTCCTCTCCCCACAACAGACACCCTGTGAGGGAGGTGAAGCCGAGAGAGCCCTGATATTACTGAAGAAGAAGAAGAGTTGGTTCTTATATGCTGCTTTTCTCTACCAGAAGGAGCCTCAAAGGGGCTTCCAGTCGCCTTCCCTTTCCTCTCCCCACAACAGACACCCTGTGAGGTGGGTGAGGCTGAGAGAGCCCTGATATTCCAGCTTGGTCAGAACAGCTTTATCAGTGCTATGGCAATCCCAGGGTCACCCAGCTGGCTGCATGTGGGGGGAGCGCAGAATCGAACCCGGCTCGCCAGATTAGAAGTCCGCATTCCCAATTACTACATCAAACAACAACAACAACAACCAGCTTTTGAACCGGTTTTTGTTAGTGTGCCAGCTCACTCTGTAATCCCCCTCGAGTCCCTGCAAGAAAGGCTGACTACAAAAGAAAGTCACTAAGTACATCACAAAATAATATCATCACAGTCCGAGAAAATGCCTCATCTTGCAGTTTCTATTTCCTCTGTTTGAACAAAAATCTCCCTCCCCGCCCCCCTGGCAGAAAGATCTTTTGTGCACGGCTGAGCTAAAACCTCACTTTTGGGAGTCTATTTTGGGAGTCTATCTCTGACTTTCCCTCCGACGTCACTCTTGAGAAGCGCTCCTTTAATGTCAGGCTTCCCGAGCGCAGCAGCGCAACCTTGATGCATTCAATTTCAATATCCAGAAGCCCTCGCGTGACGCAGGTGATCGATCGAGATGTCCGCTGGGGCACGGAGGAAATTTGCGAACCGTTCATAGTTTATAGTCCGACTCCTTAAATCATAGTCTAGCCTTTGTCAGAATAAATCCGCTCCCTAAGTTATTTCTCACCAGGATAGCCACAAGCAAAACATTCCTGATAAATGGAGGGACGGGGAGATTCTGCAGTTCTTTCGGTGGGCAGTTGCCGAAATGGGTCCCCAAAGCTTTGTGGGCGATTCTTCAGGGAAACTCATGGGGTTGATTTTGTTCCTCTCCTGTTCCAGGCACCGTCATAGGCTTGTTGTAGTGGTTAGGAGTGCAGACTTCTAATTTGGTGAGCTGGGTTTGATTCTGCGCTCCCCCACATGCAGCCAGCTGGGTGACCTTGGGCTCAACACAGCACTGATAAAGCTGTTCTGACCAAGCAGTGATATCAGTGCTCTCTCAGCCTCACCCACCTCACAGGGTGTCTGTTGTGGGGAGAGGAAAGGGTAGGCGACTGTAAGCCGCTTTGAGACTCCTTCGGGTAGAGAAAAGCAGCATAAAAGAACCAACTCTTCTTCTTCTTCAGTAATATCAGGGCTCTCTCAGCCTCACCCACCTCACAGGGTGTTGTGGGGAGAGGAAGGGAAGGCGAATGTAAGCTGCTTTGAGACTTCTTCAGGTAGAGAAATGTGGCATATAAGAACCAACTCTTCCTTCTTCTTCTTCTTCTTCTTCTTCTTCTTCTTCTTCTTCTTCTTCTTCTTCTTCTTCTTCTTCAAGCAGCCTTTTTCAACCTTTTGACCAAGGAGGAGCCCTTGACATAATTTTTCAGGCTTCAAGGATCCCCAGAACTGACAACAGCTGGCCACACCCCCCAAAAAGTGACACGTCACCAGACGTAACATTCCCCACACACTTTAACTGGAGAAAATGGCTGTTTCAGAGGGTGAACATATCAGGCATCCCACTCTGCTGAGTTTCCTCCTTGCCCCAAACGCCATCCTCTCCGGTTTCCACTCCCCAAAATCTCCAGGCGCTTCCCAAACCAGAGTTGGCAACCTTCCTCAAACCCTTCCCAAAGTTACATCACCCAGGCTGTCCTTCACCCCCTCTAGAATCTGCATCCAGGTTATTTTTCTTTCCAGGAGTGAATGATGTTGGCTTTACAGTCGGACACAGTAATCTCATTTTTATGCTTTTCCTTTAAGAAATGAAAGCAGATTCAAATGAATTTTATAAATAGACTAGCCGGGGAATTGATTTTGCCGACTTTCTCCAGCTGTTATTACCCTAATTAAGACTCTCTCTCTCTCTCTCTCTCTCTTTTAATGAGGAATGCAACAAAGGGGGTGAAACGGGAGCTCAGAACCCTGCGCCATTCTTCTGGAATTCCAGTAGCCTTGCCGTCCTTTTTAATTATGGAGGTTTGTTTGCATCCCATTAAGAAATTTGCTCTGTTTGATTTGTTTGCTTTGTGCACAGTGGGGACTGTGTCCTCCGCTGTTCTCTGAAACTCAGTTGAAAGCCCTGCCTTCGTTATCTCTGTATCTGTTCTCCCACAGCCCCACAAACAGATCAGAGCTCTCTTCTAGTCTTTAGAGAAACCTCCTCATTAAAATGGAGGGGGTGGCAGGTTACAGTGGATAAGCGATAGGGTTGCGAGCATCCTGCATAGTGCAAGGGGCTGGGCTAGATGACCCAGGAGACCCCTTCCAACTCATTGTGATTCTATGATTCTAAACATCCGTCTAAACATCCGGAAGAAGTTCCTGACAGTTAGAGCAGTTCCTCAGTGGAACAGGCTTCCTTGGGAGGCGGTGGGTTCTCCGTCTTTGGAGATTTTTAACCAGAGGCTGGAGAGCCATCTGACGGAAAGGCTGATTCTGTGAAGGCTCAAGGGGGTGGCAGGTGACAGTGGATGAGCGATAGGGTTTTGAGTGTCCTGCATAATGCAGGGGGTTGGACTAGATGACCCAGGAGGCCCCAATTCTGTTATTCTATTATTCTAAAACACCCTCCCATCTTTTATTTATTTCAAGATTTTTTGCCACTTTGCAAGCCCTAATATTATATATTTTTATAGTGTTCTAGTTCATTTAAACTTATTTGACTACTGAGGAAGACCCTTGCGAGGTCAAAACGTATCTTATATTTGTTGTTACTGTTGATTCCGGACTTCCTGTGCTACACAGTATAAACAACTGAGATTTTACCAGTTCGTTTTACTTCTATTATGTGCACGTAATTATAGTAAATATTTTGAACTGTAAAAAAATATTTTTGCGGCTCAACCTTTAGGTTCCTAAACAATATAAATTGGGACAATCAGACAGCATTAGACAACCTGCGAACAGCACAATCGTCCCCGGGTTATACACAATTAGACAACAGTGCCAACAACAAACTATCTACACGTTGCCGTATGCTGCAATCCTCCTCCATTTTGAAGGGGCCTTCCTGGATTGTTCCATTCATAGGCTTGCCAATCTCCAGGTGGGAGCTGGACGTCTGGAATAGCTGTTCTCCAGGCGAGAGAGATCAGCTCCCCTAGAGAAAGTGGCTGATTCGGAAGGTAAACTCTATGGCCTTATACCTCCAATGAGGTCTTTCCACAAGCTCCACCCCCAAATCGCCAGGTATTTCCCAGGCAGAAGCTGGCAATCCTATGTCTACTGCAGTTCAAATCCTTGTTTTGGAAAACGCCTTTGTGAACATTTCTGGTTGGTGCATTCTATCGAATGACAGACGCATGAGAGACTTCGGGACCTCTGTCATGACTCTCCGGGCATTTCCAAAATCTGCCCATCTTTCCTAGGAAAGGGCTTCCCCTTCAGCCATAGGCAAACAGCACCATTGCTGAAGGGTTATCGTGGGCTGGATTTCTTCTTTACGGCCCTTCCAGACATAAAGTTGGGAACATCTCTACACAACGGAGACACACTTCTAACAACTGTATCCCCTCTACAGATAGCGCTTGCTGGGTTTCAGACCTATGTGTGTGGGTTAAGCCAATTAATGTCCTCCAACATGACTTCTTGTTCCGGGAGGGGTGTGTGTCTTGCAAACAGAGGACCTCAGGTTGCCAACCTCAAGGCAGCACTTTCTATTGTACCTGATCTTCAGACAAACAAGATCAGTTCCCCTGGAGAAAATGGCTGCTTTGGAAGGTGGACTCCTGCTGAGATTTCTCCCTGCCCTAAATCCTGCCCACTCCTGCAAGCCTCTATGGCTAGGCTTCAAGCAGACTACATGGCCACATCAGCAGAAGGCGAGAGCTGAGTCTAATGGCTGTTCCTTGCTTCAACAAAGGCACATACCGATTTGTTTTTCCTGAAGAAGCAAGAAGTGTGCAGGTGCCAACCTTAAAGGAATCCCCAGAGCACATGGCTCAAAATATAGCACATGGTTCCAGGTATTTGCCCAACCAGAGCTGGCAACCCTCCGAGGCCCATGGCTTTAGTGAAGGGGTCAGTCCGCCTCCTGTTAGGCCTTCCTCTTTCCTTGTTGTCTTCAACCAGTTCCTCTGGATGGCCAACAACAGGGGTTGAGGCCTGCATCCTAATATGAGAAGCACCCTGCTGGGTCAGATCAGTGGTCCATCTTGTCCAGCATCCTGACTCACACAGCGGCCACCAAGCAGTTCCTCTGGAGGGCCAAAAACAGGGCATAAAGGCTGAAGCCTTCATGAGAACTTAAGAAGAGCCCTGCCAGGTCAGACCAGTGGTCCAACTTGTCCAACATCCAATTTCACACAGCAGTTTCTAACAACCAAGCATCTTCCCATGATGTTGCCTCCCAGCTCAGGGACTCAACGAGGTCCCCCTCAGTCACCATGGCTAGTAGCCATTGATTGACCTCTCTCCCATGAATCCAATCCTACTTTAAAGCTGTCTGTGGCCACCACTACATCCTCTAGCAGCAAATTCCATATTTTAATACTCTCCATCTAAAGAAGTACTGCTCAGAAGACACAGTTTCGCTTCCTTGGTGTGAGGAGATACAGCTAGAAACAATCATCCATCTCTGTGATTCCAAAGGGTGAACAAAACAAGCCGAACCAGTGGGGGTTTGAGCATCTCTGGTCAACTGGGTCTTCTGCAGGAATGAAGAAGTTTGATGCCGCTGCTTCCCATGCTGTCTTCCCCACAGCCTCCGCAGCACTGACCTGAAGAGGGATGGACCAGAACCAATGGGATGAAATTAATTCAAAAGAAATCCCATCTAAACATCTGGAAGAAGTTCCTGACAGTTAGAGTGGTTCCTCAGTGGAACAGGCTTCCTCGGGAGGTGGTGGGTTCTCCATCTTTGGAGATTTTTAAGCAGAGGCTGGATAGCCATCTGATGGAGAGGCTGATTCTGTGAAGGCTCAAGGGGGTGACAGGTTACAGTGGGTGAGTGATAGGGTTGTGAGTGTCCTGCACAGTGCAGGGGGTTGGACTAGATGACCCATAAGGTCCCTTCCAACTCTATGATTCTATGATTCTATGAAGACCGGCTTCAGGATCCAGTTGAGTCAGTGCCAGAAGACCTTGGCCTTGGTGCACGGCTGCCCCAAGGTCTGCATCCACTGCTTGGGTTTTACCACCTAGCAATCACAGAGCAATTACTTCCCTGCCAGAGAGAAGACCTCCTCGGGAATGATTCTTAAGGCAGACAAATGGATGCGCCGCGGTAAGAAATGAGCCGCTCGATGATCAATTCCTCCCTCCGCCAAACTAAATAGCCCGGCTTTTTCAGCAGTACATTTTCATTATGACTCCTTCCGTTTCTCCGCCAATGCCTCTTTCCGTTCAGTATTGTCGGATGAAGTGATGGACAGAGGAGATTAACCGGTTGATGCTGAGCAATTTTTCCCTCCTCCTCTGAAGAGGAAAAGAGTGATGGGAGCAGCCTGGGGAAGTTTTTATGTGGATAAGGAGGAAGAGGAGGAGGTGCCCTTGAGTCACACCATTCCATCCTAGGGGCATTTCAGGCCAAAGGTGAAGGGTCGTGGCTTGCCGCTGCCTTCCTCTGCATCACAACCTTGGATTTCCTTGGAGGTTTCCCATCCAAATACTTGCTGGCAGAATTTGAATGTGCAGAGGGAGTGGAGCACAAGGCCATTTAAAGAATAAGCTAGATTTATTTGGAAGAGAAACACGTTTGTATAGAAAGAGAGAGAAGGACCTAATTAACTGTTAGTTGCATGTGATGGCTTCTCTTCCAGGGAAATCCCGGAAATAATGACTGTCGCTCTAGGAATCACTGGAAACTCTATGGCAGCCTTTGTCATCTGTTTGACTGTGGGGGAATCGCTGACATAAATGTTCAGGATTTCAAACCCATAAAAGTTATGTCAGCTGGCCTCTCCTCCCTGCCCAAGCCCCTAGAAATGTCATGCCACAGGACGTGGCATTACCATCTGCACCCTTCCTTTTGCTCCCTCCCCCTGCCTTTACTACTACTATGGATATATTGGGCATCTGTCCTGCAAATGGCGGGACTTCCCCAGGATCTCCCCAAATGTCCCTCGTCCCGCCCGCGGTCTGTAAACGTCCCGCTGGTCGCTCCTTCCCCTGTGCCCCCTCCTCCATCTCCACAGCGGGGGGCGTTCAATGTGGGAGCCACTGGCAGGGGCTGAGTAGGTCCCGACCCGAACGGGGTTGCAGTTTACGTTAGACATGCTCCCCAAACGCCTCGGTGCGTTTACGCTGGTGGGGGGATCCCTAAGCCCACAGTTAGAACATCTCCGTTGCCTCGAGAGAAGGCAGAAAAGATTCTGTTGGTGAAAAAGAAGATGATGCAAAAGATCCCCAGACAGGAGAATGAGTCTTCCAAAACTCCAACTCTGCATGCAAGGCAGCCATCCACAACTACGACTAAGCTGGACAGGGAGTTGCAGCAGGGGCTTGTTGTCCATTATCCGTCAGGGCACAGGCAAGTGGATCCCCGCCACCCCCGGTGTCCCGCTGTACCTCCCTCACCTCTGGTCATCTTATATGCCGCTTTTCTCTATCTGGAGTCTCAAAGCGGCTTCCAATTGCCTTCCCTTTCCTCTCCCCACATCAGACACCCTGTGAGGTGGGTGAGGCTGAGAGAGCCCTGATATTACTGAAGAAGAAGAGTTGGTTCTTAGATGCCACTTTTCTCTACCCGAAGGAGTCTCAAAGCGGTTTCCACTCACCTTCCCTTTCCTCTCCCCACAACAGACACCCTGTGTGGGAGGTGAGAGAGCCCTGATATTATTGAAAAAGAAGAAGCGTTGGTTCTTATATGCTGCTTTTCTCTACCCGAAGGAGTCTCAAAGTGGCTTCCAATTGCCTTCCCTTTCCTCTCCCCACATCAGACACCCTGGGGCAAAAGGGGGCTGGTATGGAATGTTCACTCCCCAACTGAAAGCGAATGAGGAGTCACCCAATGAAATTCCCAGCCGAGTGTGGGGTCCAAACCTGGGTCTCCTTACAGCCCCTTTGGCTTTCCAAGCCCTTCCCTCTATTGTCCTGTGGAAGTCTGTTGTGTTTTTATCCTGTACAGCCACCAGCTGGACTGCGACAGCTGCATTGAACAGGTCTGGACGTATTCCATTCACCAACTGTGATAACACCACGCTGATCATGTACATATTAATTGTCTCACAGCACTTTCTAAATAATTTCTAAACGGAACCGAAATAGGAAAACTGACCCTCTCTACCAGCCTGCTCTCAGTCCCAGGGGCTAGCAGCATTCTGCATGGTTCTCCTTGATCCCTCAACGTTTGTCAGGATGCTTGAAGTTTCCTTGGGCTGAAGGCGGAGAACCCGGAGGGCGATTTCTTGCACTGCCCTCTCCTTAAGAACATAAGAGGAGCCAATGAGCCATCCAGGTTAATACTCTGTGTCACACAGTGGACAAAACCCAGGAGACCTCGGGAGGTCCACCAGCAGGGCCAGGACTCCGGAAGCCCTCCCAGTGTTGCCCCTCAAGGACCAAGAACACAGAGCATCCCTGCCCCATACAGGGTGTTCCATCTTCACCTCTGCACCCAGTGCTCTCTTGAGGCAACCTATACTAGTAGCGGCCACCACTTCCTCCTTGTTTGGCCTTGTTCATCGGTGGCTCACCTATTAGGTGGACCTTGGTGATTGTCTAGGGCAGGGGTAGTCAACCTGTGGTCCTCCAGATGTTCACTGACTCCAATTCCCATGAGCCCCTGCCAGCAAATGCTGGCAGGGGCTCATGGGAATTGAAGTCCGTGAACATCTGGAGGACCACAGGTTGACTACCCCTGGTCTAGGGGGTCAGATGTTAGTGCCAATGGCACTGAAAGCAACCAGAAGCAGCACCCCTAGGCCCATACCCCTGTGAAGAAGGCATATCTCTGCATCTCCATACCCCAGTGAAGAAGGGAGGGGAGATACAGTGCAGTACAGTCCACCCTCCAAAGCTCGCCAGATGAGAAGTCCACACTCCTAATCACTACACCAAGCTGGCTCAGATGGCACCACCCAAATTTCCAGGCATTTTCCAACATGGAGATAGCAATTGTAGCTTGGCTTCACTAATCCTCTGCACAGGTGATTTAAAAACAGGCAAAAAGCAAGAGCCTTCAGTGAGCAAAATCACAAGGAGGGTGGCTTGGTCCTCTTCCCTCACGGCCTTGATCCTTGGCTGCTCGGGGCTGATCCTGTATTGAGAAGGAGGTTGGACCAGATGGCCTGTCTGGCCCCTTCCGACTCTATGGTTCTACGCCCTCCTGGGGCTGCAACACACCTGACATTTCCACAAGCCCGGTCTCATCCACTTTAACCTCGAGACACTTAAAAAAGAAAAAGGGGAAAAAGAAAGAACTCCTTCGCGGAGTATCGGCTTTACAAACAGATTCCGTTGACTGGCATGATGTACTAGGCCAATAAAGACGCGAGCCAGGGTTTTGGCAAAGAATAAGGCCACAGCTTTATTAACCAAAAAATCCAGGGGTTGGCCTGGCACGAGGTGTAGAGTAAAAACCCCCCGCGCAGTCGTCCGACTGCTGTCTTGGGCTCAAGGGGCGCCCTGGGGTCCCCCTTTCCTCCCAGCCGGGAGGAAAGGATCCCTTGCCCCTCATAGCCCTCCCCTGGGAGAAGGCAAGTTATGGTTGCTGGGCGTCCACCACATGCAAACCATC
>BDOT02000005.1:10155892-10181141 GCA_003118565.2 Paroedura picta | reverse complement strand
CAGTCCCCTATGACCGGACCACCGCAACTGCATGCCCCCGTCCAGATGCAGCTTCTCCTCCCATCCAGAGGTCTTCGCATAACGGCCCGCCCAAAAAACCACGCTGTGTCCAATCACCAGTGCGTATGGCGAAGCTCTCCCCATTCCTGCAACAAGCAACACATTAAACTTGCAGACCCGCCCGTACATATACCCGAAACGCCTTGGAGCGCCACCTCCCCAGCTCCATGATTTCCCGGGCATCCACCCCATCCTGGAACGCTTGGGTGGCCGCCCCTATGCGGAACGAATGAGTCCCAAACCACTCCGGATTCAGACCCTCCTCCCTCAGGCAGATTTTTAAGACTGCCGCAAATTGAAAACGGGACAGGTTCGACCCATCCCCATGCACGAACAGGCAACCGGGTACCCCCGATCTGATCGCTAGATACCGCCTTAGTGTCCGCACTGGGCATGTAATCCGGTCCCCTGACCTGCGCAGGATGACTGAAGCCCCCGTCCCCCTCTGATCCGTCTTCGACTGACGGACCCATAGCCGGACACCCAGGTCTGTAAACTGAACGTCCCCTAATTGAAGGGCCGGGGAGGACCCATCAAATCTCGATGACGCCACCAGCTCCCCACACCGGAATGCCCCGTGGTAGGCCACCGAAAATGCCGCCCTGAACAAGGATTCCTCGTACTGAGAGGTACACACTTGCCCCAGCCGTCGAACCAACTGTGACAGCACATCCAGGGTAATGGGCCGCCGTGCATCCAGGGTCCTACAGGCCAACCTCCCCCATCCCTGTATCGCCTTCCTGGCGAGAAAGGATGAACTCGGGTCCCACGCCCCTAAGGCCTTGCTAAAAAAGGCGAGTCCCGCCATTGAAACTCGAAGCGTTTTGTGTGACAGTCCGCGACCCTTCAGGTGCGCCAGGTATCGCAGAAATGCTTGCTCGCACATGGGCCACCGTCCACTCCAACCCATGTCTCGCGCAAAAGTCAAAAAATCCCGCGCCGCCCCTTCATAGCTCCGCCTCGTCGACGGAGCAACGGACCCAAGCACGCCGTCCCAGATCACACGGCTCCAAGGGCCCAGAGGCTCTCCGGGAAGACTTCCGGTTCCAGGCGGGCGTGAGGAGCGAGCAAGCGAAATTTGTCGACCTGCAGGCGAGATAAACTGTCAGCAAGCACATTCTGCACACCCGCCACATGCCGTGACCTAAATGTAATATTAGCCTCCAGGCAAACCAATACCATGCGCCTTACCAATCGCATGACCCTTGGCGACTTAGCTGTCTGCTTATTCAAAATGCGTACTACCGCCTGGTTGTCACACCAGAACAAAATCCTCCTGTCCTTAAATTCCTCCCGCCACATGACTATGGCCGCCAGGATTGGAAAAAATTCCAAAAACGTGAGGTCCCGCCGCAACTCGGCTGACCACCACCGGGGCCATGCTTGAGCGCACCAACGGTCCCTGTACAGGACCCCAAAACCCACGCCCCCCGCTGCATCGGAGTGTACCTGAAGTTCCCCTTTCAAAACAATGGCCTCCTGCCATATGGCTACGCCATTAAAGCGCACCAAAAATTCCTCCCACACCAAAAGGTCCTCCCTGATGCCCTTTGATATCCGCAGGTGGTGATATGGCCGTGATAAACCCCGCGTGGCGTGCGCCAACCTCGCGCAAAACGCCCTCCCCGGGGAAACCACCTTGCATGCAAAGTTCAAGTGGCCCAACAGAACCTGCATGTCCCTCAAGGTGCATTTTCTCTTGCCAAGCAAGGCCCGCAGGAGGCTGCGAAGAGTCACTAACTTATCCTCTGGCAAACTGGAGGTACCCGCCACTGTATCGAGCTCAATGCCCAAATAGGTGAGCCTAGTGGCCGGCCCCTCCGTCTTATCTTGTGCCAAAGGGACCCCCAGCTCGGCAGCCAGCTCCTGAAAGGCCCCCAAGCGCTCAGCGCATTTTTCTGTCCCCCCGGGGCCCGCAAACAGGAAGTCATCAAGATAATGGGTGATTTCCTGAAAACCCCCCTTTCTCCTAGCCGCCCATTCTAAGAAGGAGCTGAAGGCCTCAAACGCCGCACACGCAATGGAACACCCCATAGGCATGGTCTTGTCCACATACCAGCGGTCTCCGAACTTGATTCCCAGCAGTCCGAAATCCTCCGGGTGGATGGGCAGCAATCGAAACGCCGATTGTATATCACTCTTGGCCAGCAAGGCGCCCCTCCCACAGGCGCGTACCATATCCACTGCCTCATCGAAAGAAGCGTACCGGACGGAACACAAGGCTGCGGGAATTCCATCATTGACCGATCCGCCATACGGATGGGACAGATGGTGAATCAGGCGGAATTGTCCCGCCGCCTTCTTAGGGACCACCCCCAGCGGGGACACCCGAAGGTCCTCCAGCGGGGGGCTGCTAAATGGCCCCGCAATCCGTCCTGCCTTGCACTCCTTCTGCAGCTTATCAGCTACAACCTCCGGGAAATCACGTGCCGATTTCAGGTTCACACAGGAGGTAGGCCCCCGTTCCCCCGTAAAGGGGATCCGGAAACCCTCCGTGAAACCCTTTGCCAAATAAATTGCCTCCCCCTTCCTAGGATAGAGCGCCAACCAATCAACCAGCGGGCCCAATTTAACCGGGGTGGGAGCCAAAACCTTAAGGACTCGAGGCACGTCACTGCGCTTTTCCTGCAGAAGAGGTCCCTGCAGCACCCGACCCACCGTTCTTCTTGCCGATGGGCCGGGTCCCTCGAAAGGGCTGCCCACCGGTCTGACCGCACGTGGGCAATGCATGACCCCCACCGCACCCTTCACATTTGTGCTCAAAGCGGCACCGCCGCCGCTTGCACCCGGACCTATTAAAGTCCCAGCACACGAAACCTGCCAATTTCCGGTTGGGTGCTGGGCTCCGCACTGTCTCCTTCTGTTGCCTCACACTGGGACCAACCTGCACCAACCACGTATCGTGGTGCTTCAGGTCCCACCGTGCTAAGGGGTTATGCGACGCCAATTCCCGAAATTCCCTATCATATTCTAGGGCCGCCTCATCCCCCGCCAAGTCCCGAGCCTCCAGCACATGGGCCAGGTACTTCCACGTATGCCACCCCCTTTCCGGGTAGGCGGCCGTGACTAGTGCCATATATTCGGAGAGCCCCCGCAACCAATTATCGAATGTCCGCTCAGCGGGCTTTGAACGCTTGCGCGGCTCCTTCCGCTTCCCAGTGTCGCCACCCTTGCCCTGACCCCGGAGCATGGCGAACACGTCCACAAAGAACCCTTCAAGGGCCCGCTCCCGTATTTTTGGAGGCAGATGAATGCCAGGAGGCGCATCAGTGGCGGTATACCACACCGGCGGCCACCGGTCCTCCTCCGCCAAACCTTCCTCATCCAGTAGCCGAAGGGCATCTTCCCTCCTCTTCAGCAACCACCTTGGTAGGCCTGGCACATAGGCCCCCTCGAGCCAGTACCAGCCTTCCCGTAAGTCTTCATCGCCTTCCCAGGAGGAGCTCTCACCAGAAGATGGGCTGGGTTTGCGCCTGGACTTCCGCTCCTTCCTCCGCAATCGATCTCTCCCATGCCGGACTTCCGGGTCCTGCCTGCCACCTGGGGAAGAACTGGAGACCGTAAGTTCCCGCGAGCCCGACCCGCGGGACGCCTGGCTTGCTCCCGAAGACCCACTATGGCTGCTGCCAGCCATGTGACCGAGGGCAGCCGAATACCCCCGCCAATACGCGGCATCTTCTGGCGGAAGGGGGGCCGCCGACCTCCTGTTGCCGGGTCGGCCAGTAGCCTCCGGCAAGGCCACCCTCCTGGTCTTCCTGGCCCGCTCCGCGGAGTCACCCCCACTGCGCCCCCTGGCGGCCTTGGCCGCACCCCTGCGGCGAAGAGCAGGCCTCCCTGACCCCCCAGCTGGAGGTTGTCGTGCCCTGTCCCTGGCTCCAACTCTCCCCGGGCTGGCCGTAGGTGGGGTCCCCCGGGCCGCTGAGCCCAGCAAGGGCCCCTTGCCCGCTTGCCGCCGGCTCCTGCGGGTGGCGCTCTCTCTGTGGGGGGACCTGGCAGCCCTCCCCTGCTTGTTGCCCCCTCCCTTGACCGGTGACCTGGATCTTCCAGCCCTGCCCAGGTCAGCCGGAGACTTGCGGCCCCGGGCCCGCCCGGCGCCACCCGATCCCTCCGTGCTCCGCCCCCGACTGCGTGGTACCGCCGCTGCCCAGGCCTCCCTGGCCCGCAGCGCGCTGGCCCTGCTCCGGCCCCTCCCCCGGGGCTCCTCGCCTGCCCCCCTCTGCCCTCCGGGGGCCTCTCCTGGCTCACTACGCCGGACGCGAGATCGCCGCCCGGCCATTATCCCTCGTCGCAGGCTCCAACTGCCGCCTGAGTCCGCTGCCGATCCGGGGGGGGGCGCGACCCGCCGACTCCGGTGCCGCCTCTATTCCCTCTCTCCGCCGCCGAACTAGCTCCCCGCCTCTCCGCCGCTCCTCGTGTCCACCCGCCGCCACTCCAGTGGTGTGTAGCTGCGGCCGAGGCGCCGTCCGCCGAAGTCCAGCCAGCCGAGACACAAGGCCTGCCCCGCTAGGCCGCGTGTCGCAGTTCTTTGTAGCCGCGCATGCGCGGCAGGCCGATCTCCGAGCCTCGGGACAGCGTGTGTCCTCCGGCTCGCTCAGCGGCAGAGAGGGCGATTCCTGGCCACGCAGCGCTTATAAAGCGCCCGGCCCCCTCTCTGCGCGCTGACGTCTTCAGCGCGACGACGCTCCCTTCCCTGCGTCTTCGCGTCTTTCTTGCCCCCCCCATCCGCCGCGTCAACTGCGGCCCCTTTGCACCCGCGGCCGCTCTTTCCCTTTGTGGTTAAGGATGCCGTGCGATAATTCAGCAAGCGTTTGACAGCCCCTCAGGAATTTCGACCGCGGCGGGGACTAGAAAGGGGTGTGATTTCTTTTTATAGCGGCTGGGGGAAAACAAAGCTTGTCGCTTTCACTAAAAGTGAAGGTTTTCACGTTTTTGGAGGTTATTTTTTAACCATATGCATGGATTAACGTAGATGAGGGAGGTGCTACACATGTTTTCATGCACTGGTTTTGAGCTACACATGTTTTCATGCACTGGTTTTGCTCTCTGGACACCGCGCATGGCTCCGGAGTCACAGTTATGGTTTGTGGGCGACCCTGGATGTTCGTCAGCCTGCATTTAAAACACGTCATCCCACGTCCGCCACAAAAAGGACTCTAAAAATAGTTTTTTTGGCTGCTTGGCAGCCACGTACAGGTGTCTTTAAAAACTGTAATTCAGCATGCCTGATTTGATATTTGCAAAAACAGATGGTCAAAAATTGGAACGGCTTTATTCACAATGCCTGTATCAATTCAGAGCAACACTTACAAGCCTCTTGGTGTCTGGTTTTTATTTTGTTTGATGGCCAGCGAGCTGCAGCTGAATTGTGGTGACCCTGTACGGTTTTCATGTCAAGAGGCATTCTGCTTTGCAGCTGCCCTTCACAAAGAACAAGAATTACACCGCTTTTCACTGTCCAAAGGAGTCCCAAAGCGTCTTACAAACAGCTTTCCCTCCCTCTCCCCGCCGACCCTGTGAGATAGGGGGGGGGTGAGAGAGCTCTAAAAGAACTGCTCTGCAAAAATCAGTTCTAAGAGATCACCTAGCTGGCTGCAGGTGGAAGAGTGTGGAAGAAAATTCCGTTCTCCATATTAGAGGCAGCCGGTCTGAAGAACTACACCCCACTGGCGCGAGTTGTGGTTACAGCGACAATGGCTAGTTCAAAAGTTGGTGACCTTACTCCTAGCAAGAGCGCTCTCTCTCTCTCTCTCTCTCTCTCTCTCTCTCTCTCTCTCTCTCTGTTAACTTTTCTGTCATGGCAGAAAAGAACAGTTTAATAGGTTTAAACTACAAGTGCAACAATATAGGCTACAATATAGGAAAAAAATTTCACAGTCAGAGTCGTTCAGCAGTGGAATAGGCTGCCTAAGGAGGTGGTGAGCTCCCCCTCACTGGCAGTCTTCAAGCAAAGGTTGGATACACACTTTTCTTGGATGCTTTAGGATGCTTAAGGCTGATCCTGCGTTGAGCAGGGAGTTGGACTAGATGGCCTGTGTGGCCCCTTCCAACTCTATGATTCTATGATCCTGCGTTGAGCAGGGGGTTGGACTGGATGGCCTGTGTGGCCCCTTCCAACTCTATGGTTCTATGATTCTGTGATTCTATGAAGAGTCCAGCAGCATCTTGAAGACTAACTAATTCCTGCCACAGATTTTCATAGTCTTTAAGGTGCTACCGGACTCTTGCTGTTTTCATCTGCTGGTGTTCTGCTACCCAGCAAGGAGTCTCCAGGCATGGTTTAGAAAACTCAGGGCTAAAAGGGGAGGGTAGATCCGTTGAAGAGCTTCTTAAAGTGGCATATTCAGCTAGAAACTCAGATCTGGCTTTTGCTTTTGGCTTCTTGGCCCTCTCTCCATCCCCCTGCTGTCCCCCGTCCCCCGCATCTTGTCACCTGCTGGCAACAGATTTCTTTGTTGTTATTCTCAGAGCGTGAAACTGATTCCAAATGATAAGCATGGGGGCGTCCATCACACCTGACTTTCTTTACCCTCAACGGCTCCACTCCTCCACCCTGTCCCTGCCTTTCCTTAAGTTTCACTTTCATAGTTGAGGAATTTGTTTGCAGAGGCCTCGGACGCATTCTTGCACCTTGTTTTAAGAAGCTTATAAAATACTGCAGGCATAATCAGATCTTTGGGAAGTGCAGTGTGATTTCCCCCCCCCCTCCTTCTTCAGGGTACCTGAGGCACCGCCTCACTGACTATACCCCCAAAGGGCATTGTGCTCAGCCAATACTAACAGGCTAGTGATCCCTGGCCCTTGAGATGTACATTTAGCCTCAACCAGGGCCAGGGCCTTCTTGGTCCTACAGCATACTACAGCATGAATTACCTTGATCTTGGTTGCCAGCGACACATCTATTTATTTATTATTTATAATTCGAGTTATATGACTGCCTTTCCCGGCAAGCCGGCTCGGTTAATAACATTACAGTTAAATAACATTTAAAAAACAATTAAACAGCCATTTGTTGTTGTTAGGTGCAAAGCCGTGTCCGACCCATCGTGACCCCATGGACAATGATCCTCCAGGCCTTCCTGTCCTCTACCATTCCCCGGAGTCCATTTAAGTTTGCACCGACTGCTTCAGTGACTCCATCCAGCCACCTCATTCTCTGTCGTCCCCTTCTTCTTTTGCCCTCAGTCGCTCCCAGCATTAGGCTCTTCTCCAGGGAGTCCTTCCTTCTCATGAGGTGGCCAAAGTGTTTGAGTTTCATCTTCAGGATCTGGCCTTCTAAGGAGCAGTCAGGGCTGATCTCCTCTAGGACTGCTTCAGTGACTCCATCCAGCCACCTCATTCTCTGTCGTCCCCTTCTTCTTTTGCCCTCGATCGCTCCCAGCATTAGGCTCTTCTCCAGGGAGTCCTTCCTTCTCATGAGGTGGCCAAAGTAGTTGAGTTTCATCTTCAGGATCTGGCCTTCTAAGGAGCAGTCAGGGCTGATCTCCTCTAGGACTGACCGGTTTGTTCGCCTTGCAGTCCAAGGGACTCGCAGGAGTCTTCTCCAGCACCAGAGTTCAAAAGCCTCAATTCTTTGATGCTCGGCCGTCCTTATGGTCCAACTTTCACAACCATACATTGCAACTGGGAAGACCATAGCCTTGACTAAACGCACTTTTGTTGGCAGGGTGATGTCTTTGCTTTTTAGAATGCTGTCTAGATTTGCCATAGCTTTCCTCCCCAGGAGCAAGTGTCTTTTAATTTCTTTGCTGCAGTCCTCATCTGCAGTGATCTTGGAGCCCAGGAAAATGAAATCTATCACTACTTCCATTTCTTCCCCATCTATTTGCCAGGAATTGAGAGGGCCGGATGCCATCATCTTCATTTTCTTGATGTTGAGTTTCAAGCCAACTTTTGCACTCTCCTCCTTCACCCACATCAAGAGGCTCCATAGGGAAAGGAAAAGTGTACAACTTCCCCGTCCCACCCACATCAGCATTATGTTCCCTGCTGCAATTGCCTGTGATGAGTAATACTCTTAATATTCTTTATAAATGAATCCTCTTTAAAAGAATTCTTTCCAATGATGAAAATGTGTCAGAATAATGTTAACTTAATCTCATGGTGATAAATTGATGTATATAGTTCACTCTCCAAATAGTCCTACAGCATCCTTCCCTACAAGTATTAACATCACAATGTGTAAATGCTCTTCAGTAGTGAACTCAAACCATTATATAACATAGATCTTTTCAAGAGACATGTTTAAATTATATACAGTTTTTTAAAGTTACATATGGTATTTTACAGAAAGCAAGTCAAATACATCATGCTATTTAACCTATTGGGTTGTAGATGTTCATCTTAAAAATCCATTCTTGCGGGGCTTCATGAACTACAATTCCCATGAAGCCCTGCCAGCAGCATGTGCCAGAGTGGCAGTCAGGTGACTTTCAGCTGACCATAGTCTGAACATAGCCTGACAATGAGCATCGAGCACAAGGAAGGAAGTGCCCTTCCCCACCATGTTAACTGTTTCAAATTAAACCAACACAGTATCAGAGCACATACATAAACGTGACTGTTTTTAAAAATGATGACTTAAAAGGGTCAGCATACTGACTTCAGTGAAAACATCTACAATCATAATAGTGCTGTATCTTTTAAAGGAGACAAGACGGGCAGCTTGTGACAGCCTGACCTACCCATAGCCTGAGCAAGAGGTTTAAGAGAAAAGAGGTGACCACTGGGGTTTTGCACCCTGTTTTTTACTACCTGAAAGAGAATTCAATTTTTTCCCCTTCCTCTCACCACAACAGATCCCCTGTGAGGTAGGTGATTCTGAGAGAGCTCTGAGAGAACTGTAACAGGCTGAAGGTCACCCAGTGGACTACACATGGAGGAGTGGGGAACCGAACCCAGTTCTCCTGATTAGAGGTGTCCATTATTCATCATGACACCAGGCTTTCTCAACCAGGGGTTCATAAAACCCTGGGGTTTCTTGATGGCCCTGGAAATGCTTCCTGAAAGGGTGGGAGTTAATTATTTTTTTTTACATATTTTGTAAATTTGTTAAATATCCACCAGGTGATATGATCATATAAGGTCATGTTGACCTGCCCCCCTCTCAAAATGGCCAATAGTGGGCCTGGAGGGGGTGGAAAGGGGAAGGGCCACGGGTGGGCCTGTACTCAGCTCTGCTTCCCAACCCTATTCTGCACGATTGCACCACTTCTTGGACTTCTCGAAACCTGAAGAATATTTCAGGGGATTCTCAACGGTATTAAAGTTGAAAAAGGCTCCACTATACCATGCTGGCTCTCCTACACTAAGCTTGTTTCTCCTACACCCTAAGGCACTTGGAATGAGTGGGAAAGAGGTGCCACAATCCCTCAGAAATAAATATACCGGCAGAAGTTGTGCTGAAAAGCGAAAGAGAGAGCAAGCCTCATTTCCCCCAGTATGAAATTATACTCCTGCCCGGAGGCTATTTGAAAGCCTTGCATTTCAGCTCCCTCCCAAGCAGCTCCTGTGATCCAGGGATCAATATCTATTTGTATGCTTTGCGGTTGGTATAATCCTGCCTTTTCCTGAGCAGTGTCTTTCCAGCCGGAATAAGGCCAGCAGCCCTACCGAAAAAAAGAACCTAAAAATATGTTCTCCTCCCCCCCCCACCCCCTATAATTGGTAAAATATACAGTGCAATATCTACCAGGCACCCCCAGTTAATCTTCGGCGGAGAAAAGCATGAACTGCTTTTAGATGACGACGCTGCCATTGGTCTTCGGGGCTAAAAAAATTGCAGACTCGCACAGTATTTTTTAAAAAATAAGACTTGTATGAGATAAATTCAGCCGGATTGCAAAAGCCCCTTCTTGGCTCTGCATCAGTTCAATGGCTGGAGCAAAAGACCGCCTGCCAAAAAAAAAATCTATATGCAGCATGTAGTGGTAGGAATGCTTTTTGGGGGGAGAAGCTGGCTTGCAAACTACCGTTCTCTGTGGACGGCTTCCAAGAACTCTGAGGGCATCGTGTTCCAGCTAGTTAACGTTTTGTCAAGCTGTGCAGGGGGACGACAAGGAGGGTGAGGTCATGGCTAAGAGCCACAGCATAGGACCTAGCCCTGTGACAATCGCATGGTGTGTGTGTGTTTGTGTGTTGAGGAATTACACCCTCTGCAATCATTCCCAAGGCACACTGGAGGGGGGGGCATGTTTGCAGCCCAGGGAAGTAACTCTCGCCCCCACCCCCTGCCCCTGTGGAACACCCATCTATCTTGCATTTTTATCCTGGGATGATTCTGCACTTACTTTGTTTATTCCGTTGTGGATCCTACTGAATTCAGATTGATTTGAACTCGGGTCTTCCTCAATCCCCCACCCTCCCCATTGAAACATAAAAGTTTTCTGCACGTGGTTAGGGAAGCTCAGAAGAGGGGAGACAAGTGCAGCAGGAGCCTCGTTCTTTCCTTGAATGGGGGGGGGGGAGGATTGGAGACAGCAGAGGAGGGAGAAAAAAAACAAGAAGCAAATCTCTACCGAGAGAAGTTTAGGCTTCTGGAGCTTCTGCAGAGATAAGTTAGGGCTTCCCCTTTAAGGCAAGCTTGCAGGCTGGGAATGAGGAAGCTTTTGAACTGACGCCCTGGCCAATCAGGGCTTCCCTATAACGTAGGAGGCTCAGCAGTAAGTAGAGAGCCGCATGCTTTCTCAAGCCGATTTTTCAAATATTGAGGGTTATACCCACTCCAGGATATTGCGGGGGAAAGGTATCAATCACGCTTGTTGCAGAGGGAAAATTTAAATTGGACAAAATCAAAATGGAAACCAAATTCAGTGGAGATGGCAGGGACTAGATCGACCTGGGATCGACCTGTTCAATGCAGGGTCAGCCGAAAGCATCCAGGATAAGGATCTGTCCAGCCGCTGCTTGAAGACGGCCAATGAGGGGGAGCTCACCACCTCCTTAGGCAGACGATTCCACTGCTCAGCCAGTTCATCATGGCTAACAACAAGTTTAAAATACCAATTCTGAATTGGAAAGCCTACACATAATAGCCTAAAACATAAACAGACACACCCCATCTCCCATAACCCCCCCCCCTCCAACCACCATTCCCAGGTAGATGTGGGTGTTGGATAATTGGAGGGTTTCAGAGGAGTTGCAAAGTTATCTCTTTACTTGGAAAATTGAGTATTTGGGAAATGGAGTCAATCTCTTAAGCGCTGCCTCCTTCCCACGGCAATCTTTGTGACCAGCAGGAGACAAGGAGCTTCTTGGCAGGATCCTCTTCCCACAGGTTGGTATCCCTCAAGAGCATCGAGTCGGGGGCTTGTTTCATGGCAGCAAACCCATTTCATTTCTGGCTTGACAACTCCGAGTCGCCGCCTTTCACGGGGGTAGATTTTCTTATTTCACACAGAAGTTAAAACTCTTTAAAAATGGAGTTTCTCTTGCCGTTTAATTCTGCTGAGAGACCCCGTAGAGCCACTGACAAAGGAAGCAATCGGCCTCATTATGCCGCCATTAGGAAGAGACTGTCAAAAGAAGGGGGGATGAGTAAGCGCAGGGAGCAAATGAGCAAAGTGGAAGAGGATAATTGCAAAGCTCAGGGGCTTTCTGTGGGAACAGTTTCATCTGACTGGTGTCAATCAGGCTGAGCCAGTCTTTGGGGGACTCTTTAAAAACAGACTTCTGCCGTTCGGTAATTCCCCCGACTGGCATTTCAGGGCACGCCGGACTGGCAGGAGGAAATTAAATAAGGAAAGGCTTGTGGAATGTCCTCCCAACAGCCCCAGCCACCACGGACCATCTGCAGGGGAGGCTGCCTGTTGCATCTCTGTATGGTTTACTTTTAGAAACCTCCTCCCATTCAACATCTATTGGAATTTATCAGAGTGTAACCTTTCCTGTTCACTGTGGACAAGGGGTCCCAGGTTCTGCTAGGAAGTTGAAAGAAAAGCGAGGGGTATGAAAGTCACCGTAGTGTACTAGTTAAGAGTGGCAGACTCTGATGTGGAGAACTGGGCTTGATTCCCCACTCCTCCTCCATGAGGAGTCAGCTGGGCGACTTTGGCCCAGTCACAGTTCTCTCAGAGCTCTCTCAGCCCCACCTGCCTCACAGGGTGTCTGTTGTGGGGAGAGGAAGGGAAGGTGATTGGAAGCTGCTTTGAGGCCTGTTGAGTGACCTTGGGCCAGTCACGATACTCTCAGAGCTCTCTCAGCTCCACCCGCCTCACAAGGTGCCTGCTGTGGGGTGAGGAAGGGAAGGCAAATGTAAGCCATTTTAAGACAGATGAGGCCTGCTGGGTGACCTTGGGCGGTCACTGTTCCCTGAGAGCTCTCTCAGCCCCACCTGCCTCACAATATGCCTGTTGTGGGGTGAGGAAGATAAAAGTTATTGTCAGTTGCTTTGAGACAACATCAGGCTGCTGGGTGAATCTGGGCCAGTCCCAATCCTCTCAGAGCTGCCTCACAGGGTGCCTGTTTTAGGGAAAGGAAGATGATTTTTAGCAGAGAAAAGTGGGGTGTAAAAAACTTTTCTTATTCTTTTTTTTTTCTCTTCTAGAAGTTCTTATTGCAGTTGTTTCTCTTTTTTTACAGGGAGGGACAGTAGCAGTCCCAAGGGAAGCAGAATCTCTTCCCGCTGTAAAAATGATGCACAGCAGAGTTTTCTGGTGCCAGGTGATGATCTTTCTTCGTGACTGGAGCCGGGCCAGTAACTCATGCAGAAAAAGTGAACGCATGCACCTTCTCCAAGGGTCGCCATTACACTCCTTATCTGATAATCTTTGAAAGCCTGAGGCCATGATGGAGAAGACTCTAGACCTGTACCCACAGCTTAATGTTAGAGGAGTGTCTTTACAGGTCTGGCCCCCAGAATCTCCAGTGAAAGAGCGTGAGGAAGGACGGCTAAGGAATACCCTCTCCAGGACCTGAAGTTTCAAGAGAAGAGGCAGCCCTAGGCTTAAAGGATCTGAGGGTGCCAGCCTACAGGTGGAATCTCAGGACTGCCTGGAATTAGAAGAAGAAGAAGAAGAAGAAGAAGAAGAAGAAGAAGAAGAAGAAGAAGAAGAAGAAGAAGAAGAGGACGAGGAGGACGAGGAGGAGGAGGAGGAGGAGGAGGAGGAGGAGGAGGAGGAGTTGAGAAAGAGTCTCAAAGCAGCTTACATTCACCTTCCCATTCCTCTCCCCAGAACAGACACCCTGTGAGACAGAGGAGGCTGAGAGAGCTCTGATATTACTGAAGAAGAAGAGTTGATTCTTTTAGGCCACTTTTTCTACCCGAAGGAGTCTCAGGCTTCCAATTGCCTTCCCTTACCTCTCCCCAGACAATCCTGTGAGGTGGGTGAGGCTGAGAGAGCCCTGATATCACTGTTGGGTAAGAACAACTTTATCAGGGCTGTGGCAAGCCCAAGGTCACCCAGTTGGTTGCATGCTGGGGAGCGCAGAATCAACCCTGACTCTCTGTTTTTTTATACCTTCCTTTCCTCTCTGCACAACAGACACTCTGCGAGGTTAGGTGAGGCTGACAGAGCTATGAGAGAGAACTGTGACTGGCCCAAGATCACCAAGCTGGCTGCATTTGGAGGAGGAGTGGGGGATCAAACCTGATTCTCCAGTTTGGAGTCTGCTACTCTTAACCATTACACCACGCTGGCTCTATAGAGATCACTTCCCCTGGAGAACTATAGATGCTTTTTTTTTGGGGGGGGGGCATTGGACCGCACTGAGGTCCCTGTCCTTTCCAGGTTCCATCCCAAAATATCCAGGCGTTTTCCCACCAAGTTCTGGCACCCTGGCCCCCTCTATCCCCCACCTGCAGCCAATGAGAATTTGGAAATCCAAGCATTTGTGCTGCTTCTGGCATAACATTCTGAATGTTCCCATTGACCTAATGCGGCAGGATTTCATAGAGTTTGCTTGGCTGGCTGGATCTTCATCCATCTCATGGCAGAAGAAACATCAACATGCCACTGGGGAATGAGAGATGGGATTTATGGGGCCGAAGGGTGCATTCGTGGGGGAAAGCCGTGAAGATCAGGAATGGGCTTCAAGGAATGGGTCCCCTATTTTTATCTTGGTGAGCCTAATTGGTCATAAGCTTGCCCCAATGAATGCACATCGGGCAGGTCCCACATGGCGCACTTGACAAAGTATCTCTTGGAGAAGTAATTACACTGGAGAGATTAATTGGGAGACTGAGGTGGGAAGTAATGAATACAAAGTACTTAATTAGGCCATAAGCAAACACATTACAGCCTGCCAAGATTGCAGTGGTGGACTCCAAAGGACAGAGACATTGCAGAGAGAAAACCAAGTAGGTGCCCATCCTCCGGAGAAAAGATGCAGTGACGTTGGGGGGGTGAGTAGGGAGGTCAGCTTCCAAGTGGAATCACCCCTCCCTTCCAAACTATAGAGATCAGTTCCCCGAGAGAAAAGGGATGCTTTGGAGGGTGGAATCCCCGGCATTATACCCCACTGAGGTCCCTGCCCTATCTAGGCTCCATCCCCAAATCTCCAGGAATCTCCCAACCTGGAGGTGGCAACCCTACTCCACTAGAATCATAAAATCGTAGAGTTGGAAGGGGCCTCATGGGTCATCTAGTCCAACCCCCTGCACTATGCAGGACACTCACGTCCCTATTGCTCATGCGCTGTAACCTGCCACCCCCTTGAACCTTCACAGAATCAGCCTGTCTGTCAGATGGCTCTCCAGCCTCTGATTAAAAATTTCCAAAGATGGAGAACCCACCACCTCCCGAGGAAACCTGTTCCACTAAGAAACTGCTCTAACTGTCAGGAACTTTTTCCAGATGTTTAGATGGAATTTCTTTTGAATTAATTTCATCCCAATCATTCTGGTCTGTCCCTCTGGGGCAACAGAGAACAACTCTGCTCCATCCTCCATATGGCACCCTTTTAAATACTTGATGATGGTTATCAGAGCCCCTCTCAGTTGTCTCCTCTCCAGGCTAAACAGACCAAGCTCCCCCAGCCTTTCCTCATAAGTTTTGGTCCCCAAACCCCTCACCGTCTTTGTTGCCCTCCTCTGGACACGTTCCAGTTTCTCTACCTCCCTCTTCAACTGGGGTGCCCAAAACTGAACACAGCACTCCAAGTGAGGCAGAACCAGAGCAGAGTAAAGCGGTACCATCACCTCCCGTGATCTGGACACGATACTCCATTTGATACAGCCCAAAATCCCACTCTATCCCTGCTGGTGTTCAGCAGGAACCTGACAACTCTAGAGGTGAGAGCATGGTGCGTGGAAGAGTACAGAAGAATACAGAAGTTTGTGTTTTAAAAGAGCCATGAATTGTGCAGTGGGCTCCAGGGGCTCATGGGAATGGTAGTCTACGGAAATCTGGAGAGGCACAGTTTGGCCACAGAGTGTCTGTTGTCGGGAGTGGAAAGGAAGGTGATTGTAAGCTGTTTTCAGACTCTTTTGAGTAGCGAAAAAGGGGTATAAAAACAAAATCGTTATTCCTTGTTAACAAGCATGACTCGGAGTAAGATGGTGCCTCTCTTTCTAGTTCAAGGCCTGGAATGGGACACTGAACCCCCCAGGCTGTGCTCGAGGGGGCTGAAAGCCCCCTTCTCAACACCCCCTCCCCAGCCACCCCCTTTCCTTTCTCGGTATCCCCAGCTGCATCCTCTTCCTGCAGCAGCCCCATCCATCTGGCTCCGGTGAATGGCCGTGCGCTTGGCAGGATGGGGACACGAAAAGTGTCTGCAGCTGGATGGTGCCCTTTTTGCCGAGACATCTGTCCGATCAAAGAGCATCAGCCTTGCTGGCGAGACGGGGGTCCGGTCCTCCATGCAATGACAAAATGCTCTCTGGTGCTTCTTCGTGACTCCTAAAGATGGTTCAGATTCTGGATGGAAGCACATGGAATCATAGAATCATAGAGTTGGAATTGGCCATACAGGCCATCTAGTCCAACCCCCTGCTCAACACAGGATCAGCCCTAAGCATCCTAAAGCATCCAAGAAAAGTGTGTATCCAACCTCTGCTTGAAGACTGCCAGTGAGGGGGAGCTCACCACCTCCTTAGGCAGCCTATTCCACTGCTGAACTACTCTGACTGTGAAAATTGTTTTCCTGATATCTAGCCTATATCGTTGTACTTAAACCCATTACTGCGCGTCCTTTGCAGCCAATGGAAACAGCATCCTGCCCTCCTCCAAGTGACAACCTTTCAAATACTTAAAGAGGGCTATCATGTCCCCTCTCAACCTCCTTTTCTACAGGCTGAACATTCCCAAGTCCCTCAACCTATCTTCATAGGGCTTGGTCCCTTGGCCCCAGATCATCTTCGTCGCTCTCCTCTGTACCCTTTCAATTTTATCTACGTCCTTCTTGAAGTGAGGCCTCCAGAACTGTACACAGTACTCCAGGTGTGGTCTGACCAGTGCCGTATACAATGGGACTATGACATCAAGATGGCAGGACAGGTGTTCTATAACACCAAAAGCAATAGCAAAAAATGTCAAAAGGATGTGATTGGAAATGTCATGAGAAAGTGGGTTCCCTTTTTTTTATATGTGGTGGAGATGTGGTATTGTGTACAGATTTTGGGCATGTTTAATCATAAGTTTCCATTGAAACCTGAATCTATGCTGTTAAGGATATGCCTGGAATCTTTTCCCCCTCATTCCAGGAATCTATTTTTTCTCCGCTACAACGTCAGGAAGACTCGTATTTGCCAAGAACTGGAAATCCCAAGATATACCAACGGTTGACTCTTGGCTAGACAAATTTGCTGATCTGGCAAAAATGGTAAATAGAAAGTCAGATGAAGAATTTTGAGAGCAATGAAGTTTCTGTTTGGATTATCTTACTAAATGAGACGTGAGATAAGAAACAAAAGATGGGGGCAAAGGGGGGGCAAAGGAAAGGGGGAATATTGTGTGTGAATCATCTTTATTTTTCTTTCTGTATATTTTTACAAAATAAAAAGATTGTTGTTGTTAGTTGCGAAGTCGTGTCCGACCCATCGCGACCCCATGGACAATGATCCTCCAGGCCTTCCTGTCCTCTCCCATTCCCCTGAGTCCATTTAAGTTTGCACCGACTGCTTCAGTGACTCCATCCAGCCACCTCATTCTCTGTCGTCCCCTTCTTCTTTTGCCCTCGATCACTCCCAGCATCAGGCTCTTCTCCAGGGAGTCCTTCCTTCTCATGAGGTGGCCAAAGTATCTGAGTTTCATCTTCAGGATCTGGCCTTCTAAGGAGCAGTCAGGGCTGATCTCCTCTAGGACTGACCGGTTTGTTCGCCTTGCAGTCCAAGGGACTCGCAAGAGTCTTCTCCAGCACTCAATTCAAAAGCCTCAATTCTTTGACGCTCGGCCTTCCTTAGGGTCCAACTTTTGCAGCCATACATTGCAACTGGGAAGACGTGTGTGTGTGTGTGTGTGTGTGTGTGTGTGTGTGTGTGTGTAAAGATGGCAGGACAGGAGGAAGGTCTCAACCCACAGCCTCTCACACCGCTTGACTAAGCAAAAGTCTGCCAACTTCCTACATTCTGAGGAGCTTCCTTCTGCCGCTTCAGTTAGAGGGAGCACTTCAAGTCGAGGAAGGGCCCACAAGGCTAAATTAGAGGTGATGTCATTTATAGAAGAAGAGGAGGAGTTGGCTCTTACACCCCACTTTTCACATGCTCAAAACATTTGAATTATTTCACATGCAACCTGTCGAAGAAGAAGAAGGAGAGATGGTTTTTATGCTCAGCTTCTCACTGCATGAAGGAGTCTCAAAGTGGCTTCCAATTCCCTTCCCTTTCCTCTCCCCACAACAGACATCCTGTGGGGGAGGTGGGGCTGAGAGAGTTCTGACAGGACTGCTCTGTGAGAACAGCTCTATCAGGATTGAGATGAGCCCAAGGTCACCCCACTACCTGTATTTGAAGAAGTGGGGAATCCAACCCACTCTGAAGGCAGGCCTCAGGCTTCACCAGGTATCTGTTGCGGGAAGAGGAAGGGAAGGCAACTGGAAGCCGCTTGGAGATTCCTTCAGGTAGAGAAAAGCGGCATATAAGAACCAACTCTTCTTCTTCTTCAGTAATCTCAGGGCTCTCTCAGCCTCACCCACCTCACAGGGTGTCTGTTGTGGGGAGAGGAAAGGGAAGGAGATTGAAAGCAGCTTTGAAACACATGTGGCCTGCTGGATGACCTTGGGCCAGTCAAAGTTCTCTCAGAACTTAAGCCTCACCTGCCTTCTGTGGTGGGAAGCAGAAAGTAAGGGAAGCTACTTTGAGGTAGAGCAATGTGAGGTATGAAAAGCAAGTCTTCTTCTTCACTGGTCTCCCCTCCTCCATTTTATGTTCACAACAACCATCCTGTGAGCTAGGTTAAAGAAATATCCTGAGAGACTCAGGTGACCTTGAAACCACCCAGCTAACTTCCATGGCAGAGGGAGGATTCAAGTCTCTCCCCCCTAATCCCCGCCAGTTCTCCCATACAGGACAGCTGACACCTTCATCCATCCCTGTCCCCCAAACTCCAGAGGTCCAAAAATGGAGATCATCAACTCCCTTGGTGTGGTAATGCCAGCAATTAGCATATATTTGGCTGCCGGCAGCTTTGGGCAAATACATGACCTTGAAATAAGTTTGGAAAGTGGGAGGGAGTGTCATCAAAGAAAGTGAGTTAAGTCAGCAGCTTATAGCAGCGTACAGACGACACGCCACCTGTTTACCACATCCGATAGAAAATAAATATTCCACCCTATTAAGGCTTCTGGCAAAGCTGAACTTTTCATCAATCTGCCTTTTTAAGAACCCCTCTTCCAAGAATGAATTGCCTTAATTAGCAATGGCATCGGAGGCATCGGAAGAGAAAGAAAGAATCCCTTGGAATCATTGAAATGTAATCGAAACAAAGAGTTGGGCCTGTTTTGTCAGGTTCTGCACTGTGGGGCCAGAAGTGATGTGACATTGCCTCAATGCATATTGTCCCCCTATTCCTCGGGAGGTGGTGGGTTCTCCATCTCTGGAAATTTTTAAACAGAGGCTGGAGAGCCATCTGACGGAGAGGCTGATTCTGTGAAGGCTCAAGGGGGTGGCAGGTGACAGTGGATGAGCGATAGGGATGTGAGTGTCCTGCATAGTGCAGGGGTTGGACTAGATGACCCAGGAGGTCCCTTCCAACTCTATGATTCTATGATTCTATCATTCTATTCCTCCCTATTGTCCCCCATTTTCCTGCTGTGGCCAAGAGTTGTTGCTCTGCGGTATATATTTGACATTGTAAATATTTTGCAAGTTTTGTAAACGCACAGTGGGGAGGAAATTGGGGCATGAATGCCTTAATTGCAGGGGTGGCCAAACTGTGGCCCTCCAGATGTCCATGGATCACAATTCCCATGTGCTCCTGTCTGCATGTGCTGCCGGGGGCTTATAGTCATTGTAGTCCACGGAGGTCTGGAGAGCCAGTTTGGCCACCTCTGCCTTAATGAATAAATATAAGCAGCAGTAACCAGAATCAGGTGCATTGGAACAAATATTCAAAACCCAAAAGATACAGAAATGCCCATCTCAGCTGTTCCCAGATAAAGTTGTGCTGGATGCCGCCTCTTCAGCTCTGGTCATCTTTGAAGGGGCACCTGTCAGGTGCACAACTCGATCCTGAAACGCTTGAATCAAGAGTTTCAGCCAGATCCTTCACCCTCTTCCTATCTGCAATCAGATAGCTCAGCAGTTGCAATGTGGTGGGATAAGCACTCCAGATTTGCTCTCTGTTCATCGTGGCTGACATACTTTGTTGAGAGTGAAAGGGGAGCGTTTCGAGCAAATTGACAGATCAAAGCGTAATAAATCTCCCAGGCCAGATGGCAGGCACACAAGCGCTTCCAACGATGACGCTCTGAAACGGCTGAGCTATTGATTTCGGTATTCATCCCCTTTCTGGCATCCATCTCTAGACCAGAAGAGTGGAGGTAACCAATATACCAATCACTGAAACAAAAGGAAAAGGATGAGTCCAGCGATCGTGCTAGAAACTGCTGGAGTTCAAAATCAGCACCGGGCAAATCAAAGTGAGCTTTAGGAGTTAACATTCCATAAGAAGAAAAGAGCTCAACTGATGGGCAACACTTCAGAAATAATGTGGGTTTAAATAAATACCTCAGGGCTCGGGGCTCGGCCCGGTACTTTTTAACATATTTATTAATGACTAGATGAGGGGGTGGAGGGACTACTCATCAGGTTTGCAGGTGACACCAAATTGGGAGGACTGGCAAATACTCCGGAAGATAGAGACAGAGTTCAACGAGATCTGGACACAATGGAAAAATGGGCAAATGAGAACAAGATGCAATTTAATAAAGATAAGTGTAAAGTTCTGCATCTGGGTCAGAAAAATGAAAATCGTGCCTACTGGATGGGGGATACGCTTCTAGGTAACACTGTGTGTGAACGAGACCTTGGGGTACTTGTGGATTGTAAGCTAAACATGAGCAGGCAGTGTGATGCAGCGGTAAAAAAGGCGAATGCCATTTTGGGCTGTATCAACCGGGGCATCACATCAAAATCACAAGATGTCATAGTCCCATTGTATACGGCACTGGCCAGACCACACCTGGAGTACCGTGTGCAGTTCTGGAGGCCTCACTTCAAGAAGGACGTAGATAAAATTGAAAGGGTACAGAGGAGAGCAACGAGGATGATCTGGGGCCAAGGGACCGGCATGTGCAATGCGCTGCTGAAATCGCGCATGCACGGCACTTTCGCGCATGCGCGCATGCTCAAAAAGTGCCGCTCGTGGAAGAGGAAGTGCCTTCCCCCATGTCTTCCTCCCCATGACCACCAGTGTTTGGCAAGCAACGGGCGTGTGCATGCATCATGCAGATGACTCAGCAACGGTGTGGAGGGTCAGCAGAGTTGAACTATGCAAAGGAGTAAAGTAGCAGCTACTTAAAGAATAAATAGCTGTATTGAGAACTGAAACGCATTTGTGGAAAGAGGAGAGAGATAGTCCTAACAGTTTAACTGACTAACTGTTCTTCTGGAGGCAGTCAGGGAGGAAGTGGACTGAAAGGATCAGGAAGTCTCCAACCGAGCCAATCAGGACACAGGAGGAGATAATATGAAAATACCAGGAAGTTCCTAATCTAAATATGCTAACTACATGTCTAACCTGATGCCCCCTGTAGGATATTCTTTGTACACTGTTGAATTATGTACACTGAAGATCATGCATAGTCCAACATGGAGGTGAGAGGCAAGACAGCACACTCCTGCTTGCTTTCCCTTCCCACACAATGAGTCAACATGTAGATATTGGATTGCCAGCTCTGAGTAGAGAAGTCTCTGTAGATCTTGTGGGTGGATCCTGAGGAGGGCGGAGTGTGAGAAGGGGGGCTTCAGCGTGGTCAAAGGCTGTGGAGTCCACCCTCCAAAGCAGGCACTACCCACCCCCCGCCCCAGGGAACAGAACTTAGTTGTCAATCAATCTTTATTTACGGTCATTTAGACCAAAATTTTAGGTGCAGTACTATGCAATAAAGGTAAAGGTATCCCCTGTGCAAGCACCGGGTCATGTCTGAGCCTTGGGGTGACGCCCTCTAGCGTTTTCATGGCAGACTCAATACGGGGTGGTTTGCCAGTGCCTTCCCCAGTCATTACCACTTACCCCCCAGCAAGCTGGGTCCTCATTTTACCGACCTCGGAAGGATGGAAGGCTGAGTCAACCTTGAGCCAGCTGCTGGGATTGAACTCCCAGCCTCATGGGCAGAGCTTTCAGACTGCATGACTGCTGCCTTACCACCCTGCGCCACAAGAGGCTCATAATAACTGTGCAATAGCAGTTTGTAAAAGGGAAGGTAATACATTAAAACAACAATAAAACTTCAAAACTTCTCCACCATAAAAGTCAACATTTAAAAGCATTAAATACCATTTGACTCTTTTACAAGGATAAAAAGAGCCATGAAAGCAATAAAACTATTAAAGCTGTTAAAATATAAAACAAAAATCAAGATTAAGAGACGTACCATAAAAGCTACTAACCAAAAAACATAAGACGTTCTGTGGACCTATCAGCAAGGTTATAATGGCCATAAATCAGTGGCCAAGCCTTTCCTAGTTCTTAAAGCTAGCCACGCAAATTTTGCTCCTTTGTTAGTTAAAAAATTATCTGTATCTGATAGCTATAGTTGCAGGCAATGCTTTCTGAGGTCGTGAGGACATTCTACAAGCATTGGTACTAATGCACCTGTGCTAATATGATTATACAGCTTGCACTTAAATAAGATGTGTTCTGTGTTCTCTACTTCAGGGGTAGTCAACCTGTGGGCCTCCAGATGTTCATGGACTACTATTCCCATGAGCCCCTGGCAGTATTTGCTGGCAGGGGCTCATGGGAATTGTAGTCCGTGAACATCTGGAGGACCGCAGGTTGACTATCCCTGCTCTATTTGACCCTTGTTGCAGATACAGAGTGGATCCTTGAGAGGGAACTTGGTTGTCTAGAAATCTATTGTAGTATCAGGAGATCTCTCAGCCCTACCTGGAGGTTGCCCACCCTGATCATGCCCTGGAGTCCACCCCTGTTGCCCGGAAATCAGTTTTAATCCTAGAAGATTCTGTGGCTAATTCTGTGAAGGCTCAAGGGGGTGGCAGGTGACAGTGGATAAGCAATAGGGTTGTGAGTGTCCTGCCTAGTGCAGGGGGTTGGACTAGATGACCCAGGAGGTCCCTTCCAACTCTATGATTCTATGATTCTATACTCCCCTATTTAGGCCCCTTTATCTAGCCCAAGACATTTCCCACACAATTCAATCTCAAGTGAATCCAAACAAATCCAAATTGCTGGTTTTTTTTTTTTTCAATTTCTCACTGGAATCTGTTAACCATTTCCTTTATGCTGCATGTTAATTGACTCTCGCACTTTGCCTGTAAGTATGAACTGATGACTTCCATTCCATGACATTGTATCTGAAGAGGTGTGCGTGCTCATAAAATCTCAGGCCTCAAATAACACCTTGTTGGCCTTAAAGGTGCCTCAAAACCCTCAAAACCCGAAACGTGAACAGAAACCTTATCCGACCATCTTTCTGCCTTCCGGCATCTCAGCCAACCTGGCTTCCGCCCAGTCAACCATGTCTCTGAAACCACCTAGACCAAAAGCCTGCGGTTTTCCCCCTCAGCCGAAATCCTCTGGCCAGCGCAAAAGTTCTGTGCAAACCTCGCCCCCCTGGATCGACTGTGCATGAACTGTCAGAAGGCTTTTGAGCAATTCAGCTCCTCACCAGAGTCTCGTAAAACATCAAGGCCATTATGGGATAATAGGAATGAATTTTCTGGCATTAGCAACTTGGTTCAAAGATTAGAAAGGGAGCACAAGCACTCCGCTTTTACAGCCAACAGATGTACGCAGGAAAATGCCTTGAGGAAGAACACTGGAATGTGTGGTTTAAAAAAAAAAAAACAACCACAAAAGTGATATTCTGGAAAATAAAGTGTGAGAAGAACACCAAAGTCTGCTACATTATTCGTGGTTAATGCATTGGAGGAAAGCACAGAGGAATGCATAGCAGTGCGGAAGAAATGAACCTTACTGCCAAAAGGTGTAAAGAGCACTGGAGACCTGCATTTCATTCTCCGCTCCTCCACAGGAGGCCTGCTCGGTGACCCTGGGCCAGTTCTCTCAGGACTCTCTCAGTCCCACCCGCCTCACGAGGTACCTTTTGGGGAAAGAAGGCAGAAATGTGATTCTCGGCCACTTTGGGACACATGAGGCCTGCCAGGTGACCTTGGGCCAGTCACGGTTCTCTCACTCAGCCCCATCTGCCTCACAGGGTGTCTGTTGTGGGGAGAGGAAGGGATGGCAACTATAAGCCGCTTTAATAGTTTTAATAGGCTTGCTTGGAGCCAGTTTGGTGCAGTGGTTAAGAATGGTTGCTTCTAATCTGGACAGCCTGATTTGATTTCCCACTACTCCTTAACATGCTGCCAGCTGGGTGACCTGGGGCTGGTCACAGTTCTGATAGTGCTGTCAGAGCTCTCTCAGCCTACCTCACAGGGTATCTGTTGTGAGAAGAGGAAAGGAAGGTGATTGTAAGCCACTGAGACTCCACCAGGTAGTAAAAAACAAGGCACAAAAACCTACTTTCTTCTACACAGTGTGTTTAACTGGGTAATCTGGGGGGGGGGGGTTGAACCAGAGGTTTTCTGCTTGCTTTGTTTCGACCACTTAGCCACGACCCCTCCCTATTCTGGCTTCTCAGAAGAGAGTGCTAAAGGTAAAGGTAAAGAGCAGGCACAGATTTCTTGAACCCTGAGGACAATTTGGCTGCTGCGCTGTGTGGCGTTCCGCGGGTAATAAGCAGGGGAAGAGATCCTGCCTTTGAGGCTGACTCCCCTTCTCCTCTTGCAGGGTTCTTCAGCCTTGTTTAGTCTGTGGCCACTTTTGGAAGCCTGGAATGATGCAGAAGATGCCAAGACAGAATGGCAGCCATGAGGGTCTATAAAGGTAAAGATAAAGGTATCCCCTGTGCAAGCACCGAGTCATGTCTGACCCTTGGGGTGATGCCCTCCAGCGTTTTCATGGCAGACTCAATACGGGGTGGTTTGCCAGTGCCTTCCCCAGTCATTACCGTTTACCCCCCAGCAAGCTGGGTCCTCATTTTACCGACCTCGGAAGGATGGAAGGCTGAGTCAACCTAGAGCCGGCTGCTGGGATCGAACTCCCAACCTCATGGGCAGAGCTTTCAGACTGCATGTCTGCTGCCTTACCACTCTGTACCACAAGAGGCTCTAAGAGAGTGCTAGGAGAACGCAAAATGTTTCTAGGACTGGTCAGGGAATCAGGGATACTGGCAGTAAAATGATATTAGGGAATACAAGCACAAAATATAAAACCGACTCCTCTTCTGCTTCTGCCCCACAACACCTCTTCCTTTCTATATTTTATTTTATTTTGACCCCAATGGGGACCCAACATGAAAAGCCCAAATTGCCTTACGTTGTCTTTCTCTTTTCCCATATTTTATTCTCACACCAGGCCAGGGATGGAGGCACCAGCTGTGGTCCTGCGGTGGGGTTGCCAGATTCTAGGACGTTTCTCACGTTTCTGCTTATCAGTTTGGGTGACTGCCAGATGCGGTTTTGGTATGTGTTGTGTTACCCAAATTGCTTGGACACGTGTCCTAAAAACACGTATCTTTGAGCTTGTGGGGAATATTAGCTCAAATGCTGCGAGAGGGGGGTAACTTA
>BDOT02000005.1:10124647-10142218 GCA_003118565.2 Paroedura picta | reverse complement strand
AAAGGAAAGGAAAGGAAAGGAAAGGAAAGGAAAGGAAAGGAAAGGAAAGGAAAGGAAAGGAAAGGGGAGTGTCTCCTGATCCAATTCATGTCCCACATAACATCAGGGAACAAACATTCCCAGTTATGGCAAGACTGAATTCATCTCGCAAGCCCGGCATGAGTGGAGGAAAGTTCTCAGCCTTCTTTCTCTTTCATTCTCCACCACCACCACAACTGTGGTGCAGGAAACCTGGCCACACATATCAGCTAGCTAGACACTGTTTATGCCACCTAGCAAGCAGCATATGCCAACCAGTTCTCTGTTTACCCCTGGCACCTGACGGGGCTGCCTTAGTGGTCCCAAACCGGGCTGGATCTGGCTAGCCTCTGGAGACCCCCAAAGAGCTTCTTGCCATGTACTTTTGGGAAAACAAAACAAAAAAAGCGATCTTTTGCCTCTGCGTCCAGTACATACAGAACGAGCCGCATCGTTTTATTTCCCCTTGTGTTTTTTTTCAAGGTCGCATGAAGGACAAGTGCATGTTTATAAGGAAATATATCTGCGGCACCCAGGGTTGGGATGTGAAAGCGTTTCTCAGGTAGCCCGCATTTCTGTTCCGTTCCTGGACCCCCTTCCGCATCATCGCCCTTGCCCGCGTGTCAAAACCGGAGGTTTCCCTTGATGGAGACGACTTTGCCCTGTCAAGAAGGAGCCCTCTTCATTAAAAGCCTCTGAAGACGATTGAACCCCACGACTCCCGGGCTCCTTCTGGGGGGAGAAGAAAAGATCCTGATAAACAGAGTCATTTCGGCTCAGTTAATGCAACCAGGAATTGGCTCCTTAGAAATGCTCTGATGTTGCCGTTTCAAGGCAAGAGCCGGTAATAGGTCATTATCGCAAAGCTCAGAGTGGACTGCAATTTACAAGCAACCATTATCTTGGAAATGGAAAAGGAAGCCATGCTAGCAAGCCAAGCACCATGTGTGTGAGTGTGTGTGTGTGTTTAAAAGAGGCTTGTGTGTGCTGAGATGAAGCCTCCATCCTTATTTAGTGAAGGTAAGCAAGTCTTGGCAGGGCGGATTATCTGGGAAGTTTAGAAGTTGGTCACGGTGATGCTTGTGCTACAGAATGAAGGATGGAGTCTCCAGAAAGGCTTGCTGGAGGGGAAGAGGTAATTTAGGACTTTAAAAAAACAAAGAAGAAGTTGGGTTTTACAGCCTGCTTTTCACTGTCCAAAGGAGGCCCCCGAGCGGCCCACTATCGCCTTCCCTTCCTCTCCCCCCAGCAGGCACCCTGGAAGGGAGGTGGGGCTGAGAGAGCTCTAACAGAAATTCTCTGTGGGAACAGCTCTAACAGGACTGAAAGACAAGAGCAAAGGATGTTAGGGACACATTGGAGCCTCTGAAAGGACTACCTTCAAGGAAACATTTGTCCCAGGTTGAGTCCTTAGGTCCTCAAGCAGTTTGATTTATGAACCCAAGAGTCAATGCTTCTGAGGACAGAGGCTGGTGATTCACTTAGGGAGATCTACCCCACAGACTGGGTGCCTGGATGATTTGTGGGGAGCATGCATGAAGCCCCCCTGAGCAGATGATCGTGGCTTGGCATCATTTCATTTCATTCCAGCCTGACCGCCTGCAATACTAAAAATCAGCACATACATTTGAAAGTGTCATTTTCATCCAGCCCTATTTAAGGACTTCTTCATACCAAGATGTATGAAGAAAGGTTAGGAGAGTTTGGTCTGTTTAGCCTAGAGAGGAGACGACTGCTATATTGAGGATGGAGCAGAGTTGTTCTCTCTTGCCCCGGAGGGACGGATCAGATCGAGTGGGATTAAATTAATGCAAAAGAAATTCCGTCTAAACTTCCGGAAGAAGTTCCTGACAGTCAGAGCGGTTCCTCAGTGGAATAGGCTTCCTCGGGAGGTGGTGGGTTCTCCATCTTTGGAAAATTTTAAACAGAGGCTGGATAGCCATCTGACAAAGAGGCAGATTCTGTGAAGGCTCAAGGGGGTGGCAGGTTACAGTGGATGAGTGAGAGGGTTGTGAGTGTCCTGCATAGTGCAGGGGGTTGGACTAGATGACTCAAGAGTTCCCTTCCAACTCTAAGATTCTAAGATTCTATGATTCTATGATTCTATCTTCTGGCACATGCTGCATACGCTCACCCCAAATTTAGCAAGTTACTTTGAAGAAATATCAGGGAGAATCCAGAAGGTGTCAAACTGCCCTGATCTTCCTAGAGAGTTTAATAAGATTGGTAAGGTACCTTGTGAACCATGTAGGAGCTGTGCAATAGTGCATGCCTTATAGCGGCCTTTTTCAAACTTATGACCATGGAGGAGCTGCTGAAATAATTTTTCAGGCTTCAAGGAGCCCTGGACCTGACATCAGCCTTCCAAGCCTCCACGCCATGCCCCTCATCTATACCGACTGGCCAACATCCCCAATGCAGAGCTGGGCAGCAAAGACTTGGGGGGAGGTGGAAGTGAGGGAAGGGAAAACGTTTGGTTCCACACGGCATCTCCAAAGAAAACAAGTGGCCCTGCACATAGCTGGAAGCCACCTAAACAGAGGCTGCTGGCTTGATGTTCTAATCAGAGGCTAAGCTACACTTGGGTCCACACATGGAAGTAGAAGAAGAGCTGGTTCTTATATGCCGCTTTTCTCCACCAGAAGGAGTCTCAAAGTGGCTTACAATCTCCTTCCCTTTCCTCTCCCCACCACAGACACCCTGTGAGGTGGGTGAGGCTGAGAGAGCCCTGATATTCCTGCTCGGTCAGCTTTATCAGTGCTGTGGCGAGCCCAAGGTCACCCAGCTGGCTGCATGTGGGGGAGTGGGGAATCAAACCCGACTCCCCACATTAGAAGGCTGTGCTCCTAACCACTACACCAAGCTGGCTCTCAACAGAAACTAGCTGTTGCTTCCAGTGATGAGAACCCCTCTTTGCAATTTTCCTCATTCAAGCTTTACAAAGTCTACTTATTTCAGTGGATTTGCATCGACATCTCTGTACCAGTTTTCAAGGGGGGTGTTTAGAGATCTCCCGTCCTCCTTTGCTCCTTGCCACATGCTGTGTGTGTGTGTGTGTGTGTGTGTGTGTGTGTGTGTGTGTGTGTGTGTGGCTGCTGTTGGCAGAAGTTTGCCACAGAAATGATCCAGAAGAGAAGTGCTCTTTAGGGGGATCGTCATTACGTTTGGCTGAATGGACGCGATTCGGCATGGTGGCTTACCTTGCCAGGCACTTAGGAAAAGATTATTATTTTTCCTCCCCTCCATCTCAGCGTGCAAATAGTTTGCTTGAACTGCTTGGCAGCTTCGTTAACAGTTCCACGCGGCAGCCTAAATCACGATCCCATTAATACGGATGGCAAGAATCCGACTGCAGATGGCGGAGGAGCTGGAGAGGCTCTTTGTCTAGGAGGTTTGCCGTTTCCATCTCTCTCCATCCCAACCAGCTCCTCCTCACTCTGCTGTACCAAGAGAAACATCAGTCTTGGCTTTTCCCCTCGGCCACCTGAGTGGGATGACTTCTTCCACCCTACGGCATTTCTGCCAGCGACAGATTTACTCAGTAAGCTGTTTGGACAGGCAGACTTAAACTCTTGACAGAGGTGTCTGTCTTGATAGAGGTTTCTGTCTGTGGTGCTTCCATATTAACTTGATCCCCTGTATCATTCTACCTAATACTCAACAATGGCCTCAGAGTGAGGATCAAGAAACCCGCACAGTGGGGCCATGTACGGAAAGAGACGTGCAAGGTCATCAACCGTCAAAAGTAAGCAGAAATTTGAGCATGAGGCTTCCGGGTCATGCTCTAACTACTACACAAACTTGGCTCTCTCACACTCATCTTTTAGTCCCTGTGCCATTTCAATCTACATGCAGAACATATCATAAAGAAGGCTGGGTTTGGTGTAGTGGTTAGGAGTGCGGACTTCTAATCTGGCGAGACGGGTTCGATTCTGTGCTCCCCCACATGCAGCCAGCTGGGTGACCTTCTTCTAAACTGGTGGTGATAAAACACTCCCCCCCCTGGTCCCGAGATATTCATGCCTTGGGGGAATGGGGGAGGACCAGATGTTAAGGTCAGCCTGGGGAGGGACCCCAAGATCTTCCTTGCCCTGGCCCCAGCTGGGGAAAGAGCTCCATTTTAGCTCTCCTGGGAGCTCATTCCACCAGGTAGGGGGCAGGACTAAAAAGGCCCTGGCACTTCTTGAGGCCAGGCACACTTCTCTTTCACCAGGAATAGGATGCTTTTGACTTATAGCAACCCTATGAATTAATAACCTACAAAACATCCTATCAGTAAAAGCAAACGGAGAGCCAGGGCTTCCTAGACTGAGTCAACCCATCTCATGCTGGATCTTCCTCTATTTCTGCTGCCTTTCAATTTTTCCTAGAACTATTGCCTTGCCCAATGACTCTTGTCTTCTCAAGCTCTCCTCCAAGACCACATTTCACATGAACCAACTTTCTTCTGGCCGGCTTTATTTATTGTCCAACTTTCACACTCATACTTAATAGTTTAGAAGAAGAAGAAGAAGAAGAAGAAGAAGAAGAAGAAGAAGAAGAAGAAGAGTTGATTCTTATATGCCGCTTTTCTCTACCTGAAGGAGTCTCAAAGTGGCTTACAGTCACCTTCACATTTCTCTCCCCACAACAGACACCCTGTGGGGTGGGTGAGGCTGAGAGAGCCCTGATATTCCTCCTCGATCAGAACAGTTTTATCAGTGCCATGGTGAGCTCAAGGTCACCCAGCTGGTTGCATGTGGAGGAGTGGAGAATCAAACCCAGCTTGCCAAATTAGAAGTCCGCACTCCTAACCACTACACCAAACTGGTGTATTGGTCTTAATGAAGGGGGGGGATTGGGGGTTTTATTTTTGTTATTGTGACCCACCGTAAGCCTCTTGGGAGTGGCAGGATATACATTCCAAGATAAATAAAATAAATTAATTAAATAAATGGCACTCCCCATACACACAAATGTCATTTCTGCTTTCCCACTTACTTAAGTTTGTTGCTGTAATATCTTATCTTCCAACCAGATCTTATGTTCGGATTCACTCACCCAGCTTTGTAAGAGTTTTAAACTGGGGTGCTGTTTGGCATGGCTGTCCTCAAACAAAATGGATTTTAATGTCAGAATGGCAATGCTGTGACATTTGCCCCACTGAGGGACTATTCGGGTAGAAGACAGTATTAAAATGTTTTAAGCAAATATTATGGCCCAGCATGATCAACTGTACAGCCGCACCTGCATTTCCCATGATATCCTAGCATTAAAGACAAGCAAAATCGGCTTGTCATAGGTACCTTTGTCAATGCCAAATTAACATTTCTCCAACCTCCAAAAGAGTTCAGATCATGCAGCTTAATGAGTTCCAGCACCATGGACAGCACCCACAGAGTTTATGCTTCATTCCTTCTCTGGTCCTCGGAGAGTATTATCTGTGAACTGCGTTCTGCGGTATTAATAAAAGGCTAAGGGGGGTGGGGATGGGGGTGGGCCAAGTCCGGGATGGGGGAGGCAACGATTGGCAACTGGCCCCAGACTGATGAGCGGAGGGGCCAATCGGAAGGTGCAATGGTTTGAGGAGTAGCTGATGTTAAAGACATCTGCTCGAAATCCTGACCTTGATCACCCGAGGGTCTGAATGAGGCAGCTTCATTTGCATTCAAACAGTATCCTGAAATTCCCCCCCCCCAAAAAAAAATCCTTTGGGTAAGTGTAAATTTACCATTGGTAGCAGCTTGGTTTTGTCGTTAAGAGCATCCGCTTCCAATTTGGCAAGCTGGGTTTGATTCCCTCCTCCTCCTCCTCCACATGCAGCCAGCTGGGTGACCTTAGGCCAGTCACGGTCCTGATGGTGCTGTTCTCACAGAGCAGTCTCTCTCAGAGCTCTTTCATCCTCACTTGCCTCACAGGGTGTCTGTTGTGGGGAGAGGAAAGGGAAGGCGATTGTCAGCTGCTTTGAGACTCCTTCGGGTAGAGAAAAGCGCAGTATAAAAACCAATTATTTTTCTTCCTCCTCCACCCAATTTGGTGTAGTGGTTGGGAGTGTGGACTTCTAATCTGGCAAGACAAGTTTGATCCCCCGCTCCCCCACATGCAGCCAGCTGGGTGACCTTGGACTCGCCACAGTTTAGTGTAGTGGTTAGGAGCGCAGACTTCTAATCTGGCATGCCAGGTTCGATTCTGCACTCCCCCACATGCAGCCAGCTGGGTGACCTTGGGCTCGCCACGGCACTGATAAAACTGTTCTGACCGAGCAGTGATATCAGGGCTCTCTCAGCCTCACCCACCTCACAGGGTGTCTGTTGTGGGGAGAGGAATGGAAAGGCGACTGTAAGCCACTTTGAGACTCCTTCGGGTAGAGAAAAGCAGCATATAAGAACCAACTCTTCTTCTTTTGTAGATACAAGGGAGATGGGAATCATCAGGGTGACCTTGGGCTAGTCGCAGCCCTGATAGTGCTCTTCTCGCAGAGCATTCTCTCTCAGAGCTCTTACATCCTCACCTACAGCACAGGGTGGGGAGAGGAAGGGACTCCTTCAGGTCATGAAAAACAAGCTATAAAAACCCTGCTTTTCTTCATCATCTTCTTCATTGCAGCTTTGTAAATGTGGGAGGAAAAGGCATTTTTAGTCCAGCATCTTTTCTAAGGAGCTTCCCTCCTTCAGACGGAAGGTGATTATCTTCCGGCATAAGACAAGTTGACTGGCCCCTGAGAAATAATTTGACATTATCTTCCTTTCCCAGACAACTAATTAAACAGGTTTGCTCTCTACCAATAGGTGTTATTGTCATTTCTTCATTAGCGTCACTACAAAAATTAGTGTCAGGTACCAAACCCCAGCAGCAATAAAAGAGGCATTGTTGAAACATAATAGGGTAATTATTGCCTAAATATCTTGGAAACCGAATTATGTTGGCATCATAAGACTCACAAATTGTGAATTATCTATTGCTCCTTCCGATGACTATCAACCTTCTGTCTTCGGTGCTGATTCATTCACTTCTCCTTTCTCTGTCCTATTGTTCAGGGATTTCTTGTCCCCCACCACTCAGTGAAATGAAAAGAAAGGGTGAGCAGGTGGTTCCGTTTAGATCTTTCCGTGTTCGGTATCCTTTCCCTAGATTCGTATGCCGGCTCGATTAAATTATATTTGTGTCCCTTAAAGGGTATTTGTACAACGGCGCTTTGCCACATGGAACTTGCAGAAGGAGAAGGAGGAGAAGGAGAAGGAGAAGGAGAAGGAGAAGGAGAAGGAGAAGGAGAAGAAGAAGAAGAAGAAGAAGAAGAAGAAGAAGAAGAAGAAGAAGAAGAAGAAGAAGAAGAAGAAGAAGAAGAAGGAAGAGTTGGTTCTTATATGCTGCTTTTCTCTACCTGAAGGAGTCTCAAATCGGCTTACAGTGCCGTGGCGAGCCCAAGGTCACCCAGCTGGCTGCATGTGGGGGAACGCAGAATCGAACCCGGCTCACCAGATTAGAAGTCCGTACTCCTAACCACTACACCAAGCTGGCTCTCCATTAGGTAGGATGTGTGAGAAATGAAGACAGAGGTGGGCGTGAATCTAAAAGAGGGGAGAAAGGATGAACTTGGTGTCGCCTTCAGAGTGCATACATCTACAAAGACAAACAGATATTAAGAGGCACATGAAAGCATTGGTGCATGGCCCCACAATAGAGGCCCCTCATTGGAGGAAACTGCCTTTGCCCGAAATGCTCCGGGTGATGGACAAACAGTTCTTAAAAGAAACAGAACAGCCATTTGGGTATTGATGTAAAAGTCACAAAGATGTGACATGGTCTGGCAGCAGTGGCCAAACGGTGGCTCTCCAGGTGTCCATGGACTACAATTCCCATGAGTCTATGCCATGCACTGGCAGGGGCTCATGGGAATTGTAGTCCATGGACCTCAGGAGAGCCATCTGGAGAGTTGGAAAGGACCTCCAGAGTCATCTATTATTTATTTATTATTTATTAATTGGATTTTTATTCCGCCACTCTCAGAGCTTTACGTATTTCCTTGCTTGTGACATTTGCTGTCCCGGGGATCTGCAGAAGCCTCCTCCAGCACCGGAGTTCACACGAATCGACCCTCCTCCTGTCTGATTTCTTCATTCTCTGACTTTCGCAGCCATTAAGTGACTACTGGAAATAGGAGAGATCGAGCTAATCTACATTTCCCATTCAGGCTTCTGTCCTAGCTTTTCCGTGTTCGGTTCAAGCTTATCCTTGCTGAGCGACCCAGAGCGATTCAATGTTTACGGCAGTGGGAAAAAGAAATTTCCAGAGGAAAGCCTGCTTTTATCTCTTCACATTCACAGGAGCTGGGTGGGTGGGGGATGGAGGCAAGCTTCTAATTTTGCCTGCACAACGGTTTAAAGGTTTTTGTTGCCGTTGTTCTTGGTGTTAATGGGGAAATATTCTACCCACACACACACACACACAAGCTGCTGGATCATTGTTATGCATATAATCCTTCCACAAAATTTCATTAAGGCTAAGATCATATCTGGAAGCATTTCGGCTCCAGAAAGTTAGAACCAATCAAGGGATTGAGCAGAGCCCAACATGGGAGTGTTAGAGATAAAAGATGAAATTAAAGATGCTCTCCCCTATGGGACAGGGTTTAGAAGGCAGGAGCTGAGCAGACCTGCGAATATATAGATGATGAAGAAGAAGAGTTGGTTTTTACACCCCGCTTTTCACTGCACAAAAGAGTCTCAAAGCAGCTCCCAATCGCCTTCCCGTCCTCTCCCCACAACAGATGCACTGTGAGGCAGGTGAGGCTGAGAGAGCCCTGATATTACTGCTCGGTGAGAACAGTATTATCAGGACAGCGACTAGCCCAAAGTCACCCAGCTGGCTGCATGTGGAGGAGTGGGGAGTCAAACCTGGCTCAACACATCAAATGCCCCTGCCCTTAACCACTGCACCACACTGGCTTACCCTGTTAGATCGTTCATTGATCAAGGTCAGTAACCTTCTGTTGCCCTGATAGCCCAGGCTCGCCTGATCTTGTGAGATCTCAGAAGCTAAACAGCAGCTCAGGTTAGTATTTGGATAGGAGACCTCCAGGGAATACCAGGGTTGTGCCTTGGAGGCAATCCACCTCTGCGTGTCTCTTGCACATCAGTTGCCCAAGGTCTCAGGTTGAGGTCCTTCACCAAACGTATGACCAGATCTTTCTAACTGTAGATGCCATGTATTGAGCTGGGGACATTCTGAACGAGCCACAGCCTCTCAAAAGTATCAAAGAACCAGAGGCAGCTTGGTCCAGTTACTGAACTATGAAGTAAAGCAATGGCCTCGTATGCTCCATGGGCTGACCATAGCTGGCTCCAGCAGGTGGCAAAGAAGAAGAAGAAGAAGAGTTGGTTCTTATATGCTGCTTTTCTCTACCTGAAGGAGGCTCAGAGCAGTTTACAGTCACCTTCCCTTCCTCTCCCCACCACAGACACACTGGGAGGTGGGTGAGGCTGAGAGAGCCCTGATATTCCTGCTCGGTCAGAACAGTTTTATCAGCGCCGTGACGAGCCCAAGGTCACCCAGCTGGCTGCATGTGGGGAGCGCAGAATCGAACCTGGCATGCCAGATTAGAAGTCCGCACTCCTAACCACTACACCAAACTGGCTCTCAACACCAAACTGGCTCAGGAGCACCTAAAACACTAACAAAATTCATTCTCCCATGAGCTTTTGTGAGGCGACTTCGTCTGTGATGGAGCAGGCCTAATTTCACTTTGCACGCTGGCCACTCACAGTCTGGGGGAGACACAGAGGCGAGACCTCAGGAGTGAAAGGGGCAGCTAAGAGCCCCAGTTCTCCCAGCTAGCAGCCCTGTACGACAACCAGCTGGTGTGTTACAGTGTGTTACCGAAAGAGACCCCCCAGCTGGAAAAGTCAGCGGGCAAAGCAGAACAGTCTTGTGACGCTACAATGGGCTTGTGATTAAATATATTTGAGACACTGAATTCTGCCTCAAAGAAGCTCATCCTGGAATAGCCCTTGCTCCTCTTGAAGGTGCCGCTGGAGGCCTGTTGGACGTTTTACAAATAAGGCACTCGAAAATCAAAATCCCTTTGCTTGCCATGCCCGTTTCCTCTTGAGTCAAGTGCCCTGTATGATTCCGTTGATGGTTGGCTGGAAGGAAAAGCGAACATCAGCAAAGACTTAAGTTCAGCTGGCTGGAGAGCTGCCACAGGCACCCTCAGCCAAGTGCCCGGCTTCCTCGGATTACGTCTGCCAGGGGGCTTGTCGGGAGCAGGACATGCCTCGCTTCAAAGCAGCTGTGTTTGGACTGTGTGTGCAGTTTTTGCACCTGGGCGTGATGTTGGCGCGTGCTCAGAACCTACCAGGTCAAGCTACGAGGCCAGGGAGGCAGTGTGGGAATGCACAGAAGTCTTTTCAGGCGGAGATGAAACGCATAGAGCCCTACACTGTTGGCTGGGATAATAAAAGGGCCAACTTTAGGCCATTTTACGTTAAGGGGTCTGCAATGCCAAGGTGATAGCCCCTTCTGCTGCTAGTGATAGGGCATGCTATTGATGAGGTGTAAAACCATCAGATCTCCTCTCTTGGCATGTCCCACATGTCACAAACGGCAAGGCCACCGTAACTCCAAGCTTTGAGTCATCAACTCTCTCCACCCCTGCCAGTGAGCTCCATAAGAGCTGCCTGCAGCCTTTCCAGGTCCTGGGGGGAAGGGGAGGCCACCATCTGCAGAGTTCTTCCACTCCAACCACCCCATCTAGTGCCCATTGCCTTCCTGAATGCAACAGGCTTGGCCCCTAGCAAGAATAATAATAGAAAAAGAAGAATGAAGAAGACCTGTTGTTTCTACCCTGCTTTTCACTACCTGGAAGTGTCTCTAAGCAGCTTACAAACAGCTTTCCCTTCCTCTCCCCACAACAGACACCCTGGTGAGGTAGGTGGGGTGGAGAGAGCTCTGACAGAACTGTTCACTCTATCTTGAAGCTGCCTTATAGTGAGTGAGACCATTGATATCCAGGCAGGCAATTGTTCTCTGGGGTCTTAGGATCCCCCGCCTCATCTCTTTTAACTGGAGATGCTGGGGATTGATCCTGAGACAGACACCCTGTGAGGTAGTTGGGGTGGAGAGAGCTCTGACAGAACTGTCCACTCTATCTTGAAGCTGCCTTATAGTGATTGAGACCATTGGTATCCAGGCAGGCAATTGTTCTCTGGGGTCTCAGGGTCCCCCGCCTCATCTCTTTTAACTGGAGATGCTGGGGATTGAACCTGAGACAGACACCCTGTGAGGTAGTTGGGGCGGAGGGAGCTCTGACAGAACTGTTCTGCGAGAACAGCTCTAAGAGAACTGTGGCTAGTCCAAGGTCACCCAGTTGGCTGACAAGCCTTACTAGTGTCCTGTAAGCCTAAAATATCTCCCATAATCCTTCTGTGGGGATGAGGTGGTGCTTGGAAGGTTCAGCTTGCAAGACAATGCAGGGAAGTCTCCCTGAAGCTTGTAAACACTTGATCATGTGTCCATGTCTGGTTTGGGGCCCCAGTTGAAGTCGATCTTTGATGTAACGACTGGATCACCCCTCTGCTTCCTTTCTTTGAGTGAGAGTTCTTTGCTCTGATAAAAGATTCATTATACTTTACGCTTCCAACCGGGCTGTCGGCCACGTCCTCCCATCTTCCTGATTCTGGCACCCACCTCTTCTCCTCACTTCCCTCATCAAATTCTAATTGCATCTCTGGTTTTTAATGACTTTGTTACCTCTGCCAGATGTGCTGACTCCTGAATCAGGGGCTCACCCAGCGATATCCATCAGGGTGGGAGACGCTGACTCCCCGGTTGTTCGTTCCCACAATGAGATCCTCGCAAACCGCCTTAGATCCAATCTTCACTTCCTCAGGCCACGTTTGCCTCCTGCGGTTCTAGTCCGAAGCTGCTCCCATTACCAAATAACCTAAACTAGAGAAAGAAAGGTTTCCCTTTCACAGAGGCATTCGAACCCCAAGCTGGCCACGTATCGACTGGCTAGAATCATAGAATCATAGAGTTGTGAGGGACCTCCTGGGTCATCTAGTCCAACCCCCTGCACTATGCAGGACACTCACAACCCTCTCACTCATCCACTGTCACCTGCCACCCCTTGAGCCTTCACAGAATCAGCCTCTCCGTCAGACGGCTATCCAGACTCTGTTTAAAGATCTCCAATGATGGTACCAAATCCTCTGCAAGGACTTCATTTTGAGCCTGCTACTGATAAAACTGTTCTGACCGAGCAGGAATATCAGGGCTCTCTCAGCCTCACCCACCCCACAGGGTGTCTGTTGTGGGGAGAGGAAAGGGAAGGTGACTGTAAGCCACTTTGAGCCTCCTTCAGGTAGAGAAAAGCAGCATATAAGAACCAATTATTCTTATTCTTCTTCTTCTTCTTCTTCTTCTTCTTCTTCTTCTTCTTCTTTGGAAAGCGTCTTTCCAAAGGACTCTGTCTAAACGTGTCCCCCAAAATCGACAGAGCCGCGTCTTCCGTGCCGCCCACCCATCGACACCTAATTGTGATTTACTCAGTAGTACATAATTACTGGCCACTCCTTCTGCTGATATCAGAAAGGGCAAAAGATCCACAGAAGAAATGCTGATGGCCAGAGAATACCTGATACATTCTATTACCTTGTCAAGGACCATCATTTATCAGTTTTACGATCCGTGGCTGGCAGCCAGCAGATGTCCTGCCGTTCAAATCCCCCAAACGCTTGTCCGTGGCCAGTTTGGCCAGGTGTTTTGGCAGCATACAGAGTAACAATGAGTCCAGTGTAGGGTGATGAAGCTAGTGAAGGGTTTGGAGACAAGGTCCTATGAGGAGGAGGAGAAGATCTGTTATTTTGTACTCTGCTTTTTACTATCGAAAGGAGTTTCAAAGTGGCTTACAATCACTCTCCCTTCCTCTCCCCACAACAGGTACCCTGTTGTGCAGGTTGGGCGGAGAGAGCTCTAAGAGAACTGGGACTGGCCCCAGGTCATCCAGCTGGCTGGATGTGGAGGAGGAGTTGGGGATCAGCCCTGGTCCTTCTTAACCTCTTCACCAAGGTGGCTCTCAGGGACTGAAAGAGCAGGGAAACTGTGCTGGAGAAGAGATGCCTGTGAAGTGATGTGGTCGCCACCTTCAGATACTCTAAAGGGTTGGTGGATATTTATTTGGTCATGCTGAATGATGGACTAATGCAGGCTTTCTCAACCAGGGCCAATTCCGCACACATTGGATAATTCAATTTTAGTGTCCTTTTGTAGTTGGATTTTCCTGTGCAGAACAGGAAAATCTACTTCTAAAGTGCATTGAAAGTGCATTATCTAGTGTGTGCAGAATGGGCCCAGGATTTCATGGAACCCTGGGGTTTCTTGATGGCCCTGGGTTTCCTGAATGGGTGGGAATTCATTAGTATAAAATATCTATTTTTAACTTGTTAAACATTTATTAGGTGATATGACCATATATGATCATTGACCCCCCACCCAGAATGGCCAATGATGAGCCTGGAGGGGATAGCAAAAGGAGGGCCCCCGGGTGGGCGTGTCCACAGCTCTGCTTCCCAACTATATTCTGCACCATCGTGGGAAGTGAGCAGCAGGGTGCCACAGGGCTTGGTAATGAGTCCAGTACTTGTATCAGTACTTGGATGAGGGGGTGGGGGAACACCTCATTAAATTTGCAGATGACACCAAATTGGGAGGAGCAGTGAACATGCCAGAAGAGAGTTCAAGGAGATCTGAATACGCTGGAAAAATGGGCAAATGAGAGTATCCCGGGCTTGAAATTGACCAATATTTGGGGTTGCCTATAGACCCTGATGAGCCTCTTGTGGCGCAAAGTGGTAAGGCAGCAGACATGCAGTCTGAAAGCTCTGCCCATGAGGTTGGGAGTTCAATCCCAACAGCCAGCTCAAGGTCGACTCAGCCTTCCATCCTTCCGAGGTCGGTAAAATGAGTACCCAGCTTGCTGGGGGGTAAACGGTCATGACTGGGGAAGGCACTGGCAAACCACCCCGTATTGAGTCTGCCAAGAAAACGCTAGAGGGCGTCACCCCAAGGGTCAGACATGACTCGGTGTTTGCACAGGGGATACCTTTACCTTTACCTTTACAGACCCTCATGGCTGCCATTCTGTCTTGGCATCTTCTGCATCATTCCAGGCTTCCAAAAGTGGCCACAGACTAAACAAGGCTGAAGAACCCTGCAAAAGGAGAAGGGGAGTCAGCCTCAAAGGCAGGATCGCTTCCCCCAATTATTACCCGCGGAACACCATGCAACGCAGCAGCCAAATTGTCCTCAGGGTTCAAGAAATCTCTGCCTGCTCGGGAGCGGAGAGCCCGTGCCAATTCTTGCAATGAGTTTTCCGATAGTTTTTAAAAGCCAGGAAAGAAACCGCAGTCAATTTGCATCTTCATGAAAAACTGCTTAAGCGTTTTTTGGCAAGCGAGCCTGAAACAGGAGTTGGGAAAGGAAAGTTCATTTGTTTTACTTGCTAAATTATGAACACAGCTGGTACCAAAAAGACTGAAAACAAACTTTTCCCCCCATCTATGTACTCTCCCCTGCCCCCCATGGAGATTTCAGACAAGTAAAAGGAGCTACAACAGATAAGAACGTGGGTCCTTCCTTCTCTAACAACATCATCCACTTCCAGAAAGAAAAGACTTCCCTGAGTTCTGGAAAGGGTTTTATTTAACTGGAACTCACAGATTCCCATGGAAAGGACTTCTTTAAAAATGTATCATCTATAGAATCCCCTGCCACGAGATATAGTAAGTACACAAGAAGAGCCCTGCTGGATCAGACCAGTGGTCCATCTAGCCCAGCACCTTGTCTCACACAGTGGCCAACCAGCTCCTCTGGAAAAGCTAACATAGATGCCAAGGCCCTCTGAACGTAACAGAAGCCATGTTGGATCAGGCCAATGGCCCATCCAGTCTGACATCGGGTGTCACACGGTGGTCAAAACCCTGGTGTTTCCAGGAGGTCCACCAGCCGGGTCAGAACTGCAGTGGCCCTCTGAATGTTGCCCCTCCAAGCCCCAAGAAGAGCATCATTACTCTAGACATAAGAACATAAGATCAGCCATGTTGGATCAGGCCAATGGCCCCTCCAGGCCAGCACTCTGTGTCACACTGTGGCCAAAGCCCAAGTGCCATCAGGAGGTCCCCTCCTCCATGATTCTATCCAAGAGCTTTATGGTCTTCAGACCAACATCTACTCAGGGTCCCTGGCCTCAAAGCAGTGAAACTGTCCTCAACCATTGCCAGGGCCTTTTTGAGCTGGTGGACTGCGGTCCCAAGAGAGATCAGGGCCGAGCAGGACCTCAGTCAGTTCTGCAAGGCCGGTAAGATGGAGCCGTTCTACCAGGTTTTTGGTCAAGGCCTAAAATAACACCCACCTATATAGGCTGGCCTCACCGCTGGAGGAGAAGTGAGTTGGAAGATTGGCTCCTTAGAGAGAAAAATCCATTCTGGGATAATCTTAGCTAGGGGTATCTGGAAAATTGTGAATGTTGTGAATATTATGTTTTAAATATTATTACCCACTCTGAGGAATGTGGAAGGGCAGGATATAAATCATCATCAGCATCTTTTTTTGTTGTTGTTATTTTGTATTTATATTCTTATTTATTTATTTTTATTTATTTTTATTTATTTATTTTATTTTATTTTTAAGCTGCCTGTGCCTGGAGTCATCCCCACACCCCCTGGCAGCGAATTCCATATTTTAATCCCTCACTGTGTAAATAAGTATTACCCCGATGGCTACAACCCTACGTCCCGAAGGTCTTCAGAGGATAAATCTATCTTCTTCAGAGAATAAATCTATCCACGGGCACAAGACACTGGACTGAAATGGAACCTCCACAGTCAGAGGCAGTATCCTGTTGTATGCCAGTTACTGGAGGCAAAATTCAGGGGAGGACTGCGGCTTTTAGCCGGGCCACCGGAGTCTGTGTTGGGTAACATGACAGAGCTGCACGGCCTGAAGGGACAAAAGAGTGCATTGATTTCTTTTCAAAGAGAAATGAAAGATAAATCTCTCTTTTAAAAGACGGGAAAAGAGAGTATGAGGAATCAATGGCCCGTTTTAGAAAAAGAAATCCCCCTCCCCAGAGCAGCCTTCCACAGCACCGACCCCTGACCCCCAACAACAAAGGGCTTGAAGAAACGCAGATTTTGCCTCTTCCCCTGAGACTCAGGGCCATCAGCAATTTGGGGAGAGCTGAGCAGGGACCCACTTCCCACCCACACCCCTGTGCATCTCTCCCTGCCTGTGCATGATTCCCCTACCGCTGCACTCCCTGCCCACATCCCGTTTTTTGACGGCACTGGAAGAGCTGGTTATTCGGGACCCAGCTTTTCACTACCAGAAGGAGTCTCAAAGCAGCTTATAATCACCTGCCCTTCCTCTTCTCACCACCCTATGAGGTAGGTGGGCCTGAGAGAGCTCTGAGAGAAACTCTGACTGGCCCAAGGTCACCCAGCAGGCCTCATGTGTCACAAAAGGGCTTACAATCTCACCTGCCCTCCCTCTCCCCACAACACACACCCTGTGAGGTAGGTGGGGATGAGGGAGCTCTGAGAGAACTGTGACTGGCCCAAGGACACCCAGCAGGCTTCATATATCTCAGGGTGGTTGGGTCGCCTTCCCTTCCTCCCCCTGCAACAGGCACCCCATGAAACAGCTGAGCTAAGAGAGGTCTGAGAGGACTGGGACTGGACCAGGAGGGTGCATATGGAGGAGTGGGCAATCAAACCCAGTTCTCCAGATTACAGGTTGCCACTCTTAACCATTACACCACACTGGATTTCCAAAAAAGAAGAGTGGTTTTGTGTGTGTGGGTGTGTGCGCTCCAGTTTTTACTACCTGAAGGAGTCTCAAAATGGCTTACAATCTCCCTCCATTCCTCTCTCCACAACGGACACCTTAAGAGGGAGGTGGGGCTGGGAGAGCTCTGAGAGAACTGGGACTGGCCTGAGGTTGCCCGGCTGGCTGCATGTGGAGAGGGATTGGGGAATCAAACCTGGTTCTCCTGACTAGATGCCGCCGCTCTTAACCGCCACATCATGCTGGATCTGGTGAAGTGGTGTGTCTCTGGAAGAGTGAGCAGGCAGAGCAGTGAGCAGGCAGAGAAACAGCATGTGGAGGGGGTCCACAAGCCCTGTGCCCTGGCAGCTGCCCCACCCGAGGGGCCTTTGCATTGAGCAGGGGGTTGGACTAGATGGCCTCTATGGCCCCTTCCAACTCTATGATTCTATGATTCTATGATTCTAGGATGCCGAGACTAGCTCCGCCCTGCTTGTTCACCCCGGAGGCCTTTACAGCAGACCTATGGGCTTCAAGACCCATGACGGCATCCCCAGTGGCACCAGTCTCCTGCCTCCAGAGAAAGGGAAGGCATGTGCATGTTTGCAGGATCAGCCTCAAGCAGGATCAGCCTCCAGCATCCAGGAGAAGGATCTGTCCAGCCGATGCTTGAAGACCGCCATTGAGGGGGAGCTCCCCACCCCCTGAGGCAGCCCATTCCCCGGCTGAACTACTCTGACTGTGAAATCCCCC
>BDOT02000005.1:10098523-10124624 GCA_003118565.2 Paroedura picta | reverse complement strand
CTCCCTGGTACCATTCTATGTGTAGTTTAAACCCATTACTGCGTGTCCTCTCCTCTGCAGCCAACAGGAAACTTTCCCTGCCCTCCTCCCAGTGACAGCCTTCCAAATCCTTCAAGAGAGCCCTCCTGTCCCCTCCCAATCTCCTCCTCTCGAGGCTGAACATCCCCAAGTCCCTCAGCCTTTCCTCACAGGGCTTGGTCCCTTGGTTCCTTGTTTCTTGTTCAGGCATGGGACTTTAGAAGAAGAAGAGCCCTTTCAGTGCCCAAAGGAAACCAATACAATTTACAACCACGTTTCCTTTCCTCTCCCCACAACAGAAACCTTGTGAGTGAGGTGTGGTGGGGTGGAGAGAGAGAGCTCTAAGAGAACTGATCTGTCATAACAGAACTGGGACTAACCGAAAGTCACCCAGCTGATTGCACGTGGAGGGGTGGGGAACTGAAATCGGTTCTCCAGATTAGCCATCACCAAGAGGCTGGGCTCTTTGGCCCAGCCTCCATCCAAATCTTCTGCAGATAAGTTGCATCCCCCCCCCCACACACACACACACATGCAAACACTTCAAGATCTGCAGGGATTCTTTTCTACCGGCAATTCAGCTGCGAACGGTACAAAGTTAATCATCACCGTGGGTCTGACAGCAATAAGAACAGGTTGTCAGAATCAAAACAACCTCAGTCCAAGACAGCAGGTGTGCTGGTCTTCTTTGTCCCCCCCACCCCACCCTGGGAGAAATCATAAAGGACTCTCACTGGTCATCTTTTTCCAGGGCGAGGTTTGCTACAGGACTGTGGAACTGGATGACGGCTTCTTTTTTTATTAGCAGGGTCTAAATCCAGCCGCAAACTGGAGCCGGCGTGAAATGTTACCTCCAAACCTGGAGGGCATCTCATTAACGGCTAAATACTCGGTCCGGCAGGATGACTCCCTCGAAAATGATGTCTCAAAACACGAAACCCTTTTGCCAAAGAGAAGCAGGTAATGCCTCTAATTGCGGAGGAAAAAGAATGGAGGATTGCAGGGCACCTGGCTGAGCATCTAAACGCAATAACCCTCTATTATCTTTATGGACGTTCACCTGCGAGTCTGTCATACAGAAGGGGAATTAATTTGAGAAATAAATTGTGGGTTTCACTGGGCTTCCTGTAGGCTTCTACTGAGAGGGAAAGAAGGGGCAGGAAAACCAGTCCTCCTGTCTTGGCTTAGACATGACTTTCCGGGACAAAAATAATCAGAGATGCTTTTAGGGAATATATTGCTTCATTGTTAAACAAAGTTCCACCCAAGGGCACTTCTAACCAAAGGCTTTCCAGACGGCTTATGTGAAATAAAGGGAATGGTTGGAATTGCAATTTCAAAAATCAATGAATTACAAGCAAACGCTGGCAGGGGCTCATGGGAACTGTAGTCCATGGACATCTGGAGGACCACAGATTGACTACCCCTGCAGTAAACAACCGACAAACCCTCCCGAAAAGCTGCTCTTGGTGTCTAATCTAATCTAATTAGGACCATAAAACTAATGAAATAAAAACATGTATCACCTCGGTAACGTTTGTATCGCATTTTGCTATACGTAGCCACATGTCACCTGATCGGCGCACCAGCGGGGAAATGGCGGCACGAACAGACCGTCGAGAGATTTCTCTTCGCGCCGGTTAAGTTGGCGATGCCCCCACCAAGCGCGGAGAAGGGATGGACCTGAATTATTAAAGAGGATACCTACAAAATAACCTTTGAGGAGAACAAAAAAACATAAGGAGCATTTCTGTACATATATTAGCGGGATAAATCATGGCTAACAATCCAGTCAGAGCTGCAGGGTGCCGGTAAACTGAAATCCATATGATATTTGAAGCAAACGACCTGGAACCCGGCTCGATATGAAGAACTATATTATTTACTACGCCGTATTGACGCCTGGGGGCTGCCATTCCAGCACGCGACTGGCTGGGCCCAGTGCTAAAGGACACCTCTAGAAATCCGTATGGTCAGGTCATTTTGACCTGATTGTGGGATAATGACCTTACAGAAGCATTCATTTGGACGGCTGGAGCCTGCCTGCCTGTTACAATTTCATACATTCCGGCTGTCCCGGTTTACCAGGGATAATTCTATTTTCTTCGAATTTCATTTCTCTCGCCTCTGCCACTTCCCCCCACCAGCTCTGCTGTTTCCCTTCTCCCTGGTGCAGAGGAAACCTACTACTCTATTTTTCCTGCCCGCCAAAATCTCCCCTGTAAAATATTTATATTTTTCAACGTTATTTGCTTGCAACCCTTTCTGCTGTCAGTAATTCTCACAGGAGAGGAAAGAAGATGACAATCGGACAAGTCAGACATGAGAGTGCCAGGAAATAAGTCTAATACTAATACTAATACTAATACTAATATCTACACTGGGAACCATGATTCCTGATGCCTTCCAAAAATAGCCTGCTGGTGATGGGGGCGGGGAAGGGCTATTAAGTCATGGCTGACTGATGCCCCGCCCCATCAGATTTGCAAGGTGAGAGACGTTCAGGGGTGGTTTACCATTGTTTGCAGAGGTGGTTTACCATTGTAGCAACCCTGAACTTCTTAGGAGGTCTCCCATCCAAGTAGAAGGTCTCCCGTCCAAGTAGAATCATAGAGTTGGAAGAGGTCATTCGGACCATCTTGTTCAAACCCCTGTTCAGTGCAGGATCAGTCTAAAGCATCCAGGACAAGGATCTATCCAGCCGCTGCTTGAAGACTGCCAGTGAGGGGGAGCTCCCCACCTCCTTAGGCAGCCCATTCCACGGCTGAACTACTCTGACTAAAATCCCCCCCACACACACACACAATAACTAGCTGATTTTGTTCTATAAATAGTTTAAACAAATTGCTGCAGGTCCTCTCCTCTGCTGCCAACAGGAACCTTTCCCTGCCCTCCTCTAAGTGACAGCCTTTCAAACCCTTCAAGAGAGCCATCCTGTCCCCTCTCAACCTTCTCTTCTCCAGACTGAACATTTCCGAGTCCCTCTGTCTTTCCTCAGTAGGCTTGGTCCCCAGGCCCCCAGTCATTCTCATGGCTCTCCTCTGCCCCCTCTCCATTTTGCCCATGTCCTTTTTAACGAGAGGCCTCCAGAACCGTACACAGGACTCCAGGTGAGGTCTGACCAATGTGGTAGACAACAGGATTAGGACATCTTGTGATTCTGATGTGATGCATCTATTGATGCAGCATAAGGCTCCCTTTGCCTTCTTTACTGCTGCATCACACTTTCGGCTGCTATTTAGCTTACAGTCCACAAGCAGCCCACGATCCCGTTCACGCACGCTGTTTCCCATAAGTGTCTCTCCCATGCAGTATGAATGCTTCTCACGCTTGTGACCCAGACGTAGAACTCTGCTCTTCTCCTTACAAAATTGCATCTTGTTCTCATTTGCTCCTTTTTCTAGCATGTTCAGATCTTGTTGAACTCTAACTCTCTCTCCTGGGATGTTTGCTACTCCTCCAAGACTGACCTTGCTTGGCTTTCAAGATCCAGTTGGATCTTAAAAGCTAGGCAGGGTCACCTGTGGTTAATACTTGGATACGAGAACTTTCAGGAAGTTCATGGTTGCTACACAGAGGAGTCTGATAAAATAAAGTTCAACTATTCCTAGACAGGAATTCATCCCAGGTAGAAATTTGCATATATTTTGGGTTAGGTTCCCAGTTACGATGAGGATTTTGCTAGCTGGATTTGAAAATAAAAATAGCCTTTAGAAGAAGAAGAAGAGTTGGTTCTTATATGCCACTTTTCCCTACCCGAAGGAGGCTCAAAGCGGCTTACAGTCGCCTTCCCATTCCTCTCCCCACAACAGACACCCTGTGGGGTGGGTGAGGCTGAGAGAGCGCTGATATCACTGCTCAGTGAGAACAGCTTTATCAGTGCTGTGGCGAGCCCAAGGTCACCCAGCTGGTTGCATGTGGGGGAGCGCATAATCGAACCTGGCATGCCAGATTAGAAGTCCGCACTCCTAACACTACACCAAACTGGCTCTCACCTGGCCTTCTTTACCAAAGAAAAAAAATTCTTACTAGAATTCCTTAACAATGGAGCGCCCAAGTACCAAGGTCATAAACCTCGGAACACTATATACCTTACACTGAATCAGACAATTATCTGAACTTGGTGTAGTGGCAAAGAACTGTAGCTTCTAATCTGGAGAGCTGAGTGTGATTCCCCACTCCTCCACATGCAGCCAGCTGCATGATCTTGGGCTGGTCACAGTCCAGTTAGAGCTGTTCTCACAGACTAGTTCTGTCAGAGCCCCACCTACCTCACAGATGACTGTTATGCGGACAGGAAGGGAAATCGATTGTAAGCCGCTCTGAGACTCCTTCTACTAGTGAAAAGCAGGCTATTAAAAAGGTCAATATTACAGCCTCAGATTGGCTGTGGCCCGACAAGGTATCAGGCCGAGGTCTTTCACATCATCAGCTATCTGATCATTTTAAGTGGAGGTCACAAGGATTGAACCTGGGACCTTCTGGACACCGAGCAGCTGTCCAACCACTGTGCCATTCTTCCTCCCCTGCAGAAAAGCTCTGGACCAGACGGCGCCACAGAAGAAGTTCTGTGTGAAAGCTGGAAGGCCACGGGGTCGTCGCTCGAAACAAAATGGCGGACTCAGTGAAACGTTAGAAAGTTTATGTGGCTGAGCCGCCTTTGCCTATCTCATGATTCCTTTTTATGTATACAATAAATAGTGTATTAAAGCAGAGCCCATTTTATGATCTCATTCCCTGTCGTTCCGGATGGCACCTAGGAAGATGAATGGAAGTTAAACAGCGCTGAAACCCTTTGGTCGTATCTTTCTTTAAAAAAAAAAAAAGACATCCTCTGAAATACAAATCAGAGCTATTACGGTATTGATCCGAGATATACCTAAAGCCTCCATGAAAGCAGTTTTTCAAAAACAAAGATGCAGAAAGCCATTCCTTCCAGACGTTTGCGGTTCAAAGACCTCAGGCGTGATTGATTAATATTCGCTTGAGCATGAAGATTTTCATTCGGAATAAGCTTGTTTTGCTGGCTGCCGGTTTTTTCCAGCCAGGTGAGGCGAGGGGCTTTGCGCCCGGAGATCAAAAAAGAAGCTCTAATAAGAAACTTCCCCCCCCCCCAACTAAGAAAGGTACTGTCTGCTTACCATCCGGGGGAGCGTCTCTGCTTCTTACTTAAAGCTTCTCCCCCCAATCCTTCAGATCACAGAAGACTTAGAAATGTAGGTCGACTCTGTCAACCCGTTAACAGGTCACTGTCTTTGATCACAAGGGGGGGAAGCTGATAAGGGCAGCTGTCAGATATTGTTTTATCGTTCTGGCAAAGCGTGGATTGGCAGCAGCGATTTGCAAGCGTTTGAACAGAGACGGTGAAATCGGGCTGCTTTATAAATGGCGTTTCTAGGAGGGGAGGGGCGGCTCTGGGGGAAGCGTCGAAGGCATCCTGAGAACCAAAGCTACCAGATTTCAGTCTTTGTGTAACAACACAAGCATGGACCTGTTTCTTCTTGGGGACTCCATCCCAGTGTACTTGCTCCAGTAGCTTTCTCTGGGGAGCGGGTAATCAAACCCGGCTTGCCAGGTTAGAAGTCCACACTCCTAACCACTACACCAAGAAGAAGAAGAGAAGGAGAAGGAGAAGGAGAAGGAGAAGGAGAAGGAGAAGGAGAAGGAGAAGGAGAAGGAGAAGGAGAAGGAGAGTTGGTTCTTATATGCCACTTTTCTCTGCCTGAAGGAGTCTCAAAGCGGCTTACAGTCGCCTTCCCATTCCTCTCCCCACAACAGACACCCTGTGGGGTGGGTGAGGCTGAGAGAGCCCTGATATCACTGCTCGGTCAGAACAGCTTTATCAGTGCCGTGGCGAGCCCAAGGTCACCCAGCTGGCTGCATGTGGGGGAGCGCAGAATCGAACCGGCATGCCAGATTAGAAGTCTGCGCTCATAACAACTACACTAAACTGGCTCTCCTAACCACTACACCAGGCTTGCTTTATTGTATGCATCGTTCATTTCTCTATTTTCTCCTTCTCTTCTCCTTCTCTCTTTTTTTTTTTTGTCTATGGCTGACCTACCCAATCACATACGCCCACGCACATTCAAAATTATGTATGATAATATTCCCTCCTTCACGTGCAGGAATTTCCCTTTTGTTGTTTTTCTTACTGAACAGCTCCTTTTATCTACTTTTTTTTCTTTTTTCTTTGTCTATGGCTGCCCCATCCAGTCATTTGTGCATACACACACACATGCACACACATTGATGCTGACCCAGTCCATGAGACTGATGGGAAAGACAGAATCACCTTTGCTTTCGAAATGGCATATGAGAGGCTTTTAGAAGTTCAAGATAAATGTTTTATCTAATCTGAGAGAGAAAAGGTCAGATGGAATCAACTGGAGAATGTATAATGTGCATAGATAATAAAACTCCAATTTTGCAATTACATAAACACAAGGTCATTTATTGCCAACAACCTTAAGGAGAAAGGCTTTCTTTCCCGTTTCTGCTTAAGCACTCAAACATAGGTTTCTCAGTTTCACCAACATGTAAAGTTTAGAAGGCAAGGCCATACAACCTAGTTCCCCAAACCCTTAATAAACAAACCATGGATCACTTCTCTTTTCCAGAAGCTATTTCTCTTTGGGGGGCTTGAATGAGGATCCTTCTTGAGCCACTCACTCTCTTAGCCTCCTTCCCAGTCCACAGCTAGTGCTTAGTTGACTCTTCTTCAACTGTGAGTTCCCAACTATCATCCCGCAACTGTCTCAACAGAGTTACATTGGAACAGCCTGTCACTCAAAGATTCTTAGACTCTGTTAGACATTAACCCTTGATGGGGCATCACACTATGAAAATCTTTGCATGGCATTGGCAGGGGCTCAAGGTCATTGTAAACCGTGGACATCTGGAGAGCCACCTCAGCAGTTGTTGTTGTTAGGTGCGAAGCCGTGTCCGACCCATCGCGACCCCATGGACAATGATCTTCCAGGCCTTCCTGTCCTCTACCATTCCCCAAAGTCCATTTAAGTTCGCACCGACTGCTTCAGTGACTCCATCCAGCCACCTCATTCTCTGTCGTCCCCTTCTTCTTTTGCCCTCGATCGCTCCCAGCATTAGGCTCTTCTCCAGGGAGTCCTTCCTTCTCATGAGGCGGCCAAAGTATTTGAGTTTCATCTTCAGGATCTGGCCTTCCAAGGAGCAGTCAGGGCTGATCTCCTCTAGGACTGACTGGTTTGTTTGCCTTGCAGTCCAAGGTAGGTGATATCATTCACAGTCACCAATCTGAGTAGACAATCCTGACCTTGATGGACCACTCATCTGATTTAGCATGAGGCAGCTTTGCACGTGAAAACAAGATGGACCACACAGATTCTCAGCATCTCAACAGCCTTATTACGTATAATATTGAAAATACTGGATGTAAGTCATAACGTGTACATCCTATGGTACGCGTCCACAGGCTAAGATATATAGATCCCATATTTCACTCTGAAGAAAGGGTTTATTTCCAGCAGTAAATATGTTGTTTGTGAAATGGGGAAGAGGCCATTTCGAAGCTGTTACAAGACCACTGAATAATTGAATTATTACTCATCAGTGGCCAATGGAATTTGTTACCTGTAAGATTCCAGTGCCTTGAATCAAAGTAATTATGCTCGCAGTGTCACAAAGGTAAAATAATGGCAGGGAGCCAACCACCCATGATGAAAAGGCAATCGCAGACGGGGGGAGGGGGAAGTTTCCAGCAAAGTCGCCTTCATGCCGCCTCCTCCTCCTCCTTGCTTACTTTATTATAGAGCTAAATAGCTCGTTCCATTTTGCTCCAGTGGAGTGACAAATAAAAGAACTGGAAGCTCCATCTCTGGAGAAACGAGCATGTCACGGTTAATGGGAAATGATGTCGCCGTCATAGTTTCTGTTCCCATGCATCTGCCGGAGAACACAAGGGCTGACAGGTTTTATTACGGTGTCCTTTAAAAAGGGGGTTGCACGTCTTAATTGTTAGCTCGTCATTTAAAGGGAAATCTCTCCTTGGGGGTGCCCACGTTTTGTTCTGGGTTCTCGAGAAAAGAGGGAAGAGGGCTGTAGCGCAAACAAGATTGCAAACACAGTTGTAATTTACATCCGTGGAGTTGTGGCCCATGAGATAGGGATGCCAGCCTCCAGGCGGTACCTGGAGATCTCCCCGGAATTACAACTCATCTCCAGATGACAGAGATCCCCTGGAGAAAATAGATGTTTTGGGGGGGGGCATTGTACCCCTCTGAGGCCCCTGTCCTCCCCAGTTTGCATCCTCAATTTCGGAGTTTCCCACCTCGATCTGGCAACCCCACCTCACCCCCCAACCTGCTCTGGTGACCGGTGGGGATTTGGCAACCGTATCGTGAGGGTAGATAAAAGACTTTCCCCCTGACCTAAATTTCCCCTTGACCTAAAGCTCTCCCCACAAGATACTATCAGTTTTGATTGGCTTGACTTTGGTCTGGAGATCAAGATGTATGAGGAAAGGTTGAGGGAGCTTGGTCTATTTAGCCTGGAGAGGAGACAACTGAGAGGGGATCTGATAACCATCTTCAAGTACTCGAAAGGTTGTCACAGAGAATGGAGCAGAGTTATTCTCTCTTGCCCCAGAGGGACGGACTAGATCCAATGGGATGAAATTAATTCAAAAGAATTTCCGGCTAAACATCAGGAAGAAGTTCCTGACAGTTAAAGCGGTTCCTCAGCGGAACAGGCTTCCTTGGGAGGTGGTGGGTTCTCCTTCTTGGGAACTTTTAAAGCAGAGGCCAGATAGCCATCTGACAGAAATGCTGATTCTGTGAACTTATGCAGATGGTGAGTGGGTGGGCAGAAGGGACTGTGTCGGTGCTTGGCTCTTGTGGCCCTTTCTGAGCCAGTTTGGTGTAGTGGTTAGGAGTGCGGACTTCTAATCTGGTGAGCCAGGTTCGATTCTGCCCTCCCCCACATGCAGCCAGCTGGGTGACCTTGGGCTCCCCACAGCACTGATAAAACTGTTCTGACCGAGCAGTGATATCAGGGCTCTCTCAGCCTCACCCACCCCACAGGGTGTCTGTTGTGGGGAGAGGAATGGAAAGGTGACTGTAAGCTGCTTTGAGCCTCCTTCGGGTAGGGAAAAGCGGCATATAAGAACCAACTCTTCTTCTTCTTCTTCTTCTTCTTCTTCCTTCTTCTTCTTCTTCTTCTTCTTCTTCTTCTTCCTTCTTCTTCCTTCTTCTTCTTCTTCTTCTTCTTCTTCTTCTTCTTCTTCTTCTTCTTCTTCTTCTTCTTCTTCTTTCTTGCATGCTCAGGGAAATTGCCACTTCAGGATTGGGAGGTGAATTTCCTCCAGGTCAGACATGCCAGGAATTCTTTGTTTTTAGGGTGGCATCACCTGGACATGGAATTGGAGCCACGGTGGGTGGGCAGGTAGTTGTGAATTTCCTGCAATGTGCAGGGGGCTGGACTAGATGGCCCTGGAGGTCCCTTCCAACTCTAGGATTCTATGACTTTTGAGCATGTCAATTTGGGCATCCCCTTGTGCTTCAACTGATGTCAACGTCTGTCAGCAGACCATAACTCTTGAAGCATGTTTGGTTATCTTGGGGGGGTATGTTGACAGTTGAAGGGCATCTTTTCTTTTAAAAGTAATTTTTTCCCCCACAAATCCAGGAAGTCCTTTGAGTAGGCCGTGAATGTATTATGTCTAAAGCATGATCTTTGCCTTTGTTCTCACTAGCAGTGGATCCTTTTGCACTTTCCCTTCTTATATTGTACTTTTATATGCTATTAAAGGCTTGTTGTTGTTGTTGAGTAGGCCGCCATCTTGTCTGTCAGATGTTTTCCCTAATCTCCTGACAGTATTCTGCTATTAGAGGCAACAGCTTGGGATCGCATGAGGCATCATGGGAAGAAGGAGGATGAATGTCTGGAAAATTCCGTAGCATGTCATCTTTCCCTACGGAATACCAAAAAACCCTTAGCAGTCTGAGGGGCACTTATGCTGAAGAAATCTGAAACTGGTTGGAATCTGTAATGGAGACACGCTTTTAATCTTTAGCCGTTGTTTGCCACAAATAACAGCCGTACACAGAGAATAACTTTTCAACCCTCGGTAAAGGAACAGCCCCCACAAGGCAACAACTGCCACTTGAAAACATGTTTAAAAGTCTGCCATCTCTTCAGTAAGGGAAAATAAGAATTTTGTTTCTATCCTGATGGAAAGAGGAAGGGGGAAAATGCCCAGTCCTTTTCAGTTCTGCTGATAGCCCTGCAGCCCAGCAAGGTCCGTTTACCTAGCATGATGTCACCCAGTGACATGCCGGACTGGAAAATCTTTTTAATGAGTTTTTATTTTAGCTGCAGCAAAAAGAAAAAGTCCCAGGGAGACTAAATGGCCAAAGCTCCTGTGCCAAGACTAAAGGGTTACATGGGGTTTTATACCTCAGATGCCTGGAGAGACACAATAATGTCACTCCTTCAGCATCATCTACAGCAGTGGTCCCCAACCTTTTTATCACCAGGGACCACTCAACGCCTTTTACTGAGGCCCGGTGGGGGGGCAGTTTACTCCTCTACTCTCAACCACTGCCCTGACGCTATCTGATCGCTATCGTAATGTTTAAACATCCCTTCAAAATAAGATACAGACACGCCACAACAATGAAGTGTGTTGTAAAGCAGTGGTCCCCAACCTTTCTGAGGTTGGGGACCGGCAGGGCATTGGGGCGCGGCCCGTGGCCCACGCATCGGCCGCGCCCGCGGGCCGCGCCCGCACATCGGGCCGCGCCCGCGAGCCGCGCCCGCACACCGGGCCGCGCCCCCGCTTTGGGCCGCGCCCCGCGAGCCACGCCCGCACATAGGTCGCGCCCGCACGGGCGCGGCCCGGCCCCGATTCCCTCTCCCCGCCCTGCCGCAGTAAGAAGCTTCCCGGGCCGCAAGCTTGCGTCCTGGGAAGTTTTTTACTGCGGGGGGGCGGGGAGAGGGAGCCGCGGCCCGGCGCCATGGCCATGGCCCGCAGGTTGGGGACCACTGTTGTAAAGGGCTGGGGGGGATGAAGTAAAGGGCCGGGGGGGGGGGAAGGCGTCCTTTGGGGCCCACCTCCAATTAGTCGAAGGACCACATGTGGTCCGCGGCTCACAGGTTGGGGATCACTAATCTACAGGACCACCCCCACCCCCAAAGTCTTCAGGCCAGTCCTTCCTTCCCCTCTCCTTCTGTTTTCCTTTTTTCTCTTTCTCTGCCCCCCTCCCTCCCTCTTTATCCCTTTCTCTCTTTCTTTCCCCTCCTTCCTTCCTTCATTCCCTTTGTTTCTGTTCTCTGTCATCGTCATTCCTTCCTTCCTTCCTTCCTTCCTTCCTTCCTTCCTTCCTTCCTTCCTTCCTTCCTTCCTTCCTTCCTTCTCTTTCTCTCTCTTCCATTCTTCTTTCTATCCTCCTTTTCCTCCTTCCTTTTCTCCCTCCCTCTTCCCTCCCTCCTTCTTTCCTTCCTCTCCCCTCTTTCTCTCTCTTTCTATCTCTGCCATCCTTCTTTCTTTCCTTTCTTTCCTCCTTCCTTTGGTTCTCCCTCCCTCCCTTCCTCCTTTGTTCCTTTCCTTCTTCTTTCCAACTGCTTTTTCCAGGTGCTTTGGAGATCAGTTGTTATTTCTATTATCTCCAGGCCCCCAACTAAAGTTTAGTAACCCAGCTGCCTGCACAAGGAGGAGGAGTGGGGGATCATACCCGGGCCTTGAAATTAGAGTTGGCTACTCTTTAACCACTTCACCTTTCTGGATCTCAAGATCAAGCAGAGGGAGGAGAGCCAGGACATGGTGCAGCCCTGTGTTCTGCCCACTTCATTCCAGGGTGCAAGGGACCAAGGAATAGCAGCCAACCTCTGAATTCCAGAGCCAGGAGGCAACACTAAGGGAAGGCTTCAGTCTCTATGACCTGTGGCTGATCCTCCAGAGGAACTGGCTGGCTACTCTGTGAGACAGGATGCTGCACTAGATGGACCACTGGTCTGATCCAGCAGGGCTCTGTTTGTGTCCCTATCTAGAAGAAGAATGTTGGGTTTTATACCCTGCTTTTCACTACCCAAAGGATTCTCAAAGCAGCTTACAATCTCCTTCCCTTTCCTCTCCCCACAACAGACACCCTGTGGGGTGGATGAGGCTGAGAGAGCCCTGGTATTAATGAAGAAGAAGAATTGTTTCTTATATGACGCTTTTCTCTACCCGAAGGAGTCTCAAAGCAGCTTACAATCCCCTTCCCTTTCCTTTCCCCACAACAGACACCCCGTGAGGTAGTTGGGGCTGAAGGAAACGCTCTGAAAGAACAGCTCTAATAGGATTGTGACTAGCCCAAGGTCACCCAGTTGGCTGAATGGGGAGGAGCGGGGAATCAAACCCAGTTCTCCAGACTAGATGCCGCCATTCTTAACCAATACACCAAGCCCGCTCTCTGATCACCATCTCTGCTAAGAATTGTCATCATTTGAATTAATACCCTGTCTTTAAATTACAAACAAAACACTACCAAAGCATCTAGCCTCCATCCCCAAGGAGCTTGCATTAGACAACACTAGCCAACCCTCAGCATCAGTGGCCATGGAAATGTTGCCCACGGGGCCAGCACAGGAGAGGACGTGGGTCAGAGGAAGGGTATCTGCTTGGCTCACAGAAGGTCCCGGGTTCGTTCCCCAGTGGAAATGCTCAGGGAGTTAATGGTGCAAAAGACCCCCGTAGGAGAGTTCCTGCTACTCTGAGTAGACAATACTGACCCCAACTGATTCCTCATAAGGCATGTGTTCTGAAAATGTGGGTTTTCCACCATGTTTGTTACGTTTTATTATATTTGAGATGAGATGTCCGGTTTTAATGGGGTTTTATTGGGTTCTTATGGAGGAATATTGTAACCTAAGAGCCTCTTGTGGCGCAGGGTGGTAAGGCAGCCATCTGAAAGCTTTGCCCATGAGGCTGGGAGTTCAATCCCAGCAGCCGGCTCAAGGTCGACTCAGCCTTCCATCCTTCTGAGGTCGGTAAAATGAGGACCCAGCTTGCTGGGGGGTAAACAGTAATGACTGGGGAAGGCACTGGCAAACCACCCCGTATTGAGTCTGCCATGAAAACGCTGTAGGGCGTCACCCCAAGGGTCAGACATGACTCGGTGCTTGCACAGGGGATACCTTTACCTTTACCTTATTGTAACCCGTCATGAGCCGGTTCAAGAGTGGTGGGAAATAAATCGTATAATAATAACAACGACAACAACAACAATAATAAAGAAACAACAGCATAGCACAAAACAGCAGAACATTTGCTTTGAAAGGAGCCATGAAGGACTGCTCTCTGTTGCAAAACAATGCAAATGAAACCCAAAAGTTCATTTATGGTTGGAATATATTCCCCTCCAAGCAACCGCCACCCCCCCCTCCCCGAAGTAAACAAAATACCCATTGCATAGTAACACAGACAAAATGAATATCTTTTAAAAATATTTTATTCCTAGACTAATAACTCTATTTCCCGGGCAGCCTGAAAACGCATTATTTCCTTGCAAATTGCCATCCTGCCTCTAATTTATGGTGAGATGCGTTTTGCCGTGCAGGAAGAGGGGCGCAAACTTTCTTCTGCGCGAACATTAATCCCTTCATTACTTTGCTCTGTTTTCCTGCTTGCTCCCTGGGGAGCGGCTTCATATACACATATATATCAAGTCAGAAAAGACTACATCTCTTTGATTTTGAATCCTCTGGTAATTGCAGAGGGCAACTTCCACCTGCTGGAGGTGAAGCCTGTCACTGAATTAATGTTACCCGTGCATTTTAACTAAGCCCCCAATGAATTGGGAAACAAGAATTGCCCTTCAGCATTTATACAATCTCTGAAACAAGGTTGGACAATCTAAGGCAGTCTTCAAACAAAGGTTGGATACACACTTTTCTTGGATGCTTTAGGATGCTTTGGGCTGATCCTGAGTTGAGCAGGGGGTTGGACTAGATGGCCTGTATGGCCCCTTCCAACTCTATGATTCTATAAGTCTATGATTCTAAGGCTGCCAAACCTGGGCAAATCTGAGAGCGGGGCAAGAAGAGTTAAGAGTGTTTTGCAAAACTCCATGAATTCCATCGAATCTCTATGGTTAAAACCATAGAGGCTAGGCAAATTCCTAGAGTGTAGCTACAGGATGTGTAGCTATGTCTATGGGATGTGACATCACTGTGCAAGCGGCTCTAACAAGACTGTGACTAGCTCAAGGCCATCCAGCTGGCTTAATGTGGAGGACTGGGGAATTCCCTGGAGAGCACTCCACACCAACCGGCTGATGATCCCTGGCCCGAGAGACGTGTGCTTGGCCTTGCCCAGGGCCCAGGCCTTCTCGATCCTGGCCCCAATCTGGTGGAATGAGCTCCTGGAAGAGCTGCGGGTCTTACAGGAACAAGTTCCAAAGGGCTTGCAAAATAGATGTCTTCCGCCAGGTGTTTGGTTGGGGCCAATGAGCTGACGGAACATTATCTCAGGAATTATCTCCAGCATCCTCTCCGATCCTGGGCCAGAAAGGAGCTGTTCAATTGTTTAATTGGCCCCTGGCAGCTACAGTGACTTAATGCGTTTTTAATGTTTTTAATGCTGAGTGGTTTTATTATAGAATAGAACAGAATCAATGATTCTATGATTCTAAGTCTGTTTGCTCAGGGGCTCCTAAGCAAACCTCTTTGTCTTCCAAACATGACTCGTGCTCGGCCCCTCTGCCAGGGGAATCTCTTCCCCAACCTCAGCAGCAAGACTTATTGAGACATGATGGTTCCCTTTCTTAGAGCCATTAATGCCTTTGCGTTAACACCCATCTCCAGACCTGGCCAGGGCATTGCCCAACAACCTGACCCATGGAAAATTCCATCATGCGCTCACCTGGGCTACATCACATAGCCCCCTCCCCAAAAACATATATATAAACAGTGGCTTTACATAGCCACCTCATGCTTTCCAGTTTGGGACCGATTGGAAACACCCTTCACGCTGGTTCGTGTTGCAGCTCTCTGCCTCTCTACTCTCCGAGACCGGTAATTATACTGAAACCTCTTTTCCCACTCTATTTTTCCCTATCCGACTGCTTGCTAGTGTGATAGATACATATATTTTTATCATTATTCCTTCTAAAGGAGGTGGTGAGCTCCCCCTCACTGGCAGTCTTCAAGCAAAGGTTGGATACACACTTTTCTTGGATGCTTTAGGATGCTTAGGGCTGATCCTGCATTGAGCAGGGGGTTGGACTAGATGGCCTGTATGGCCCCTTCCAACTCTATGATTCTATGATTCTAATAAAGATTTTTATTATATTTACTATACCCCTGTTGTCTACCTTGAGTTCTTAAGGGCGTAATCATCTCATAAAACATCGGCAAACGACCCGTTTTGCTATGTTACCACCTCTCACTCAGCTCATTCCCCACTGCTGAATATACACGTGCCGCGGGACACATGTGTAAGTACGTTTCTGGTGACAGAATCAGATTTAAAAAGGCAGTGCTTGCTATGAAAAGAGGGGGAAAAAGTCCATGATTTCAATTAACTGGAGTTGTGCCTTCAAAATCCCTTTGCAAATTAGACACGCTTAGAACTGAAAAAGGCCCCTGGAGTGAATTCATAATTCTTACGGCAGAGAGGCCTGGCTCATCGGAGGGAGACAGTGAGAATTCCGCGGCTAATGAAATTTTATATGAGGTGTTCTTTCTGTTTAACTAATACACCAGTTTATGCTCCTGGAAGCGGCCGGGGGAATTCGCAGATGTAGGCGGCGGCTCGGCCTGAAAACAGGAAATAAATTGATTTTTTTATGTAGCACGAAAACAAATAGCCGCATGGGAAGGCACTTGGTAGGGGATGAATTCCCATATGTGTCGCTGAGTAATTCAAATGGAGAGCCAGCCGCTGTACACCCGCATGGCTGGTATCAGCTCAGCACAGACTCCGGTTTGCTCTAGATTTTTTTTTCCAGTAGCGCATAGGATGAGTTACAATGGGAAGCAGACAGGTAGGCGCGAGAGATCATTTGTTTAAAAAGAAAACCAACAACAACAGAGGGGTCTCGCTTAGGGCCACCCAATTTTCGTTTTACATGAGCCAGAGCACCGACAGAACCAGCAGTTGACATATGAAGAGTTGGAGCATGCATTCCAGGTCCGGAAGGTGCACAGGTAGGGATGAAGAATTAGCATTGCTAGAAAGTACAACCCTTACAGGAAGTTCTGACCATGGAGTTCCTGGAGATTCCTAGAGCTAACCAGAAGTGACAAGGGTAGATCTAGGAATTGTCAGAAACCATATGTTCAGAACGTCCTATAAGCAGACATGCTCTTATTTATCTTTAAAAATTGTTTGCCCTAGGGTGATTGTACCCCCTGTTGCCACCAGCTTCTGCCACCCAAACAGGGGAGCGTTGGTGGGCAGGGGCAACAATTTTTCCAAAGGTCTACTGTCATAACCAGGCAAATGAGAACCAGAGCAAAAGTACCTTCCCTCTCGTACACTAGAGCTGCTATGAGCCAACTCCGTAACTCTGAGCTGTCTTAGCTTTACATACACCTGTCCTGCAAGGCACCCCTCTTCCCCATGCTGGCTCTTAGAAAAGGCAAAATAATAATAATAATAAAAGCAGCTCTCCCCTGAGAATTCTATCAGTCCCATTCCGCACAATTATAAGCCAATTATAGGATAATGAACTTTAGAAGCAGAAAATCCAGCTGCAAAGGGACATTGAAAGTGCATGATCCAACCTGCATGGTGTTTTGTTTGTGGTTCTGCTGAGGACCAAATCTGAGGTCCAAGACAGGATCAAAGCAGGCAATGCAATTGACCAGCGCAATGCTACTGTGCTACTGGCAGGAAGATCCATTGTTTGGTATTGTATATAATTTGGGGTTTTTGGGGTGGGAGGGTTCTCAGTTCAGTTTTGCCTCTTGTAACATCATGCGGAGATCACAATAAAGAGCTGGTTGAACTCCCAGTGGTCCTGGCTTCCTTCAAACCCATGGTTTTAACAAATGGAATGATACAGCCTGTTTCCGTATTGGTCACATCCCTCAATTTTCATATATTTTAATGGTTGAACTTTGCGTTTCTTCCGGCACCTAATTTTGCCCTTCCAGCTGCAGACTCAAACTGCACGCTCAGCTACCCTGCCGTTAACAACTCTGCAGTTACAATGTTTTCATTTTTAAGGCAAGTTCTAATTCGGGTCTGCCCCATGGAGACATCCTTGCATTCAGGGTTTCTCCCCCACCAGTGGCCATTTTGAGTCATCTGTGCATATCCCCCTCCTTCATAACGTCCGCTGCCATCCTCCATGTCTCCCTCCCTCCTTTTTAAAGGGGGGGGGGTGATCACATTAAAATGCTGCCTCTAAAAAAACAAAGTGGCAGTCTTGATTTTAACACAGCATTTTAATACAATAAACTATTTTTAAAAAATCACACCCAGTATACTTGGGGGGGAAGGCGGTCAGTAATGAAATTGGGCACAGAATGCCATCTGACGGAGAGGCTGATTCTGCGAAGGCTCAAGGAGGTGGCAGGTGACAGTGGAAGAGCGAGAGGGTTGTGAATGTCCTGCCTAGTGCAGGGGGTTGGACTAGATGACCCAGGAGGTCCCTTCATACTCTAAGATTCTATGATTCTATGGTGGAATGATGGGGTGCATTGAAAAGAAACGCACAATCAGGCACCATTTTCCAGATGTGCGGACTAAAAAAAGTCTTGAAAAAGAGGAACAGGAACAAAGCATGATGGGAGGCTACCACCTTTAGAACCAGATGCAGGAAACATGGCAGATTTCAGCCTGGGAAATGGAGGAGGAGGGTGCCCAAATGCAGAAAGCCTAGCGTCAACTTGCAGCACCAAATGGAAATCCAAAACGAGGCTAAAACGAGATATGTCTCAAATGCGGAAACGGCCACAAGCGTCTTCTCATTCCGTAACATGGATCGGCTGACGTTAAGCTAATCAGGTGATTCCTTTCAGCGGAGAACCCTTATCCCTCTCTCTGGGGCTTCCTGATTTGCTGTCTTGTTCCCACTGTGTTCCCTAGAGGCTGGTTCCCATAGCCAGACGGGAGCCCTGGGCTACTGTGTGCTCGCTTCTGCCCTTCAGGTCCATGCCGCAGAACTTAAAAAAGAGGCTGCCAAGTCCACGAATAAGCTTTGTGGTGAATGAAAAACACTGAGGAACAAATGCATAGGAATATTACCCCCCCCCCCAACCCACCCCGCTTTTGGGGCAGAGGATAAGAAACCAAGGAGGAGAGCTACCCAAGAAAGGAGAGATGGCTTAAGGTGTAAAAAGCAATTTGCAGCTTGACATCTGCATTCAGTGCTTTTCCTTTTCTTCCTCTTCTTCTTTTTTTTTTGTTTTTTTGAAATGGGGCCTGACAGCAGAGGAATACCTCCGAAAGACAAGCATTGTGCTTTATTTAGAGACGTACGGCGCTGGCTGTTTTGAATGCATAAGCCAATTACAGGAGAACACCTGGAGCGCACTCTATGAAGAGCTGTTAGGTAAATATCCGCCTCGTATTTATTAGATAAGACACCAGCAATCCAGGGGACGCGGGTGATGGATTGGTGCCTTCTTCCCATCGCTGCCGCCTCCGGCCAGGACTCTGCCCAATCGCTAACAATGCAGCTGGCGCCAAAGTGGATTTTGCTGACAACTTAATAAACACCAGTGCCAAGAAGCCCAGAAATTCAGATTCCCGACAGGGCCGTCTCTGCGTTGCAGTGATAAAGATATAAGGCTGGCTAGGAGTTGTCAGAGCCTCAGACAGGTGGGCAGCTTGAAAGGTTCACAAGAGGGGGGGGAGGTTAAAACACAGAAGAGAACGAAAATGCTCAGTTGGAGGTAAGGCAAAATGGTTAAAGTATCAGGTTTCTGTCAAGACTCCCAAACTCGAACCCTGTGGTTGAAGAGATATTAGACTCTTGAATTAAAAGACGCTTGCTGCTGGGGAGGAAAGCTATGGCAAATCTAGACAGCAGCCTAAAAAGCAGAGACGTCACCCTGCCAACGAAAGTGTGTTTAGTCAAGGCTATGGTATTCCCAGTTGCAATGTATGGCTGCGAAAATTGGACCATAAGGAAGGCCGAGCGTCAAAGAATTGAGGCTTTTGAACTCTGGTGCTGGAGAAGACTCTTGCGAGTCACTTGGACTGCAAGGCGAACAAACCGGTCAGTCCTAGAGGAGATCAGCCCTGACTGCTCTTTAGAAGGCCAGATCCTGAAGATGAAACTCAAATACTTTGGCCACCTCATGAGAAGGAAGGACTCCCTGGAGAAGAGCCTAATGCTGGGAGCGATCGAGGGCAAAAGAAGAAGGGGACGACAGAGAATGAGGTGGGTGGATGGAGTCATTGAAGCAGTAGGTGCAAACTTAAATGGACTCCGGGGAATGGTAGAGGACAGGAAGGCCTGGAAGATCATTGTCCATGGGGTTGCGATGGGTCAGACGCGACTTCGCAACTAACAACAACAACAAAATATACACATTTTCGGAGCCAATTTGATTTTACAGAATTGCATTGCTTACTATATATATACTAATATATATTGATAAACAGGTATTTCTAAACTTCTTATAATAAACTTAGATTAGAAGTCGCCAATCTTAAACACTACACCACGCTGGTTCTGCACCTGAGGGATGCACTTGTATCCCAAATTTAACCTGAAGGGCCGCTGGAGCGGGGCGCTGCTCACTTGCAAAAGGACTAGTGACCAAAGATTGGGCTTTTGACAACCTCTTAAGGAACCGCCGAGTTAATGAGAAGCAGCAAAGTGTTGTTTTGTGCATGGTGTCTGCCACTCTCAACTGAGCAAAGTCCTTGGAGTGAGAAAGAAGTTTTTAAAAACTCTGCCATACACTTAGCCAAGGGCACCCTTGCTAATCCAACAAAACAGTGTAGTGTAGAGACTAAAAGCAGCAGCTTCTAACTTAGTGAGCTGGGTTTGATTCCCCGCTCCTCCACATGCAGCCTACTGAGTGCTCTTGGGCTAGTCACAGTCCTGACAGCTGTTCTCACATGGGGACATGATAGCCCTCTTTAAGTATTTGAAAGGTTGTCACTTGGAGGAGGGCAGGATGCTGTTTCTGTTGGCTGCAGAGGAGAGGACACACAGTAATGGGTTTAAACTACAAGTACAACAATATAGGCTAGATATCAGGAAACAAATTTCACAGTCAGAGTAGTTCAGCAGTGGAATAGGCTGCCTAAGGAGGTGGTGAGCTCCCCCTCACTGGCAGTCTTCAAGCAAAGGTTGGATACACACTTCTCTTGGATGCTTTAGGATGCTCTGGGCTGATCCTGCGTTGAGCAGGGGGTTGGACTAGATGGCCTGTATGGCCCCTTCCCACTCTATGATTCTATGATTCTATTATTCTATCCCTGTCAGAGCTCTCTCAGCCCCACCTACCTCACACGGTGTCTGTTGTGGAGAGAGGAAGGTGATGGTAAAGATAGGCACCCTAAACCCCCATTGGTATTGCATCGGGGACCCCTGGGTGAGAGGTCCAGACTAGAGGATTCACCGCACCCAAGTTCAAATCCCTTCACTGTGAGATAGGTGGGGCTGAGGGAGCTCTGAGGGAACTGTGACTGGCCCGAGGTCACCCAGCTGGCCGCATGTAAAGGAGTGGGGATCAAACCCAGTTCTCCAGATCACAAGCTGCCGCTGTTAACCACCACACCACGCTGGCCAATCTGGCAACATCTCCTAACGGAAAGAAGACAGAACCTAGATGAGTGATGCGTACAAAGATGTCCTTTGGAGTATTCTACTGCGTCTCTGATCGATCCAGTCACACCCCCACAACAGAACTGCAGCAGAGTTAGTAAGTCCAGGGCCGGGAATCATCCAGAGAAGCCACAGGCACCCTCCTCGGCCACAACTGCCCCCAAAGGCGGCATCTTGCAAAGAGAAAGAGTGAACCCAGGAGGCTGTGAGAGGAACTTCCAGCCTGGCTTTCTTCTAATCTGCCTGTTCTGTATCACCTCCCCACCGCTGTTTTATTCATCAGACATCTTGGGCGGGAGGAGAAGAAAATACAAAACTGATTGCATCAGAAAACAGATAACTGCGGTAAAGATTGTGCATTATTTTTAGAAGGCAGGGGGCGGGCGGGAGAGGGGGGGCGCGAGATCACCAAAGAAATCTTTACTTTTGCACCCTGTTCTAAAGCAGACGGAGGCAATTTATTTCCTGCGCAACCCGCATTCTTCCCTTAACAATGACTGTAGATTAAAGCCTATTTACTGGCTCCGTATATATTGCCAAGGTTGGCGAAGAAGAAGACAGGAGAGATTATAGGTTATGGCAAAATACGTGGAGCCAAGATCTGTGTTTAAGATCATCCTTTCTTTGTGAATGGCCCGGGGGTGGGGGTGGGGATGCAGCGCCTCTGGGCTACAGATGAGAACTGGCTATTTCTGTTTCGTCCGATTTCTTTTGCAAGTCAGGAAGGAAGGCCTCTCCTTCCAACGTCATCTGTACAAATATAAATTTGCCTTAGATTTCGTAGTCATCAAAATGCTCTTTTGTGCTACAAATGACACAACTCTTTCTTTCTTTCTTTCTTTCTTTCTTTCTTTCTTTCTTTCTTTCTTTCTTTCTTTCTTTCTTTCTTTCTTTCTTTCTTTCTTCCACAAGTACAGAAAGAGAAGAGCTGGTTGTTTATACCCTGCTTTTCACTACCCAAAAAAGTGTCCCAAAGCAGCTTATACCCCAGCTTTCACTGCCTGAAGGAGACTCAAAGGGGCTGACAATCACCTTCCCTTTCCTCTCCCCACAACAGACACCCTGCGAGGTAGATGGGACTGAGAGATCTCTGAGAGAACTGCTCTGCGAGAACATCCCTGAGAGAACTGTGACTAGCCCAAGGTCACCCAGCTGGCTGCATGTAGAGGAGTGGGGAATCAAGCCCAGTTCTCCAGGTTAGAGCTCACCATTCTTACCCACTATACCACGCTACAAGGATGAGACCAAGAGATCTGAAGGACCACCTGAACCCTAGGAATTGATCTAGTTTTTGAGGTAAATGAAGCAGGTGAAATGAGGAAGGTGATGGCTCCAGACAAGGACGTTTCTGTGTGGTAGCTTTCGTGTTGAGTTTTCTCCCCAGAGAAAAGTCTCTGATGCTAGTCAAGAGGACCATTTTATTTCCCATAGGGTTGCCAGGTCTCTCCTAACCACTGGCAGGGGAATGAGGGGGGAGGTAGGGCTGCCAGGTGGGGAAACATCTGAAAATTAGGGGCCTGGGGAGGACAGGGGACTCAGTGAGCTACAGACTCCAACCTCCAGCTTGGTGTTTAAGAGCGGCAGCTTCTAATCTGGAGAACTGCGTTTGATTATCCAGCTCCTCCACATGCAGTCAGCTGGGTGACCTTGAACCAGTCACAGTTCTCTGAAAGCTGTTCTCTCAGAGCTCCACCTTCCTCACAGGACGTGTCTGTTGTGGAGAGAGGAAGGGAAAAGCGTTTGTAAACTGCTTCAGGTTTCCTTTGGGTGGTGAAAAGCAGCGTGTTAAAAAACACCTCTTCTTCTCCTCTCCTGTCTTTCCTCCCTCCATGTCTTTCCACATTTCTTGAGCGATTTTTTGCTTAAATCCTTTTCTTTCTGAAACTCCACCCCCGAGAGTTTTTTAAATGCAGAAATGCCAGGTCTAAATATGCTAAACAAGAACAGTTAACCAAATCAATATTCTCAGCAATTGCATGGAAGAAGCTGAAAGACGATTTAAGTTTCACAAGTGGTAAATCCTGGACAAATTCAGCGCAGTTAACAATTGGGCGGGTTCAACCGATGACAAGGAACGACGAAAATTGTTTCAGATCCCCATGAGGCAGAAAGACGCGATAAAAAGTGAGTAAATATATGACAGGGAGCCAAGGTGGCCTCCAGATTTATTTCTTTTTAAAGACACCAGTGCAAACGTGACCTGGGAAACAGAAAAAGCATGGTGAATACAGATGAGGGATGACTTTGGTTCCACCATCCTTGTTATTTTAACATTTTTAGAAATCAGTGTTCTGACACCGTGCCTCCTTTCTCGAATTCGAACCCGTGATTCGTTATTTCCATATCATTATCTGCGTTCACTCATATTTTTCTGTCAAGCGTACATGTTTTCACTGCTATCTGGTATCAGTAAATGAGCAGTACGTGTCATATTGCTGTTATAAGCATATTTGACATATTTCGGGGAGGGAGGGATTCTCTGGCCACTTGCACACCCAATATGGTTATTTTGGGAGGCAGGATAGTGGTAAATTCTACTCCCACTTGACATGGTGATCCATTCTTCTTTGAACTCTTGCTCTCCGTCTTTTGGCTTATCCAATGACAGACATTCCTCACTGACATTTCCTTAAAACATTGTGGAAAATTAAGACGGGATGAACTAGATCAGGGGTAGTCAAACTGCGGCCCTCCAGATGTCCATGGACTCCAATTCCCAGGAGCCCCTGCCAGCATTCACTGGCAGGGGCTCCTGGGAATTGTAGTCCATGGACATCTGGAGGGCTGCAGTTTGACTACCCCTGAACTAGATCCTGATAAACTGACCTACATGAGAACGTGCCTTATCTAACCTGTTGTGGAACCTGATTTCTTTTGGGTCAGAAACTATGGTCCACTTCAGCGGACAGAGATTCTCCATGGTCTTAACTGCCCTCATGGGAGGGCAGGGTAGATTGTTTCTTTTCAAGAGCTTTAGGAGCAATCAGTCACAAAATGGCAGCTTGGCAGGAGAAGCCAGTGACAAAATGGCAGTTTGGCAGTAGAGGCCAGTCACAAAATGGCAACTTGGCAGAGGAGGCCTGTCACAAAATGGCAGCTTGACAGGAAAGGCCAGTCACAAAATGGCAGCTTGGTAGGGGAGGCGAGTCACAAAATGGCAGCTTGACAGGAGAAGCCAGTCACAAAATGGCAGTTTGGCAGTAGTGGCCAGTCACAAAATGGCAGCTTGGCAGGGGAGGTCTGTCACAAAATGGCAGCTTGGCAGGAAAGGCCAGTCACAAAAATGGCAGCTTGGCAGGGGAGGATGGTAACAAAATGGCAGCTTGGCAGGAGAAGCCAGTGACAAAATGGCAGTTTGGCAGTAGAGGCCAGTCACAAAATGGCAGCTTGGCAGGAAAGGCCAGTCACAAAAATGGCAGCTTGCTACGGGAGGATGGTAACAAAATGGCAGCTTGGCAGGAGAAGCCAGTGACAAAATGGCAGTTTGGCAGAGGAGGCCTGTCACAAAATGGCAGCTTGGTAGGGGAGGTGAGTCACAAAATGGCAGCTTGGTAGGGGAGGCCAATCAGAAAATGGCAGCTTGGTGGGGGAGGTGAGTCACAAAATGGCAGCTCGGCAGGCCAGTCACAAAATGGCAGCTTGGAAGGAGAAGTCAGCTTGGTGTAGTGGTTAAGAGCAGCAACCTCTAATCTGGAGACAACCCATTAGTCAAGGTACAGGAGAAAATCAAAGAAACTGACAATGGCTAACTATCAGTTTCTAACCATCATCAGTTTCTTTGATTTTCTCATCCGGAGAGACAGGTTTGCCTCCTCCTCCACATTCAGCCAGCTGGGTGTCAGTTCTGTCAAAGCTCTCTTATCCTCACCCACCTCACAGGGTATCTGTTGTGGGGAAAGGAAGGCGTTTGTAAGCCACTTTGAGACTCCTTCAGGCAGCAAAAAGTGGGGTATAAATACCAACTCTTCTTCTTCTAAAATAAACAAATAAACTATTTATGTAGGCTAGAGAGCAGTCGTAATTCAAGTAGATGTTCAGCCACTTCCTGGAAGTTCAGGAAACTGTAACAACCCATCAGGATAGTTTGGAAGCCAAGAAGACGAAGATGCTGCCAGAAAAGCTATCTCAAGCTTGGCAGTCCTTATCGAACCAAGACAACCACTTAGATTTCAGCACTGTTTTGGATTTATATCACACTTCCAGGGTTTAAGGTGCTTCACAGACATCGTACTGTAATCTGTTTGACACCTCGGCAAGGTAGGCCTTATAGAAACACCAAGGGGGCCTTAGAAGATAACAGGTTAAGAGTTACACCAAAAAGCCACCTCAACCAGTTGAGAGGGAGGCAAGATCTGAATCTTGTCTGAATCTTTCCAAGCTGAATCTTCCCAATCTGACCCCAGTTGCTGAGCTCTTGCACGGCATCAGCTCCCCCTCGCCTAAAAAAAAATATTTGTTCACCTAACGTTCAAAGGGACCACTACTAATCTAAATCGCTGCTTTAAATCCCATGGTGTTTTGCTATCGGTTTGCTGATCTCAGCTCCCGAGCCTGCAAAATGGCTTAATACCCCTATCAGTCCTTTCAAAGATGTTCCACCTAGATTTAATCTGGCAGGTCGGCATGAGGCCTTGCCCTGGCATGTGGCGCTCCAGGACTTTAGATAAAATTCTCATTTCCAGGGGCTTCCCACCACTTAGCTTTCAAATGCAGATACCTAAAAAAAAAGAAAGAAAAGAAAAGAATATACGTTTGAAGAATGGGGTGGGGGGAATTATTTGGAGTCTGTGGTTCTTCTTTTTGCTACATCCCCCTTCTGGGGAGGAGTAGGAAAGTATACCTGGGATGCCACCTATTGGAGAAACGTGAGGAATACATTCTCTCCCCCCCCCCCCAAAAAAAAACCCTTTGGTATTGTTTATGTATTTTTGAATCTATTAGGTGGACAGTAACAATTTAAAACTGGTGGTCCGTTCCATACGACGCTCCAATTGCTTTTTTGGGCAAAAGCATGCAAGATCCCCCCCTTCCCTGTTTAGCAGGCATTATAACACAGGAGTTATTCTAGGAATTTGTTCGATTTGCGGGTGAAAATCCAGAAGCGTCCTTGCATACCAGCAAAGGCCTAGTCAAGGAAGCCTACGTGTCTCTGGTGAAGGCCATAGAGATTGATGGAATTCTGAGAGCACCATGGAGGGGGGGAGGGAAGTGTCATTTCTGGGTTTTTGACCTGGAAATGCCATATTGATGATCCGTGGTGGGCACTTGAATGTGGCAGTGCATGACTGCTGGTCGTTGACTGGCATCTGGCAAGCCCCCCCCCCCCCCCC
>BDOT02000005.1:10085919-10096512 GCA_003118565.2 Paroedura picta | reverse complement strand
GAAGGAAGGAAGGAAGGAACGAACGAACGAACGAAGGAACGAAGGAACGAAGGAACGAAGGAACGAAGGAACGAAGGAACGAAGGAACGAAGGAACGAAGGAAGAGTTGGTTCTTATATGCTGCTTTTCTCCACCAGAAGAAGTCTCGAAGTGGCTTACATTCGCCTTCCCGTCCTTCTCCTCACAACAGACACCCTGTGAGGGAGGGGAGGCTGAGAGAGCCCTGATATTACTGAAGAAGTAGAAGAGTTGGCTCTTACCTGCCGCTTTTTTTCTACCCGAAGGAGTCTCAAAGCGGCTTACAGTCGCCTTCCCTTCCCTCTCCCCACAACAGGCACCCTGTGAGGGAGGGGAGGCTGTGAGACCCCTGAGATTACTCCAAGACGGAGGTCCTGCAACTGGGCAGAAGGGGACAGGATCAGGAAGCTCTCCTCCCCTACCTGGATGGGGTACAACTTATGCCTGTATCTGTGGCCAAGCATTTGGAAGTGATCTTTGGTGCCTCCTTATCTATGAAGGCTCAGATCATGAAGGTAGAACGAACAGCATTTTTCCACCTGGCCCAAGCTGTATCCATGAGGGTCAGAACTGTCTGTACATATTGGCAGTAGCTCTCTGGGCTCTCAGGATGTGGTCTTCCACATCATCTTTGACCTGATCCCTCTAACTGAAGATGCCAGGGATTGAACCCAGGACCGGAACACCAGCTCGGGAAAAGCTGCCTCCAACACAAGATGATGTTGGGTTTGGAACTTCTTCCTACTTTGAAGTTGACCCCAACCCTCATGAGAGATACTTCCCTTGGGGCACTACTACCTGCCCAGTAAATTCCACCAGCTCAACAAGTCTGGGGGCCCCTGCTGTGATCAGCTCATAAACAGGGTCTTCTGGCTGATAGCTCGTATCAGAGCAGAAAAACCCTGCTGGATCAGACCAATAGTCCCTCTAGTCCAGCTTCCTCTCTCACACAGTGGCCAACAAGTTCCTCTGGAGGGCCAGCAACAGGGGATAGATGCTGAGGCCTTCGTAAGAACATCAGAAGAGCCCTTCTGTATCAGGCCAATGGTCCATCTGGTGTAGCATCCTGTCTCATACCGTGGCCAACCAGTTCCTCTCGATGGCCAACTAAAGAGTCTGAGGATTTCACCTGATGTTGCCTCCTGGCTCTGGGATTCAGAGGATTAGTGGCCCTGTCTGTGGAGCTTCCCCTCAGCCACCATAGCTAGCAGGCATTGATAGAATCTCCTCCCTTAATCTAGCTAGCCCCCCTGTATCCCTACAGCCATCACTAGGTCCTCTGGCAGCAAATCTCACACTTTAATCAGTCTCTGTGCAAAGTGGTATTTTCACTTGTCCGTTCTGAGCCTATGGCCCTTCAGTTTTATTGGATGTCCTTAAATTCTGGTATTTTGGGAGAAGGAGGCAATTTTCTCTGTCCTCTCCACCCGGTGCATACTTTCATAAACCTCTGTCACTTAGCCGCTAACTTTCAAGGCTCAGATCTTGACACAGGGAATGAGGAGTGTGTGTTTTTGAGCGCTAGCCATTCCGAAGCCAACACAGTAAAACAATAACCTGTAATAACAATCTGGACTGGGAACAACATTCGAGTCCAGGGGCACTTAAGACCAACAAATTTTATTCGAGGTATAAGGGTCCGTGTCCACACACACTTGAAGCTCGAATTTAAAAAATTTTGTTCTTAAAGGGGCCGCTGGACTTGGCCCACCTGAATCCATCTTGTTTGGGTTTTCGATTTGCAATCGGTTTTCTGCATTTGGCCCAGCAGTGCCACCTACTGGCCAATAGAAGGATTTTTAAAACAAAAGAAATGGCCATCGCCCACTGTGTCCATGAACGGTTTTTACGAATGGGAACACTCCTGAATCATGTGTCACACCCCAAAGGCTCCAGGTTCCAGTCCAGGCAGCTTTGCTTAAAGAATCTTAAAGTCGATCTAGTGCATGTTCAGGCTGCAGTTAAAAGTAGAGAGCGAGGCCTAATCTAACAAGGGCTTTCCTTTGTGCATCTTTAAATTAATGTTTTCAAAGGGAAAAAAGGAACACGGACGCTTCTCTTGGTTGAATGTTCTAGAAATATGTCTTGCACGGATATACGACAAGGTTCGTCAAGAATATTTAGTTCACTCTTAGCTTAGGCCTGTTTTTTAGATTTGCTTGTTGCATAAGCGGCTAGCTCACTGTGGCGGTTCCTGGAACCTGAGAAGAACTCCTAATGACGAGGAGGAGGAGGAGGAGAGAGGGTTCTTATATACCATTTTCTCTACCTGAAGGAGTCTCAAAGGAGCTTACAATCTCTACAACAGTCACCCTGTGAGAGAGGTGAGGCTGGGAGAGCCCTGAGATTACTGGAGAAGAGTTGGTTCTTATATGATGTTTTTCTCTACCAGAAGGAGTCTCAAAGCGGCTTACAATCACCTTCCCTTTCCTCTCCCCACAACAGACACCCTGTGAGAGTGAGGCTGAGAGAGCCCTGATAATACTGAAGAAGGAGAAGAGTTGGTTCTTATATGCCGCTTTTCTCTACCCGAAGGAGTCTCAAAGCAGCTTACATTCGCCTTCCCTTCCTTCTCCCCACAGCAGACACACTGTGAGGGAGGGGAGGCTGAGAGACCCCTGAGATTACTCCAAGACGGAGGTCCTGCAACTGGGCAGAAGGGGACAGGATCAGGAAGCTCTCCTCCCCTGCCTGGATGTGGTACAACTTATGCCTGTATTTGTGGCCAAGAATTTGGAAGTGATCTTTGGTGCCTCCTTATCTATGGAGGCTCAGATCATGAAGGCAGAACGAACGGCATTTTTCCACCTGCGCCAAGCTGGGTCCATGAGGGTCACAACAGACACCCTGTGAGGTGGGTGAGGCTGAGAGAGCCCTGATATTACTGCCCGGTCAGAACAGCTTGATCAGTGCTGTGGCAACCCCAAGGTCACCCAGCTGGCTGCATGTGTAGGACCGGGGATCAAACCCAGCACACCTCGCTCCTAACCACCACACCAAGCTGGCTGCTCTAGGGTCACAGGGGGAGGTCTTTCACATCACTGACTACCCAATACTTTAAACTGGAGATGTCGGGTATTGAACCCGAGACCTTCTGCATCCCAAGCAGATGTTTTCCCACTAAGGAGAAGAGCTGGGTTTTACTTTTCACAAACCGAAGAACTCCCAGAGCGGCTTATGAACACCTTTCCCTTCCTCTCCCCACACCAGATGCGACGGAGAGAGCTCAGACAGAACTGCTCTGCAAGAACAGCTCTTAGTAAACTATGACTACCCCAAGGTCCCCGAGCTAGCTGCATGTGGAGGAGCAGGGAATCAAACCCAGTTCTCCAGATCAGAGCCCGCGCTGATCTCGAACCACTACAGCATGTCCCCCGCCCATGGTTATCTTGCTCCTTCCTTTCCATTTTAAATCCAAAGATACTTATATTGATTTTTTTTTTAAACAACCCACATTTGCCCAACTTTGGAGGGGGTTTTTTTGTTGAATCGCAGGACGACTTCCTTGGACCGGCTCCCTCAAATAGCCCTCTGGGAAGTGCAGTTGCCAGTCAGAGGCCTAGTTGGAACCCCGACTGATGTTTCCGCTGCCAATAAATGTGTCATGTCCTTTGAAGTCAGGTCTACGCACTCTTCAATGTCACCGGCAACATCGAAACCGGCAGCCGTTCCATTTATCAGGTTGTCAGAGGCAAGCGAGAGGGCCCTCAGCGTAGTCAGGCCGAACAGTAAAATCGGGTTAACAAGCAAGCATCTCTCCCCAGGAGGGTGTCTTTAAGTGTGAGGACAGGGACGCTTAATGGGCTTTGACCGGCCAGAACGCTCCTCGGTTGGGGGACGGATCGGTCGCACCAGGATGAAGGAAGCGGCCCGGCTGATATCGCCCGAGGCCACAAGGCGTCCACCCGAGAACCAAATTTGTCGAACTACCACAGATACCGGAATCCTGCCTGCACAATAATCACGGAAAGATGGAACTGCTCTTGCAAATCAAACTCCGTGTGTGTCGGAGACAGAAATTGGGCCCGACGGCAGTGAAAACAAGGAGGCGCTGTTTTGCATGTCTGTCTCCGTGCGTGTTTCGTATTTCTCAGTGTCTTTTGCTCTTTTCATCCATTTCTACCCGAATGACTCCAAAGCAGGAATAGGGTTTAATGGGTGATGTCAACGCTGGCCAATGGTTTCGGTTAAGTCTGCAGGTTCGGTAGATGCAGACATGGCTCTTCGAAAACAAACAGCTCTTGAATAACTCCAACTCCAGCTGGAAACACCGAACAGGGAATATAGGCACAGCACGAATTTATATACAGTACGGCTAGCCTGCCAAGGAATCTGATTGGCCCTTATTGCAGGCAGCTCATTGGTCCATAAGTCCTTTGAGCAAGAGTCGATGATTGGTTGGTTTATGATTCCTCATTTGCATGGTGTACAGCAGTAGCACCATTGAGTCCACGTACGTAGCAGCTTTTTGCAAGACAAAGTTTTTATCCTTCTCTAAAACCACTCGAAGTTTAAAATCTGTTATATTTTTTTTCTCCCAGCTTTCCTCCAAGGTGACCCAGATGTGCCAGTGTGCATTTTTGTTTTATGTACCATGGCATTCTTGTTTTAATATTGTCATGAAATGGTTTTGGATTAAGGCCTAGGGAGCCAAAAACTGGTTTAGTTGCTCACATTTATTAGCTCCAGAAGCCCCCACCCCTTGGTCAGTCTGGCCTGCTGCATTAGAGAGATGGTCCAGAGCTTGACTGGGGGAAAGCTGCTAATCCAGGCTACAGACAACGGTGCCCCCGGAGAAAATGGCTGCTTTTGGAGGGGGGACTCAATGGCCTTGTCCCCCATGGAGGCCCCTGGCTTCCCCAGCTCCATTCCCAAATCTCCAGAAATTTTGCAACCTGGAGCTAGCAACCCTACCCCCCCTCCCCACCCCAATCCCCTGCAAGGGGGCCTGACAACCTATAAAGCCAGTTTTGCATTTTAAAAACCCAGAGAATTCTAAGCCCTTCCAAAATGCTGAAGACTAAGGATGCAGTGATGGGAGACCCAGTCCCCCCTATAAAAAGAAATCCCGCTCAGAATCAAACAGCCAGGGTGGTTTCAGGAGAGCGCTGCTGCCACCTACTGGGCGTTCTCCAGATTCTTGTGCAGCACCAACCACCAGCGGTCACTTCCAGGTAATTTTAGGCAATAAACAGAGCACATGGGATGCAGCAAGTAAACAGATGAATCCGTGCAGGCTCAATAAACAGGTTAATGAGGGAACCTCCTAATAGGAGAGTGCCCCAATTCCAACACCATCTCCAACAAACAAGTTCTGGTGAATTCCCCATGCTTTGCTATAGTTCATCTGGATCAAAACAAACTAACAAAAAGGATAAGCCTTTAAAAGGCTGTCACATAGAGTAGCGATCCCCAACATGTGGGCCACAGACCACATGTGGTCCGTCGACTAATTGGAGGTGGGCCACGAAGGACGCCTTCTCCCCCCCCCCCCCCCCCCCCCCCCCCCCCCNGTTCATTGTTGTGGCGTGTCTGTCTCTTATTTTGAAGGGATGTTTAAACATTACCATAGCGATCAGAGAGCGTCAGGGCAGTGGTTGAGAGTAGAGGAATAAACTACCCCCCCCACACACACACACACACACACACCAGGCCTCAGTAAAATTTTCAAGCGTTGAGTGGTCCCCGGTGATAAAACGGTTGGGGACCACTGATATAGAGGATGGAGCAGAGTTGTTCTCTCTTGCCCCGGAGGATTGGACCAGAACCAATGGGATGAAATTAATGCAAAAGAAATTCCGTCTAGACCTCCGGAAGAAGTTCCTGACAGCCAGAGCGGTTCCTCAGTGAAACAGGCTTCCTCGGGAGGTGGTGGGTTCTCCATCTTTGGAAATTTTTAAACAGAGGCTGGAGAGCCATCTGACGAAGAGGCTGATTCTGTGAAGGCTCAAGGGGGTGGCAGGTGACAGTGGATGAGTGAGAGGGTTGTGAGTGTCCTGCATAGTGCAGGGGGTTGATTCTAATAACCCCAGTAACAATGAGATACAATGCCAAATGCTCGGCACTCCCTCAGTCTCCACGGCCTGTCCCTGGAGGCAGAGTGAACTCAGAGCGTTTGCCGTTGTCTCTTGTGTTCACCTAGGCTCAATGGCTGAGTCATGCATACAGTGCAAGCAGGTGGGGGAACTCCCTAAACCTCCGCCCCATGTGCAGCAGCCCTGGTCACGGGGAAGGGAACTGTACCCTGGAGGTTCCTTCTAGCTCTGTGATTCTGTGCTTCTAGGGTCACTCCCTGTGTGAGTTTGCATCTGGTGGATGACTCATGAATGGCGTGGGAGGGAGGGTGCCATGCCCATAACCTCTCCCACTCACCTGCATGTGTAAGTCAGAGCATGGATAAGATTTCTGCACAGGGCTAATGACTCCACGGCAGAGGTGTTTGTTGACCCAAGCCTACTCGGGCTCAAAGAAGTTTTTGTAGCATCTATCTCAGACTTTCTCGACTTTGAGAAACCCCTGAAACATTCTTCAGGCTTTGAGAAACGCCAGAAGTGGCAGGATCGTGCAGAATAGGGTGTAAACTGCACGGAGCTTTCATTCCAACCCCAGATCAATTCAGTCCCTGCCCTCTACACAGAATGCGATTTCCGTTTGGATTTGGGGCGATTTAAATTTTCCTTCTGCGGCAAGGATTGATCCGGAATGACCCTACCGTTATTGTGTGATATCTCAGACTGCTTTTAAGCCTGAATATATTATAAAATCGCATTGTTTTGAATCTGGGCTCTCCTCCGTGGTAGAGGACCCATGATTGGCTACAAGTGGTCATGTGACAAGCCTGCCTTAATTTCTCTCTGTCGGCCTTGGATTTTTTTTTTGTGCCTTCTTCATTCCCCCCCCCCCACCACCTTCAAGAAAAGAAAGGATTTTTTCCTCCCTCCTCTGACTTCTTTGATCCTCTCCCCCCTTCAAGAAAACAAAGAGTCTCCATTTGCCTCCCCACCCCTCTTCTGAGCCTCCCTAACCACATGCAGAAGACTTTCCTGTTTCAATGGGGAGGGGGGAAGATGAAGACCCGAGTTCAAATCGATCTGAATTCAACAGGATTGACAATGGAATAAAAAAAGTAAGTGCAGACTCTGCCTAGGGTTGGGAAGCAGAGCAGTGGACACGCCCACCTGGGGCCCCTCCCCTCCCCACCAGGTCCACTATTGGCCATTTAGGGAGAGGTGGGAGGGTTGACATGACTGTATATGGTTATATCACCCAATAAATGTTTAACGACTTTAAAAGGATACATTAAAAATCATTGGAAGAGGGGGAGCGGAAATATCACAAAACCCTGATTGAGAAAGCCTGATCTATCATTTTTTCACAGCTGAGCCTGGAACATGCCTGTCTACGCTAGGAGACAGCGGCGGGGCAGGGTTGCCAGCTCCAGGCAGGGAAATTCCTGAAGATTTGGAGGCAGAGCCTGGGGAGGACAGATAACTCAGTGGGGTACGGCATCATAGACTCCCCCTCCAAAGAATCAGTTTTTTAACAGGGGAGCTGATCTCTGTTTCCTGGAGAGGAGAGCCAGTGTGGTGGGTGACCTTGGGCCAGTTACAGTTCTCTTGGAACTCTCTCAGCCTCACAGGGTGTCTGTTGTGGAGAGAGGAAGGGAAGGTTATTGTAAGCTGCTTTGAGACTCCTTCAGGTAGTAAAAAAACAGGATACAAAACAAAAAATCCCAGCTTCTCTTCTCTTCTCCACATCCAGTCAAGCTGGGTGGTTTTCTGTGGGCTGTTCTCACAAGGCTCTCTCCGCCTCACAGGGTGTCTGTTGTAGGGAGAGGAAGGGAAAAGTGTTTGTAAGCAGCTTTGAGACTCCTTTGCGTAGTGGAAAGCGGGGTATTTAAATCGAGCTCTTCTTCATCTCTAATTTCAGGTGAGCCCCAAGTCCCACCTGCAGGCTGGCCTCTCTAGGCAGTTGGTCCAGTCATGATTGCCAGAGAAGCATTCTTATCATTTCTGATCTTCTCCCCAAGGAATTCCTGAGTAGCTTCCCAAGGACAACAGGGTTCCTCAGAACACGCTGGGAAATCTGCTCTTATAAATTTGTCATGGATAAGTTTAGTGAAGAGGAACTAAAGAGCCTGTTGATGCGGGTGAAGGAGGAGAGTGCAAAAGTTGGCTTGAATGTCAACATCAAGAAAACAAAGATCATGGCATCCGGCCCTCTCAATTCCTGGCAAATAGATGGGGAAGAAATGGAGATAGTGACAGATTTTATTTTCCTGGGCTCCAAGATCACTGCAGATGGGGACTGAAGCAAAGAAATTAAAAGACACTTGCTCCTGGGGAGGAAAGCTATGGCAAATCTAGACAGCATCCTAAAAAGCAGAGACATCACCCTGCCAACGAAAGTGTGTTTAGTCAAGGCTATGGTCTTCCCAGTTGCAATGTATGGCTGTGAAAGTTGGACCATAAGGAAGGCCGAGCGTCAAAGAATTGAGGCTTTTGAACTCTGGTGCTGGAGAAGACTCTTGCGAGTCCCTTGGACTGCAAGGCGAACAAACCGATCAGTCCTAGAGGAGATCAGCCCTGACTGCTCCTTAGAAGGCCAGATCCTGAAGATGAAACTCAGATACTTTGACCACCTCATGAGAAGGAAGGACTCCCTGGAGAAGAGCCTAATGCTGGGAGCGATCGAGGGCAAAAGAAGAAGGGGACGACAGAGAATGAGGTGGCTGGATGGAGTCACTGAAGCAGTAGGTGCAAACTTAAATGGACTCCGGGGAATGGTAGAGGACAGGAAGGCCTGGAGGATCATTGTCCATGGGGTCACGATGGGTCGGACACGACTTCGCACATAACAACAACAAAGTTTAGCTACGCAAAACTAAGGCAAAGCGTTCAGCCAGGAGGCCTCTACAGTGATCTCGGTACTGCTGCGTGGCACCCTGGATTCCACGAGGGTTTCTGCAAGTTAATTACGGCACAGCTAGTGTTTTGCTGCCAATGCCCCATCCCGAACATGAAATAATATATGAGCAATTTATCCCTTTCATAATAGAGGAGCAATTCAACCAGTTCCGTGGGGCCTGCAAGACAGAGCTGTTCTGCCAGGCCTATAGCTGAGGCCAGAGTTAACATCGAGAAGATGCTCTTCCCCCTGCCCAAAAGCCCACCCGTAGGCACCATCTTATCTCTGGCAGAAATGTACTTTAATATTTTACGAGAAAAGGAGGCCATAGGTTTTCCAACAGGACCAGCTGAACTGTAGAACTGATTTTTAGAAGTTAAACTGTATTCAATGTAATTACTTTGTATTTCATTTTTATCTTAAGCCAACCTGAGCCCTATCAGGGAATGGTTGGGTAATAGTCAAATAATCAATCAAAAAAGAAATGCATTTGTAATAGGGATGGCCAAACTCTGGCTCTCCAGATGTTCATGGAGAAAAAAACAGAGGAGGGTTACCCAGTTCGGACCTCATAGGAGGTTGGGACACCTTCCCTATGAGGAAAGGCTGGGAGTTTTCAGTTTGTGCTGACTGAGCACCAGGCCAGGCTGGATTCTGGAGATTTTTGGTGGAGGGAATGCTTGGGCATGGAACTGGGGTCATTGCGGGTAGGTAGGTAGTTGTGAGTTCCTGCATTGAGCAGGGGGTTGGACTAGATGACCACAGAGAACCCTTCCAACTCTATGATTCTAAGTGGGGGGGCATGCTAGAGGTTTGCAAAATTATTTCTCCATTTCCCCAAACACTAGAACTCAAGGGCATCCAATGAAACTGATGGGACATTCCAGGGGATCCCCAGTTCCCACCTGGAGGTTGGCACTCCCACCACCCTTTCTAGGATCCAACCCCCCTCCCCCCCCTGATGTTTTCCAGCCCGGAACTCGCAACAGATTAACAAAACATTGAAATATACTAAAGGCCGGAAGTTGCAGCGCGGCTCTTTAAAGAGTTAATTCTCGCGGTCTCGAATTATTGCAGTAAAAGGCAGGGCACGAGGGGGTTAATTAAACCTCCCCATATCCACTGAAAGAAACAATGCAAAAAGCTACTCCTTAAGTCAAAGAGGGCCTATTAAAACCATACAAGGGAGCAAAACAGTTGAACCATTCAAGAAAAAAAATGAGAAAGACCTAATCAGCAGCGCCGCTCTGCAGAAAACGGCCTTTGCGCCGCCCCTTTAAATCCCCCGCCCAACTCCACCATGCCCGGGCTCCAACTTCATCCCTTGGCAGTGCGCATGTGCACATCTCCTTCCCGCCCCACCCCCTTTGCCCTCCCTCCCCCTGTCCTTTCGCCAAGTTCGCGCGCGCGCCTTCTCCGCGCCTGCGCCCTAGACTCCCGCCCCGGCCGGGAAGCTTCGTGAAGGTTCCCGAAGGCTCCGGTCGGTTCGGCTCTTTCCGGAGACGCCGGCCGCGCTTCCTTCCTGTCAAGAAGCGGCTCCTCGGCCGGCTGGCCTCGCTCGTCCTCGGCGCGGCGGACACGGCCTCGGCGGCCCCTTCGTCCCTCCGGCCATGGCTCAGCTCTGCTACAACCGGGGCTGCGGGCAGCGCTTTGACCCTGAGGACAACA
>BDOT02000005.1:10068673-10085830 GCA_003118565.2 Paroedura picta | reverse complement strand
GGCAAGGTGGGTATGGCTGGAGGATTGGTGTATTATAGGGGTGGCGGGCGGGGGCTCATGGGAGTTGTAGTCCATGGGCAGCTGGAGAACTACCGTTTGGCCACTCCTGGTTTTTATAATGATAATAATCACCTTTGGTTTTTATAGCCCACCCTTTCCTCTAGGCTTAGGGTGGGTCACAACATATAATGATAATCTTTGGTTTTGTAGCCCACCCTTTCCTCTAGGCTCAGGGTGAGTCGCAACATATAATGATAATCTTTGGTTTTTATAGCCCACCCTTTCCATTAGGCTCAGGGGGGGTGACAACTTATTATTATGGCTGTTCCATGTATTACCCCTGCGGTGTTGTCTGTGAACCGCCCTGAGCTGTATGGGAGTGCGGTATAGAAATCTAATGATGATAATACATAATCTTTGTTTTTATGGCCTGCCTTTTCCCATAGGCCCAGGGTGGGTGACGACCTGTCAAAGCACAGAATTAATAAATAGATAATTTAAAAAATGTAGAAGTATCGATAAACTATATTTAGAAACGGCCTCTTAAAAGATCCGTGGAAGCTTAACCCAGGTGCTTCTTCACGTCATCATCATGAACCAGCACTTAGAAGAAGAAGGAGAGCCGGTTTTTATGCCCCGCTGCTCACTGCCCGAAGGAGTCTAGATGTAGCTGACAGTCACTTTCCCTTCCTCTCCCCACGACACCCTGTAAGGTAGGTGAGGCTGAGAGGCCTCTGACAGGACTGCTCTGTGAGAACAGCTCTTACAGGACAATGACTGCGTATGGAGGAGCGGGGAATCAAACCTGGCTCGCCAGATTAGAAGCCACCACTCTTAACCACTTCACCCAGCTCTCTACATCCGTGTGCACAGGAAAATGCTTCTTCCTCCTCCTATTGCATTGTTACATTTGAGTTCCAGGGATGTGGGGTTCCTTTGAACCAGAACCTGGCCTTTGAGTCCTTGCCAGAGAGGTGTGGGTGGCACGAGAGCTTATGTCAGCCAACCTGGCAGCATGCGTTGCCCTAAAATGTGTCGCCATGATTAAAGCAACCGCAGCACGTGAGTGAGATGACAGATGTATTAATAATTATCTATTTATCATTGAATTCAGAAACTGCCCCTCCCTGATGACGGGCTTGGGGCGGTTTCTAACTATAATATACATTTCAGAACGATAAACCTGTGCAAACGTAATGATAAATGTTAATTAACAGAAGCATTCTTGCTTCAGTGGTAACAAACCAGGCAGCAAACCAAACTGGGCTTGACCTCATGCCCATGGACTACAGTTCCCTTGAGCATTGGGTCAAGCATTGTGCATGTGACATCTGGAGAGCCACAGTTTGGCCACCCCTGTAATACAGGGGTGGCCATGCTCATGGACTTCTCCATGAATCCACCTAATCCCCTTGGAAAGCTGTTTATTTCTGTGGCCATCGCAGGAGCTAAGGACACACTGGCATGTGGCCGGTCAATAAAGCCAAGCAGTTGTTATGAAACTTAATAATCAGCCTTATTTTTGTATCCCGCCCTTCCTTTATCGCTCAGGATGGTTAATGACATTAATAATAGGGCCCAGCATGTATCAAATTAATGCCACTGGGTTTGCCTTTTGACCCAGCAGGAGTTCCGGTTGAAAATGAGGGTGGGGAATGCAGGATGTCCTGATTTTCTGCCCCCACATAGGCACATGGTATGTCCATGCTCGGTGCTATATTTATAGCTCTTTCTCTCTTCCTTGCTCCCCGCCGTTCTCCCTAGATTAGGAGCAGGCAACAGTTTTAAAGTCCAAATTCCCTTCAAGTCATTTACCTTGATGGTCCAGCATACATTTCCTTCAGGTATCTGTGGGGAGACATGGGCTGTGATTCACTAAAGATCATGTGGGATCCTTCGGGTAGGGACAAGGCCTCTGGGCCTTGTTCAGGACTACGTGGATATTGATAGTGGGGTAGAAATGCTCCCCCTGCAATGCTTAATTTTTTTAATTTGTTTAAAAAAAACATGTCCTGCTTTTCTGTTCAGTCATCAGTCTAGGCTGCTCACCTATCATGAAGAGACCAACCCAAGTTCCCTATTCATTCAGCCTTTGTTAGCAGAGGGGGACAATGTTTGCACCCATTTCATCATTGAAGCTCACCTCGGACTGTTAGAAGGACACTTCTTTTCCTCCTCCCATCAAACTTTTACTACATTTTCTCCATGGACCTCTCGTAGCTACATGAGCCCAGATGGATCTGACCAATGGTCCATCTTGTCCAGCATCCTGTCTCACACAGTGGCCAGCCAGTTCCTCTGGAGGGCCCACAACAGGGCTTAGAGGCCTGATATGGCCTCCTGGCTCTGGGATTCAGAGGTTGACTGCCTCAGAATGTAGACATTCCCTCAGCACCATGGCTGGTAGCCATGAACAGACTTCTCACAGAATCATAGAGTTGGAAGGGGCCATGCAGGCCATCTAGTCCAACCCCCTGCTCAACGCAGGATCAGCCCAGAGCATCCTAAAGCATCCACGAAAAGTGTGTATCCAACCTTTGCTTGAAGACTGCCAGTGAGGGGGAGCTCACCACCTCCTTAGGCAGCCTATTCCACTGCTGAAGTGGAAATCATGGAGGAGAACTTCTCCATGAATCTGCCTAATCCCTTTTTCAAGCTGTTTATTCCTGTGGCCAGCTTGGTGCAGTAGTTAGGAGTGCGGACTTCTAATCTAGTGCTTTTCCACATGGAGCAAGCTTGGTGACCTTGGGCTCGCCATAGCAAAAAGCTTTTGTGATAAAGCAGTAATATCAGGACTCCCTCAGCCTCACCTCCCTTACAGGGTGTCTGTTGTGGGGAAGGCTATTGTAAACTGCTTTGAGCCTCCTGCAGGTAGAGAAAAGTGGCATATAAGAACCAACTCTTCTTCTTCAGTAATCTCAGGGCTCTCTCAGCCTCCCCTCCCTCACGGGGTGTCTGTTGTGGAGAGAGGAAAGGGAAGGCGAATGTAAGCCGTGAGTCCATGGACATCTGGAGAACTGTAGTTGGGAACTGTAGTTCATAGACATCTGTAGTTCATAGACATTGGTTTGGCCAACCCTGATGTAGGGATGAGAGTGTCAGGCCAGGTTCTAGGAGTCTTGATCCCCACCATGCCGCAGAAGCTGGTGGAGTGACCTTTGGCCAGTCATGGATTCTCAGCCCAAAACAGAGAAGATGAAAGTGATGTCAGGCACTCTGGGGAGGAGAATGGCTCTTCCCAAGGCTGATTTCCTGATCTGTCCATCCTTCGTTCGCTGGGGACCCATTTGACAGCATTCTCAGACCTTCATGGTTGAGAGCCAGTTTGGTGTAGTGGTTAGGAGTGCGGACTTCTAATCTGGCATGCCGGGTTCGATTCTGCGCTCCCCCACATGCAACAGGATGTCTGTTGTGGGGAGAGGAAAGGGAAGGCAAATGTAAACTGCTTTGAGCCTCCTTCGGGTAGGGAAAAGCAGCATATAAGAACCAATTCTTCTTCTTCTACATCATCTGGCAACTTTTTGGCACACTTTTCTCCACTTGCCTATGCTAGTAAATAATGGTTTAGACAATCCCGCATGACTGTTTGAGTCAGCTTGTGCCCCCGATAACGTTCCAGGCTTATTCTGGGAACAACGTGTTGTGCTCCCACAAGCTCACAGTGGTCTTGAGTTACCAATGGCTTTTAGCTCTCTTTGGAGCTGAGCCCACTCGTGATGAGTCTTGGTGAATGTCCTTTTCCAAAACATCGTTGGGCTGTTGCTTCATCACAACAGAACCGTCGCTTGGGCAAATAAATGTCCAGTGCTGTTATTTTGATCAGTGTCGTTTTTTCGGCATTATCACTGGACGTTTATACCTCAAACCTCTATAAGGGGCTACTGGGTGGGAATCTAGCTGTCCTATTTTCAGACGCTCTGAAACGACATTATTGCTGTTATTAATAGGAATGCCATGCTGTATGATAGCAACTAAGTTGGAACGCGGCCCAGTACCCTGACAAGTGTAAAATGTAAATTTAGACTAGGAGAAGGAGACAGTAGCTCAGAGGTAGAGCATCCGCTAGGCATGCAGAAGGACTCCAGTCCAGTCCCTAGCAGAGCCATTTTCAACCTTTTGACTGGAAGAGCCCCTGAAATATTTTTCAGGCTTCAAAGAGCCCCGGAACCAGGGCAGAAGTGATGATTGAGGAGAACTGGGGGGGCAGTGGGGGGAGGCAGTTTGAGGAAGGAAGAAGAAGAAATGGTTTTTGTACCCAGCTTTTCACTACCTAAAGGAATCTCAAAGTGGTTTACAATCGCCTCCCCTTCCTCTCCCCACGACAGACACCCTGTGAGGGAGGGGAGGCTGAGAGAGCCCTGATATTACTGAAGAAGAAGAAGAGTTGGTTCTTATGTGCTGCTTTTCTCTACCCGAAGGAGACTCAAAGCGGCTTACATTCACCTTCCCTCTCCTCTCCCCACAGCGGGCATCCTGTGAGGTGGGTGGGACTCAGAGAGCTCTGATAGGACTGCCCAGTCAGAACAGCTCTATCAGGGCTGTGAGGAGCCCAAGGTCACCCAGCTGGCTGCATGTGGAGGAGCAGGGAATCAAATCCTCTTCTCCAGATGAAAGAATGCCACTCTTAGCCACTACACGAAGTTGGCTGCCAAACTCTGTCCCCTTTTTCAGGTGTCGTAGCCATGCAAGAACGCCACCCCTGGGTCAATGGAAGTGGCCGGTTCCCTGCTGTTTCGACAATGCCAAGGGGGTTTCCCATGTCCTACTCTGACACTTTAACCACACTGGCTGTCTCTTGTGACAGCAGTGGTGCATAATAAACCAGTGGGGGCAGTGGAATGGAATGGCCAAAGCATGCCAATAAATGACTCTTGACTCTTAAGCATGGATAGCTTGCCAGGAAATATGTATCTAGACTTCATTTCCACTGAAGAAGAAAAAGTTGGTTTTTATACCCTGCTTTTCACTGCCTGGAGGAGTCTCAAAGCGGCTTCCAATTGCCTTCCCTTTCATTCCCCACAAGAGACACCACGTGAAGTAGGTGGGGCTGAGAGAGCTCTAAGAGAAACTGCTCTGTGAGAACAGAACTATCAGGACTGTGACTAGCCCGAGGTCGCCCAGCTGGCTGCTTGTAGAGGAGTGGGGAATCAAACCCGGTTCGCTAGTTTAGAAGCCGCTGCTCTTAACTACTACGCCAAGCTGGGTCATAGAAGAGGTAGTTTCAAAAGGGAAGAAGGGTGGAAACGTGGAGTGTTTCATGCCTCAAGGACTGTCTGCTGGTCCATGCATCCCAAAGAGTGCTGCACTCTATCCACAGATTGGTATTCCCTGGCCTCGAAGAAGCCTGCCTGGCCTCAAAAAGAGCCAGGGCCTTTTTGGATCATGGTGGAACGATCTCCCCAAAGAGATCAGGGCCCTAATGGAACTTAAAACAGTTCCGTAAGGCTTGCAAAATGGAGCTCTTCTTCCAGGCTGTTGGCTGAAGACCAGCTCTGTCAGACAGCCCCACCGCCCCCAAGCTCACGGGCTCCGCCTTCTCAGTTGTTGCAGTTGCTCAAGTGGCTGTTGCCTATTGACTGAAAAGTTTTCCATTGCTAAAAGTAGCTTAATGTACATTCTGTTTTATTGAGACATTACAATGAGGGGCGGTATAGAAATTGAGTAACTGAGTAAATCGCTAACCTAACCTATATATCAAAAGTGTTCTTTACTGACCCTTTCAGCTAATGATGCTCTCTCTCTCTCGGTCCTTTTTTTAGTGTCGTGCACGTATCATCCGGGTGTGCCAGTCTTTCACGATGCTCTTAAAGTAGGTGTTCAAGTGGCTGTTGTGGGTCTTCTGGGCTGGGTGGCCATGGCCTGGTCTGGCACTTTTAGTCCCTGACATTTTGCCAGTAACCGTACCTAGACTCCTCAGAAGTAGGAGCCGGTCAGGTGGGAATCTCTCCATGCCAAAGTGTGGAATGTGCGAACAGTCCCTGGGCATTTTATTTATTTACTTCTCGGGGTGTGCGTGTAATGCAGTTGTTCTCAACCTGGAGGTCGGGATCCCTTGGGGGGTCAAACAACCTTTTCACAGGGGTCACGGCAGGGCAAGCAGCTTGGCGAGGGGGGTGAGGGGGGCACCTACACTGTTGCCATGAGATCGGCATGGTGGGATAAGAGGCAGAGCTGAACTGAGAAACCCTGGAAAAAAAACAATTTATATGGAATCCTGAGCAATGGATCTTCCCGCCATTGGTCAGTTTCGGTTTAATTTCTATGAAAGATCCCTTGCATAATTTTATGGTTGGGGGTCGCCACAACATGAGGAACTGTATTAAAGGATCACGTCGTTAGGAGGGTTGAGAACCAGTGGTGTAATGCATCACATTCCTGCCTTACTTGGGAGTCTTCCCGTGGAGGGACTGGAACCAGGAAGCGCTTTTCCTAGTGTATAAGTATTTTTAATCCTTTCAGCCAGAATGTCGTTGAAGGTTCTTAGATATATTTATTTTTGCCTGCCTTTTACAGGGCTGGTCATGTTGCAAGAGGAGAACCACTGACTTCTCTGATTTCTTAAGCATTGCGGTAGGTATTGGTAACGCTTTTAGTAATTACTACGTCGTTCTCTTGATGCCTGATTGCCAAATCCTGGTCCAATAAATCACATCTCTCTAGGACAGGGGTAGTCAAACTGCGGCCCTCCAGATGTCCATGGACTACAATTCCCAGGAGCCCCCTGCCAGCATTCGCTGGCAGGAGGCTCCTGGGAATTGTAGTCCATGGACATCTGGAGGGCCGCAGTTTGACTACCCCTGCTCTAGGATAACGTGTTGCAAAAGGGAGGCAAGTTCCCGGGCCTCTCAGTGGTTGTCTTGTTGAAGAATTGTTGTCCTTGCAGGTATTGAAGTTACGGGGGCCCTGTTTGCATCCGAGCACACTGGTCCTAGCAGCCAGAGTCAATTTGAATGTTGAATAAAATGCATGTTTGGGTACAGTATAGATGGATCTGAGGGGGCACCTGCAACCATTTTTAGGGACAGAAGCCACTCCATAGCAACTGCTCCTATTAACGGGCTCCCTTGTGTTATTGACCTTCTTTGAGAGTTAAAAATCATTTGGGACATCAGTGTAAATAACAAGAAAAATCAGGACTTGCAAGGGGCGTTGCATTTTCCCTGGTGACCCCTCCTCCCCTATTTTCCCTTTCCCTCTTGCTGTCAGCCCCTGTATCCTCTTCGTTTCCATGCTTCCTGTCCTCCTTCTCGTTCACCCACAAACCTCCTTTTTATCTGCCCCCTCCCGCATGTGAACTAGAATGCGTTATGATGATTTACAGCTCAGTAAGTAAAACCTGCTGTGCCTGCTGAAGAAAAAAGAGATACTTTAATTTTCACTCCAGGTACGAGCCAGGCGTCCCTTTAATTTTCAGCCCCGTCAGTTAAAATTGGTCCTCAGCTTTTAAAAGGTGAATTGAGTAAATGCCATTTTAACGTCCCCTCTTCCCAAAAGATAGAAGCCCCTTTTCTTAGAAAAGTATCCGTGGGAAATCATTCCCTTTTCCCTCGAAGTGGCAGATGTCAGAATTTAGGTTTGTGTGTTTGGATATGGTCCATAGAATTTGTGGGACTCTTCTGGACTTGGTACTTGCATGTTTTGTTTCAATACTCTTTGAGTGAACTTATTTATTTTCGGGGGTGGTTGCATTACCCACAGATGTTCTAATTGGTTCCTGGGTTCTGACACTTTCTACGTGGGTATCTTTTGCTTAAATGCATTTTCCAATTTCGATAGCACGTGCATCGGGACGCGTATGTATGAGCAATGTGTAAATTACTGCTAGCATGGTCTTTGCTGACAGTTGTCAGAGACGAAGGACCAGGATTCCCTTTTTGAAAATTACATTGGTGAAGCTGAATATCACACAGTTGATGGTGCAAGCATGTTTTATCTACCACAGGGTTGCACGAAGGGCTCCCATAACAGTGAGAAACCACCCGCGCCTGTCAAGCCTGAAGTTAAAACTACCTCCGAGCGAAAAGAGCTCGCTGACTTGAAACCTAAATTTGAAGAACACATCATTCAGGCGCCAAAGCCAGTGGAAGCAATTCGGAGGCCCAGGTACTGTCCTGAGATGGTGCGCTCATGCCAAATACGCTTCCAGTTGATAGTAATGTTTTTATCTAATGTATGTCCGAAGGCTGATGCAGTGTTTATGCAGCTGCAGTGTTATATCAAGGAATGTAAAATAACAGTTTAAACCATAAACAGGTGCCATCTGCACATTTACAGGCTCGAAATCTGTCTAGATATGTGCACGGGGAGGTACTCTCCTACTGAAAAAGGGGCCTTTTAATAATCTCATGCTGTCTCATACAGTCTGCAACTGCAGCACAGAGGACAAGAAGGAGCAGCAAAACCACCCCATGTATTTTGGTAGTCTCAAAGGGTTTTGAATTGTTGCGATTACATGGAAGCAAGGTACCCTACATCCCTCCCTAGTTCTCTTTATCCATGTTATTTGGAAGCTGCCTCCCTTGACTTCATCCTATAGATATCTTCCTTGAGTTATCAGAAATTTCAGTGCTGAATTGTGACACCCAGATACTGTTTAGTCTAATAACACAGGGAGAAAGATGAAAACAAGGGAGGGACCACCCTTTTGGAGATAAAACGCATGGCTTTGCATATATATGTTCCTAGAACTATTTCTAGCTAAAACGTCTCCAGTAGTAGGAGGATGTTATCTTATCTGTTCCACTATATATTTCTGGTAAGGCTTTGAAGGAGGAGCTTGTCTCATGGCTTAAGTGCCACTCAAGACTTAACACCCATTCAGAGCAGCTGTCCCACCCATGTGCCTCCTCCTCCAACCAGCTTGCCTGTCCAGCAGCCAGCCAATCACCATCCGCACCCCTGACCACCCCCTCCTCTTTCCACTTCCCTCTGAGGCTTGGAGGCTGTAGAACTTTGCCGTGTGAGAGCTGCCCCCTGCCAGTGAGTTCCTTGCAGCATTTCTAGGTCCTGGGTGGAGGGAGAGGCCATCTGCAAAGTTCTTCCACCCACCCCAATTTAGTGCCCGTTGTATTCCTGAATGCAACGGGCTTGGCCCCTAGTTCATAATAATAAACTTAAATATTTTACCCATTTTTCCCAGGTGGGCCGGGAACAATCAAATATTCCGATACAGTTTGAATAGTGAACCTTAAAATATTAATTAAATGAATCAGCTTGTGTTTAAAATAAATTAAATAATGTAAAAGCTGTCTCTCCCTATATATAAGAAACTTCCCTTTTTTGGCAAGTTTTTCTTTAAAAAAAATCTAGAATAGGAAAAAGAACAAAGAACTGATATCTTGGACATTATGATATGGAATTACATTAGTCGATGGGTACTGTCACAGCATTATTTTACTTGGCCTCTAACAAGTTTAAATCTTGTCAACCCTCTAATCATTAGTCCCTTTGCATTGTGTGGTACATACTCAAAAATCGACCTTCTTTCTTCTTCGAATCCACATATTGTCCATCCGTTTTTTCCCCTTCTTATATTTAAAAACGTTCTAGGGGAAGAGGCTTGGTCGTTGTGAGGACAAATTATTTATGTGTTTTGTTGTAACCCCCCTGAGTTGCCAGACAGCGGGTTGGTAATAAACAGAAGAAGAAAAAGAGTTGATTTTTATACCCCACTTTTCAAAGGAGTCTCAAAGTGGCTGACAATCACCTTCCCTTCCTCTCCCCACAACAATCACCCTGTGAGGGAGGTGTGGCTGAAACAGGAATACTCAGTGAGAACAGCACTATCAGGCCCAAGGTCACCCAGCTGGCTGCACATGGAGAAGCAGGAAATAAAATGTGGCTCGCCAGATTAGAAGCCGCTGTTCTTAACCACTACACCAGGCTCCCAGTTAAAGACCAGTTTTGTGGGTAACAAGCAGCGATCCGACTGGCTACAGTCATACATTCATGCGAAGGGAGTCTCATTAGTGCACATTGAAGCCATGTAATTGTTTTATATTTCAATCTTGCAAACCACAGTAACAAACCCTTCCTTCCATCCTTCCTTCAGCCCAGATGAGCCGATGACTTACTTGCCGCTGAAGGTATCGGCTTCTTTGAAGCAGGCGCTAGACAAGCTCAAACTGTCATCGGAGAACGAAATTAAAAAAGGTATGCGGTTTGGTAGGATTCCGGACAATGCTTGAAGGGGAGAGGCCGTCGTGGGCTTGCGCCAGCTTTACTGTATTTAATCTCGCCGTTAGTATTAATCATAGTTCAGGGCACGGTGCAGGGGGCTGTCTCATTCCAATTGGCTTGTAATCATGGTTAAGACAAAAAGAAAAATACACCCTGGCCTGGATATTCCAGGCTAGCCAGATCTTGGAGTCTAAGCAAGGTCAGTCCCAGCTAGATGGGGGACTGTCAGAGAATCCCAGGGTCATCACCTGTGAACATGTCTTGCCTTGAAAACCCTACGGAATTCTCCATAAGTCGGCTGTGGCTGTCCTTTACTGGGGTAAGCCTGGCACTTTGGCAAAAAATCCTCTAGTTCAGGGGTAGTCAACCTGTGGTCCTCCAGATGTCCATGGACTACAATTCCCATGAGCCCCTGCCAGCGTTTGCTAGCTGGGGCTCCTGGGAATTGTAGTCCATGGACATCTGGAGGACCACAGGTTGACTACTCCTGCTCTAGTTTATTTCACAAGAGAACCAACAGCATCAGAGGAGTCATGCTCGGGAAGGTTCTTATCTTCAAAGGATAGTACTGTTTACGGCTTGCACCTCTAGGCGAGGAAGAAATAGCCAAAAGATCTAAAGGTGTGATAGAGAGACATCTGGCCCAGAGCATGGGAAGGAAATGTGTGTGTGTGTGTGTGTGAGAAAGAAAGAGAGAGAGAGAGAAGGAAGGAAGGAGAGAGAGAGAGAGAGAGAGAGAGAGAGAGAGAGAGAGCGAAAGAGAAAGGGAGAAAGAGAGAATGAAGGAAAGAAAGAAGGAAAGAGAGAGCGAGCGAGACAGAGAGAAAGAGAGAGTGAAAGAGAGAGAAAGGGAGAAAGAGCGAGACAGAGGGAGACAGAGAGAGAGACAGACAGAAAGAGCGAGACAGAGAGAGAGAGAAAGAGTGAGACAGAGAGAGAGACAGAAAGAGCGAGACAGAGAGATCGAAAGAGAGAGAAAGAGAGCGAGAGAGAAGGAAGGAAGGAAGGAAGGAAGGAAGGAAGGAAGGAAGGAAGGAAGGAAGGAAGGAAGGAAGGAATTCTCCCTGGAAAGCTCTGGGTTCTGGTCAAGCAAGGCATGGCAGGAGCCGGTGACTACCAGACAGTGACTTGACAGTGATTTTAAAAAGACAACTATGTTGGATCCAGGTTTTCTGTTGACAAAATGGAACTTCCCTGCCTCTCCCCTCCCACGGAGATCTACCCAATGCTGGTCTTGTGGGATTGTGGACCCTGAGACCCTGATAGACTGTGTGTTTGTGTGTGTGTGTGTGTGTGTTGGGGGTAGGGGAGGGGGTGACTGCAGTGAGAAGAGTGGAAATTGCCAGTTCAATCTGACTCCAACCCAATCTCTTGACTCTTCTGCATCTATATAAGCTGGGGTGGGGGCAACGACCTCGTCTTTAGCTTCTGAACGAAACCTTCTCTGGCATTCTCTTACAGAAGAGGATAGCGATGAAATAAAGATTGGGACTTCGTGTAAAAACGGGGGCTGTACAAAGGTAAGCGTTTCGATTTCATGTACGCATTTCAATCAGATGCTTAAAAACCTCTGGCTCCCCCCACCCCTTTCTTGATTACTGTTCTCAGTCCCTACTTCCAAAAGCATTGTGTGATGTGTTACTTATTGCACACTAAGAGCTATAATGTGTAGTTCTGTGATTTGTACATGGCCTCTTTATTGGTGGAAGTTGCAGCGTGATGTGGAAATGCCTAGAATCCTAGAGTTGGAAGGGGCCATATGGGCTGTCTAGTCCAACCCCCTGCTCAATGCAGGATCAGCCTAAAACATCCAGGATAAGGATCTATCCAGCCACTGCTTGAAGACGGCCAGTGAGGAGGAGCTCCCCACCTCCTGAGGAAGCCCATTCCACTGCTGAACTAGACTCATGGAATCCCAGAGTGGAAAGGGGCCATGCAGGCCATCTAGTCCCACCCTCTGCTCATTGCTGGATCAGCCTCAAGCATCCAGGATAAGGACCTGTCCAGCCGCTGCTTAAAATCTACCAGTGAGGGGGAATTCACCACCTCCTTAGGCAGCTAATTCTAGTCTAAATTCCCCCCCCCCCCCCCCCGGTGATATCTAGCTGCTAACATTCCACACATAGTTTAAACCAGACTTTCTGAACTTTTTTTGCCATTCAGAAACCCCCAAAACCTTCTTCAGGCTTCAAGAAACTCAAGAAGTGGCATGATTTTGCAGAATGTGGCTGGGAGGCAGAGCTGTGTAAATGCCCACCCAGGGACCCTCCAATTCCTACCCCGTCCTGGCCGTTTTTGAGGGTGGGGAGTGTCGAAATGACCATATATGCTCTCGCCACCCAATGACCATTTAACAAATTTTAAAAAGTATATACTAGAAATTAGTTTAACTCCCAAACGTTTAGAAAAACCTTCCAGGGTTATCAAGAAGCATCAGGGTTTCATGAAACCCTGGTTGAGAAAGCCTGATTCAACCCCATTCCTGCCGGTCCTCTACTCTGCTGCCAAGAAGAACCATTCCCCAGCCCTTCTCCAAGTGATAATACTTCAAGCGAGCAATCCTGTCTCCTCTCCTCTTCTCCAGGCTGAACTTTAAAGCAGGGGGTAGTCAACCTGTGGTCCTCCATATGTCCATGGACTCCAATTCCCATGAGTCCCTGCCAGCTGGCAGGGACTCATGGGAATTGTAGTCCATGGACATCTGGAGGACCACAGGTTGACTACCCCCTGCTTTAAAGTACTTCTCCTCTTTGAGATGACTCCTTGAGTCCCACCAGCTTGGGGGTTGGGTTGGCTGGCCGAGGCGGTCTTCAGTTCAGTGGCCAGCAAATGACTGATACCTGTCCTGATGTTTCCCGCAGACATACGAAGGCCCAGAGAGCACGGAAGAAGAATGCACCTACCATTCAGGTGTGCCTATATTCCACGAAGGGTCAGTATCACGTACCCAACAACCCGGCTTTCCTTAACCTCTGTATCAATCCTACATCCTTCCTCCCAAGTTAGCTTGCTCCCTCCTGTAGGGTGGAAGTCGGGACGAGTACTGCTGTAGCCCAATGATCTCTTGAAACTTTATTTCCCCGCGCAGGATGAAGTACTGGAGTTGCTGCCGGAGGAAAACATCGGACTTCAACACCTTCCTGGCCCAAGAGGGCTGTGCGAGAGGAACACACGTGTGGATCAAGAAAGATGTTGTAAGTAATCCGAAGGAGGAGTAGGAGAGTTGGTTTTTTCATGCCCTGCTTTTTCACTTCTCGGAGTCTCAAAGCGGCTCACGATCCTCCTTTTTGGGCAAGGAGATCATCGAATAGAGTTATCCAAGGGGTGTGGCGGGGGTGGGGGATGTTCCATTTGTGTGTCAAATACAGGGAGGCAAACTTTGTGCAATGAAGCAGCCAGAAGAAGTGGGTTTTGCATGTGTAAGAATCTCTTGACCAGCTGGACTCTTTACGAAATGGTGGGTTTGGTGCTCTTCCAGCATTATTCTCTTGGCCGTCCTATTGCAATGTACAATTATGGGAAACTAGGGCCAAGCCCGTTCCATTCAGGAATACAATGGGTGGTAGATTGGGGAAGGGGACAGCCTCACCCCCCAGGACCTGGAAAGGCTGCAGTCTGGAGGCCCCTGGGCAAGGAACTCATTGGCAGGGGCAGCTCTCATGTGGCAGGGATCTGCAGCCTCCAAGCCTCAGAGGGAAGTGGAAGGAGGAGGGGGTGATCGGGGGTGGGGGACAGAAGGCGATTGGCTGGCCACTGGACAGACAGGCCTGTCGGTTGGACAAGGAGGCAGTCGGGGGTGGGACAGCTTTCCTGAGTGGGTGCTCCTCCTCCAAGGCCTTATCAGAAATATATTATGTGGAACGAATGGTCAGAACAGTTTTATGGTGGGCAAGATTATTCATCCTACTAAAGCTGGGCAGGGAGGCCTTGGAGAGGCTTCAGTAAGAACTATGCTGATGGATGCTGGCTTTCTGCTGAGCCATTCCCTCACGTGGGTTTCCCAGGCCAGCATGTGAAGTATGTCTGTCTATTAAAAGGTGTTTTGTTTTTTAAAGTAGCCTCCTTCCCATCAGAACCGAAGCTCTGTTAATGGCAGTGACTGCTTATTTCATGGAAGGAATGTCATAGAATCACAGAATCATAGAGTTGGAAGGGGCCATACAGGCATCTAGTCCAACCCCCTGCTCAACGCAGGATCAGCCCAAAGCATCCTAAAGCGGCGTTGTGTCGTGGTTAAGAGCAGCTGTCTCTAATCTGGAGAGCAAGTTTGAATCCCCAGTTCTCCCCATTTGGCCAGCTGGGTGACCTTGGGCCAGTCACAGTTCTCTGAGGGCTGTTCTCTCAGGGCAGTTCCGTTAGAGCTCTCTCAGCCCCACTTCTTTCACAGGGTGCCTTTTGTGGGAAGAGGAAGGGAAAGCCGCTTTGGGGCTCCTTTGGGTGGGGAAAAGCAGGGTATAACAAAACAAGTAACAAAAAGTAGGGAGGGGACCCAACCTGAAATACAAGCGAGAACCAAAAGGGGGTAGAGATAAAATCAATTTTAGAAAAACACAGACTCTTTATTGTAAGAGTTCAAATGTTTAAAAACCATAAAAGCATATCTATTTGACACATATAAAACATCTCAAGTGCACGTACTCATAATGCGAAATAATTTTTTTACCTTGACTTAACATGTTACGATCAAATAATACCAATGCGCACAGATATATAAATAATATTTTTTTACGAATTTCACCAGGAAGGGGGGGGGGTGAAAAAATGACTGTGCTTTGAGGCTGTCCTCAGAGAAGCACACCATCCTGTTCTCCAGCATCCAGGGGAGAAACAAGAAATGTTTGCTGGCTGAGGATTTTGCTGTTATGAACACCTCGCAGGACCAGAACTAGCTGGAACAAACTAAAGTTTTTCTTTTCAATGTGTGCCAAATATGGTCTTTTGTGTTTTTTAAACATTTGAGCTCCTATAACAAATGATTTTTTAAAAAAAACAGCCCTACTTCTCCTTTAGGATCAAACCTTTAGTTCAGGGGTAGTCAAACTGCGGCCCTCCAGATGTCCATGGACTACAATTCCCAAGAGCCCCTGCCAGCGAATGTGAATGCTGGCAGGGGCTCCTGGGAATTGTAGTCCATGGACATCTGGAGGGCCGCAGTTTGACTACCCTACAAGAAGCCTGTTCTGTCTTGCGAGGGGAAGCACAGATCTCGCACCTGCCAGCTCTTATGGGTTTCAGCTTGTTGTATCACACTGTCCCTCTTCTGCTCTTTACCTTGACGAAAGCCATATGATGATGGCTCTTTCCACTCCCTCTGTAGGGGAAAAAGATGGTTCCCTGCAGGCACGATTGGCATCAGACTGGAGGGGAGGTGACCATTTCAATCTATGCCAAGAACTCCATCCCTGAACTCAGCCGTGTGGAAGCAAACAGCACGATGGTGAGTGGCTACTGGCGGTCCCCTTCCTGCTTTGCTCTGTCTCTAGAAATTCCTCAAGGCCTGACTGATAGTGACTGAGAGAAGAGTTGGGAGGGGCCCTGCAGGCCATCTGGGCCAGCCCCCATACTCAGTGCAGGATCAGGCTAAAGTGTCCATGGTAAGTATCCGTCTAGCTGCTGCTTGAAGACAGCTAGGGAAGAGGAGCTCCCCACCTCCTTAGGCAGCCCATTCTGTGGCTGAACTAGACTCCTAGAATCCTAGAGTGGGAAGGGGCCATCCAGGCCATCTAGTCCCACCCCCTGCTGAATGCAGGATCAGCCTCAAGCATCCAGGAGATGGATCTGTCCAGCCACTACTTAAAGACTGTCAGAGAGGGGGAGCTCCCCACCTCCTGATGCAGCCCATTCCACTGCTGAGCTACTCTGACTGTGAATTTCCCCCCCCCCCCCAATATCTAGCTGGTATCATTCTACATGTATTTTAAAGCCATTACTGCAGGTCCTATCCTCTCCTGCCATCAGGAACCACCAAGTTTGAAATTCTCTTTGAAATCCTTCAAGTGAGCCATCCTGTCCTCTCTCAACCTCCTCTTCTCCAGGCTGAACACTCCCAAGTCCCTCAGCCTTTCCTCAGAGGGCTTGGTCCCCAGGGCCTGGATTCTTATCCAACTCCCCTGGACCCTCAAAGTTTTGACCACATCCCTTTGGAAGTGAGGTCTCCAGAATGACATACCGGACTTCGCATGCAGTCTAATCAGTGCAGTATAACGAAAGTCTGCAGCCTCTTGCAGTTTTGAGATGATGCCTCAGTTGATACATCCCAAGCCTACATCAGCCTTCTTTACTGCTGCATCTCACTGATCTATGTATTCAGGGGAAAGAACACGGTGCCCTTCTTAAAAATGCAGGGAGAACCGCTGTGTGGGCATGGCCCAGCCCAGGAAAAAAACCCAGTTCATCCCTACTCTTGGAGATCTAGCACAGTGAACAGCTCTACCCAAGGATTTTAAGCCTGTCATGCTGGGGATTGTTTTGGTGTTTAGTACAGTTCTTGTCCACCAGCTCTTGTATGTGTTAGCAACACAATGTACCACATTGGGGTATTCGTGAAGCTAAATATGAGCAGATAGAGTAATGCAACGGTAAAAAGTGCAAATGCAGAGTAGTTTAGCAGTGGAATGGGCTGCCTAAGGAAGTGGTGAGCTCCCCCTCACTGGCGGTCTTCAAGCAGCAGCTGGACAGATCCTTATCCTGGATGCCTGAGGCTGATCCTGCACTGAGCAGGGGGTGGGACTAGATGACTGGTATGGTCCCTACCAACTTTATGATTCTAAGCAGCAAACAGATCACACAGGGAAGTTGCTGAATATTTAGCTCTGGATGAATTCAGCGGGTCATCCGAGGAACAGCCAAAAGGGAAAGAAAAGGTCTCCGGTGAACTGGATTTTGAGTCAAGTTCTCCCCTAATTGGTTGATGTCAGAAAAGGAGCAAAGCCCTTCAGTAATGTCTCTTCAAAAGGGCAAAGCTTTTGTGGAACATAA
>BDOT02000005.1:10038558-10056647 GCA_003118565.2 Paroedura picta | reverse complement strand
CTTCCGGATGTTTAGACGGAATTTCTTTTGAATTAATTTCATCCCATTGGTTCTGGTCTGTCCCTCCGGGGCAAGAGAGAACAACTCTGCTCCATCCTCCATATGGCACCCTTTAAAATACTTGAAGACGGTTACCAGATCCCCTCTCAGTCGTCTCCTCTCCAGGCCAAGCTCCCCCATCCGATAACTAAATGACCAAAATGGACCCACTGCATCCAACCCAGAATCCCAAGTGCAACTAATGTTCTTCTGCTTCGCTGCCAGACCCTGCAGGGCTTCTGCAAATAAAACAGCGACGAGGAAATAAAACTTTTAATTGCATGAAGTGACCTGGCAATCATTTGCACACACACGTGTCAGAAAACTCAAGATAAGTGTCTGCAGTGGGGGGGGGGGGAGACGAAACAAAAGTATGCTTGTAATCCTCCTCTAGTGCTATCAAGGAAACACCTTGTTCTCTGTTCAGCATTTTCTTCAACAGCGAGGGGTAGTCAAACTGCGGCCCTCCAAATCTCCATGGACTGCAATTCCCATGAGCCCCTGCCAGCAAACGCTGGCAGGGGCTCATGGGAATTGTAGTCTATGGACATCTGGAGGGCCGCAGTTTGACTATCCCTGTGATAGACGCTTGACATTAGTGCCTAGGGGAAAGATACCTGACAATGAATCATGCCAGGGGGATTTCAAAGTCACTATTGTCTTCTCAAACCGGCAGCATCTCTGCAAGGTCTCAGGCAGAGGTCTTTCCAATCCCCTCTTGCTTGGCCCTTTGAACTGTAGATGCCGGGGATTGAACCCAGGATCCTCTGCTGACTCACAGACTCTCCCTCCAAAGATAATTGAATACACGGAGCTCCCTTCTGCTTAATTAAAGCACTGGCTCTTTCCCAGGTGGGCTTTGTGAGGGCCGTGGAGCATCATCTAGGCATGGAATTGGGGTCCCTGCGGGTCTCTTATTGTCTCGTGTCCTAAACAGACTCCGGGGAAACTGCTCAGAGAGGAACAGAATTGGGCCTTGAGGACCTGAGACCCGGCCTTGAGGGGCTGTGCGGAATCCGTCCCAAATGCAATGTAGCAGGGCAGATCCAGGTGGCGGCCATGTTTGTCAGAAGCAGCAGGACAGAGTGGGACTCCAGCGGCACCTTTAAGGCCAACTCAATTTTAAGCTGGGTTTCAGGGCCTGGACCCTTCTTCAGGAACAGGACGCTGGCGTTTGGGAGGGACGAGAGAGTGGCTTTTGTTCGGGGGTCGGGGGCTTGGTTCGAGGTAACAAGGGCGACGCCAGAGGTGGAAGAGGCAGGGACGAGCTGCTCCACAAGATGGTCTTCCCAGGCTAATGGCCTTGATTAAGGACCAGACGGCGTGGGGGAGAATTCAGGAGGGCGCCGCATCTTCCCATCCTGCCGTTGCCTGCTAGGTGGCCCCAGCTTCCTGAAAATCCCAAGGAAACGGTGCTGTCACGATGGATTTGTAGAAAGGGTCGGCTGCTCTTGAGATGCCCTCTGTGCAAGATGCCGCCTACGCCGCAGCCTTCAGCGTCCCCGCGGCAGCCTGCACCGTAAAGACGGCGACGGAGATTTGCCTCTTGACTTCCTGCCACGCTTTCCGCTGATCCTTCTTGCTCGCAATGTCAAACATGGCGTCGTAGATCCCAGGAAAGGAGGTGCCGGCGTACTTGTTGTGAGAGCTCGGAGCAAAAATGACATGCCTGCAGAGAGGAGAATCGGTTTCGACACCCCGCTTCTCACTACCAGAAGGAGTCTCAAAGCAGCTTAGGATTGCTTTCCCTTCCTCTCCCCACCATCGACGCCCTGTGTGGCAAGTGGGGCTGAGAGAGCTCTGGGAGAACTGTGACAGGCCCAGGATCAGCCGGTATAGGGACGAGCGGGGAACCGAGCCCAGTTCTCCAGATTAGAGGCCACCCCTCTTAACCACGATGCCACATTGGCGTGGTTCCTCGGTGGGTGCTTTTACCTGTAGAACTGCCTCCCCGGCAAGCCCAGTGGGTCCGTGAAAGCTCTCTCCAGAAGCATCAGTTGATCGTTCATGCTCCGCGTGGCCAGGAGACTGCAGGAGACGGAGGCAAGAGGCAGGGATTAGTCATCCCTGGGCGTGGATCAGACCCCGGGACATGCTTTTGCTGCGGTTTCTACCGCTTCCTCCCAATCGGCTGGAAGCAGTTTTGCAACTTGGATGGCTTGGGGAACCCACACTGTTTGCTTTTGTGCTTGCCCTCTTGGCTGCCTGCCTGTCCCGCCTGCGACCACAAACTAGCATGTCAGAACCAAGTGGACAGCGCGAACCCATGGGATTAGTTGGAGAAGAAGAAGAAGAAGAGTTGGTTCTTATATGCCGCTTTTCCCTACCCGAAGGAGGCTCAAAGCAGCTTACATTCGCCTTCCCTTTCATCTCCCCACAACAGACGTCCTGTTGCATGTGGGGGAGTGCAGAATCGAACCCGGCATGCCAGATTAGAAGTCCGCACTCCTAACCACTACACCAAACTGGCTCTCAACCATGAAGGTCTGGGAAAGCTGTCAAATGGGTCCCTAGCGAACTAAGGATGGACAGATCAGGAATCAGCCTTGGGAAGAGCCATTCTCCTCCCCAGAGTGCCTGACGTCACTCTCTCCTCCTCTGTTTTAGGCTGAGAGTCCATGACTGGCCAAAGGTCACTCAACCAGCTTCTGCGGCAGGGTGTGGATCAAGACTCCCAGAACCTGGCCTGACACTCTCATCCCTACATCAGGGTTGGCCCAACTGTGGCTCTCCAGATATCTATGAACTACAGTTCCCAACTACAGTTCTCCAGATGTCCATGGACTCGTGGGAAGTGTAGCCTATGGACATCTGGAGAGCCACAACCTGCTGTACATCATGAACCGAGGCATTCGGGACAGATGCAATGCAACACTACGGTTACTCCCAGAGTGATGCCCTTATAAGGGTTCCAGGCTGAGGATCCCTGCTTTCCTTGAACCTCAGTGGGCCAGGATTTCACTCTCAGCCCGGCTTGCTTTAGAAGAAAAGTTGGTTTCTATACCCTGCTTTTCATTACCAGAAGGAGTCTCAAGGTGGCTTACAGTCGCCTTCCTTTCCTCTCCCCACAACAGACACCCTGTGAGGTGGGTGAGGCTGAGGGAGCCCTGATATTCTTGCTCGGTCAGAACAGCTTTATCAGTGCTGTGACTAGCCCAAGGTCACCCAGCTGGTTGCATGTGGGGGAGCACAGAAGAAAAAGAAGAGTTGGTTCTTATATGCCGCTTTTCTCTACCCAAAGGAGTCCCAAAGTGGCTTAAATTCACCTTCCCTTCCTCTCCCCACAACAGACACCCTGTGAGGTGGGTGAGGCTGAGAGAGCCCTGATATTCCTGCTCAGTCAGAACAGCTTTATCAGTGCCGTGGGGAGCCCAAGGTCACCCAGCTGGTTGCATGTGGGGGAGCGCAGAATCGAACCTGACTGGCCAGATATCAAGTCAGCACTCTTAACCACTACACCAAGACAGGAGAGGGGCCATGGCTTAGGCTCAAAACACCCGCTCAGGATACAGATGCTTCCTATTTCAATCTCCAGTTCAAACGATCAGGCAGGAGAGGTGAAAGACCTTTTGCCCCAGAGAGCCACTGCTGGTCTGAGTGGACAGTCCTCACCTGGATGGGCCAGGGGTCTGATTCGATATAAATCAGCTCCGTGTGTCCATCGGAGACACTCCTCTGGAATCGTCCCACTTCTGTGGTTCTTGGGAATATAACCCAGGCCAACGCTGAGCAAGCAAAGGTGTGTTTAGGCAGGGGTTTATTTCTTGGTTCTTTTTTTTTACTTACTCGTTCTTCTCCAGCTGCAACAGCCGTTGGTGGAAATCTGCTGCAGCTGCTGTGAAATTAGCCACGGAGGAAAAAAGGGCATCTGGAAACACAGAAAGAGTGCAGCAGTCAGTAGCTCCAGGAACAAGGCTGGGGAGAGAAACTATTTCTGGGGAGGGGGAACCTGTCTTACTTCCAGGAATTATAACTGGTCCCAGACACTCTGGGGCAAAAAACATAGCTGGTCTGATCCAGCAGGGCTCTTCTTATGTTCTTATGACGGCCTCAGCCTCTAAGCCCTGTTGCTGGCTCTCCAAATGACCAGTTGGCCACTGTGTGAGACAGGAGGCTGGACTAGATGGACCACTAGTCTGATCCAGAAGGGCTCTTCTGATGTTCTCATGAAGGCCTCAGTCTCCATGCCCTGTTGTTGACCCTCAAGAGGAACTGGTTGGCCACTGCATGAGACAGGAGCCTGGACTAGATGGTCCACTAGTCTGATCCAGAAGTGCTCTCTGATGTTTTCATGAAGGCCTCAGTCTCCATGCCCTGTTGTTGACCCTCCAGAGGAACTGGTTGGCCACTATGTGAGACAGGATTCTGGAATAGATGGACCACTGGTCTGATCCAGCAGGGCTCCTCTGGTCTAGGCTCCTGCCTTGTGCATGAGGCACCTGTACATATGTGCTCCTTGCAAGCTCTTTCATACATTAAGGCAAATGCACACCGGAGGAGTGAATGGGCATTATCTTGTCACTGCCTTTGTGCACAGGCCACGTATTTGGGGCCCCTTCAGCTGATCACAGAGAGTTCTAAGAACCTCCTCATGAAATCAGTGCAAGGGACTTTTATAGATATTCTTTGTTCCTGTTGAGGGTCATGCTGCTGCTTGAAAGTGGGACTCAAATGGCTTCCTGGAAGCCAGTGAGAACATTTTATCTGGGACACGAACCAAAAGGACAGCGCAGTCCTGGTGCCCCTCTTTGCAGTGGCAAAAAGATTTTCTGCAGAGAACATGTTCAGGCCTTGTAAAAGAAGGAAGGGGAAGAGGACAGGAGGCAAACCAGAAAATGGGAGGAAGGGTAACTTTGAGGGGCAGGGGGACGGGCCCAGGGGTATTCCGGGAGGGGAAAAAACAGCAAAAAAAGGGTGGACGGCATCTGTTTCCTTCTGCAGCTGCAACTCTCAACTTTTCCCTACAGACCCGCAAAAAGCTATCAGATACCTAACGGAACAGTTACGGCCTGTCCCTGCACACACCTGGCTGCTCTATACCGAATCAGACCGTTGAGCCATTAAAGTCGGTCTTGTCTGCTCAGATGGCCTGCAGGACACCCGGGTCACACGCAGAGGTCTTTCGTGTCACTCTTACTTGATCCTTTTAACGGGAGATGCCAGGGATTGAACCTGGGACCTTTGACATGCCAAACAGACACTGTATTGCTGAGCCCCGGCCTTGATTTCATCCCATTTTGTGTTGTATCACCACTGGCACGGCCATCTCACAAGACTCATTGAGTACTGTGTTCGGTTTGGGGGCACAAGGTTTAAGAAGGAGGTCAACTGTGTCAGAGCAAACCTGCCCTGTCCTCTAAGGCAGGGGTAGTCAACCTATGGTCCTCCAGATGTCCATGGACTACAGCATTTGCTGGCAGGGGCTCATGGGAATTGCAGTCCATGAACATCTGGGGACCACAGGTTGACTACCCCTGCTCTAAGGCTTCCCCAACACTTGAGAAGCGGCTTTTCCTTCTCTCTCAGACTCTACACACCTGTCTACCGTCTCCCTTGCTGATGGAGAAGTTGTTAGACTTTATCTCTTAGCAAGAGCCAGCCACAGACTGTCAGTTCCAGGGTTAACTATTTGTTTACTCATGTTGCTAGTGGGGACAGGCAGAGTGGGGCATGTCGTCTGTTTACAGATGTGTAGAGCCTCTTGTGGTGCAGAGTGGTAAGGCAGCCGCCTGAAAGCTTTGCCCATGGGGCTGGGAGTTCAATCCCAGCAGCCGGCTCAAGGTTGACTCAGCCTTCCATCCTTCCGAGGTTGGTGAAATGAGTACCCAGCTTGCTGGGGGGTAAACGGTAATGACTGGGGAAGGCACTGGCAAACCACCCCGTATTGAGTCTGCCAAGAAAACGCTAGAGGGCGTCACCCCAAGGGCCAGACATGACTCGGTGCTTGCACAGGGGATACCTTTACCTTTTTACCTTAGGTTTGTTTAGGGGCCATTGCCTCGTGCGTGCTTGTTTACCACCTCCGCAGCTTTAGCAGGAAGAGAAGAATTCTCCTTCCTCCCTTTGTTTGAGAAGAGATCTGCTTTAGGCAGAAAATTAGATCCATCTTGAATCTTCACCATGTTAACAGCAAAGGTGTAGAGCTCCTGAATGAGCTAGGGAAGCTATGTGTTTCATTGTTTCACCTTCTAGTTTCCCCTAGCTCAGGGGTAGTCAAACTGCGGCCCTCCAGATGTCCATGGACTACAATTCCCAGAAGCTCCTGCCAGCATTCGCTGGCAGGGCTTCTGGGAATTGTAGTCCATGGACATCTGGAGGGCCGCTGTTTGACTACCCCAACTTGTCTTTTATATACAGTATATACAGCCTTGTCTGGTCTCATCATTCATATACTAAGTCTGCTATTTTTTATAACATAAACTTCCAAATTACATCAACTGAACTGTGGGGCGTTACTGCAAGGAAAAAAGAAAAGAAAAGCAGAAGGATTTTAAGTTCTGTTCCAATAACGCTCACCAAAAGAGACTTCGTAAGTTACGAGTTCCGTCTCCTGTTTCAGGGCTAGATTGTAGATCTCCTGGGCGTAGGAGGTCAAAGCGTCTGCATAGTCTTGGCAATCGAAAGGGATGATCGGGGAGTCGGCGAGTTCGTACACCAGGCCTCCTCGGAGCCGAGCGACGGAAAGCTGCTTCCGGAAGGAGGGGTCGTAAAACCTCTCGACCAACTCAAAGGTCTCGTAGATGGTGTGGTAGACCGGGTAGCTGCTGAACTTGTCCAGTTTCTAGAAAGGGGGTTGTAGAAGGGGAACAAACCATGGCAAATCAGCAGAGTCTCCACTTCACCTGAGGTACGTTTCTACCCACCACCCTAGGCCAAACCAGGTGTGATGGGGCCAGATTCCAACCAGTGCAATGGCATGGGGACTAGGTGGGTTCTAGCCCTTCTACCTATCCTGTTCTTCCTGCCCTGAATTGGATCTGTAGAATTGCTACTGGCCTTGCTGAGGCACCTGATTCACTTTCCTGATGTCTACCCAATAGGGAATGGTGGTGATGGGAGTACCATAAGGTCAGAGATGACTTATGGAGGCCCTGTAGGATTTTCAAGGCAAGAACCATACAGTGGTGGCTTGCCATTGCCTGCCTCTCTGTACTGACCCCAGGCTTCCTTGCTGGTCTCCCATCCAAGTACTAAGCAGGGCCAACACTGTTCCGCCTCCAAGACCTGACGAGATCATGCTAGCCTGGGCCATCCACTGGCAACAAGAGCACAGGCAGGAAGACGTCATCCCTGCCCCACAGACCCCATTGGCTTTGATCAGATAACTAAATTGGAACAGATCCTGAAAGTATTCCCTACAAACAGGGAGGATGCAAATATAGAATCATAGAGTTGGAAGGGACCTCCAGGGCCATGTAGCCCAGCCCCCTGCAGAATGCAGGAGATGGCGCGTATCTTTACAGCCATGAAGGCTACTAGCATGCTTTAAAAACACACACACGCATGCACAGATTCTCTGGATGCTGAATTTGGCATCCAATATTTAATTCCTCCCTTGCAAGCGGCCAACACAGAACATGCTTCCCTGTCCAGTGAATAAACCATTCCAAAAACAATATACTTCTATTTAAAAAAATTAATCCACCCACAGCAGTGTCAGCTTCCGGACAAGCTGGTTGGCTTACCCTGTTCTTAGTGTAACGGGCTCTGCCGGAAGTGATCCCCAGCCGCTGGAAGTACGCCTCGAAATCACTGCCCGATCCCAGCTTGTTTATTCTGCCCAGAGAACAGAAACATTCGAGTTAGACCCCCTTCAAGGACAGGGGTAGTCAAACTACGGCCCTCCAGATGTCCATGGACTACAATTCCCAGGAGCCCCTGCCAGCATTCGCTGGCAGGGGCTTTTGGGAATTGTAGTCCATGGACATCTGGAGGGCCGCAGTTTGACTACCCCTGTTCAAGGCCTTGAATACAGGGAAGCTGTCCTTATAGCGCAGGAGTTTCCGCCAGATGTCCATGGACTACAATTCCCATGAGTCCCAGCCAGCACACTGTATGGTAGGGGCTCATGGTAATTGTAGTCCATGGACATTTGGAGAACCGCAGCTTGGCCACTTTTGGAAAGCGGTCAGGTTTGATTTGTATAATCCTGAGAGAACACTGATAAAGCATCTATCCATGAAATTACAAAATTATATTTTCTACAGGTTTTATAAAACGGGGAGGATGGGGGGAGCAACAAAGAAATGGAGGGTGGGAGCAGTGTCTTAATTTTGTTTCTTGGTATGCTGATTCATCCAATGTCTTCGGAGACTAATGTTTTTATGTGGTTTTACCAGGCCAAATAGGAAGATATATAACAGAGGAAAAAAAATACATTTTTCCTTTCCAGTGACTGGATGGCCTGGAGAAAATGAGTTTTATTAATCCCTGCGGCATCATGTCACAGCCGAACCACCAAATTATTATTATTAATATTATTATTGTTGTTGTTATTATTATATATTTGGATTTCTAGCCTGCCACTCCCAAATATGTCAAACACCTTTCATCAAAGATTTTATTTTACAAATGTAAGAAGATAAAAACGAGTAAAAGTAAAAATAAAAATGACCAATTATATATTCCACAGGGTAAATAATATAAAAACAAACTTTGCATAGCATTTCCGCCCTATTTCTGAAGCTGAGATTTTCTTGGAAAGCAACCGGGTGCTGTCCTGCCAAAATAAAGTTCTGTAAAACCGGTTACATGCATCATTTGCTGAATAGCTGTAATTTAAAATCAAGGTTTATCAGAAGTCTTGTTCCAAAAACCATGCATTTTCAAAGAGGTCCCTCTTAACGCTATAGACTGGTAGCTGACTCTAAACTGCCAAACTTTTGGATTATGATCCCTGTTCGGGGAGCCCAAAAATATCCAAAATATCACAGTTCCAGGAGTCCAAAAGATTGCAAAGATTACTGAATCCAGATTAATTTAGGGGGGGGGGGAATAAGACAAAGCTAGTTTGGGGCCTTATTGGCAAAAATCCTTATCTCAGCTGCCCTTGAAATTTCCAGATTCCAGGCAGAAACCTGACTTATTAACCCCCCTGTGGGTTTATCTGCCAGTTGAGACTCCCCCATGGGGAGAGGTAAAGACAGAGAAGTAAATTCCCTCCTTTCCTGCAATGTTTACCCCACAGTGAGAAAGGACGAGAGCCTCTAAAAGTGCTCCTGATAATACTCTTATGTTCTCACAGTGCTGATGGGCTTACCTGGTCAAAGGCTACCGGAAAGCTCAGTCATTACTGTCAGAGCAGCTCAGCCAAGGCTGACAGAAGACGCGAGGAATAAGCACAGAGGCTATCTAGGAAAGCAAGCGCGGAAGAGAGAGGCTTCCAGGAAAAGGAGGAGGAGAAGGGAAGTCAACCGGCAGAGATCTGAACAGGAACAAAAGCAGAAGAGATGGCAGGCAGAGAGGAGGATGCGGCCGAAAGCCAAAGTTCAACTACTGAGCTGAGACGGCCGGCCAAATTCTTGTCAGCGGGCCTATAAGCTACAGCTGCGTTCAGGCTTCACAAGAAACCGTGACGTGATGGACATCCTGGATGCAGGCAATCAGCTCCACCAAGATGTCAAACCAGGTCCTGTGGCTAGTTGCTTCGTTTGTAATAACCGTGGTTGGCTGGCAACATTAATTTTAATAAAGAAAAACATATGAAGCCTGCTGGGTGACCTCATCCCAGCCCCTGTTCTCCCAAAACTCTTGCACAGTCTCTCCGAAATTCCTCACAAGGAGACTGTTGGGGAGAGAAGAAGGGAAAGGCCACTGTAGGCCACTGTGAGATTCCTTAGAGTCGAGAAAAGCAGGTTATAAAAATCTACACTTCATCAAAGCAGCGATTGGGAATAGGAAAAAGGGGGCCATGCCTGTGGGATCCCACTTATGACAATGGAAGGGCTGCAGGATTGGGTGGAAGATTATCTGTAGCCACCGAGCAGCCTTTCTTGACTTTTTGACCATTGAGAACCCCCTGAAATATTCTTCAGGCTTTGAGAAACCCCAGAAGTGGCACGATCATGCAAAATAGAGTTAGGAAGCATAGCTGTGGATATGACCATCTGAGGCCCCTCCCTTTCCCGCCCCCTCCAGGCCCGTCATTGGCCATTTTGGGAGGGGGAGGGGTCGACATGACCATAAGGTAAAGGTAAAGGTATCCCCTGTGCAAGCACCGAGTCATGTCTGACCCTTGGGGTGACGCCCTCTAGCGTTTTCATGGCAGACTCAATACGGGGTGGTTTGCCAGTGCCTTCCCCAGTCATTACCGTTTACCCCCCAGCAAGCTGGGTCCTCATTTTACCGACCTCGGAAGGATGGAAGGCTGAGTCAACCTTGAGCCGGCTGCTGGGATTGAACTCCCAACCTCATGGGCAAAGCTTTCAGATGGCTGCCTTACCACTCTGCGCCACAAGAGGCTCTTCAAAAGTTGAAAAAGGTTCATGTATGACATGACCATACATGAACCTTTTTCAACTTTTTGACCCTTGAGAAACCCCTGAAATATTCTTCAGGCTTCGAGATACCCCAGAAGTCGTGCGATCGTGCAGAATATGATTGGGAAGCATAGCCAGGTACATGCCCACCTGGGGCCCCTCCCCTTCCCACCCCCTCCAGGCACATCACTGGACACCTGAGGGGAGAGGGAACAGGTTGACATGACCATATACAGTGATATCACCTCATAAATGTTTTAATTTTTTTTTAAATATATTAAAATTTTGTTAACTCCCACCCATTCGGGAAGCCCTTCCAGGGCCATCAAGAAGCCCCAGGGCTTCATGAAACCCTGGTTGAGAAGGCCTGCAGGAGAGCTTTGGTGGTTCACTGGAATGCACAAATAATCCACTTAGCAGCTGGCGGCTGATACTCAAACTAGAGGATCTCTTACCTGGGAAGATTCGGCCTGTCAGGGGAGGGGTCCTTTTCGAGCCAGCTCTCGTAGAGAGATTTGCTTTTGTACCCTTCATCGGGGCTGGAGAGCTAGAAGGGAAAAGGAATACGTTGTGGTCATTACTGCTACTCTCGCCACCACTTTTTTTGGAGGGAAGATATAGGGATTTATTAATTTATTAATTTATTAATTTATTAATTTATTAATTTATTAATTTATTAATTTATTAATTTATTAATTTATTAATTTATTAATTTATTAATTTGTTTGTTTGTTTGTTTGTTTGTTTGTTTGTTTGTTTGTTTGTATTTTTATACCGCCCTTCCCTATGGCTCTGGGCGGTTTACATAAAACATTTTGGAACATTCACATAGAGCACTATCAAAATCAATATAACAGTATAACAATAACAACAACACATCAACTGGAACAATTAGAACGGCACTTCAACAATAACTGTGACAATCCCTAAGTAGGTTCGGTCCCTCAGTCTGGGGGGGGGGCACCTGTAGAAGTTATGGGTCAGTCGGCCCCACCAAATGCCTGGTGGAAGAGCTCCTTTTTGCAGGCCCTGCGGAACTGTGGAAGCTCCGGCAGGGCCCTGATCTCTTCGGGGAGCTCGTTCCACCAGGTGGGGGCCAGGACTGAAAAGGCTCTGGCCCTTGTTGAGGCCCGACGTGTCTCTTTAGGGCCACGGATCCGAAGCCAGTTGGAGGTGGCGGAGCGTAGCACTCTTCTGGGGGTATAGGCAGGACCCCAAAAATGCCTAAAAGGGACAGATTCCCTTTCGCCACCTAGAGAAAGCAATGAGTCACAAAGGGACCACGACTCCAGAAGTTACATGGCACCAGAACTGACGTGAACCCAGACACTCCTCCCGGATGTGACATCATGCTCTGTCATCCCCCGCCCCGCCCCCAATGCCAGAAACGGCCCAGAAGCCTAGTCCATGGCAGGGCAGGCATCCACTGCTTCAAGCCCCCTGCCACCCCCACAACACCGTTATGACGCTCAGCCAGCACGGATTATAAGAATCCGTGGGTCTCTCCCCTTTCCATCCCCTCCCAGACATCATTGGCCATTTTTGGATGGGGGGAGGGTCAACAAGACCATATATGGTCCCCTCTTTCTCAATACATTTTTTAAAAATTCTAAATATATAAAAAAATTAACTCCCACCCAACTGGAGAAATGCTTTGGGGGCTGTCAAGAGACACAGGGGGTTTCACGGAACCTCTGTTGAGAAAGCCCAAGCTAGCAACTGGAAGCCAAAGATCAAGTGCTCAAGAAGAGTTCTGCCCCATGCTGGCCGTCTTCTGTACCTTTTCCGCACTTGCAGGGAATCAGCAAACAACCCTGGGTCTATTTCTATCACTGCCCCAGCCCTGCTGGGAGTCTGGGGTTGCCAGGAGGTCCTGGCAGTCTCTCAGAACTGCACCTGATCCTCCAGGATACAGAGGTCAGTTCTCCTGGAGGAAATGGGAAATGGACTCTGCAGAAGGATGCCCTGTTGAGGTCCCACCACAGACCAAACTCCAACCTCTCCAGGTTCTGCTCCCAGATCTCCAGGAATCTCTCACCCCAAGCTGAGCAGGGACTCAGCGAGAGGCCAGCAGGAGGAGAAAGCCGAGCCAGAGAAACAAGGCGGTTTTGTACCTCTTTGGTCAGGCGGTAGACCAGCTGGTTGAGAAGGGGAGAGCAGTCGACCCGTAAGGTGTAGTTGCCTGAAAGTCAACGCACAGACCGCTTAATTACAATACAAATTGTCGCTTCATTGCAATATAAGTCGCTTCATTACAATACAAATCACGCAAACAATGCAGAGAGAGAGGAGCAGCTAATAATTTGCAAGTGACCAAGTCTGGACAGCCATCTCTCACCTCCAGAAGACCCATAACCTCTCACGGGTAGAGTCTTCTCTAGCAACCAGGTACCCGCCAGCTTGCAAGTGGAGTCCCTCAGGGAGCAGTTCTCTCTCTAATCCTAGTCATATCTTCCTGCACCCTCTTGCTCAACTGGTGTGGAAGTTTGGGCTGGGATACCACCAATATGCGGATGACACTCAGCTCTTCCTCCTGATGGATGGCTGCCCTGATTCTCCCCCAGAAACATTAGCCAGCTAACTGGAAGCAGTGATGGGGTGGCACAAGCAGAGTCATCTGAAGCTCAATCCTTCAAAGATGGCGGTCTTGTGGCTGGGCAGGAGGGGCCCAAGCAAGGAAGCATGCCTACCCAACCTGGACGGAGTGCAGCTCTCAGTGGCTCACTCCGCCAGGAACCTGGGTGTGATTCTTGATGCCTCCCTCTCAATGGAAGCTCAGGTCGTGAAAGTAGCACGCCTGGCATTCTGCCATCTTTGCCAAGCCAAACTAAAGGTAAAGGTATCCCCTGTGCAAGCACCGAGTCATGTCTGACCTTGGGGTGACGCCCTCTAGCGTTTTCTTGGCAGACTCAATACGGGGTGGTTTGCCAGTGCCTTCCCCAGTCATTACCGTTTACCCCCCAGCAAGCTGGGTACTCATTTTACCGACCTCGGAAGGATGGAAGGCTGAGTCAACCTTGAGCCGGCTGCTGTGATCGAACTCCCAGCCTCATGGGCAGATATTCAGACAGCATGTCTGCTGCCTTACCACTCTGCGCCACAAGAGGCTCTTAAGCCAAACTACTAGCGCCCTATTTGGGCCCGGAACACCTAGACTCAGTGATCCACGTGACAGTCACCTCTAGACTGTAACTTGCTCTATGCAGGCCTGCCCTTAAGTTTTATCTGGAAACTATAGCTGGTCCAGAATGCTGTGGCCAGGATCCTCACAGCAACATCATGGAGGTCCCACATTCGGCCCATCCTCCAACAGCTGCGTTGGCTTCTGGTCAAATTCTGGATCAGACTTAAGCTTCTGGTAATCACCTTAAAGGCCATATGTGGTCTGGGCCCAGTGTACCTAGGGAATCACCTTTCTGCCTAACATCCCTCAAAGAGTCTTACACTCTGCTACCTCCAACTTGATCCCTGGCCCCAAGGAAGCTCACTTGACCTCAACCAGGGCCAGAGCTTTCTTCATCCTGGGCTCCACCTGGTGGAACGAGCTCCCACAGGAGATCAGGGCCCTGATGGAGATAAAGCAGTTCCGCAGGGCCTGCAAAAGGGAGCACCCCTGCCAAGCATTTGGTTGAGGTCAACCTTGAACCAATCATCTTCCACGCCCCCGCCCCCCCGAGCCTTCCTCCCATAAAATCCACCATCAATTCATCCAACCCACATGGCCATCAGTATGCTGTAGCTGAATTGATGTTCTCACCATTGTTCTACTGTTGTCACCGTATTGTTACTGTTTATAACTACTGAGTTACCTGTATTGTTTTCCCTGTTTTATGTAAACCGCCCTGAGGGTGGTATATAAAATGAATGAATGAATGAATGAATGAATGAATGAATGAATGAATGAATGAATGAATGAATGAATGAATTCTTCCTGCAATAGCACAACACACATGCACTTCTCTTACAGTTTGTCCCCTTTTTAGCTCGACTCAAAGGTTTACATTACAGGTAGCACTAATCTCCTCGCCGTCTCCTCATGACTTTGGCATATAGAAAAATTCGACCTTGGTTCCTCTCCCCCGTTGTTTCGTAATGGCAGAGAACTGGTGGAGTGTCTTGGGGAGAGCGGAGACGTGACATTTTTAACAGCTGCTTTCTGGGGCAATGTGCGATTTCTTCTCCCCGGCTTTGGCTGGTTGTGTCCGCGCGCCCCCACGTGGCAAAACCATAAATTGAACTCAGGACTTGGGGAATGTTCCCTCATCCGTTCGAAACAGAGGAGATGGAGATCTTCCAAAGGTCAATGGCTCTTAGGTGCAGGCCCAATTCAGACCCGTGTTCCAGGGGACGGGGGATTTAACCTTCCAAACACCCCCCCCCCCCGCCCTGCTTGATTTTGCTGATTGAAAACAGGCATCCTCAGCCTTTCTGAAAGGGGGGGGGAGACTAACACAGCCACCTGTCTTGAAATATCTGCAGCAGTGAGCCGTAACCCACGATCACTCCTTCCCAGCCACAAATCTTATTAGCCTTTAAGGTCCTTCTGGACTTTGGCTCTTTTCTACTGAAAAGGGGGATGAAATGACTCGTTTTAAAGGAACTCTCTCCGGCCTTTAAAATCGGAAATAGTTTCAGCTCATGAAGCTCAAAACGGCTTGAAAGGTTACATTCCTCACACTGCCCGCCATTTCCCATGCAAGTTAAGGACACTTGTTCAGCTTCTTACTTTGTATTAGAAGAGAGCTGGGTTTTATACCCTGCTTTTCCCTGCCCAAAGGAGTCAAAGTGGCTTACAATTGCCTTCCCTTCCTATCCCCACAACTGGCACCCTGTGAGGTAAGTGGGGCAGGGCTGTGATGAGCTCAAGGTCACCCAGCTGGCTACATGTGGAGGGGTGGGAAGTCAAATCTGGAAGAAGCCACTGCTCTTAACCACACGGCCATGGTGGCTTACTGAATACAGTTTATTCTTCATAGAATCATAGAGTTGGAAGGGACCTCCCCGGTCATCTAGTCCAACCCTCTACACAATGCAGGAATACCTGCCTGTTTGCAGCTTTTCCCCATGATGTTGGCTACGGACTGGCTCCAATTATTCCTGCTTTAATTACTCGGCATGATGGCTGGAGAAAGGCAGGTTAGAACCATTGCAAATGAAAATAGCTCGGGCAGGACGTTTTCCAGCAGGAAAACAACAGGGGGGGTCAAGGCTGTCAAAGAACCTCTGCCCTTCCCTCTGCCAGTTTCCTCCCAAAAGCAGCTTCCCCCTTGGCGAATGCTTTTTAAAAACTCACAGCAGAAATAAATGTAAAATAATCTCCAGCAATAGGATTGGGGGTTGCTTTGAGTGGCTTTACAGCAGTGGTCCCCAACCTTTTTATCACCGGGGACCAGTCAAGGCTTGACAATTTTACTGAGGAACGGGGGGGGGGGGTAGTATTTTGCTGAGGGACGTCACCGCCGCCTGAGCCCCTGGTCCACTTGCTTTCCTGCTGGCGCCCCTGACTACCCGACGCCCACTGGGGGGCGCTGCCAGCAGCATCTGCACAGTGCCACGCCAAGGGGGAGCCCCAGCCATGGCGGCAGCTGGAGAGCACCAAAGGTGAGCCGGTGGCAGAGTAGCAGGGCAGCCCCTGAGGCAGCAACCGGGGAGGAGGACAAGGAGGAGCCTCGGCCCGGTACCAACCAATCTACGGACCGGGACTGGTCCCTGGACCGGGGGTTGGAGACTGCTGCTTTACAGAACCAAAACCCGAATTACAGATTGGGGAACACTCACCCTCTATCGAAGAGTCTGTGTTGATGTAAGCGACGGCACGGGCATGCAGAATCTTGGCATTCTCCTGAAATTGGGAGATTAAAAAAAAATAGCTCCTTCATCTTCTCCAGCCCATTGCTCCATGGGAGAGACCGGCGCGTGCCCCCAAAGACCCAAGCAGAAGGGGGAACAAAGCTCAAGAAGAGAAGAATAGCTGGAAGGGGGGGGGGGTTAATACCTTGCTTTTCCCCAAAGCAGCTTACAAATTCCTTCCCCTTTTTCTACCCACAACAGTCATACTGTGAGGTAGATGGAACTGCAACACGCTGGGTTGACGCTTAAATTGAGCTATCCACTACAACCCCAAAATATTTTCTCCTTCTCCATCTCAGCATTATATCCCAGTTCCAGGTCAGCGCCTTACCTCTGCCCACTCTGTGGATCCTAATAAGCCAAATTCTTCTGCATCCCAGCTGGCAAAGATGATAGTTCTTCTAGGCCTCCAACCTGCAGTTACAGAATTCAGCTTTCATGAAAAAGCCCTCTCCCATTACAACCCTCAAAGAGCATTGCGGTCAATGGACCAAAGTCTGTCCCGGGTTCCCTGGTAGGGTTGTGCGCTCCGGCTGCTTTGGCGAAGGGATCGGCGAAGCAGCCTAAGCGTGCCGGAGTGCACAACCCTAGTTCCTGGCCCCAAAGTGGTGAAACTGGACCTCGACCAGGGCCAGGGCTTTTTGGGCCCTCGTCCTGACCTGGTGGAACGCTCTGCCAATCGAGATCAGGGCCCTACGGGACCCTGACTATTCCACCAGGCCTACGGTTGAGCCCGGGAATATAACTCTATAACATCCAATAGGCCGGATTCCCTCGAAAGAATCCCCTGGAGAGAAACGTATCACAACAACAAGGCAAAATACATCACCGAAAGAAGAGGACCGCCCTTAACATTGAATATAACTTAGTTGGCAGATTCATCAGATTTGGTTTTATAAAACGTGATTTCAATCATTATTTTATACTAGTAATCAAGCCCGCTGCAGGTAAATGCAGCGGGCGCTAGACCACGGAGCCTCCGCAGCCGTGCGGAGCACGACTGCCGGGGCTCCGTGTGTCAGGGGGCTGACGCTGTGAGAGGCGCTTCGCGCCTCTCGCAGCATCAGCCCGCCGGGCAGGGAGCCCCCGGCAGCCACGGGGGCTCCCTAGCCGGCGGCCTGACGCGTCGGAGGCGCTTTGCGCCTCCCGACGCATCAGGCCGCCCTCAAGGAAGCAACTGCGAGCCACGCTCCGCGCAGCTCGCAGTTGCTTCCTTCAGCAGCCTAGGAATCGGCCGGGCCAAGCCTAGGAATCGGCCGGGCTTCGCGCCTGCCAATTGGCCCGGCCGATGGTCTGTCAGGAGGAAGGGGCCAATTAGGCCCCTTCCTCATCACGGACAAAGCCCTCTGCCTGAGGGCTTAACGAATTATTTAGTCTGCGGCGCCCACAGGCGTGTTAAGGATTATACTCTGATGGAACCTGCCCCAAGCCTTAAGAGAAGGGCAGGGTAGGAAAGCAAAGATTCATTTATTCTGTTCATTCATATTTTCAGGTGATGGAATGCGTTTAAAGGGGGGAGTGGCACTCACTGATGTTGTGCGTTCCATTTAAGTGCTTGGGATGAACGTCAGCAGCCAGGACTAGCCCAATCTTAGAATCATAGAATCACAGAATCATAGAGTGGGAAGGGGCCACACAGGCCATCTAGTCCAACCCCCTGCTCAATGCAGGATCAGCCCAAAGCATCCTAAAGCATCCAAGAAAAGTGTGTATCCAACCTTT
>BDOT02000005.1:9998771-10038292 GCA_003118565.2 Paroedura picta | reverse complement strand
GCCACCCGCCTCCTCTTTCAGGTAGCCTGCCCCTCGCTCTGGTCCCTGCCTGCTAGCGCCCATTGTCTTCTGGATACAATGGGCTTTTTACTAGTATATTATATATTATACATGCTGCTGGCAGAGGTTCATGGGAATTGTAATCCATGGAGATCTGAAGAGCATGCTGGCAGGGGTTCATGGGAATTGTAGTCCATGGACATCTGGAGAGCATTTTGACAGGGATTCATGGGAATTGTAGTCCATGGACATCTGGAGAGCATTCTGGCAGGGGTTCATGGGAATTGTAGTCCATGGACATCTGGAGAGCATTTTGACAGGGATTCATGGGAACTGTAGTCTGTGGACATCTGGAGAGCCACAGTTTGGCCACCCCCTGGCCTACGCTCTCCATGAGCTATACACTTCATCTTTTCTGCTCTGTGCAGATTGTTACCTTTTGACACCATCTTGCCAAAGCTCCGGGCAACCTCTTGCAGGACGGCTGCTCCTGTGGTCGGGTCGATTCCGCCAAACACCCAAGAATCCCTATGGCCTCCGAAAATAACATATCTGTCTGGAGGAAGAAGGGGGGGGGAATGCACAAAGAGACTGGATCAAATGCAGTCTAATTGGAAGGCTTCACTTCAATTTTCAGATCAAAAGTATTTCAAGTGAAGGAAGGAAGGACTGTAGGATGTTCCACATGACAGAAAATCTTATTCTTTGTGTTTCAGAGCTACACTGCTATAAATAGCATTCATTTTAAAAATTATATATAGACATATCCATACACAAAGAGAGAGAGAGAGAGAGAGAGAGAGAGAGAGAGAGAGAGAGAGAGAGAGAGAGAGAGAGAGAGAGTTTCAGCTCTTCCCATTCCTTGCCAGGAAATACAAAGGAAGAGTTGCAAGTTACTTATGGGCATCTGTGCAGTTTAGCCTTTTAATCTATTTCCCTTTAAAATATTTCAATTTCTCTGTACGTTTTGACCATTAATCTCTTGAGTTTGGGCTGCTTTGGTCTACCTCCTGGATACATTGTGATTTTGACTCAGACTCTTCTGGAAACCATTTTACTTGTGCATTTAGGAACTTCTTTACTCATCTTTCTCCCCCAAAAAGCATACAGGGAGCTGACAAATTTAAACCACAATAATATATTAAATCTACAATACAGCAGCTAAACTAACACATCCCAACAAGGGTTGCAATTATGCTGGAAGAGGGACTCAGTGGTAGAACCTCTGCTTGGCATGAAGAAGGTCCCATGTTCAATCCCTGGCAATTCCAGTTGGAAGGATCAGGTCAGAGACAACATGAAAGACCAATTGAAATCCTGGAGGCAGGGGCTCGTGGGAATTGTAGCCCATAGACATCAGGAGAGCCACTGCCAGTCAGAGGAGACCTGACAGATCTGGATAGACTCTGTGTGATGCAGCTTCATGGTTTGCCTCTCTAAAGGGACAATTCATGCAATAAGGCAGGGGTAGTCAACCTGTGGTCCTCCATATGTTCATGGACTACAATTCCCATGAGCCCCTGCCAGCGTTTGCTGGCAGGGGCTCATGGGAATTGTAGCCCATGAACATATGGAGGACCACAGGTTGACTACCCCTGCAATAAGGACAAGACAGTAGTCCGCATTACAGATGAAGGCGAGGGCTTTGCAAAGGTACCTTGCTAACTTAGTGCCCAGGTGAGATTCAAAATGGGAGAGTTGACCATGTTCTAGACCAGCTGACAAATGTTCTCAACAGGATCAACATGTTCTAGTGACGGGAAAGGACAAGCCAGCGAGGGATGCCAGCCTCCAGGTGGGACCTGGAATTACAGTTCCTCTCCAGACTAGAGAGGTCAGTTTCCCTGGTGAAAATGGCTGTCCCAAGGGTAAACTCTACAGCATTATACCCCACTGAGGTCCATGCCTTCCCCGGGCTCCATCCCCACATCTCCTCAATCTGGAGACGGAAACAGTGCCCCCAGCACATGGCCAGCACAAAGGGTCATCTCACGTTCCATGTTCACTTTCATGTTCCTGATTGGAGCCCAGTAATACCGTAAGGACAGACAAGATTTCCAGGCTTTAAGCTTTCAGGAGTCAAAGCTCTCTTTGTCAGATACCCATAGGAATGAGGAATTCAGAGCTCTTGTTGGTCTTTAAAGGGTAACCAGATTTGAATCCTGATCGACTACTGCAGACCAGCCCATAGGGATGGCACTGCTGGTGGGGGAGGTGGGGTGCATTCTGGGAGCCCCCTCCCACACACAGTTACCCAAACCCAGAAGAGTATCCAGCATGCTGATGACACCCAGAAGTAACATCGGCATGACGGAAGCATCAGGGCCACGCTCTGCCTTCTGGGGAAACTCTATAGTAAAAAAATGGCCTCAGACCATAGAGTTTTGTCCAAACCTCTATGGATATGAGCAGGCCTCCAATGCTATGGCTTCTGGGGAAACTCTATGGTAAAAAACTGGCCTCAAACCATAGAGTTTTGTCGAGCTCCTAGAATGTCACACACACACACATGCCCCTGGTGATGTCACTTCCGGGTGATGTCAGCACATTGGAATGTTCTTCCTGGGCCTGGTGAGTGGGGGAGGAGTGGGGGAGGATCACCATAAATGTGTCTATTGGGGGGGATCCCCCCCTTGCTTTCTCAAACCCCCAGAGTGGGAGGAGCAACAGCAAAGCTGAGGTTCCCACAGTCCCAGCGAGGGCCAGGCATCCCTACCTGCCCAGCTACCTCCCTGAAACTATTTCATGTTCCTATTATTTATGTTCCAACCCCTTCCCTCCCCCCAGTCTGTGAATATTCGGCAAGCCTCACCACGTTCCACTGCTCCTTTGATGGTCCCGATCACGTTGTAGATGCGTGTGAGTTTATTGATTGTGTGAATGTGCATTCTCACTTTCCTGCAGGGGGAAGGAAAAGGAGGCAAAGGGAAGGCGCGGTTCTGTGAAGGAAGAGCGACGCCAGCCAAAGATCGAGACTGAGGCGGGGTCGCCAGGTTGAGACCAGATTCCAAAGCCAAGGAGAGAAATGCCCAAACAGAACAATGATCCTGTGAGCAACCGAACCACAACGTAAGAGAAGGCATGCTGGACCGGAGAACAACCTTTTTCTTGTGGCCCTGTCTTGAATGTCTAGGGAAATACTGATAGCCTAGCCACCTTGAGGTCAGGAGACAAATTTCTTCCAGACCAGTCTGGCCAGGGATTCTGTTTTTTTTTGGAGGCAGGGGCACCATCTGGGAATGGAATTGAGGTCACTATGGTGGGCAGGTAGTTATGAATTTCCTTAATTCTGCAGGGGGTTGGACTAGATGACAATGGAGGTCCATTCCAACTCTATGATTCTATAACCCATCTGATCTGACATACTCTTTGAAACAAAGGCCTGCTATCAGGAGAAAGAGGCCTCCCGCTCAAGTACACTAATTAAGGGGATTAGGTAGACTCATGGAGGATAGGTCTATCAGTGAAGAAGAAGAAGAAGAGTTGGTTCTTATATGCCGCTTTTCCCTACCCGAAGGAGGCTCAAAGCGGCTTACAGTCACCTTCCCTTTCCTCTCCCCACAACAGACACCCTGTGAGGTGGGTGAGGCTGAGAGAGCGCTGAGATCACTGCCCGGTCAGAACAGTTTTATCAGTACCATGGCGAGCCCAAGGTCACCCAGCTCGATGCATGTGGAGGAGTGCAGAATCGAACCTGGCATGCCAGATTAGAAGTGCGCACTCCTAACCACTACACCAAACTCGCTCTCAGTGGTGGCTGAGGGAGACCTCCACATTTGGAGGCACTAAGCTTCTGGATCCCAGAGCTATAAGGCAACACCAGGGGAAGTCCTTGGCCTCTGTGCCCTGTTGTTGGCACTCCAGAGGAACTGGATAGCCACTATGTGAGACGAGATGCTGGACTAGATGGACCATTGGTCTGCTCCAGCAGGGCTCTTCTTGTGTTCTCATGAAGCTTATCTGCCCTGCTGTTGGCCCTCTGAAGGAACTGGTTGGCCACTGAGACAGGATGCTGGACCACTGGGCTAGTCTAGCAGGGCACTTCTGATGTTCTTATCAAGGTCTCAGCCACAGTGTGAGACAGGATGCTGGATGCGATGGACCACTGGCCTGATCCAACTGGGCTCTTCTTATGTCACAAGCCACCTAATAGATGCAAGGTAAGGGAGCCAGATGCATTAGTTTCTCCCCCAGCTCCCTGCTGTCCAACCAACTTATCATCTAGCATAAGGCAGCTTTGAAGGGCAAGCGATGCTCAGACTGACCTTGTAGAGTGATTGCCTGAAAATCCAGGTCCAATGTTGTAGGACACGTTGAGACGACCCTTCCAAGTCTCGTCTGGAGCTGCAGGGCCTCCCATGAAACTGTGGCAGGGACAGCAAGACGAACAGTCACCATGTGAGAACAAAAACAAGCAGCCTCTGGCGTCAGAGGGAATGGCTTCTGCCAGAGTGGAGGGCAAACCAGCTGGAAAGGAAGTGCCCCATTATCGAGATCTGGTGTGTCTGTGTTCATGATCTTCCCATGCAAGGTTTTCTTGGCCCATTTTTAGTTAGTTAGTTAGTTAGTTAAATTTATATACCGCTGTTCCTGATTGGGCTCACAGCAGTTTACACAATAAAAGAATAAAAACACAATAAAAACCATAAATACCCATAATTTCAATTACTAAAGTTAATAAGACGGCAGGCAAAAAAACTACTAACCAAGCTCATAGTATAGATTTTGACCTGTTCCATTATTATATGCGTTGGCCGATATTCTCTTGAAGCTGATATCACTGCTCAGTCAGAACAGCTTTATCAGTGCCGTGGGGAGCCCAAGGTCACCCAGCTGGCTGCATGTGGGGGAGCGGGGAATCAAGCCCGGCTTGCCAGATTAGAAGTCCGCACTCCTAACCACTACACCAAGCTGGCTCTCCAACAAGTTTATACCTTGAATGTAACTTCATGAGTCACAAACTTTGTTCTGCTGCTTCAGACCAACCCGGCTACACATCTGAAGCTATCAAATATAACCCTACGCCACAGTTCAATTAATCTGTGATTCATATATTGGGGCTTCCTGTGCCATCTGAAGGTGGCTGAAGCCCATCCAAAGCTGTTCATCATGATAGTTAAACAGATCCTTCATATTCCCAAGCAGTATATCTCCGAATACCAAATGTTTGACAAATAACCAGGGGGAAAACATTGACCTCATTCTTGGTGCACGAGAATCCCGAGGGTGTCTGGCTGGCTGCTTAGGAAACAGGATGCTGGACCAGATGGAGCCTGGGCTGTTTCAACCTGACTCTTCTTAGGTGTTTTATATTAAATACTGTCAAGCAACCTAATCTCATTATTTGTTTTCCAGACCACTGCCTGGATTTATTTTCCCTTGCTGCTAGAACTCAGGGCAAAGGAGGGAAATAATCCTGTTCCACCGACTCCCCCTCCTTCCTTGCACACAGCAGTGTCAATGTCAATTAAATCCACGTACCGTAATAGTAGTTCTGCATCGTGGTAGCCAAGGGGGTGCACTGGGATTCTGGGGATCCCGACCCCATCTTCAACTTCGTGCCTAAAGGTGTACTCTGAGAAATCAAACACAGCTCACAATAAATGGGTAGCTTAGAGAGCTGGACGCAGACATAAATCATGCTGTGGAGCAGGGGTGGTCAACCTGTGGTCCTCCAGATGTTCATGGACTGCAATTCCCATGAGCCCCTGCCAGCAAACGCTGGCAGGGGCTCATGGGAATTGTAGTCCATGAACATCTGGAGGACCACAGGTTGACTACCCCTGCTGTGGAGGACAAATCAGACGCAGCAGCAAGTCTTAACATTACAAAATTATGACTCCACAAGCACGGTGATTAAAGGGGGGTGAGAAGAGGGGCATCCCCTTGTTTTTCACAAAATGCTGATGGGTGTCAAGGGCCAGCTGCAGCTGAATTTGGATTTTATTCCACAGTTCTGGCCCTACTGGTGGACCTGCAGGCCTTGGTTGACCACCCAAAGAAGCCAATTGCCCAATGTGTGAAACAGGATGCTGGACTAGATGGACCATTAGTCTGATCCAGCAGGGCTCTTCTGATTTCTCATGAAGGCTTCAGCCTCTATGCTCTGTCGTTGGCCTTCCAGAGGAACTGGTTGGCCACTGTGTGAGACAGGATGCTGGACTAGATGGACCAGTGGCCTGATCCACTAGTGCGCTTCTGATGTTCTTATGAAAGCCTTAGCCTCTGTTGTTAGCCCTCCAGAGGAGCTGGTTGGCCACTGTGTGAGACAGGATGCTATAGAACTGTAGTCCTCCAGATGTTCATGGGCTACAATTCCCATGAGCCCCTGTCAGCGTTTGCTGGCTGGGGCTCATGGGAATTGTAGTCCATGAACATCTGGAGGACTACAGGTTGACTACCCCTGCTATAGACCACTGGTCTGATCCAGCAGGGTTCTTCTTAAGTTCTCACAAAGGCTTCAGCCTCCATGCCATGTTGTTGGCCTTCCAGAGGAAGTGGTCGGCCACTGTGTGAGACAGGATGCTGGACTAGATGGACCACTGGTCTGATCCAGCCACACGTTGGCCACCCCTTCTTAAACAAAAAAAAAAAGGTACTGGGACAAGATTGTTCCATTGCTTATAGGCTAATCACTCACCTTTTGCTGGATACCCCGGTGTCAGCGGATCTCCGGCACCATTTAAATTCAAAACATTCCCACGCTGCACTCCTCCTCCTGGAAGATTCCACCCATCTGGGTAGGGATCCACTCCGGGTGCACAATAATCCGCAGGGTCTGAGTAAAGGATAATCCCTTTAGCTCCAGCTAACATGGCATTTTTAACCTACAGAGCAGTCAAACATTAAGAGGTTGTTTTCAACATTCAACAAGATTTCGTAGAAGCATCTTGAGATTCCGGGTCGGAGGCTTTAAACCAGCAGAGTCCCAAAATTTGAACTGGATGGCAGGTTTTTAATGGCCTCAGATCAATCAAGCGATTAGTGGAAATGGCAATTAACTCATGCAGGCCTGCCTGAGAACTCAGATCTTTCCTTGAGGTTTTGTTATGCCTCTCGCCACCTTCAGAGGTGAGTTGGGTCTTCATGTGACTCAGGACCTTGAGCTGTGGTGGCCCCACTGGTGGACCTCCTGGGTTGAACTGGATGGGACATTGGCCTAACCCATCCTGATTTATGTTCTTATATCTGGGTCAATGATGCTCTGTCTTCATGTCTGGCGAGCAACAATGGGAGGGCTTCTTGAGTTCTGGCTCTGCTGGGGGACCTCCTGATGGCACTTGGGTTTTGGCCACTGGGTGAGCCAGGGTATTGGACTGGATGGGCCACTGGCCTGATCCATCATCATCATCATCATCGTCATCATCATCATTGTTATTATTGTTATTATTGTATTTATTACCTGCCTATCCCCGAAGGCTTGAGGCGGGTTACAACACTCAGATAAAAACCCTAGTACAATCCCTTAAAAGAGCCTCTTGTGGCGCAGGGTGATAAGGCAACAGAAATGCTGTCTGAAGCTGTCTGCCCATGAGGCTGGGAGCTCGATCCCAGCAGCCGGCTCAAGGTTGACTCAGCCTTCCATCCTTCCGAGGTCGGTAAAATGAGCACCCAGCTTGCTGGGGGGTAAACGGTAATGACTGGGGAAGGCACTGGCAAACCACCCCGTATTGAGTCTGCCAAGAAAACGCTGGAGGGCGTCACCCCAAGGGTCAGACATGACCCGGTGCTTGCACAGGGGATACCTTTACCTTTACCTTACAATCCATTAAAACTGATGTAAAAACCACACTACATACCATAGAATCATAAAATCATAGAGTTGGAAGGGGCCATACAGGCCATCTAGTCCAACCCCCTGCTCAACACAGGATCAGCCCAAAGCATCCTAGAAAAGTGTGTATCCAACCTTTGCTTGAAGACTGCCAGTGAGGGGGAGCTCACCACCTCCTTAGGCAGCCTATTCCACTGCTGAACTACTCTGACTGTGAAAATTGTTTTCCTGATATCGTTGTGCTTGTAGTTTAAACCCATTACTGCGTGTCCTTTCCTCTGCAGCCAACGGGAACAGCATCCTGCCCTCCTCCAAATGGCAACCTTTCAAATACTTAAATACTATACAAACAACCCCATAAAACCGCTGTGGTGAAATACCTCCTCCTGCTCCTAAAACCTCAAATCTACTTCACTTAGAGGGTGCTGATAGACTTTGCTTCCACCATTCCTATGGGGGGCCCCTGATCTACCTTGCTGCCGGGCCTCCACCATAGCCCTTGCAAAAGAGCTCCATTTTGCAGGCCCTTTGGAATGCTGAAAGCTCCCGCAGGGAGCCTGCAGGTTTTCTGGGAGCTCATTCCACCAGGTCGGGGCCAGGACCGAAAAGGCCCTGGCCCTGGTCGAGGCTAGGCGTGCTTCCCTGGAGCCAGGAATGGCTTCTCATGTGTTCTAATCAGGAATAAAAATGACCCCCACACTTTTAGTGTATACTCTACAATTCACAAAAAAATCATAAGGGGAGGAGGGTCAAGAAACTTCTCAGGGGAAATGATCGCGTGGACCGTTTATGCACTGGAGGTTTCATGCTGGGTTACAGGCTGGAGTTTTAGTCGTGGCAGGTGGCCCCACCTCTTCCTGCACTCACACAGGGGAGCATTTGGCCCAGTGCACCTCATCTGCCCCCTATTTGTGCTCCTGCACGAGAACTGGGGCAGTAAATGCCCAGTGCATAAACGGTCATTAAGATTAATTTTTTTTCCAGAACAAATTGATGTACTTTTTTGGGGGGGGTTGATGATCTTCAGAAAACAAACAGAACTCTGAACCTAGCACCGAATTCCTCCTTCCACATTTGCCACGCCCCCAAAACCTAGGATGTTACCGCTGAGGAGAAGGAAAGAGAGGGGGAGCACAACAACAACAACAAAAAAACACGCCCACAACCATCGACTTACTTTATTCCCCCTGAATATCTTCCCGTAACGGGCAATGACAATCTTTCCCGTACAGTTGATTCCCATCTCTCGTTCCAACTTGAAAAAATCTTCGGTCCGTGCATAATTCGCATACACCAGATCTGCCTTTTCGGGAGCGAGAAGAAAAATCACACTTTTTCGTTACTCAGGCTCGAACCATTTCTAAAACATGTATGTTTGACTTCTATCACACACTTGCAAAGTGACATTGTTTGAAATCCCTCTTCCATGATATGATGCACATAACATCTGTAGATAGGCCATAATGTTGTGAATTGCGCACAGAGCTCTTAACAGGTGTTTTAAAACGTAAGGAAATTAGCAGAGGGGGGATTAAGAACATGGGTGTGTGTATTTTTTGTTTTTTGTTCTGGTGAAGAAGACCTAGGCTAGTTAAAGCTTTGTAAAATGAAGTAGTTACAAAAGGCAGATATCGCGGTTAAGATTACAAACAATTACGTTTATCATTACTGTGTTTGTAGACCTGCCCAGGGCTGAGCTTGAGATCTGAGGCAGGATCGTAAGTCTGCACTACAATTAGCCAATGAGTGAATGGATCCTGTCTGCAGGATCCAGTCAGTTTAAAGTGAAACCTTCTATTCTTTTCCTCACAACAGACACTGTGAGGGAGGTGAGGCTTAGAGAGCCCTGACAGGACAGCTCTATGAGAACAGCATTACCGGGACTGTGACTAGCCCAAGGTCACTCAGCTGGCTACATGCGGAGGAGTGAAAAATCAATCCCGGCTTGCCAGATTAGGAGCGGCCGCTCATAACCACTTCACCAAGAAGACCTTGGATTTCCTTAGTGCCATTTCTTCTAAGTATTAACCAGGACTAACCCTGCTTAGCTTTCAAGATCTGACAAGACTGGCCTATCCTGGGCCAGCCAGACCAGGGTGTAATAATTGTGTGCCGTGGAGTAAGATGAGGAGAAACGGGCAGCAGATAAAATAGGAACAGAACAGAACTTGTTTACCTCAGGCCGCAGAAGGTCACAGCGGGAAAATTAAGTGTATTGTAATGGAGAAAAGTTCCCAAAATTCAACATACAGGAAAGCTGTGTGTAACTGTAAATACCAATTTACAGTCTGAAGCATCCAAGGCCCAAATTAAAAAACGTGGGACACGTTTTATCCATACGGATGACCGTCGTGACACAGACGGTTCCCCGGGACTTACCGTTAATACGCCTTGTGGTGAAAAAGCATTATATGGCGGCAACACCCCAGAAACATTTTCATATCCAGGAGGGGGGGTCTCGAAGAGTGACGTGTTGAAAATCTATCGCAAGGAAAAGATAAAAATAAATAAAACGCTAAGACACAGAATTTCATACACTTCAAATCTGTCCACAGTTCAGATTTTGAGATGGATTCTGATCTTTAGAGAGATTCCCATTTTGGCTTTGAATTTTGCTTTAGGAATATATTTTTTTTAAATCAGGCACAACGGAGAAGAAGAAGAGTTGGTTTTCATACCCTGTTTTTCACTTTGGGTAGTAAAATGTCATAAGCTGCCTTGGGGTTCCCCATAACGAAGAAAAGCGGAGTATAAATGCACTAAATAAATAAGCATTCCTGAGGATTTTTTCCCTCAGTTGTTTTTTCCAAGGGAGATACAGAAAATGGGGACAGTATTGGGGATAAACAGCTAAAGTTGAATGAAACACACATTTTTTCCCCAACCTTTAAATTGTAGCCATGTGTGTCTTTGTGGGGAGGGGGGGGGATTAATCTGTTTCATCACACCATTTGCAGAATCTTCTCCACCGTACCTGCGTAGGGAGGGCATAGGTGTGATACATCCGTATCCCACCCACTGTGGAAAGAGCACTCTCAGCACAGATTGGGATTGCAGAAGCAGCACAGGAAGAGAAGAGTTAAATTCTCCCCTCTGAGTCTGAGGCTCATGAGTTCAATTTAAAGTTTAACAAACCAGAATCATCCCCTTCACCTGGCCAAGTCTTATCCAAAGTCAAGCTGCTAAAACCCTTTTGCTCCTGTGAGGCCTTGGCGTCTCCCGTTCCAGGGAAGCATGAGCTGGATTCCTAGTTCTATAAACATGAGTGGCCCAGAATGAAGCCCTGGTTTCAAGAAGAGGAAAATGTTGACCTCCCCACTGCCCATGACTCAAACACCATTTTGCTCTAACCAGCAGTACTCTCTTGATTAAAAGCATAAGAGGAGCCCTGCTGGATCAGACCAGTGAGGGTCCATCCAGTCCAGCATCCTATCTCACACGTGGGCCAGCCAGTTCCTCTGGAGGGCCAACAACAGGGCAGAGAGGCCAAGGCCTTCCTAAGAACACCAGAAGAGCCCTGCTGGATCAGACCAGGGGTCCATCTAGTCCAGCCTCCTGTCTCACACATGGGCCAGCCAGTTCCTCTGGAGGGCCAACAACAGGGCAGAGGCTGAGGACTTCCTCTGATGTGGCCTCCTGGTGCTGGGATTCAAAGGTTGACTGCCTCTGAAGGTGGAGGTTTCCCTCAGTCACCACAGCTAGTAGCCACTGAAAGACGTATCCTCTGTGAATCTCTCAAATCCCTGTTTAAAACTGTGCATTCCTGTGGCCATCACTACATCCTCTGGCAGAGAATTCCACATTTTCCAGCATAGATCCAAGAAGAGCAATAGGGCTACAAGCAGATGGTAAGTAATGTTTCCTTTTGTCCATTCTGAACCTACTACCCATCAGATGCCCCCGAGTTCAAGTATTTTGGGAGAGGGAGAAAATTTTATCTTAGTGCCCTCTGTCCACCCCACACATAATTCTAGAAACCTCTATCGTCCCCCTGCTCCAACCCAGTGACCTTGGGCTAGTCACACCCCAGATAGTGCTGTTCTCACAGAGCAGTTCCGTCACATCTCGGCCTCACCTACCTCTCAGGGACCGATTATGCACAATCAGGGAAGTGTGGGTCAGTGACTGCATTGCAGTGGGGCTAATCCCCTCTTATGCATGACATCGATGCTATGTTGGAGACTCCTGTTCTACAGCATTATTCACTTCTGAGGTCTCTGCCCAGTTTTCACCCCCAAATTTCCAGGAATTTCCCAAGCCGGACAGCTTAACCAGGGTGTAATCGGTATGGGGCTTTTTACCCAGTCCCAGTTTGAATGAATCCCTCCCCCGTCTACACTGAATTTGATTTGCATTTTGATTTTGTACACTGTAAATTGTCCCTCTGCAACAAGCATGATTAATCCGTGGTGACCCTACCTTTCCCTCACGATATCCTGGAGTGGATATAAGCCCCGATATTTCAAAAACCGCCATGAGTAAATGTGCAGACCTGAGCTCTTTGTGAAATAACTAGCCTCCAATGCTGTAGCAAGGAAGTCTTCCCTGATTGGCCAGGGTGTCAATTCAAAGACTTCCTGATACCCGGTCGAAAGGCTTCCCTTAAAGTGACTGTGCTCCAGAAGCCCTAACTTCTCTCAGCAGAGATTTGCCTCTAGGATTTATTCCCCCTCCTCTACTGTCTCCAATCCCACCCACCCCCATTCAAGAAAGAGACTCCAGCTGTGTTTGGCTCCCCTCCCACATTCTGAGCTTCCACAATACAGTGCAGAACACTTTCTGTTTCAATGGGGAGGGGAGGAGATAGAGGAAGACCCGAGTTCAAATCAATCTGAATTCAGCAGGATCCACAACGGAAGAAACAAAGTAAGTGCAGAATCAGCCCAGGTTACCTCGTATCCATGCTCATCTGTAATAGACACATAGTTTGGGGCGCTTTCATTCGGGTACGAGAGCAGGACATCGTAGTGAACCAGCTTGGCCGTATCCAGGCCGAATTGCTTCCACTGGGCTTGGATCTCCTTGGCCAGCTGAAGGTTCTGCTCCGTCCCTGCCACGTGAGGGAATTTCGTGAAAGAGCTAAAAGAGACACAGAACAAAATGCAGCGTGGCTGGAGGCAGAGAAGTTGGGACACTTTTATTAAGGGCTACATAATTTTTCAAATGCTCAGAAGGCTTCCTTGGGTTCCGGTGTTTTCTCCCAGGGCTCTAAAAACACAGAGAGATCCTTCAGGAGCTCCCTGTGGCCATCTTGGGAGCTTCTCGGTTTGGGATCAAAGGAAACCCAACACTTACCGCAGAAAATCCTTGATGTTGCCGGCTTTCATCTCTGCAAATAGTTGTCTTCGTGCGTCTCGATAACCGTTGGTGGGGCCTGCCGACTTGCCTGCGGGTTTCACACTCCAGCCTGCAGGGCGTCACAAGAAACTGTGATGAGCTTTTCTCTCACTCGGATCCACGCAAAAGTAAGAAGTAAAAAGTGAGAAGAAGAGATGGGTTTCTTTGTACCCCTGCTTTTCACTACTCTTAAGCAGACTTAAAGCAGCTGATAACTTGCCTGATCTTCCCTCTTCCCACAACTGACACCTTGTGGGGTAAGTGGGGCTGAGAGCTCTGAGAGAACTGTCACTGGCCCAAGGTCATCCAGCTGGATGGATGTGGGGAATCAAACCCGGGGAATCAAACCCGGAGGAGTGGGGAATCAAACCCGGTTCTCCAGATTAGAGGCTGCCATTCTGGTCATTTATAAGATAGTTACCTTTGATATTAATAGACCCAAGTTATGTGGCTTAAAATATAAAATATAAGGTATAAAATATAAGGTAGTGTGTTGAAGACTTTGTTAGTATCCTTGAAAAAAAAAAACAATTAAGAAAGAAGCCCCCATGAAGGTGCGGGGCTGGACTGGATGGCCTTTTGGGGTCTCTGTGTGATTCTGATATCTGGGGATTCCCAGAATTACAGCTTATCTCCAGTCTACAGAGATCATTTCCCCTGGAGAAAACGGAGGGTGGACTCCTTGGCATTGTACCCCACTGAGGTCCTTGTTCCCCCCCCCCCGACTCCATCCCGACCTAGAGCTGGCAACCCTGCCCTCCAACCCATGCCAGGATTGGGGCAGGAGGGTCTGGCAACCCGAATTTCCCTGGCCAGACTGCATCAAGAAGCAAAGGGTTCGAATGAGCAGCTTGCAGCTCCCAGGGCAGGGGTGCCTCCCTCTCCGTAAGCCGCTGCCCAGGAATAAGTAAGTTAGCGCCGTCCTTGTATGGTCTTCTTTGTTCTCTGTGACCGACATAGCAAAGAGGAGGAAAAAAAACCTTGTTTGGATAAAGCTGGTGGCTTTTGTAAACCAGAAGTGTTATGTAAGGTTCAATCTCGGCAGAAAGGCCTCCCGGTTCACAGCCGACCCTCTCGGAGTTCAACAGATAAACAGTTCTCCTTGCTAGAGACAGCTTGGTGTTGTGGTTAGGAGTGCGGACTTCTAATCTGGCGAGCCGGGTTTGATTCCCTGCTCCTCCCCCACATGCAGCCAGCTGGGTGACCTTGGGCTGGCCAGGGCACTGATAAAGCTGTTCTGACCGAGCAGTGATATCAGGGCTCTCTCAGCCTCACCCACCCCACAGGGTGTCTGTTGTGGGGAGAGGAAAGGGAAAGCGACTGTAAGCCGCTTTGAGACTCCTTCTGGTAGAGAAAAGCAGCATATAAGAACCAACTCTTCTCCTTCTTCAGTAATATCAGGGCTCTCTCAGCCTCACCTCCCTCACCTCCCTCCCCTGTTGTGGGGAGAGGAAAGGAAAGGCAATTGGAAGCCCCTTTAAGACTCCTTCAGGCAGAGAAAAGTGGCATATAAAAACCAACTCTTCTTCTTCTTCTAGTCCACAGACAAATGAGCCTTCCTTCACACCTGCCTGAGAATAAGGCCCCAGAATGGGCCATGGCCTTTTGGGCTGTGAATATTCTTTGAATCCTTGAAACAAATCCTTGAAACTAGAAAGGTAGCAGCGCAGGGGAAATTGCTCCATCCAATCTTTTTAGCTTCCATGTTGTTGTAGTTTTAATTGAAGTCAGGTTGCTGTTGTTTTAATTGAAGTCAGGTTGCTGACTTCAGGCTGGGAGATTCTCAGAGTTTGGGGGGCTGAAGATGTATGAAGAAAGGTTGAGGGAGCTTGGTCTGTTTAGCCTGGAGAGAAGATGACTAAGAGGTGATATGATAACCATCTTCAAGTACTTGAAGGGCTGTTCATACAGAAGATGGAGCAGAGTTGTTTTCTGTTGCTCCAGAGGGTCAGACCAAAACCAATGGGATAAAAACAATTCAAAAGAATTTTCAGCTAAACATCCGGAAGAAGTTCCTGACAGTTAGAGCGGTTCCTCAGTGGAACAGGCTTCCTCGGGAGGTGGTGGGTTCTCCTTCCTTGGAAGTTTTTCAGTAGAGGCTAGATAGCCATCTGACAAAAATGCTGATCCTGTGAACTTGGGCATATTGTGAATGGGTGGGCAGGAAGGGACTGTGTCCGTGCTTGGCTCTTGTGGTCCTTTCTTGCATGCCCAGGGAAATGCTGATTGCCACTTTGGGGTCAGAAGACAAATTTCTCCAGACCAGACTGGCCGGGGATTCCGGGTTTGGGGAAGTTGGGCATCATCTGGGCATGGAATTGGAGTCACTGTGGGTGGGTAGGTAGTTGTGAATTTCCTGCATTGTGCAGGGGGTTGGACTAGATGACCCTGAAGGCCCCTTCCCACTCTATGATTCTAAGAAGGGCAGAGTTTGGGGAGAAAAGGGGCCTCAGCGGGGTACAAAACCATAATGTCTGTTGTGCCTATAGTTTTGCTGAGGACCAATCCTGAGATTTGAGGAAGGATCCTAAGCTTGCAATGTAATTGTCCAGTGTGTGACTAGATCCCAGCTGCAGGATCCAGTCAAGGTGAAACTGGCCAACAACATACACTGGCAGGAAGATCTATTGCTGGGGTAGTCAAACTGCGGCCCTCCAGATGTCCATGTACTACAATTCCCATGAGCCCCTGCCAGCATTCGCTGGCAGGGGCTCATGGGAATTGTAGTCCATGGACATCTGGAGGGCCGCAGTTTGACTACCCCTGATCTATTGTGTATATAACTTGGGGTTGGTTGTGGGTTTCTTTGGTTCTTTGGTTCAGTTCAGTTCTCCTTGTTCCATACTGGGGTCCTAATAAAGAGCTCAAATTATTTCCAGTGTCCACCTCTGAACCCATGGATTTAACAAAGTCCACCCTCCAAAGTGGCCTTTTGCTCCAGGAGAGAAGACTTCTGTAATCTGGGGGTTGGATAAAATTCCAGGAAATGTCCAGGTCCCACCTGGAGGCTGGCAACCTGCTTTTGTTCAGGTTTTGTTTTGTTGCTTTAGATAGAGGTCCTGGCCATGCTCTTCATGTCTGCATCTGAAAGACTGCAATATATTCTTATTTATATTTCCATTTATTTTTATATTTCTAGCCCACCGTTCCCCAAGGGCTCAAGGTGAGTTATGTGATATTTTCTACTGCATTCCCCGGCAGGTATGAATTGCTGCCTTCAGGTTGGGAGATATTTGGAGATGTTTGGAACAGAGCTTGACGGGTGCAGGATTTGTGAAGGGGAGGACTTCCATGGGGTATCATGCCACAGAACCGAACTTCCGAAGCAGCCGTTTTCTCCAACTGAATTGCTCTCTGTTGCCGGAATCATAGAATCATAAACTTCCAAGGGGCTTCCAAGGTCATCTAGTCCAACCCCCTGCAGAATGCAGGAAATTGACAAGATCCACTGAAATCCTGGGAGGTCTCTAGCCTCCCCCTGGAAATAGGCAACCCTAGACATGAGCCAGCTCTTACTTGGGAGCAAACCCCACTGAAATCAATCCTCTGATTCATTTCTGAGATAACTGACCTGAGATCAAGATACTGTTTATGCGCTATGGAAAGCCTGTTGCATTCAGGAATACAACGGGCGCTAGATTGGGGGGGGGGGGAGGTGGAAGAACTCTGCAGACGGCCTCCCCCTCCCCCCAAGGACCTGGAAAAAGCTGCAGGCAGTTGTTGGGGAGCTCACCAGCAGGGGGAGCTCTCATGCAACAGGGATCTGCAGCCTCTGAGCCTCAGAGGGAAGTGGAAGGAGGGGTGGGGGACGGAAGACGATTGGCTGACCGCTGAACAGACAGGCAAGCCGGTTGGAGGAGGAGGCACTCAGGGGTGGGACAGCTGCCCTGAGTGGGTGTTAAGCGCTGAGTGGCACTTAAGCTACGGTGACTTAAAGGAACCTTCACATTCAGAGGCAGTCAACCTCTGAATCCCGGAGCCAGGAGGAAACATGAGGGGAAGCTCTGAGCCTTTATGCCTTGCTGTTGGTCCCCCCAGAGGAAGTGGTTGGCCCCTGTGTGAGACAGGATGCTGGACTAGATAGACCCTGGTCTGATCCAGCAGAGCTCTTCTTAGGTTCTTATGATTGGCCCAGGGTCAAACAGACAGAGAGGAATTCCTGTTGGCAGAGCTTAAATATGCAAAGGAGGGGCGAAGCACTGGCTGCTTAAAGGATCGAGAAAAAACTATGTAAAGAAGATAGGAGAGAGCTATTCCTAACAGTCTAACTGCTGTTTTGGAGGCAAGCAGGGAGGAAGTGGGGTCCTAGGAGCAGGAAGTCTCCAGTTTAGCCAATGAGGACACAGGAGGAGATTCTTTGAAAAATACCAGAAAGTTCCAAGTCTAACTATGCTAAATCCACTTTTCCTCCAATGCCCCCTGCAGGACATTCTTCATATGCTCTTGGATCATACACACCACGGATCTAGCATGTTCCACAGTTCCAGTCTTGGTCACCCTCTCCCCTATCCTAGCCTGACACTGTAACCACCATGCCATGCTGCATTACAAGAAGAAGAGTTGGTTTTTACACCCCACTTTTCACTGCCCAAAGGAGTCTCAAAGGGGCTTACAATCACCTTCTCTTCATCTCCCCATGACTAGCTCCCTGTGAGCTAGGTGGGGACGAGAGAGCTCTGACAGAACTGCTCTGTGAGAACAGAACCATCGGGGCTGTGACTAACCCAAGGTCACCCAGCTGGCTGCATGCAGAGGAGCAAGGAAACCAACCGGCTCGCCAGATTGGAAGCTACAACGCTGCCTCCGTAACTTTTCAAATGCTCTGATCTTAGGCAGGCCCTTGTGGGAATTTATGAAGGAGTCGGGAAGCTGCTTACAAACACCTTTCCCTTCCTTTTCCCACCCCAGACACCCCTGGGAGGGATGTGGAGCTGAGAGAGCCCTGCAAGAACGGCTCTGTGAGAACAGCTCTAACAGGACTGTGACTAGCCCCAGGTCACCCAGCTGGCTGCCTGTGGAAGAGTGGGGAATCAAACCCAGTTCTCCACGTTAGAGCCGCCGTTCTTAGCCACTCCAACAAGCTGTCTCTTCCAGTACTTTCTGTAAACGCCTTCTCAGGAGCACAGTCTGCACAGCTGAACAGAACAGGGAAACTCTCAGGCCTGCATTTAAAAACCTGTATTTCTTGAACAGGTCCTAGGCGGGGCCAAACTGTGCTCTGGGAATGGTGAGGCACCTGTGGGCCTCTGTCCATGCCCCAGAAAGAGTGAAGGGATGCCTGCTTCTCCGGAAGCCTGGGGTGTCCGGGTTGCCAACCTCCATGTGTGACCAGGAGTACTTGTTTCCCTCCCAGAGGCCAACCCCCCTAGAGAAAACAACAACCTTAGATGGTAGGCCATCATTCCAACTCAACAAAAGTCCCTCCTCTCTCCCCAAATTCCCCCCTCCCTGGGTGCTATCCCCAAATCTCCAAGCATTGTCTCCATAGCTGGCCACAGCGCCTCTGTAGTCCGGGAATGAGCCGTCATTCCGGGAGATCCCCAGGGCCCGCCTGGAGGCTGGCACTCCAATTTGTCCGCGGGCTTGTTTTGCCCACCCCCCCCCAAAAAAAAACCAACAACACCCCACCCTTCACCTTTGCAGCGCTCCCTTTCGAGGGCGCCGCCGGCCAGGTCTCCCCCCGCCTTGGCGCTCCGGTTGACAAGAGCGCTGTGGAGCATGTGCAGAGGGCCGCCGGCGGACCCCCTTCCCGGGGCTACTCACCCAGCAAGACGCCCAGGGCGAAGAGGGCGGCGAGGGCGAAGGCGCCCGGCCAGCTGCACAGGGTCACCTTCCGCCGGGCCATGCCGCTGCTCGGGCGGCCGAGGGCAGGACGGCACACGGGCCGCGGAGAGGGGCCGTCCTCCTCCTCCGCCGCCGGGGGGCGAGGCCAGGCGGCGGGCAGGGCGCTCCAGGCCATCGCCTCCCCTGCCGCCGGCCGCGGCTGGACGGCCCCGACGGGCGCCCTCTGCTCGGGAGCAGCCGCAGGGCGCAGGGCGGAGGCCTGGGCGGGATCGCAGACGCGGCCGCCCCCGTTGGATCCTGCCAGGGAGGTCAGGGCGAGAGGGAGAGAAACCCCCCTGGACAGCCCTCCAGTGCGCTCTTCCTCCATTGTATCCCCAGGACAGCCCTGTGAGGTAGGCTAGGGTGAAAGGAGCAGACCCCCCTCCCTATCGTCTCTCCAGTTTTGCCTCGTTCGTTTTATCTTCAGGATGCTCCTAAAAGGTAAGCTAGAAGGAGAGGGACCCCACCCCCCACCCCTGCCCCCATCACCAATCACGTTCTGTCTTCCCCAATTGTATCCTGAAGACAGCCCTGCGAGGGAGATTAGATTAAGAGGGATTGAGCTCTTCATCTTCCTTCCTTCCCGCATTTCATCTATACAGGGCAATCCCTGTGGGGTGGGGTGGGGGTGAAGGGAAAGGGACAAGGCTTTACTGCGACTGGCCCTGCGCATCCCCGTGGAATTCGCACTCAGCTCTAGTCCTAAATTGACACTCCCTCTGCCCATGAGGCTGGGAGTTCGATCCTAGCAGCCGGCTCAAGGTCGACTCATCCTGCCATCCTTCCGAGGTCGGTAAAATGAGTACCCAGCTTGCTGGGGGTAAACGGTAATGACTGGGGAAAGCACTGGCAAACCACCCCGTATTGAGTCTGCCATGAAAATGGTGCTTGCACAGGGGATGTCTTTACCTTTACCTTTTTACCCCACCACACTAATTCTATTACAGGTAACCTCTGGAGTAATTCTAAGGGGGCAGTTCTCTTTGAGCGTGCAATACCAGTTCTTCCAGTTCAGTATGGCTCAGTGTTTAGGTCCCACTTTTTGAAATGCACTTGGAAAAAAATTAAGGATAGCTGGTGCCCCCCAAAAACACACGCACACACACACACACACACCTCCATCCACCCATGATTTCCTCTGTGGGGATGAAACCCCTGCTATGTTAAAAAAAAAATGGTTAGTGCTCAGTTTGATCCTGCAATTCTCAGGTCTGGCCCCGAGGGAACTGGTCCCATCAGACACTCCCTTCTCCATTGGAGGAAGTCTTCCTCCTCCATGTTCTGCACATTTGGCCAGCCAGACGTGACGGATTTGCAAGCAGGCGTCATCATTATCTCACACCTGGATTAAAACCTCGAGCGTCCAAAAGGTACATGGAAGTGCCATAAAAGTCATGCTTCTCCACCAGGACAATCCCAGGGGTATTCTTTCTTCATGGGGCCAGGCTTGTGTGTTTTCCCTTCCAGGACACAGTGGCAACAGAGTTTCCCAGTAGCAAGCCTCTTCACAGTTTCCTTGCCCCAGGCTCCTGACAACAGCTATTTCCTCTCCACAAAACACTGGCTCTTTCCATTTTAACTGCCAAGGGACTGTTCTTTTACCCTGATAACAATCTGTGCATGACATACTCCGATTTCCCTATTAGGTTTATTTTTAAGGGTGCTTTCCCGCATGTTAATGCAGTTTTTCAATCCACTTCAGTGACAAGTGGGTTTTGCCGTCTAACGCAATAAATCCAGTTGCAAAGTACACTGAAAGTGCATTATTTAATTGGTGTGAAAGCAATAAGTTTCTAGCCCCTTTTGTTATGGAGATATAAGAGGAAAGGCATATATCCTCAATAAGAGACTGAAGCAGAGACAACGTTTTAAAAGATTGGGATTCAGAGAATCTTTTGCATGTATTATTATTACTTTGCTGATTTTTTAAAAAGTCTGGATGGAATAAGGATGCTGTGGCCATCCAAGATTTCTTCCCCTCCCAAAATTTCATAGCAAAGCAGACTTGGGCAATAGCAGAGAAAAGCCAAGAAAATTCCAGGAAGTCCACAAAAATGCACCACAGTGTTATGTGTATGTGTATGTGGGGGGAGGGGGGAGGGGGACACTTCCAAACAGTGCCAAACTTGGAACAAATAACTCAAATACAGAGCCAATACCTTGATACCAGAGTTTGCAGAAGCCTTTATACCAATTCACACATGATCTTTTCAAATGTGCACTTAAGTGTCTGTTCTGTAAGTGGGAAGTTTGAAAGCACAAGCTTCTCCCCCCCCCCCCCTTCAAATAAGCACATTCCTGGTTGCCTACCTGGGTAGATTCTGCACACAACAGATAATACACTTTCAATGCACTTTAGAAGTAGATTTTCCTGTTCTGCATAGGAAAATCCAGCACATTGAAAGTGCATTATCCTATGTGTGCAGACTCTGCCCTGAACTTATACAATGTAAAAAGCTCTTCTGCTACTGAGTACTGCATGAGTCATGTAGCAATCCCAACAAAGTATTGTGTGCAAATGTCTTTACACACAATGAAATAACGCTTGGGCGGTGGGTATCTTGCAGGAGCTGGCTCCGGAGATTAAGGGGATGGCTGAAACAATGGAAAGAATATATCTCATCTGTCAGATAAGCATCATTTGGATTTCCAGGTTGGTTGCAACTCAGCAACCCAGAGGCTGGGCTGGAGGTCCCCTCCTTCTGTTCTTCACAAGGGGCATGAATCATAGAATCATAGTCGGAAAGGGCCACACAGTCTAGTCCAACCCCCTGCTCAACGCAGGATCAGCCCAAAGCATCCTAAAGCATCCAAGAAAAGTGTGTCTCCAACCTTTGCTTGAAGACTGCCAGTGAGGGGGAGCTCACCACCTCCTTAGGCAGCCTATTCCACTGCTGAACTTCTCTGACTGTGAAAATGTTTTCCTGATATCTAGCCTACATCGTTGTACTTGAAGTTTAAACCCATTACTGTGCGTCCTCTCCTCTGCATGAGGTCATTCAGTCCTGGAGATGCAAAATTCGGGGCTTCACAGCAGCTCAAAACCATGTCCTCCATTCCCCCTAATCTCTCAGAGCCCGGCATGGTTTGATAGTCATTGCAAGGGATTAGGCTCTGTGTGCAAAGGTCGTCATTACACAGGGGGTTTGGATTGTGTGTGCCTTTTTCGAAACCGACATCTCACAAAACAACCATCGCAACACAGACTAGCCAAAGCTTTCCTGCTCCCGTCAATCACACCTGAAGCGTGTGCACCAGACAGAATGCCACTTCTGCAGACTGCAGCCGCAAAGCTGTCCTGGTATTATTATGATGTGTTAGCACACATGCCAAAGCTTATGCCCAGAGTTAAACTTTGGGGGTCTTTAAGGTGCCCCTGGACTCAAACGTAATTTGGTTGCTTCAGACCCACATGCCTACTCACCGGATCTATTATCCAGGGCAATGAGAACAAGATGATTTTTGTTAAGGGCACAGTTAAAGAGACGATCATGCTTTGGGTTTTGTTTTTTGTTTTTGTAAAGAGAATTGAGTGTTTTGGATGGCTGCAAAGGAGCCAGCGTGCTGGAGCGGTTAAGAGCAGTGGCTTCTACCCTGGCGAGTCGGGTTTGATTCCCCACACCTCCTCCACATGCAGCCAGCTGGAGGATTTTGGGCTCAACACAGCCCTGCTAGTGCTGTTCTGACCGAGCAGGAATATCAGGGCTCTCTCAGCCTCACCCACCTCACAGGGTGTCTGCTATGGGGAGAGGAAGGGAAGGTGATTGTAAGCCACTTTGAGCCTCCTTCAGGTACAGAAAAGCGGCATATAAGAACCAACTCTTCTCCTTCTTCGGTAATATCAGGGCTCTCTCAGCCTCCCCCCCCTCACAGGACATCTGTTGTGGGGAGAGGAAAGAGAAGGCGATTGTAAGAAGCTTTGCGACTCCTTCTGGTAGAGAAAAAGCGGCATATAAGAACCAACTCTTTTTCTTTGACATTCGGATGTCACATGAGACCAAACGTAAGGGGCGCCATTGTCACTATTGAAATAGGTAACGAAGGACAAAACTGTTTTATTAGAGGAGTCCAAACAGAAATGCATGCCACAGAAAGAGCGGGAAACAAAGTCAATCAATAACATTTCCACAGCTGTCTCATCCATAGCCCTTTATTAATAATTAAAAAACAAACCATTTCTAAAATGCACACATCCCCATGAATTTGGGGTGCACCCCTGTCATAAAACTAGAATTAAGAGATTTTACAAAGTAGGTTTAGATCCTTGCCAAAGCCTCAAGGTTGGGAAATTCCTGGGGCCTGTTGAAGGTGGATACTGAGGACCCCCCCGCCCCCCCGCAGCAGCCATTTTCTCCAGGGGAATTGATCCCTGTAGTCTGGATATCGTCCTGGAGCTGCTATCTGAACTGAGGCCTTGACTGCGGAGAGAAGGAATTCCACTAAAACAAATTTCGATGGAGACGAATGCCTGCCCTCCAGCTCTTCAATACCTCTGAGAGCCAACCTGGTATGGTGGTTAAGAGCAGTGTATAATCTGAAAAACACGATTGGATTCCCCGCTCCTCCTCTGCATGCAGCCACCTGGGAGACCGTGAGATGTTCACAGTTCTCTTAGAACTATTCTCTCAGGGGCCTCTCAGCCCCTCCTACCCCGCAGGGTGTCCGTTGTGGGGAGAAGAAGAGAAAGGTACTTGTAAGCTGCTTTGTGACTCCTTCGGGTAGTGAAAAGCGGGGTATAAAATCCCCAGCTCCTTCTATCTTTCTGAAGATCGTGACCAAGACAGTGTGGACTAACCTAATTCCCTTGAAGGCGGGATCGTTTTGAGGGTCCCCGGACTCCCAACCGAACAAGGTTTCATAGATTAAGGCAGGCTTCCTCCCAGCTTCAGAGAGCCAGTTTGGTGTAGTGGTTAGGAGTGCGGACTTCTAATCTGGCATGCCAGGTTTGATTCTGCGCTCCTCCACATGCAGCCAGCTGGGTGATCTTGGGCTTGCCACGGCACTGATAAAAAAAACTGTTCTGACAGAGCAGGAATATCAGGGCTCTCTCAGCCTCACCTCCCTCACAGGGTGTCTGTTGTGGGGAGAGGAATGGGAAGGCGACTGTAAGCCACTTTGAGACTCCTTCGGGTAGGGAAAAGCGGCATATAAGAATCAACTCTTCTTGTTCTTCTTCTAATGTCACGACAGTTCTCTCAGAGTCCCTGCGGCTGCTTGGACTGTGTAGGCGGCGATGGAGATCTGCCTCTTCACTTCCTCCCAGGCCTTCCGTTGGTCTTCCTGGCTGCCGATATCAAACAGGGCATCGTAGATCCCCGGAAAGGACACTCCGGCGTATTTGTTGTGGCGGTTGGGAGCGAAGATGATGTGTCTGAAGAGAGAGGGGGAAAGAACAGCAACCTGTTCTGTGAAGGTTCAAGGGGGTTCAATGAAAAGGAGCGGCACCGTTGATTTCCGAATGTTACAGATGAGAGAAAAATGAAATCAGCAGGCCAAAATGATAAGTCTCGCAGACACTCTTGTTTGGTGTATAAATCACATAAATTAACAGTTAACTGTTAAATGGATTACAGACTCTGCCGTGGCAATCATTGAAGAAGTATTTGAAAATGTGGGAAAGAATATGCCTGGGAGCCCGTTTTGATCATGGTTCAAGTGGGTGGCAGGTGACAGTGGATGAGCGATAGGGTTGTGAGTGTCCTCATGCACTTGTATACCTTTCAGGCAGCCAGCTGCTGCCTCTGATTGGCTCTAAGCAGAGCAATTCGATTGGGCCTAGCGGAGCAATCTGAGCAATCCGATTGGCCCTTAAGCAGAGCAATCTGATTGGCCCTAGCGGAGCAATCCGATTGGACCCTAAGCGGAACAATCCGATTGGCCCTAAGCAGAGCAATCAGATTGGCTCTAGCAGAGCGATCAGGTTCCTTTGATTGGTTAGTTCCTTGGCTGGCTGGAGCCCTCATTTGCATCAGTGGCCAAATGCCCACAGACATAACAGTGCCCGTCATGGGGAGAGGAAAGGAAGACAACTGTGGGCTGATTTTGAGACTCCCTCAGGTAGTAAAAATTGGGGTATGAAAAAGCAGCTCTTCTTCTAAGGCAGAGGTCCTTTTCTAACACAATACTCTGCGTATACTGATGAGTGAAACATCCCGTTGAAACCAAATGAGTCAGCTGACCAGCAGAATCTCCTTTTCACTTATCCAGTAAGTGGAAGCAATATCCAAAGACATCATGGGACTAGCTGGGAGAAAGGCTCAAGCCTGTCTCCTTTTATGGCAAGCCACCTCCATTGTAAGTGGTTCCCTTCAACAGGGGAGGTGTAAGGTCAGTGGTAGAACATCTGCTTTGGGTTCCTGCTGTCTCCCGTTATGGGACAGAGCTCCATGTAAATTCAGAGCAGTGAGTGGAGAATTCAGGTTGAATGGATTCTGACTGAGCTTGCCTTTCCTTCCTTCCATCCATCCATCCATCCATCCATCCATGCACCCATCCAATCTTCCTTCCTTCCTTCCTTCCTTCCTTCCTTCCTTCCTTCCTTCCTTCCTTCCTTCCTTCCTTCCTTCCTTCCTTCCTTCCTTCCTTCCTTCCTTCCCTTCCCTTCCCTTCCCTTCCCTTCCCTTCCCTTCCCACCAACCAACCAACCAACCAACATAATGGGAGAGAGCCCTGCTTGTAGTCCTCTTTGATACACACAGCTGCCATTCTGTGCCCATAGGGAAATGCACCTTTTTTATCATGTGCATACATGCTCAAAACCCCCAGTATTTCCATTACAGGTATCATAATAGAGTAACACCTCTCCATAGTGGATTGAGTAATGGTGCCACTGTCGTGGACCAAATCTGAAGTGGCGCTCAGTGCAAAACTCTCTAGAAGAATTTTTTTTGTCAATGCAACCCTGTTCTGTTTTAAATGGAAACCAAGTACAGTAAAGCCCATGGACTTCAAGAGCAGGGAGTAGCCAAAAGGCTTTTCATATCCTCTTACCTGTAAAATGGCGTGCCAGGTAAACCGAGAGGGTCGATAAACGCTCTTTCCAGAAACATCAGCTGGTCGTTCCGAGATCTCACTGCCAGCAGACTGAAAATTAGACCACAGGGATAAATGTTATTGCTTTGGGGGCAAACTTGGTGCAGTGGTTAAGAGAGGAAGCTTCTAATCAGGCGAGCCGGGTTTGATTCCCTGCTCCTTCACATGCAGTCAGCTGGGGATTTGAACTCAGGTCTTCCAACTTGATAGTCTAACCTAGCCTTTCTCAAGTTTTTACCACTGAGAACCCCTGAAAGATTCTTAAGGCTTCAAGAAACCCAAGAAGTGGAGCAATCATGCAGAATGTGGTTGGGAAGTATAGCTGTGGACACGCCCACCTGAAGCTCCTCCCCTTTCCACCCCCTCCAGGACCATCATTGGCCATTTTGGGAGGAGGGGGCAGGTTGACATGACCATATATGTTCATATCACCTGATAAATATATAACACATTTTAAAAAATTAATTAACTCCCACCCATTCAGGAAACCCTTCCAGGGCCATCAAAAATCAACAGGGTTTCACAAAACCCTGGTTGAGAAAGCCTGGTCTAACCACTACACCACACTCCAAAAACTTTGCATGTGAAAGGTTTCCGACAAAACCAAACAGAACCCATTAACTTATTAAAGCTACGGACATTAACATCTTGGTCCCTCATGGTCAGTACAGTCTTCTTAAAGGGGTAGTGAATCTCCAGGGTCTAATGCTGAGGTTTTTCACATCATCCTTGCCTGGTCCTTTCCAGTGGAGATGCTGGGGACTGAACATGGGACCTCCTGCATGCCCAGAGAGGAACTTCTGTTGAGCTACAGCCCCATCCTAAATGTCCATTGGTCTTTAGAAGGTAGCCCCCTGGGAAGAGGACCTCCCCAACAGAATTCTCTCGGGCTCTTGAGACATGGCTGTCTTTGGCATACATTTCTCCATTAGTTCAGGACAGTTATGCGCAAGGGATGAATAATTTTGCTGCCCTAATACGTATCAGACCTACTTTCTGGTATCCAGTCGCTCAAGCCTTCTGTGAAAGTCATCGGCAGCTTCTGAAAAATTCTTCACTGCAGACAAAAGAGGATCTGCAAGGACGAGAAGGGAAAGCTGGATTCTGCGCTTCCTGTTTCTACATCTGCGGCATCTGCAGGCGTAGAGGATGCAGACTCAGGGGAATCACTCAGATCCATTTGCCAGAAGAGGGACTTCAAGGAAGCAAAGATCTCTCAAAGACAAGCAAGGAATCTGTGAGCAGTAACTGGCGGGCCAAAACCAGACTTGAAGAGGGAATCTGGAAGTGAATCTATGGAACTTGCAGGCAAACCACTTTGAACTGTTCTGAACAAGCCGTCTCTCCTCCTTTTTAAAAATGGTCTTCAAGCACAAGAATGTATACAGCTGCCTCAAAGTGAGTGAGACCATTGGTCCTTCTCGTTGTTGTTCAGGGATAGGAACAAACCCATTTTTGTGGCTGAACCACAAATGGGTATGACAATTAGCAAACTTAACTGTGAGCCACTTAAAGTTAAAACCCTGCTTGCTGCTCCCTGTGAAAAGCTGGGGGGAACAGAAAGCAGGGGTTCCGAACAGCTGAGCAGCAGGGACTGCTGTGGGGAGCAGAAAGCAGTGGTTAAATAAGCTCCGAGACATTTAAACAAAACAGCTGCGCTCCCCGGTGCCCTGCTGCTTTTCATGAGGAGCGGAAAGCAGGGGTTTAGTTTACTCTTCACGAACACCAAATCTTTGGAAGTTCGTGGAAGTGCTTCAGTTTGCAGGCATTACGAACCAGCCCAAATTCATGAAGAACTGTTTGTGCCCATCCCTAATATAGTCTACCGTGACTGGCAGCGATTCTCCAGAGGGTTTTCCCAACCTACAATCTTCTAAATCAAGATGTAACCTGGCACAGTCTGTGCAACTGAATGCCTTGCTGGACAAAGCTTTCTCATTAGTCCTAGCAAAAAAAAAAAATCATTGTTTCAGTGTTGACCATCCTTATCCAAGGAGGACCTACATAACAGATGCATAATTTTTTCTAGTAGAGTCACAGAGTAAGTTTTCTGTGTAACCTTGCATCATTTAGACCGTTTATGCACTGGAGGTTTCATGCCAGGCTGCAGGCTAGAGTTTTAGTTGTGGCAGGTTGCCCCACCTCTTCCTGCACCCACACAGGGGAGCATTTGGTCCGATGCACCTCATCTGCTCCAGATTTGTGTTCCTGCATGGGAGCTGGGACAGTGAAGTTCCCAGTGCATAAACGGTCTTAATGTGTCATGTTAGCACTGTTGCTTTGCTTCAGTTCTGGTCAACATAAAGACACAAGAGCAGAAGAGAAGCCATGTTGGATCAGACCAATGGCCCATTCAGACCAACACTCTGTATCACACAGTGACCAAAACACAGATGTCATCAGGAGGTCCCCCAGTAGGGCCAGAACTCCAGAAGCCCTCTCGCTGTTGCCCCACAAGCCCCAGACATCGCATTTTCTCTATACCATGTGGCTAAGAGCCACTCAAGGGCCTCTGCTCCATATGTTCTACATTCCTAAATAGGAGGTAATTGTTTAAAGAATGTTCCAACATGGTGATTGTACTGACTCATTCTGCGTAATACACTTTGAGTACTAATGAGAAAGGCCAACTGTAAATAATGTAAATAAATAATTAAAAAATAATTGTAGCTTTTCCAAAGGCCTCTCCATGGCTCTTTCCGAAATTCTACTTTGTTCTTTGAGTGCTGCAAGCTGATTGGTACATCCCCCCAACGGTACGTACCCAATGAGACGCTGTATGCCGTCACTTGAGTTGGATATTTCTGGGTCATGTTGTAAATGACATGAGCATAGCCCCGTAATGCTCCTGCATAATCCCGGCAGTCAAAAGGGAGGACGAGGGAGTCGGCCAGCTCAAAGACTAGCCCTCCCCGGACCTGGGCCACGGCCCGGTGGTTTTTGAAAGTGGGGTCATAAAACCGCTCCACAATCTCATAGGTGTCGTAGACAGAGTGATAAACCGGGTAGCTGCTAAATTTGTCCACTTTCTGTGGGGGGAAAAGAAACATGACAACAAGGAGAGTTGGTTCTTATATGCCGCATTTCTCTACCCAAAGGAGTCTCAAAGCAGCTTCCAGTCGCCTTCCCTTTCCTCTCCCCACAACAGACAGGGAGGGGAGGCTGAGAGAGCCCTGAGATTACTGCTTGGTCAGAACAGCTTGATCAGTGCTGTGGTGAGCCCAAGGTCACCCAGCTGGTTGCATGTGGGGGAGTGCAGAATCGAACCCAGCTCACCAGATTAGAAGTCCGTACTCTTCACCACTGCACCAAACTGAACTCACCCATTTACAGAAGTCTAGACTATAGCCCAGAGCCTCTTGTGGTGCAGAGTGGTAAGGCAGTGATATTCTGTCTGAAGCTGTCTGCCCATGAGGCTGGGAGTTCAATCCCAGCAGCCGGCTCAAGGTTGACTCAGCCTTCCATCCTTCCGAGGTCGGTAAAATGAGTACCCAGCTTGCTGGGGGGTAAACGGTAATGACTGGGGAAGGCACTGGCAAACCACCCCGTATTGAGTCTGCCATGAAAACGCTGGAGGGCGTCACCCCAAGGGTCAGACATGACCCGGTGCTTGCACAGGGGATACCTTTACCTTTACCTTTTTAGATTATAGCCCAGGGCTACAACAGGTTGCATTTCTTTGATCCACATTAGGGTGGGTCAGAAAAAGAAGATGCAGCTGATTAAAAGAAAAGAAAAAAAGCTTACCCAATTTTTAGTGTAACGAGCTCTGCCAGATGCAATTCCCAGCCTCTGGAAAAAGACTTCGAAATCATTGCCCGAACCAAGTTTGTTGATCCTTTTGAGAAGACAAAGGAGAGGAATTGGTGTGTAAATATTTGGTGACGTTTTATCATTCCAAGTCAATACGGCACAATTGGGGAGCCTGATCCTCAACCCTTCCCACACAGAAAAGCCCTTTCAAGTATGCAGGTAGGGGAATATCACTTTCGGAGTTTAATGGAGAGAGCTTTTCAGGTGCACTGCAGCTGAGCGTGTTTTTACATGCACAAGACCTAGGAGAGAGTTCAGATTTCAACAAAATTTTATTAGGGGGACTTGATGCTATTAAGATCGCCCCCTCCCCCTCCAGCATTTACCAGGGGACGTCTTTCCATGGGTTTTTCTTCAACCAGCTTTCGTAAAGCGATCTGCCTTCGAACCCTTCGTCAGGGCTCGGGATCTAAGGGAGACACAAGTTTCAGTTTGTGAGCTCCTCCCCACCCCTCCAGCTTCTGGCTGTGTCCCTGCAACAGGAGCAGAAGCCAACACAGCTGCCAGGGTCCTCACTGGTACATCTTGGAGGGTCCAGACCCAGCCTGTGCTGAGGCAGCTGCACTGGCTGCCAGTTCTGGCCCGGAACAGGTTCGAGGGTTTGGTGCTGACCTTGCCTGTCTCAGGGACCGCTTGTCTCCTTATGTTCCCTGCAGGGCTCTCCACTTTGTGGGGGCTAATCTACTGGAGGTCTCTGGCCCTAAGGAAACATACCCGGCCTTGACCTGAACCAGGGACTTTTCGGGCTTGGCCCCAACCTGGTGGAATGAACTCCCGGGAGAGCTGAGGGCCCTGACAGAGTTACCAGAGTTCTGCAGGGTCTTTGGTTGAGGTCAGGGCTTGGAACAACGGGGCCCCTCCTCAGGCTATGCAGTAATCGCTAGCATACCCCCTTGGGGGGGTGTACAGCTGCTGGGATGGGGGGTGGGATTACACCATCAATCTTGTTTTATCTATTTTTTTGCTCATTTTCTGTTTGTTTGTTTATAGGCTGGGGGTTTTATGACGTTTTATGGAGTTTTGTATATTGTAACCTGCCACAAGTCTTCCGAGAGTGGTGGGCTAAAAATATGATGGCTGGCTGGCTGGCTGGCTGGCTGGGTGGGTGGGTGGGTGGATGGCTGGGTGGGTGGGTGAATGGATGGATGGATGGATGGAAGGAAGGAAGGAAGGAAGGAAGGAAGGAAGGAAGGAAGGAAGGAAGGAAGTGTGGGTGGGTGGGTGGGTGGGTGGGTGGGTGGATGGATGGATGGATGGTATAAGGTTGCCAGCTCTGGGTTGGGAAATACCTGGAGACTTTGGAGGTGGAGCCAAGAGTGGCTGGGTTTGGGGGCCGGGAGGGACCTCAATAGAGTATAGCGCTATGGGTAAAACTGATCTCTGGGTAAAAGAAGTCTATTACCATGCATTTAATGGTTGCTTTGGAAGGTGACTCTATGGCATTATACCCCCACTTCCAAAACCCTGTTCTCACAAGCTCCACCGCCCACCACCCAGTTCTCTAGGAATTTCACCATCCAGTGCTGATAACAAAGGTCGGCTTGCGCCATTAACTGCCCTCCCACACTTTGGGTCTCCTGTTAGTGAAGCAGGCTCTCTGCTTGCCAAGGGATAACAATATTCTCAGGTGTGCAGTCCAACCCAACAATTATGTCAGCTGATATCAGGGATGAATCGAGTTGTGTTTTCGGCACCCTCTCATTACCCACACATCATGTTACCTCTGCTTCTCGTCACCCTGTTATTTACAAACCTGGCTTTAATTACTGTTTTCCAAATCACTTTGGTTCCCAATATGAAAATTAGATCGGCAAGCACAGACAATGTAGCTTTCCAGTGTTTTAGATCAGGGGTAGTCAACTGGTGGTCCTCCAGATGTCCATGGACTACAATTCCCATGAGCCCCTGCCAGAAAATGCTGGCAGGGGCTCATGGGAACTGTAGTCCATGGACATCTGGAGGACCACAGGTTGACTACCTTAGGTGTTGGGCTTTATGGAGGTCCCTCCCCAAACCCTCCCCTCCTCAGGGTCCCACTCCAAATCTCCTGGTTTTCCCCTACCCAGAGCTGGCAACCTTAACATCACAGAGTTCACCCTCCAAAGCAGCCGTTCTCTCCAGAGAAACTGCTCTCGGTAGTGTCAAAACCCTGCATTCACACACTTTTGCCAAGGCTATTTTAACGCCATTTTGTCTGTTTAGCTCTGGCTTCCTCAACCCTGGGGTTTCTTGACAGCCCTGGAAGGGTTTCCCAAATGGGTGGGAGTGAATTAATTTGTATATATATTTTTACATTTGTTCAACCTTTGTCGGGTGACATGACTATATATGGTCATGTTGACTTCTCCGTCCCCCTCCCCGCATGGCCAATGATGGGCCTGGAGGGGGTGGGGAGGGGAGGGGCCCCAGGTGGGCGTGTCCACAGCTCTGCTTCCCAACCACATTCTGCATGAATTGTGCCACTTCCGGGGTTTCTCAAAGTCTGAAAGATGTCTCAGGGGTTTCTCAATGGTAAAAAGGTTGAAAAAGGCTGGTTCGCTGTTACTGCCAGTTTAGGCCTGTAGCAGCAGGGGTGACTTCACAGAGCGCTCAGGAGGTGGGAGGGAGGAACAACATTGTTATCTGCCACCTCTGCCATTACACTGGGAGGGGTAGGGCATAAATCTGCCAGGTGTTTGGGCACAGGGTATCTCTGAGTCCTTGGAGCCCAGGTGTCTGGCAGCTAGCTTTGATTTACATTGAGAAGAGCTGGGAGGGGGTGTCAACTAGAGTTAATGTATCCAAAGCTGGAATTGGGGGGGGGAGAAGGGGGGATGTGACGATTTAGGGGCACTTGTGTAGAGATGCTTTAGTTTTAGCAAAGAATTAGAGAATTCCTGATTTGCTCATTCCTAAATAAAGAATTTTTTCCCCCTAGAAAGTCTGCTTAGTGGGAATATCGACTGGAACCTCCTATCTAGTCTCACGATCAGTTGAGATTCGGGATGGTTACTAGCCTGGAGGCTGGCAACTCTACCCAGGAGAGAAGTTAGGAGTTCAGGTTTATAGAAGTACAAGTGAGCCAATGGGATAAAATTAATGCAAAAGAAATTCCGTCTAAACACCCGGAAGAAGTTCCTGACAGTCAGAGCGGTTCCTCAGTGGAACAGGCTTCCTCGGGAGGTGGTGGGTTCTCCATCTTTGGACGTTTTTAAACAGAGGCTGGAGAGCCATCTGACGGAGAGGCTGATTCTGGGAAGGTTCAATGGGCTAGCAAGTTACAGTGGATGAGCAATAGGGTTGTGAGTGTCCTGCATAGGGCAGGGGGTTGGACTAGATGACCCAGGAGGTCCCTTCCAACTCTACTATTCTATGATTCTATGAATCTGTTTTTCTCCTGCAGACATTCTTACCTCTTTAGTCAGGTTGTACACCAGGCTGTACATCAGCGGGGTGCAGTCCACCCGAAGAGTGTAGTTGCCTAAAAGAAAGGCCTTGCTATTGATAAAGCGAAACTCTGATTGAAAACAGACATCTGAAGGCCTGATCCACAGTGTACAAAGTCCTCCCCACTACCAGGGAAGCTTACTGGGCAACGTTGGGCCTGTCCCAATCTCTTAGTCCCACTTTGTTGTTAGGAGGAGGGTAAGGTGGAAAAATGATACCAGAGGTCACTGTGAACTGACAAAGGGGGGGGGAGGGAGGGGGAAACTGGGAAATAAATAAAATAAAACAATAAGCTCTCTTGATGTGTTTGAAAGGCGGTCAGAGGAGGGCAGGGAGCCGCTCCTGTTGGCAGGACAGGACAGGCTTGCAATTATGGGTTTAAATTATAGGGGGAAAGGAACCGGCTGGGTATTAGGGGATAAAAAGTTTCACAGCCAGAGTAGTTCAGCAGGAAAACTCGCTGTCTAGGGAGGCACTCAGTAGCAATGGACACTTCTCAGGGCATGAACCAAATTTGAAAAACAAGAAGAGCTGGTTATTATATGCTGCTTTCTCTACCCAGAGGAGTCTCAAAGCAGCTTACAATCCCCTTCCCTTCCTTCTCCCCAGAACAGACACCCTGTGAGGGAGGAAAGGATGAGAGAGCCCTGATATTACTGAAGAAGAAGAAGAGTTGGTTCTTCTATGCCGCTTTTCTCTACCAGAAGGAGTCTCAAAGTGTCTTACAATCGCTTTCCTTTTCATCTCCCCACAACAAACACCCTGTGAGGGAGGGGAGGATGAGAGAGCCCTGATATTACTGAATAAGAAGAAAAAGAGTTGGTTCTTATATGCCGCTTTTCTCTACCAGAAGGAGGCTCAAAGTGGTTTACAATCGCCTTCCTTTTCATCTCCCCACAACCGACACCCTGTGAGGGAGGAGCGGCTGAGAGAGCCCTGAGATTACTGAAGAAGAAGAAGAGCTGGTTCTTATATTCTGGTTTTCTCTACCCAAAGGAGTCTCAAAGCGGCTTACAATCACTCTCCCTTTCCTCTCCCCACAACCGACACCCTGTGAGGGAGGAGCGGCTGAGAGAGCCCTGATATTCCTGCTCGGTCAGAATAGTTTTATCAGTGCTATGGCGAGCCCAAGGTCACCCAGCCGGCTGCATGTGGGGGAGTGCAGAATCAAACCTGGCTTGCCAGATTACAAAACCGCCTCTCCTAACCACTACACCAAGCCAGTTCGTGCCCTGGTTCGTGGCATCTCCCTCGAACGTTTCGCAGACCTTTGTCCGGTTCAGTTCAGGGCTTTGGCTGGCGGCCATTTTAGGCTGACAGAAGACGAGGGCGCATGCCCAACTGTCACTCTGAAATGGCGGCACAACTTTTCAGCCGTCTCTTCCGCTCCCCCCCCCCCTTTACACACTTCCAAGCAGGAGGCTGCAAAATCAATTCATGGATTTGGGGCTGACAGCAGGGCATGCTACAAGTTATATTGCCATGCTGCTTCCCTTTCTCCCGCTTCTAAGTAGGGGGAAGCGAGATGAACTGGCCCAATCTGGTTCGTTTCAGCGGAGTTGGGACGTCTTGAGTTCAGGGGTTTTGGTTCGGGACTAAGCTTTGGGTCTGATTGGAAGGGAGCATCTCCTGATTTTATCCCAAGTGCTAGAAAAAAGAAATAAACCAAAACAACAGAAACTATCCTAATTGGCTAATTGGGGGGTGGGGGGATAGTGGAGTCACTTGATAGAAATCTTCTAGTGCAGGGGTAGTCAAACTGCAGCCCTCCAGATGTCCATGGACTACAATTCCCAGAAGCCCCTGCCAGCGAATGCTGGCAGGGGCTCCTGGGAATTGTAGTCCATGGACATCTGGAGGGCCGCAGTTTGACTACCCCTGTTCTAGTGTCATCCTGAGAAGAGTTAAGCCTTCTGAGTCCACTGAAATCTGCCCCGGAGGAAAGGGACTGCAGTTCGTGAGTAAGGTGATCAGATTGTCCCGCTTTTGGAGGGACATCTGGGGGCACCTGGCAAATTGTACTTCTGTTGAAATTAAAAAATATATATTACAATATTATTTTTGCATTCTATGCATTCTATGAAAGTTCTTGTTGCTCCATAGAGACCAGATTTTTAATCAAGAACACACACCCCTCCCAGGCAATGGTGTCCCGCTTTACCAATGTTAAAATCTGGTCATCTTACTCTCAAGTGACTTCCCGCTTTGCTACAAATCAGTGCATTTTACCTTCTACAGAGGAGTCAGCATTGATATAGGCCACTGCCCGCTCCTGCAACAGTTTGACGTTTTCCTGTAACAGGAAAAAATGGAAATGTTATTTTTTTCCCCTCATCTAAAGGGTTATTCTAGGCACCAGTTCCAACATGAAGAAGAAGAAGACCTGGTTTTTATATCCCGCTTTTCACTACCAGGAGGAGTCTCAAAACAGCCGACCATCGCCCACCTTGCCTCTCTCCACAACAGACACCTTGTGAGGCAGGTGAGGCTGAGAGAGCTCTGAGAGAACTGCACTGGCCCAAGGTCACCCAGCTGGCTGCCTGTGGGGGCGAAGTGGGGAATGAAACCCAGTTCTCCAGATTAGAGGCCACTGCTCTTAGTCACTACACCGAGCTGGCTGGAATTTTAATTCCAAACACACATTTGGGAGCTATCAAAAACTGAGGAAACAACAAGAGCTCAACCACATGTTACACAGTCTGCCTCACCTGAAAAAACTGCTGTATAGCCATGAGTATTTTTCAGGGAAAGGAATGGGAAGATGATTGTAAGCCACTTTGAGACACCTTTTGGTAGAGAAAAGTGGCATATAAGAACCAACTCTTCTTCAGTAATCTCAGGGCTCTCTCAGCCTCACCTCCCTCACAGGGTGTCTGTTGTGGGGAGAGGAAGGGAAGGCAACTGTCAGCCGCTTTGAGACTCCTTTGGGTAGAGAAAAGCGGTATATAAGAACCAACTCTTCTTCTTCTTCAGCAAAGAGAATAGAAAAAAGCAAGTTTCATGCACCTAACTGTGGAAGACCTCTTGTGGTATATCTTCCCAAATTACCTCAGCCCACTCGGTGGATCCTAGCAAGCCAAATTCTTCAGCATCCCAGCTGGCAAAAATGATTGTTCTTCTGGGTCTCCATCCTAAAACAGCAGAATTATGGCGAAGAGAAGAAAAGTTGGGATTTAATACCCCACCATTCACAACTCCACAGCTGCTTACAAAAACCTTTCCCTTCCTCTCCTCACAGCAGACACCTCATGAAGTAGGTAGGTCTGTAAGGGCTCTAAGAGAATTGCTAAGAAAACAGCTCTGTGAGAACTGTGATTAGCCCAAGGTCACGTAGCTGGCTATATGTGGAAGAGTGAGGAATCAAACCTGGTTTTCCAGATCAGCCTCTCTTTAACCCAGGGGCAGTCAAACTGCAGCCCTCCAGATGCCCATGGACTACAATTCCCTTGAGCCCCTGCCAGCAAACGCTGGCAGGGGCTCATGGGAATTGTAGTCCATGGGCATCTGGAGGGCCGCAGTTTGACTACCCCTGGTTTAACCACTACACCACGCTGGCTTTCACTATAGTATAGTGTCTTTATCTATGACATAATTATTATTTCCAGGAGCAATAAATGTGTCATTCGTCAGAGATGGAAGTTAGCAACAAAACAATATTGAGGCTTGGCCTTTCCTGAGCCTGATCACAGCCAAAAATGTTTTTTATCTTTCCTGAAGGATTTTGTCTGGCAGAAATCCAGGTTTTTCTAAGCAGAAAAATGGGCATCTGCCCAGGACACTGAGTCAAAAAAATGCTGGGGGGTGGGGGGGGGGACAGGGTAGACAGTGCGAATAAATACTCCCTGATAAAGAATTCTCCTCACATCATTCTTCGGGGGAAGCCATACCAGTCAAACCAGTTTCAATTATTTGCCATAAAGATTGGTCATAAGAGCCATGTGTATTTCTTTTTAAGTATTTACACTGAAGAATAACAGGGGGGTTTAAATGCCACTTTTCTCTACCTGAAGTGGCTTACAAACACCTTTCCCTTCCCCTCCCCACAACCGATCCCATGTGAGGTAGGTGGGGCCAAGCAAGCTCTGAGAGAACAGCCCTAGGAGAACTGTGACTGGCCCAAGGTCACCCAGGTGGCTGCATGGGGAGGAGTTGGGACTCAAACCCAGTTGGGTGGCAGTTTTGAAACAATCCTATCTGTAGGTATTTATGCAGAAATGAAATAAACTACAATTTAGAGCCTCAGATTCTCAGAGACCTCTAAATAATTTTTTAACCCCCTAAAATTATATTCCAGTTTTTGGGGGGTAGTACTATGGGGTCGCTTAAACTTGATGTCAAGGCCTCAGCATATCTTAATTGGGCCCTGCTGTTGGATCCCATAACTAGCAAAACAGTAAAAACGCACAAAAGAGGAACACTATAGAATAATTAGTGCATAAAGCAAAGAGGGAATGCAATTTTGTTCAATTGCATAACTTATGTGTGTTGCAGAATCAAATGTTTCTTGGCACAGCATTTAGCTCATCCAGCTGCAGGATTTTTTTTTCCTTTGAAAACTGTAACACAGGCGTTTCTGTAGCTGTGAAAGAACGGAATTCCCATATGCCACAAAGGCTACGCAAATCAAATGTTTGCATTCTGTAAGGGTTACTATAGGTTGAAAATCAAAAAAGAGGATGAATTTCCTAACGGACTACTTCAAGCAAGTGACCACTGTGACAAATCTTATTTAAAGACCCCTACTATTTAGCTGTGATCATTGCTACTAAGTAGGAATATACTTAAACTTTCAAACTTGCTAGTTGCTGCTGCAAGATGGGAGGTGAATTTCCTCCAGGACAGGCTGGATTCTGGAGGTTTTTTTTAGGGGGTGGGAGGGAATTACTTGGGCATGAAATTGGGGTCGCTGTGGGTGGGCAGGTAGTTGTGAATTTCCGGCACAGTGCAGGGGTTGAACTAGATGACCCTGGAGGTCCCTTCCAACTCTATGATTCTGTGATTGCAGCTCCCCCCCCCCCCAAAAAAAAAAATATGTCTGAACTTCTGAGCTTTCCACCGGGGTTCCCAGATTTGGCCTGGCAATTCTACTGGGGATCTAAATGTGACTTTTTTCAGATTCTCTGCATTGACAGTGCAGCTGGTACACCCCACACCAAACGTGGGCTTGGGGCATCTTACCATTCTGCTTGAGCTGTCCGAAGCTTCTGACGATCTCATGCACGACAGCGCCGCCACTCTGAGGATCAATTCCCCCGAACACCCAAGAATCACGGTGGCCTCCCAGAATAACATACCTGTCTGGAGAAATGGAGGTTGAAGTGTGTTTTAAAAATCATTCATTCGTTCATTCATTCATTCATTTGTTCGTTCATTCATTCATTCATTCATTCATTCATTCATTCATTTGATTATTTTTGAAAGTACTCAAAAGATCTTTCACGGATAGACTAGGGCAGTGATATTCTTGTAACTTGGGGGGGCAACAGTGGGGAGATGTTCTGGAGTACGGGACCCGCTGTTGGACCTCCTGATGGCACCTGGTTTTGGTCACTGTGTGACACAGTGTTGGATGGGGTAGGCCATTGGCGTCTGTTATGTTTTGATTTCTGGAGCAGTGATGCCCTGTTTTCTTGGTGCTTGGGGGTCCACAGTGGGAGGGCTTCTGGAGTTGCGACCCCACTGGCGGGCCTCCTGATGGTACCTGGGTTTTGGCTATTGTAAGACACAGAGCGTTGGGCTGGATGGACCATTGGCGTGATCCAGTATGGCTTCTCATATGATCTTGGGGCAAAGAGAAATCAATCTGGAGCACAAAATCCTTTGGGGTGGGTGGGAGACAAAAGCCATCCTAAAATTGATCCGCTTTTGTGAGTACAACATTACAAAAACGTGTGCTTCCCACCTGATGAGGAACCCAGCCAGAAAACTAGCTTTACCTGGTTCTATCGCTCCTCGGAGGGTACCAATCACGTTGTATATTCTGGTCACTTTCTTAGAGCTGTGGACATGCATTCTGACCTTCCTAATACCGTAAAACAAGGCATGCAAGTAGGCATCAGATAAAAGAAATGAAAGCATCTTTCCGAAGTTAAACCAATTCAGGTCCTTCACTTACCCCAAAGACACGTGAGGATCAAACATATCAGACTTAAGGTCCCACCTTGAACCCCAACAGTCAGCATGTTGAAATCCATTTAACATAAACAGATGGGCTGTGAGAGTTGCAAAGGTAAACTGTACCATTGGGGAAAACAGGGATAACTCTATGGCTTCCCCTCCCAGCTGAACTCCTTCCCTTCCCTTCCCTTCCCTTCCC
>BDOT02000005.1:9978760-9993181 GCA_003118565.2 Paroedura picta | reverse complement strand
AGGGGGGTGGTATCTGGCCTTTTCTGCATCCTAAAACTTTCCGTTTCCCAGGCTTCTCTCACCAAAATCTCCATTCGGACATGAAGCCAACTGAGCGACCCTCTACCTTTTAGCCCAGCTGACCTCACAGGCTTGTTGGTAAGATAACTACAGGTTAGAAAAGCATTTATTTACATTATTTACAGACTGCCTTTCTCACTGGGCCCGAAATATTGTACGGTCCCCTGTGAGCTCTGAGAAAGGGCAAAATAAAAACACAGTTGTGAGGGAGATTCACCGTTGGCTGGATACCCTGGGGTGAGGGGATCTCCTGCCCCGTTCAGATTGAGCACATTGCCACGCTGGACTCCTCCTTCCGGAAGGTTCCAGCCCTCTGGGTAAGGATTTACTCCGGGAGCGCAGGAATCTGCAGGGTCAGAGTACAAAACGACGCCTTTCGCACCAGCAATCTCGGCATTCTTCACCTAGGAGAAAAGTTATTCTTATTTACTTGGTACAGTTTACATTTACCTTCCCACACAAGGTGTTCAGGATGGCATATGTTTTCCTGGACTCCTCCTTTTTTATTATTTCTTTTAAAGTTGTTTTTCATACCCCGCTTTTCCCTGCCCGAAGGAGTCTCAAAGCAGCTGATAATCGCCTTCCCTTCCTCTCCCCACAACAGATACCTTGTGAAGTAGGTAGGGCTGAGAGAGCTCTGATAGGACCGTTCTGTGAGAATAGCTCCTAAGAGGACTGTGACTAGCCCAAGGTCACCCAGCTGGATGCATGTGGAGGAGTGGGGAATCAAGCCCGGCTCACCAGATTAGAGGCTGGCGCACTTAACCAAGCTGGCTCTCACATCGATCCTATGAGGTAGATTATGCTGTAAAAGGGTGACTAGCCAAAGGTCAGGCAGGGGATTTGAACCCAGGTCTTTTAGAACCTAGTCTGACACACTAATTGCTTTGCCAGAGCTGGACAGATTTGGGTGCTACATCTGTGCTGGTCTTATGCGCACACAGGGGATACTGCCTCGATCTGGCAGAATGTGGGAGTTGCTGAGGAGAATCAACTCTGTGTCAGCAGCCTTACAAAGGAGTCCGGCTTGGAAGAGAAGCCATTTTGCCATATTAGTGGAAGACGCCGAAGATCAGAAAGGCTTTTTGCAAGGACAAGCTGTAAGGCACAGCAAAAGGAGCCCCAATCCTTCAGCAAAACTAGCTGCTTCGGTTTCCCAGACAGAAAATTTGTTTGGCTGATCTGCACAGTTCCTTTCTTCATGGGTTGCCCTGCTTGGTCAGGCAATCCCAAGGTCACCCAGGTGGCTGCATGTGGAGGAGGAGTGGGGAATCAAACCCGGCTCACCAGATTAGAAATCCGCAGTCCTAACCACTACACCAGAGGTAGTCAAACTGCGGCCCTCCAGATGTCCACGGACTACAATTCCCATGAGCCAGCAGGGGCTCATGGGAATTGTAGTCCGTGGACATCTGGAGGGCCGCAGTTTGACTACCCCTGCACTACGCCAACCGCTACACCAAGGTAAAAAGCATCGCTAAATCGCTGGGGAGCTAGACGGCGCCTTCACCTTGTTTCCTCGGAAGATTTTTCCGTATCGGGCAATGACAATTCTCCCCGAACAATTGACGCCCATCTCTCGCTCCAGTTTGAAGAAGTCCTCTATGCGGCCGTAGTTCACGTACACAAGCTCTCCCTGGAGCGCAAAGAGACACGCGGTTTCAGAGCGAGCCAAAAGAGGGGAACGCAAACATCCCTTGTTTCTAGGACAAGACTGCCCTGGAGTCATGGGATTGGCCTGTGAGCTCCAGGGTGGGATATCCCTAGTGATTGGGGGGGAGGGGGCGGAGCCTGAGGAAGGTGGGGGTTGGGGGTTTTATTATTGTGGGGGATTGTGAGAATATATTAATTGTGGGGCCTTGTTACACACAATCACTTTGTTTTTCAGCCTGTTATATTTTGTGTACATTCTGTGCCCCATTGAATCTTTATTCCCTTTAGTCACAGAATCACAGAATCCTAGAGTTGGAAGGGGCCATACAGCTCATCTAGTCCAGCCCCCTGCTCAACGCAGGATCAGCCCAAAGCATCCTAAAGCATCCAAGAAAAGTGTGCATCCAACCTTTGCTTGAAGACTGCCAGTGAGGGGGAGCTCACCACCTCCTTAGGCAGCCTATTCCACTGCTGAACTACTCTGACTGTGAATCTTTTTTTCCTGATATCTAGCCTATATCGTTGTACTTGAAGTTTAAACCCATTACTGCGTGTCCTCTCCTCTGCAGCCAACAGGAACAGCATCCTGCCCTCCTCCAAGTGACAACCTTTCAAATACTTAAAGAGGGCTATCATCATGGCTAGAACATCATGGCTAGTCATCATGGCTAGAACTAAGCCTTCTGCAATTGACACAGTGAGAGGCTGGAAAAGATCAGTGCTTTCCCCTTGATCCATCAGGGGATCCCTTGATCTGTTCCATATCACAGCACATGCCCTTAACGAAAAAGACTCCATAAATAAAAGGGCAGTTCAGCTATGGGGAGGGAGGTCTCTAACGGATACCTCACCCATGTACAATTCCCAGGATTCTTTAGGGAAAGCCAGGATAATTACAGCAGTCTATTAAAACCACTCTCAGTGTTGACCTTCAGGAGACATCTCTGGGTTTTGTATCAGCCTGTCATTTAACAAAAAAAAAATTGACACATGGCTAACGTAATCCTAGGTTGATGTAACCTGCGGCTGATGTGCACCTGGAATCTCTCACATTTTATCCCACCCTTCTTCCAAGTCATTCAGGGCGCCTTATGCGCCCCCACCCAAATTCTAAATCCTCACCACAACAGGGTGAGAAAATTAAAGGGCAGAGAAAGCCTTCCGGCCAAGGTCAGTCCTGCAAGCTTGACAGCTGAGGAGGGATTTGGTTTCTCTCATCCTAGTCCTAAACTAACTACTGAAATGGGGGACCTTAAATCTTGAAATCTGTTTTGGGTAAGTGTTACGTATTCCGCTGTCCACATACTTCATAGAAATGGGCTTGTTTGATTCCCGGCCCCTCTGTAGCCTTGGCCCTTCCAACTCTATGATTCTATAAACTGTTTCAGTGCTACCTCAGGTGAACGGATGGGGTTAACCTTCAGAGCTTGTGGAACAAAGGGCAAGTGCTATTCCTTTTATCACTTAGGGAGCAAAAGGCTGTGGAACTTGGAAAGCTGACCTGTTACATCATAAGGGAAATGAACCTGTAAGAGCTGGCTGATAGCTCCTTGGGAGTCATTCATTCACCTTAGCTGACAAAGTGAACTCTGGTTCATACCCCCATCTGTGTGTTAGTTAAAGAAGAAGAAGAAGAGCTGGTTCTTATATGCCACTTTTCTCTACCCGAAGTAGTTTCAAAGCGGCTTACAGTCGCCTTCCCTTTACTCTCCCCACAACAGACACCCTGTGGGGTAGGGAGGCTGAGAGAGCCCTGATACTATTAAAGAGGAAGAGTTGGTTTTTATATGCCGCTTTTCTCTACCTGAAGGAGTTTCAAAGCGGCTTACAATTGCCTTCCCTTTCCTCTCCCCACAACAGACACCCTGTGGGGTGGGTGGGGCTGAGAGAGCCCTGATATCACTGCTCGGTCAAAACAGCTTTATCAGTGCCGTGGCGAGTTCAAGGTCACCCAGCTGGCTGCATGTGGGAGAGCGCAGAATCGAACCTGGTTTGCCAGATTAGAAGTCCACACTCACCACTACACCAAACTGGAGAGACCTCAACACTCTTTCATTCTGATGTCCAAGTGGGTAGCTGTGTTGGTCTGAAGCAGCACAACAAAACAAAATCAGAGTCCAGTAGCACCTTTAAGACCAACAAAGATTTATTCAAGGCGTGAGCTTTCAAGTGCAAGTACTCTTCCTCAGACTACGAACTGACCATCGTGACAAAGGGAATATATAAGCAAAAGTTAATCCTGTTAAATTAGTAAATTGGGTCACAACATCCAAATATAGCCATATGATAATTCTTTGCTAAAACATCCAATCAGTCCCCTCAAATCCAGTTGTAGTTTACAAAAATATAGGAGGAATAAAACAGTCTATGCCAGTGATCAGCACCTTCCACCCTACCATTTACTGTTGGCCCCATGTGTCTCCATACAAGTGTGAAACATTCCTACAAGTGGAAGCTGAGCTGGCAGGTATCTTGTCCTGGGACCGGAGAGTTGAATTCACAATATATAATGCAATCCCACTGTCATGATGGTCAGTTCATAGTCTAAGGAAGAGTGCTTGCACTCGAAAGCTCACGCCTTGGATAAATCTTTGTTGGTCTTAAAGGTGCCACTGGGCTCTGATTTTATTTTGTCATTCTGACGTCTGTTATCCTTTTCTAGGGGTCTTATTTTTGACTGCTCCTTACCTCAGGCATGCCCTGGGCTGAGAAGGCACTGTAGGGTGGAACAACATCTCCAAGGTCTTCGTACCCCGGAGGAGGAGGCTCAAATAAGGACGTGTTGAAAATCTAGTTAGGGAGTGAAAGGAGACAACATATTCAAAGAAGAATCCGATCTGGACCCGTTTTCTGCCTTGCCAAGGACAGCAACTGAAGAAATAAATGACAACGGAAGAATTGATCCCCCACCCACCCCTCATCCGCCTGCCACAAATACCTGCGCCCCAAATGTGCTTTGGTGACCAGATTTTAACATCTGGTAACATCTGGTAAAGTGGGACACCATTGACCAGGGGGGTTCTTGATTAAAAATATGGAGCAGCAAAAAGTTTCATAGAATGCATAGAACGCAAAAATAGTATTGTAAGATATATTTTTTCAATTTCAACATAAGTACAATTTGCCAGGTGCCCCCAGGTATCCCTCCAAAAGTGGGACAACCTGGTCACCTTACATCCAGCTGTGGATCTCCAGTGAGGGATATAATCTGGCCTCGATTCCCGGCTTCTAATGCTCCTGTTCTCCCAAGTGACTCTGCACCTTAACATTCAATGGGATGAGAAGCCCTCAAGCTTTCTCTTACATGAAGGAGATTAGCCCTTTAGGGATTTCCGGGCTTTCCAAGAAGAAGAGGGGGTTTTATATCCTGCTTTTCTCTACCTTAACGAACCTCAAAGTGGTCCCTTTCCTCTTAACAGACAGGTGAGGCTGAGAGCTCTGAGTGAACTGAGACTGGGCACCCATCAGGCCTCATGTGTCTCAAAGTGGTTAATTATCGCCTTCCATTCTTTGCTCACAACAGGTCCCTTGTGCGGCAGGTGAAAATTAGAGAGTCCTGAGAGAACTGTGACTGGCCCAAGGTCACCCAGCAAGCCTCATGAATCTCAAAATGACTGATAATCGCCTTCCTTCTCTCTTCCCACATAAGACACCTTGTGAGGCAGGTTGGACAGAGAGTCTTGAGAGAACTGGGACTGGCCCAAGGCCACCGAGCAGGCCTCATGTGTCTCAAAATGGCAACAGGCACCTTGTGAGGCAGGTGGAACTGAGAGTGTTCTGAGAGAACTGTGACTGGCCCAAGGTCACCCTGCTGGCTTCATACAGAAGTGGGGAATCAAACCCAGTGCTCTTAACCATGACACTGTATCGGACCTGATTTGTATCTCATTTGTTCCCAGTAAGCCTAAATACTGGCAGTCTCTCGTTTACCTCACGCCCTTGTTCGTCAACAATTGAAATGTAGTTGGGATTGGTTTCATTAGGGTAGGACAGCAGAACCTCGTAAGGGGCCAGGTGAACCGAATCCAGGCCAAATCCTTTCCACTGGGCTTGGATTTCTTCGGCGAGGCGCAGGTTCTCTTCCGTACCTGCCAAGTGAGGACGGCGTGTAAAATTGCTAGAAGATAGAAAAGGACGCTTATATTGGAAAGCAAGAAATTGAATTTGCAGGTTTGTTGTGTTCCAGCTGTAACATTCATACAGCGTTCTGCAAAAAAACTATCATTCCTCCTTCCCCAAATTCTGCCCTCCCAAAATCTACAAATTAGAATCATAGAATCATAGAGTTGGAAGGGACCTCCTGGGTCATCTAGTCCAACCCCCTGCACTATGCAGGACACTCACAACCCTATCGCTCATCCACTGTCAGCTGCCACCCCCTTGAACCTTCACAGAATCAGCCTCTCCGTCAGTTGGCTATCCAGCCTCTGTTTAAAAATTTCCAAAGATTTTAAAATTTCCAAAGAATTGACTGTCATGATCCAAGGAAAGCAGTCTGCAATTAAATTCCATCGCTAGACAAAACCACGATGATTTCATTTAGTCCAAAAGCAGTACAGTCTTTATTGAGAAAGTTCCAGCAGAGCAAACATCTTCAGGAAGTACACGAATCAGAGGAATTGGCGACGATGGGGAACAAAGGGAGGACAGGATTTATATCTATTAGGGGTGACTCCCCTAACAAAGTGCAAGAAAACCAGTTCCTGTACAGTGCCCCTTTGATCTAATGGGTGCGAAAACCAGAGACTCAACATTTGGGTTCTCCAGCTGCGAGAATGGCCAGAGGTGGGAAACATCACACTTTCAAGGACAAAGATAAGCATAACACAGCTAGAAGGAAACTTCAAAGGGATGCCTAGAGAACAGGAATCAAAGAGTCAGGCTGGGAGGAGGGGAAGTTACATAGAGAATTCGATGGTATGACATTGACAGGGTTAAAGCATAATAATTCCTTCTCTGCTATATATCAGGGATGCAACACAAAAACAGGAAGGTTCACAATAGGATACCAACACAAAAACAAGGAAACTATCCAAGGCAATATTCTTGTTCTAGCAATATTCTTGTTCTAGCTTAGAGCTTAGGGCTGATCCTGCGTTGAGCAGGGGGTTGGACTAGCTGGCCTGTATGGCCCCTTCCAACTCTATGATTCTATGATTCTATAATATATGTATATTCAATTTTAATACAATTTTTATATACATGAAGAATCAACCAGAACGGTTTCTAGATAATTTCCATTTTCAATATCTTCTTCGGTGGTTGAGTCCTTATATTAGTGTTTTAATAATACCAATAGGCCATCGGCTCAAAGGTATCGGGGAACGTTAGTAAAATTCTCCAATATAAGGACTCAACCACTGAAGAAAATATTGAAAACGGGAATTATCTAGAAACTGTTATAGTTGATTTTTCCGTGTATCTATAAATTGTATTAAAACTGAATATATATATTGTTAAGAGCCTCTTGTGGTGCAGAGTGGTAAGGCAGCGATATGCTGTCTGGAGCTCTGCCCATGAGGCTGGGAGTTCGATCCCAGCAGCCGGCTCAAGGTCGACTCAGCCTTCCATCCTTCCGAGGTCGGTAAAATGAGGACCCAGCTTGCTGGGGGGTAAACGGTGATGACTGGGGAAGGCACTGGCAAACCACCCCGTATTGAGTCTGCCATGAAAACGCTAGAGGGCGTCACCCCAAGGGTCAGACATGACTCGGTGCTTGCACAGGGGATACCTTTACCTTTACCTTTATATATATTGTTAGAACAAGAATATTGCCTTGGATATATGTCAGGATTGGCCAACCTGTAGCTCTTCTGCTCTATATTAAAGATTCCACAGCCACTGGTTTAAATTGTTGCTTTTCCATTTCCTGGTATTTTAATCTCCCCTTCTTACTGCATTCTGTAACTTCAGGTAAACCTGCTCAGTTTATATACGTTATTGAGAAAATCCCTGAAGATAAAAAGAAACCTGAACACAGATAAAGGTCCTAAGAACTCAAGGGCGTGTGCTAACAGGATTAAGTTATCTGGGCTCCCTTTGTTGGGAGAAAAGAGTCTCCAAGTCTGGTAGTCATTGTTTGGTGCTGAGGGGGATGAGATCAAGCATTGCACAATGAAACACAATGAAACTACAAAAATATCACCGTGGGTTGTTAACGACAACCCTGAGTTGGGTTAGAACAAAAGATAAGCCATGTGGGGTCAGGCCAATGGCCTACCCAGTCCAACACACTGTCTCACTCAGTGGCCAAAACCCAGGTGCCATCAGGAGGACCACCGGTGGGGCCAGAACTTCAGAAGCCCTCCCACTGTGGCCCCCTGCAAGCACCAAGAATACAGAGCATCACTGCCCCAGACATGGGAACATAAGAGAAGCCATGTTGAATCAGGTCAATGGCCCATCCAATCCAACATTCTGTGTCACCCAGTGGCCAAACCCCAGGTGACATCAGGAGGTCCACCAGCAGGGCCAGAACTTCAGAAGCCCTCCCACTGTGTCCCCTCCAAGCACATCTCTGTCCCAGACATTAGATCATAAGAGAAGCCATGTTGGATCAGGCCAATGGCCCATCCAGTCCAATGTTCTGTGTCACCCAGTGGCCAAAACCCAGGTGCCAACAGGAGGTCCACCAGCAGGGCCAGAACTTCAGAAGCCCTCCCACTGTTTCCCTCCTCCCAGCACCAAGAATACAGAGAATTACTGCTCCAGACACAGTATACTATCTATACCGTGGACTGGCTGAAGCCGTCACAATCCCAGTTGTGATTGTACCTAGAAATGTCCTGTTGGATCCTACCAGCTTTTCTGCTAATAAACGAAGGTGAGAGGGGCCTGTTTTCTCCCCATAGCTATGCTGAGGAACATGGAATCTCCACAGATCTAATCTACCAATTCTTAGTGACTTCAGCCCATAACCAATGGGAGGGGGACTGGCCTTTTCCTTCATGCCTTTGACAGGTGAAAAATCGCACTGTTCCTAATGAGTATTTCATACGGTTCTTAAAAGACAAGCAGCCATGGGACAGCAGCAGAGGGAAGGCCTTTGCTTACTATAAGAACCGCTGGATGTTCTCCGCTTTCATATCCATCAGAAATGTTTTCTTCATTTCCTCGTTGGAACCCATCGCTGGCAATGGATCCTTGGGCTTACTCACCCAGCCTGCAAGAGACGCCAAAACATTTTGTCATAGAGACAAAAAAAAAAAATCAGCATTGAGATCCCAAAATTAAAAACAGGGAACCTAAGAACATAAGAGAACTGCTAGATCAGACCAGTGGTCCTTCTAGTCCAGCATCTGGTCTCAGACAGTGGGCAACCAGCGCGTCTGGATGGCTGACAACAGAGCACAGAGGCTGGGCCCTGAAGAAGACCTGCTGGATCAGACCAGTGGACCATCTCCTCTGGCATCCTATTTCACACAGTGGCCAACCAGATCCTCTGGAGGGCCAATATTAGGGCAGAGAGGCTGAAGCCTTCCTGAGAACATCAGAAGAGCCCTTCTGGATCAGACCAGTGGCCATTCTAGTCCAGCATCCTGTCTCACACAGTGGCCAACCAGTTCCTCTAGAACAGGGGTAGTCAAACTGCGGCCCTCCAGATGTTCATGGACTACAATTCCCAAGAGCTCCTGGAAATTGTAGTCCATGGACATCTGGAGGGCCGCAGTTTGACTACCCCTGCTCTAGAAGACCAACAGCAGGGCAGAGAGGCTGAGGCCTTCCTGAGAACTTTGGAAGAGCCCTGCTGGATGAGACCAGTGGTCCATCTAGTCTGGATTCCTGTTTCACGCAGTTGCCAACCAGTTCTTCTGGAGGGCCAACAACAGGGCATAGAGGCTGAGGCCTTCCTGAGAACATCAGAAGAGCCCTGCTAGACCAGACCAGTGGTCCCTCTAGTCCAGCATCCTATTTGACAAAGTGGCCAACCAGTTCTTCTGGAAGGCCAACAACAGACCATAGAGACTGAGGCCTCCATAAGAAGAGCCCTGCTGGATCAGACCAGTCGTCCATCTAGTCCAGCCTCCCGTCTCACTCAGCAGCCAACCAGTTCCTCCAGAGGGCCAACAGCAGCGCACAGAGACCCAAGGCCTTAACCTGCTGTCACTTCCTGGCTCTGGGATTCAGAGGTTGACTGCCCCTGAATGTGGAGGTTCTCTTTAATCCCCGTCGCTAGTGGCCACTGGTAGACGTCTCCTCCACGAGTCTGCCTAATCCCCCTTTAAAGCTGCCTGCTATAAAAAGGTGACATGAAATCTCCTTCCAGCTGTGGACGCGGCTCCGTTCCCCTCCCCGTCTCCGTACCGATGAAGAAGCCGAGGAGGAAGACGCCGAGCGCGGTGGCCGCGGCCAGAGCCCAGCAGCGCCAGCGGGACCCTCGGACGAAGGCGGGCTCCGCGCTGGCCGCCCGCAGGGACGTCCACATCCTCCGACGCCGCCCAGCCTACCCGGCCAGGGCCCAGGTCTCCCCGCAGCCAGCCAGGCTGGAGCGGATCGGAGCGACGGCGCCTGCAGCCGGGATCGGCGTCCAAAGAGCAGCGCCTGGCACCGCCTCGCAGGCCGGCCTCTGCTTGGCGCCGCGGGCTCCGTGGGGGCGGCGTCCGGGGCGGGCAGCGGGGGTCTCCGGGCCAGCCCCCGGCAGCTCCAGGGGGAAGGCTCCGGCGGGACGGACTTCGGTCCCGGAGAGCCGCTGCCAGCCCGGGTAGGCGAAACTGGCTGGGAAGAGGGGAGATCCTTTCCTGGGAGGGAGGTGGGGCGGAGAGAACTGCTCCGTGAAAACAAATGAAGAAGCGCTGGTTTTTTTTTCTCTCTCTCTATTTTATTTGTCTCCTGCTTTTCACTACCTAAAGGAGTCCCCAAGTGGATTGCAAGCAGCTTTCCCTTCCTCTCCCAGCAAGGCACCTGGTGAGGTAGTTGGAGCTGAGAGAGCTCGGAGAGAACTGCTCTGTGTGAACCAAAGAAGAAGAGCTGGGCTTTTTGTACCCCACTTTTCGCTGCCTGAAGGAATCCCAAAGCAGCTTATAAACACCTTTCCCTTCCCCCCCCCCACCAACAGTCACCCGGTGAGTTATGTGGAGCTGAGAGAGCTCCAAGAGAACTGTGACTGGCCCAAGGTCACCCAGCTGGTTGCATGCGGAGGAGGAGTGGGGAATCAAACCCAGCTCCACCGATTAGAGTCTGTCGCTCTTAACTGCGACACCACGCTGGCTGTTTGCTGGACCAGGGATCGGATTCAGAATGCGACAGATTGATGTGTCTAGAATCTGTCTGTCAGGGACATTCAGCTGGGTAGCCGTGTGAGCCTGAAGCAACAGAACAACACTTGAATCCAGGGGCACCTTAAGGACCAACAACATTAAATTTGGGGTGGAAGCTTTCGTGCACATGCGCACTTCATCAGATGCATGCACATGGAAGTGTCAGATTAGATGGGCCATTGGTTTGATCCAACATGGCTTCTCTTACGTTCATCTCAGAGGCACAGTCTGGTTGGACTGTGACCTAGGGGGTGGGTCCTCTGCCTTCCCCTGTGCTGGAAGAACCCTGCAGCAGTTTTTGTCCCGTTGTGGAGTTGTGCATATTCAGAACACAAATTGAAATAAAAGGCATGAAGTCTTTTCTTCCAGCCGCCAACCCTGTTCTTGACAAAAAATCCAGAATTCTCCAAAGATATTCTTCCATACGTTCCCGGTATATAATGCCTTGGATCTTGTGTCGGCTCTTCCCTAAGGGAAGGCATTGTGTGCGGACCACAACTCCCTTCTTCTGGAAGACTGTGTAAGTTGTCAGTGCATTAGAGAGTTTCCTGCTACATAAGGATGTCGCTTGACCTTGGCAGCTCTCCGAGGGTCAGTCCTGGTAAGTGTTTGCAAGGGCGAGCACCAAGAAAGTCCAGGATGGTTTTGCCCCTCCAGGTAAAGATGTTAAACCAGCCAGGGGATGTGTAAATCATAGAATCATAGAGTTGGAAGGGGCCACACAGGCCATCTAGTCCAACCCCCTGCTCAACGCAGGATCAGCCCAGAGCATCCTAAAGCATCCAAGAAAAGTGTGTATCCAACCTTTGCTTGAAGACTGCCAGTGAGGGGGAGCTCACCACCTCCTTAGGCAGCCTATTCCACTGCTGAACTACTCTGAATGTGGAAACGTTTTTCCTGATATCTAGCCTATATCGTTGCACTTGTTCCAGCCATTAGGACCTATGCAGATGGTCCTAGATGATATAAACCCAGGGGTTCTGATTGTAAAGCATATATTAGGGTGGGACACACGGCCTCAACCGTAGACCTGGCGGAAGAGCTCCGTTTTGCAGGCCCTGCGGAACTCAGAGAGCTCCTCCAGGGACCTCAGCTCTTCCGGGAGCTCATTCCACCAGGTTGGGGCCCAGGCCGAAAAGGCCCTGGCCCTGGTTGCGGCCAGGTGAATGTCCCAGGGGCACGGGACAACCAGCAAATTCATACCCGCAGAGCGAAGAGCCTTGTGGGGGCCTAAGCAGATAATCGGTCCCTCAGATAGGGTGGACCCAGGCCATGTATAGCCTTGAAGGTCAAAACCAAAATCTTGAACTTGATCTAGAAGAAAACCGGTAACTGGTGCAGCTGCCGCAGGACCGGCAGGATATGGGCCATCCAAGATGTCCACGTGAGGACCCTTACAGCTGCATTTTGTACCAGTTGCAATTTCCAGGTCAAAGACCAAGGTACAGCGAGTTACAGAAGTCTAGTCTGGAGGTGACCGTCTCCTGGATCACTGTAGCCAGGTGTTCTGAGGACAGGTAGGGTGCTAGTAGCCTAGCCTGACGCAGATGGAAAAACGCCATTTGGGCTACTTTCATGATCTGAGCCTCCATTGAAAGGGAGACATCAAAGAACACCCCCAAATTCCTGAAAGCCGGTGCATTCAGAAAATATGAGGTATATTTATATTTTTTATAAAGCAGTTTCTGTGGTCTCCCTTTCAATTTTTCTCAGTGCTGCAAGTGGACCGCTAGATGGCAGCAATAAACAAGAAATAGCATCCCTCACAAATTGGGCTTTTAAACAAGACAACCAGTTGCAGAAAAACCCAGTTCTTTCTCTGGATAAGGCGAAATGACAAACAATTGCACCAATCACATGGAAGGCTAAATAGCCACAGATGCTGATTTCTGCTTCTCCTCTGGCCGCTTGTTTGCCCCCTTTCCCTGCAGGCAAATATAGATACAGCTGGACTAAGAATTTGTTTGCATACGAACCTTTTGCTGCATGAAACCAACATTTCCAGGAGGGGGAGAGAGATACACACACCCATCCGTCTATGACCCCTCGCCTCCACCTGCTGGCTGGAGAAGAAGATTCTGTTTTTATTCCATCCCTTTCAGTACCCGAAGAAATCATAGCATCTTAGACTTGGAAGGGGCCAGACAGGCCATCGAATCCAGCCCCCTGCTCAAGCCAGGATCAGCCTAAAAACAGATGCTTGAAGACCACCAGTGAGGGGGAGAGCATCACTTCCTTAGATCACCATTTCCAAAGCGGCTTACTACCGCCTTCCCTTCCTCTCCCCGCAGCAGACAGGTGGGGCTGAGAGAGCTCTGAGAGAAGTGCCCCTGGCCCAAAGTCGCCCACCAGGCTGCATGGGGAGAGTGGGGAATCGAACCCGGTTCTCCAGATCAGAGGCTGCCACTCTTCATCACTACGCCACGTTGGCGCTCGAGGGTTTGCTTGCTTGTTTGCCCTACCCTGCAGCTGAGAATGAATTCCAGCCAGTCAGGGATCCTGTGTTCCATCTGATGGGATCCCTGCCTTCACTTTCAGGGGACAGACCATGGCCTCCCTGTCTCAGCACCAAAGCCGGCTTGCTCCTGCAGGGGAGGGACATGCAGCAAAAGCTCCAGTGGGCATGAGTGGTCAAAAGTTGGGCCTGCAACATCAGTTGATTGAGACAAGGGTCGAAAGACAACGGGTTGGATCCAGGCCAAATGGCCCATTCATGCCAAGACCCCCTTCCTGCTGCAGACCCCCTCATGTCCATTCCTCAGGGTCCCTTCTCCCCTAAGAGCGGCAGGTGGTGGGCTGAAGAGATGGGAAAATGTTGGGAGAATTTAGATACGAAAAGGAGGGGTGAACCACCAGCTGCTAAAAGAATAGCTAGCTGTATTGAGAGGAGAAACAATCTTGTAAAGAACAGAAGAGAGAGGCAGAACTAATTGATTAACCACTGTTCTGGAGGCAAGCAGGGAGGAAGTGTACTTAAAGGAGCAGGAAATCGCCAATGGAGCCAATCAGGATACAGGAGGAAATTATTTGAAAAAATCACCAGGAAGTTCCTAGTCTAAATATGTTGATTAAACCCCTGATGCCCCCTGTAGACTATTCTTCATATACTGGTGAATCATGCATAGTACAGACCTTCCACCAGAAAGATCCTTTGTGCCTTAGGGCAGGGGTAGTCAACCTGTGGTCCTCCAGATGTTCATTAACTACAATTCCCATGATCCCCTGCCAGCATTTGCACTTTGATCCTGGCACTTTGGTTACCTGGTTTGTTCTGGGTTGACATTTTTCTCTCCGTCTCTCCCGCTTTGTGCCAGGCAGAGCAGAGAAGGGGAAGATGGAGGGATGGATGGATGGATTGCCGCTGAGCTGCTTCACATGACCGCTTCAGACCCAGCTGGAGCCACGAATGGAATGGGCAGCCACAGAGAAGCAAGCAAAGGTTTACAGTTCA
>BDOT02000005.1:9963618-9974166 GCA_003118565.2 Paroedura picta | reverse complement strand
GGCTTACAGTCGCCTTCCCTTTCCTCCCCCCACAACAGACACCCTGTGAGGTAGGTGAGGCTGAGAGAGCCCAGATATCACTGCTCGGTCAGAACAGCTTTATCAGTGCCGTGGCGAGCCCAAGGTCACCCAGAAGAAGAAGAAGAGTTGGTTCTTATATGCCGCTTTTCTCTAGCACCATAGGAGATCCTCAGATTGAAACATCGGGATTCCACCCCAGCCTCAACCATATGTCTGGCGGAAAAGCTCCATCTTGCAGGCCCTGCAGAAAGCTGACAATCCCAACCAGGCCCTTGGCTCTTCTGGGAGCTCATTCCACCAGGTTGGGGCCAGGACCAAAAAGGCCTTGGCCATGGTTGAGGGCATTCAAGCGTCCCGAGGGCCCGGGACTACCAGTAGATTCATACCTACAGAGCAAAGAGCCCTGTGGGGGGCATAAGCAACCAAGCGGTCCCGCAGGTAAGTGGGACCCAGACCACGTATAGCCTTGAAGGTCAATACCAATACCTTGAACTTGACCCGGAAGCAGACTGGTAACCAGTGCAGATGACAAAGCACCGGCTGAATATGGGCCCATATTTCCCTGCAACCTGTCGCTCAAGTCCCAAAACCACCCAAAACAAAACGGAATTGTCTAACTTTGTTGTTGTTGTTGTTTTCTTCTCAACCCACTTGCTTGTTTTCTCCCTTCTGAATAAACCGTCACTTGACGGAGACATCCATTACCTCAAGCCGCCCGGTGCAGATGGTTTTGACGTTGGGAGCGATGCCCTTGAGGGTTACCTGGGGCATCTCAAAGTGGTCCAGATGTTGTCGAGCACAGAATGATTACCCAGTGACATATCTGCAGAGGGTCTTTGTCTCTCCCAGAAGCAGTTGGAGAGAACATCTGGTCCTGGGAATTTGTCAGCCATCTTTCATCACTTGCCTTTCTAATAGAACAGCGACAGATCCTCACAGAGTTATATTAGGACTGAGGAAAAGGCACGGGAGGCCTCCGAAAGAACGGAGACAACAGAGAATCAGCCAGATGAGAAGCAAAACAGAAAGGACAATCTGTGGTTTTTTTAAGTCCTAATTTCACTAGGGGAGGGGAGGTGATGGTTTAATGGTACAGCATCTGCTTGGCATGTCGATGTGTAGAGGAGGCCAGGTTCAGTGTTTAGCATCCTGTTTTGAAGAAAAGTTGGTTTTTATACCCCACTTTTCACTACCCAAAGAGTCTCAAAGTGGCTTCCAATTGCCTTCCCTCCCTTTCCCCATAACAGACACCCTGGGAGTGAGAGAGCTCTGAGAGAACTGCTCTGTGAGACTAGCTCTAACAGGACTGTGACTAGCCCAAGGTCTCCCAGCTGGCTGCATGGCTAGGTCCAGGGAATTGAACCTGGCTCTCCAGATTAGAGGACTCCATTCTCAACACTACACCAAGCTGGTTCTTTTGTTACTATGGCTTTAGTCACATACTTTATGTTTCCAAAGTAGAAAACATATTTATTTAAGGTGTGTGTGTGTGGGGGGGAGACACACATATAAGGGCAGTTGTTTTTTTTCCATTTTTGCAAAAGTTCATTGAGCATCCCTCCCCCCCTTTAACAATTAATATTGATAGTTTACAAAATTAAACAAAACCATTTCAAGGGTGTTCTTCCATTAGATTAGAGGCTGCTGTTCTTAACCACCACACCTGACTGGTTCTTTAAATCAGGGGCAGTCAACCTGTGGTCCTCCAGATGTTCATGGACTACAATTCCCATGAGCCCCTGCCAGCATTTGACTACCCCTGCTTTAAATGACTGAGATCAGCCTTGGCTGCTCTTATTGGCAGGGGCTCTCGAGGGTCCTGACTGGAGGTCATTCAACTTAACTGGGAATACTGGGGACTGGACTTGGGACCTTCTGCATGCCCTGCAGATGTTCTACCATTGAGCTACAGCCTCTTCCAAGTGAGGCAGAGGTCCTTCGTATCACCTACTACCTGGTGCTTTTGACTGGAGATGCTAGGGATTGAACCTGGGAACCTCTACATGCCAAACAGCTGTTCTGCCACTGAAGCCATGGCCCCTCTCTGTGGCTCTCCAGGTTGAGATCTTTCACATCACCTACTCAGTAGGTCTTACTACCTGGTCCTTTTCACTGGAGATGCTGGGGTTTGAACCTGGGAACTTCCTCGTGTCAAACAGATGCTCTGGACAGCCCCTCCCTCCCTAGAAGTCTATTGCATCTGGATACGGATGTTCCCTTTAGTCCTCTTTAGTTATGGGGAAATTGCACATGGCCACCTGGCACACTGAGGTCACTTCCAGGTCAAGGCATCCTGCGATGTCATCTCTATCCTTTGCCCCGCTTCCAAAGCTCTCGGGGGAACCAGGCTTGGCAACCCAACCCAACATCCTATATGAATCTTCCTCGGATTATGTTCGCCTTTCTCAACTTCTTTTACCATTGAGAACCCCCTGAGGCATTTAGGATGCTTAGGATGATTATGGAGCCTCTTGTGGCGCAGAGTGGTAAGGCAGCCGTCTGAAAGCTTTGCCCATGAGGCTGGGAGTTCAATCCCAGCAGCCGGCTCAAGGTCGACTCAGCCTTCCATCCTTCCGAGGTCGGTGAAATGAGTACCCAGCTTGCTGGGGGGTAAACGGTAATGACTGGGGAAGGCACTGGCAAACCACCCCGTGTTGAGTCTGCCATGAAAACGCTAGAGGGCGTCACCCCAAGGGTCAGACATGACCCGGTGCTTGCACAGGGGATACCTTTACCTTTACCTTTTTAGGATGATTTAGGATGCTTAGGGCTAATCCTGCGTTGAGCAGGGGGTTGGACTAGATGGCCTGTATGGCCCCTTCTATGATTCTATGATTCTATGATTCTATGATTCTATGATTCTATGATTCTATGATTCTATGATTCTATGATTCATTCTTCAGGCTTTGAGAAACCCCAGACATGGCACGATCATGCAGAAGATGGACAGGAAAGACGGCTGTGTATAAGCCCACCCAGGGCCCCTCCACTCCGCACCCCCTCTGGGACCATCACTGGCCATTTTGGGAAGGGGGAGGGTTTGACATGACAATATATGGTCATCTATCACCCAAGCGTCAAGAAACCCCAGGGTTTCACAAAACCCTGGTTGAGAAAACCTGGGTTCCGAGGGAGCGCCGGGGAGAAGTGGAAGCAGGACTTAATCTGTCAAACCTATTCTGCAATACGGACTCCGTGAGACCTGAAGCCAAGGCAAAGAAATGGGGGAAGAAGCTGAGCGGCTAATCACGGCAAAACATACGGCAACTGAGAAAGACCTGCACTGAAAGCACGCCTCCGGCCCAGACAATACTTTGGAATAAAAATGCCCTCTCGTGTTTTCGAGAGGTAATTATTGGCTGAAAGAACAGGAGATTTTAGACAACAGTGACGTTTGTTTGCTTCTGGGCATTTGAATTGTCTGTGAAGTTAGACGCACACTCTTTGGAAAATGAGAAGTTGCTGGGGTAGTCAAACTGCGGCCCTCCACATGTCCATGGACTACAATTCCCATGAGCCCCTGCCAGAAAACGCTGGCAGGGGCTCATGGGAATTGTAGTCCATGGACATCTGGAGGGCCGCAGTTTGACTACCCCTGATGGAAACGGTACGCAGGAGTTCAGCATAACGTCACCAGGCGGCAGCAGGGTCTCCTGAAGAGAGGCCTGGTAGAAATGTAAGGCATTCTGCAGGATTCTTCTTTGCCAGCCCTGTACTTATTTATTTTGAGATTTATATGCTGGAGAACTCCCAGAATGACAGTTCATCACCAGATTACAGGAATCAGTTCCCCTTGAGGAAACAGCTGCTTTGGTAGATGGACTCTGATATTATGCATAAACCATTCGCTTGATTTTTACCCCTTGTATGTATCTATTTAAAGGTGGACTCGGTTCTAGAGAACCAGGTTTCCTTCCCCGCTCATTCACAGGCCCACTCATTTGCAGGTCTCTTAGAGCTCTCTCAGACCCACCTACCTCACAAGGTGTTCGTTGTTCAGAGAGAAAGACAAGGTGATTGTCAGCTGCTTTGAGACACATGAGACCTGGTAGGGGGGGTACTCTAGATTTTGGGTAAAACTCTATGGTTTGAGGCAAATTCTGCCATAGAGTTTTGCCCAAAGCCAGAGCATCCCTCCCAATGTCTCTGACATGCCTGCCTCACTCCATGGTGATTTCAGCATGGCAGAAAGCTCCTGAAAAGCATTCCTATCCCCTGTGAGCAATGCTGCTGAACCTGACAACCCAATGAAAACTCTACGGGTTTTCTTTGCGATCTTGGCACAATGATCCATGCGACGATCGCCTATAGCTAGATTGCTGTCACTCATTCTATGCAGGCCCACCGCCAGCCTTGATCTGGAAACTGCAGCTGGTCCAAAATGTGAGCAAAAGAAATAATTTTCAAGCTGGCAGTGGCTTTATTCCACCGAGAAACAATTTCTCAAACTTTCCAAATCAAAACGAACCCCTAGGTTTTTTTCATTTTCAGTATCTTTGTCAGTGATATGTGATACTCTTAATATTTTTTTATCAATAGATCCTCTTTAAATGAATTCTTATCAATGATGAATGATGATCAATGATCAATGATGCTTTAGGATGCTCTGGGCTGATCCTGCGTTGAGCAGGGGGTTGGACTAGATGGCCTGTATGGACTCTTCCAACTCTATGATTTTATGAACATGTATCAGAAGAACATAAACTTAATCCTATAGTGATATGTTACTGTAGATGGTTCACTCTCCAAATGGTTCTATAGTATCCAATATACAGAGGTCTACAAGTATTGGCATCACCAAAGTGTAAATGCTCTTCAGTAGTGACCTCAGGAGGACACTCTGGAGCAGGGGTAGTCAACCTGTGGTCCTCCAGATGTCCATGGACTACAATTCCCACAAGCCCCTGCCAGCATTTGCTGGCAGGGGCTCGTGGGAATTGTAGTCCATGGACATCTGGAGGAACACAGGTTGACTACCCCTGCTGTGGAGGACTCATAGTCAACCTGTTCTCCAGCAGTAATTCCAGAATTCCAGATCCGGTTCAAGGTATTGGTTCAAGGACATATGTGATCCATATGTGGTCCACGCCCTGCACACCTGAGGGACTGCCTTGCCCAACACACTCCCAGAAGAGCACAGGTCATCAAATGCCAATACGCTGTCGATCTCTGCCCCCAAAGAAGTGTGTCCGGTCTTGACCAGGGCCAGAGCTGAGAAATCCCACCAGTTTGATGGAATATGCTTTCAGCAGAGATCCGGGCCCTGACGGAACTCTCAGAGTTCCGCAGGGTCTGCAAAACGGCACTCTTCCGCCAGACGTATGGTTGAGGACGGAGCATGCAACAAAATCAATGGGCTTCCCCTTCCTCCCAAAACACATTCCCCCTCCCCCAAACACACCAGCACAACTGGCCAATGAGATTGATGGGGAGAACAGGGCAGCTCTAGGCTGATGGTATTAAAACGCTTTTTTTTATTGCATATGATTTTATCGAATCTGTTTTGTGTCAATTATAATATGTTGTGCAGAGCCCCGAGTCCTTGCAGGGAGGGGTGGTTTATAAAGTAATAATAATAATGATAATAATGATAATAATGATGATGATAATGATAATAATGATATTGATGATGATGATGATGATGATGATGCAGAGTCACCATAGTTCAGCTGTGACCTGATGTCACTTTCCACTGCTGAAAGAAGGATTCCAAAAGATTTGGCCACTGTGCTAAGCTCATTTAACACCTGTAGCCAAGCGAGAGCCCTTTCCCTAACCCTTCAACCCAGGTGAGTGCCATCGAACAATTAAACTGGGGAGCCCAGCCCCCTCCCACCGGAGTCTCCCTTTGAAGTGCTTTTGTTTCGGGAGTGGGAAAAAAATGCTGATGATGAGTTATGCTGCTAAAGTTCTGGTTTCACGAAAAGAATTCTGGCAGGAAGCCCACGTTTCTGGCTTTCACGGAAAAAGAAAGAGAAAAGAAGTAAGCTGGCAAACAGCCCAGGAGTTTAAAAAAAAATGCTCTACTCCCCCCCCCCAATCATATGTTGGCAACTTTAAGGAGGGGGTATAACTCTCTCCACCGCCTTCTTATTTTTTTAAAATCACAAATTGACTCCTCCAGACAGTTGTTACAGTCTATTCTTTTCCCCATTCCTTTATTTTCCAAATTAAGTTAATGCCCAAAGAAGAGTTGGTTTTTATATTCCACTTTTCACTATCTTACAAGGGGCTTACAATCACCTTCCCTTGCCTCTCCCCACGACAGAAACCCTGGGAGGTAGGCGAGGCTGAGAGAGCTCTGACAGGACAGCTGTGTGAGAACAGTTCTATCAGGACTGTGACTGGCCCAAGGTCACCCAGCTGGCTGCAGGGGGAGGAGCAGGGAATCGAACCCAGCTCTCCAGATTAGAGGATATACTCCCCAGTCTTCTTCCCCCATTAATAGAGTTGGATGGGACCATCTAGTCCAACCCCCCTGCACTATGCAGGACACTCCCAACCCTCTTGCTCATTCACTGTCACCTGCCACCCCCTTGAGCCTTCTCAGAATCAGTCTCTCCGTCAGATGGCTCTCCAGCCTCTGTTTTAAAATCTCCAAAGATGGAGAACCCACCACCTCCCGAGGAAGCCTGTTCCACTGAGGAACCACTCTGAGTATCAGGAACTTCTTCCAGATGTTTAGATGGAATTTCTTTTGGATTAATTTCATCCCATTGGTTTTGGTCCGTCCCTCTGGGGCAAGACAGAACAATTCTGCTCCATCCTCTACGTCGGTGGTCCCCAAAACCCGGTTCAGGGACCGGTACCTGCCCGTTGATCAGTCGGTCCTGGGCCGTGGCTCCTCCTCACCCTCCTCACTAGCTACTGCCTCGGGGGCTGCCCTGCCACTCTGCTGCCAGCTCACCTTTGGTGCTCTCCAGCGGCCGCCATGGCTAGGGCTCCCCCTTGGCATGGCAATGCACAGCTGCTGCTGGTAGCACCCCCCAGCGGGTCGCAGGAAGTCAGGGGCGCTGATGGGAAAGCAAGTGGATCAGGGGCCCAGGCAGCGGCGGTGACGTCCCTTGGCAAAAGACTACCCCCCCCCCCGGGCCTCAGTAAAATTGTCAAGCGTTGACCCGTCCCCGGTGATAAAAAGGTTGGGGACCACTGCTCTACATGGCAGCCTTTTAAATCCTTGAAGATGGTTATCAGATCCCCTCTCAGTCATCTCCTCTGCAGGCTAAACAGACCAAGCTCCCCCAACCTTTCCTCCTACGTCTTGGTCTCCAAACCCCTCATCATCTTTGCCGCCCTCCTTTAAACACACTCTCTTTTCACCTTTACCATTTTTACAAACACAGATTACCTTCAACGGCGTAAGATTACCATTTTCTTCATTTGTAAATGGGCCTCCAGGCTATCTCTGTTTATTTGTTGTTTTAGCATGTTCTAGGGGAGGGAAGGTAGCATGACATCTCCCGATTTTGTCGGATTGAAGGCTCTGTAAAGGATGGCAAAAGCAAAGGGCTTCAGCTTCTTGCTGGCTTACAAAGGCCTTGCTAAGATTACCATAAACTAGTCTGTTTTTTCCCCACTGAGACTGGGACTCAGGGGCAATAGGCAGTGGGAAGGGATATCAACAACCTTATGTTAATGTTCTTTAGTCTTGGCAACGTATCGATAAGGTCTGCTCGCAATCTTACAATAATTTGATCTTTCCACCAGATTAAGGTATTTTATGGTGGCAACCAGCAGAAGCCTCACATCTATGTAGTATGTTATATTCCACTCGGTCTAACAGAGACACTCAGGGTGGGCTGCAGGGAAAAAGAAAGGGAAGAATAAACTACCTTACTGAAATCTATCAGGGAAGTTGCATGCATGGGAAGATTTAGCCCCTCCTTCCCCAATGTCCCAGCCCAGATCTATATCACACACCCCAAAGCTGTGTTTTATTGCTCTATTCCATGTTAGGGGACTTATGGATCCCCAATATCACATTTTGCTCCTGAAACATACAGAGGAGGAGTTGGAGGAAGAGGAGCAGATTTTTATACCCCACTGTTCTCTACCTGAAGAAGTCTCAAAGCAGCTTACAATTGCCTTCCCTTCCTCCCCCCACACCAGGTTCCTTCTGAGGTAGGTGGGGAGAGTCCTGAGAGAACCTCGATGGAAAAAGAAGAAGAGTTGATCCTTATATGCCGCTTTTCTCTACCCAAAGGAGTCTCAAAGTGGCTTACAGTCGCCTTTCCTTTCCTCTCTCCACCACGGACACCCTGTGAGGTGGGTGAGGCTGAGAGAGCCCTGATACTACTGAAGAAGAAGAGTTGGTTCTTATATGCCGCTTTTCTCTACCCAAAGGAGTCTCAAAGTAGCTTACATTCACCTTCCCTTTCCTCTCCCCACAACAGACACCCTGTGAGGGAGGGGAGGCTGAGAGAGCCTTGATACTACTGAAGAAGAAGAGTTGGTTCTTATATGCTGCTTTTCTCTACCCAAAGCAGCTTACAGTTGCCTTCCCTTCCTCTCCCCACAACAGACGCCCTAGGAGGTGGGTGAGGCTGAGAGAGCTCTGATAACCCTGCTCAGTCAGAACAGCTTTATCAGTGCCGTGGGGAGCCCAAGGTCACCCAGCTGGCTGCATGTGGGGGAGTGCAGAATCGAACCTGGCTTGCCAGATTAGAAGTCCGCACTCCTAACCACTACACCAAACTGGTTCATGGCCACCCAGCAGGCTTCATGTGGTACTATAGAATCAAACCCAGCTCTCCAGATTAGGGTCTGCCACTCTTAACCACTCCAATACAAGGGGAAACATTTGTCCTACTCCTGGTCCTGTCATGTCAAATCATCAGATAATATTACAGGCCGGTGTACATGGTACCCTTGAACTGTGTGTCATTATTTCGCAGAGGTGGCGCTGAACTAAAGATAAAATCTCTCTGTTATGTCTGTGGCATTCTCGAGACAGGGTGGATGACGTTCCTGACAGACGGCTCATTGAAAATATGTCACCAGCTCGTGGAGTTTCTCAACATTTTCAAGCCCCTTCAGAGGAACACAATGCGCTGTTTGCGAGTGAAGGCACACACGCCAAGCTGATAATGGAACATGACACATCTACTGGTATCAATCAGTGCACATCGCATGCAAAAGGACATCCAAGAGGTTTGTGAAATCCTGAATGCCCCCTGTGTGCCGGAGGGGGTGAGAAAATATTTCCTGACAGAGAGCGGCTTCCTCGGGACATGGTGGGTTCTGTTTCTTTGGAAGTTTTTCAGCAGAGGCTAGATGGTCACCTGACATAAATACTGATGTTTATGTACTTAGGCAGATGGTGAGTGGGTGGGCAGAAGGGATTGTGGTCGGTGCTTGGCTCTTGTGGCCCTTTCTTGCAAGCCCAGGGAAATGCCGATTGCCATTTTGAGATGGGGAGGCAAATTTCTTCCAGGCCAGACTGGCAGGGATTCTGGGGGTTTTCATTGTGAGTGGGGAGGTAGTTGTGAATTGGGTGCTCAGGGGCAGAAAATCAGAAAATTCTTCTGACTACAGATGCTAATTTTCTGCCCTTAAGCATTCCTCCCCTGCTCTAATCAAGCCGATTATATTTTAGTGCTGTTCCTCTACATCAGGGACTCCCAACCATGTTTCCTAGGAAGCCCTGCCATTGTGCAGGAGCTCCCCAGGGGTTACGCGGCCTTTCCCAGAAATCTGGATGGCCACTGACATCCCTAGCTGTTACTGGAGCCCACTTCCCTTGTTGCTCTCCAGCAACCTTTCTCAACTTATCTCCCACTGAGAAACCCCTGAAACATTCTTCAGTCTTTGAGAAACCCCAGAAGTGGTATGATCAGTGCAGAATATGGTTGGGAAGCAGAGCTGTGGACACGCCCATCCATGGCCCCTCCCCTCCTCCTCCAGGCCTGTTTTGGGAGGGGGGCAGGTTGACATGGCCATATACAGTCAGATCACCCAATAAATGTTTAACGAGATTTTTAAATATATAAACATGAATTAATTCCCACCCATTTGGGAAACCCTTCCAGGGCCGTCAAGAAACCCCAGGGTTTCATGAAACCCTGCTTGGGAAAGTGTGCTCTACAGGCTTCCTTCTCCACAATGGAAATGGTAAATGATCAATCGATTGATCGGCTGGCTTCCACATCTTACTTCTCAGAAGGGGCCTGACACCTCTTCCAGGCCTTCTCAAAGCCTGAAAAATATTTTGGCAGTTCCTCCACTGTCAAAAGGTTGAAAAAGGCTGCTCTACCTCCTGAATCCCATCTTTGTACCACCTCTTCTACTTTCTGAGTGGGATATAAGGACATGGGTATCTCCTTTCCTATTTGTATCTGATGAAGGGAGGCATAACCCTTGAAAGCTCATACCCCACAAATCTTGTCACTCTCTAACGCGGACTCAAATCTAGCTCTTCTACTGCAGGCCAAGACAGCTACCCTTTGAGAAGGACTTTCAGCAGCATGAGACTTCCTGCATCCCTCACCCTCTGCAGTTCAAGATGCCCCCCCATGATACTCCTGGACA
>BDOT02000005.1:9950497-9963601 GCA_003118565.2 Paroedura picta | reverse complement strand
GCGTGGAAGAGGTGGAGGTCAGCAGCAAGACATAGGAAATGTCAAAAAATGGCTTCTCCCTGCCATTCACAGACATTCCCACTGGATCCAGTTTGACTATCCAGTTCTATGTTTTGCTCATCTCAAGAAAAGATAGCTAGATAAGGACGTGACCTCGCACCGTCCAACTTCTCAAAGAAAAGAGAACGAGGGAGTTTCGAGTCAAACTTTCCAGATGACTCGTTTTTTAAAATGCTGCTTATTTGCAAAAAAATTGCATTGTGAATTTTTCATCCTTCTGTCATCCCAAATAAATATTTCTCATTGTGCACCCGAGGCATGCATGAACATCGAATACATTCTTAGGCCTTTATGTTTTTGCAGAAAGAGGAATGCCATGTGAAGTACCAAAAGGAAATCAAAAGTGTGCACATCGTGCAGAATTCCAAAAGAAATAGAGATTATGGAGTGACAGAAATAATTAGATAGAGAGAATCTTTGGTGCCTAGGTTTATTTATTTTGCTGTCAGGTGTTGGGATTTGTGGACAAGACTTGGCCCTGAGTCCCTCCAGAAAAAATAGAGTTGCAGAGTTTTTGCAGAGGCTTTGTAGTTATAGGTCACCTTTTGAGGATGAGGCATAGATTCACAGCCATAGTGCTTTGAGGTTTAAAAGGAATAATTACTAGAAATATTATGCATGAATATATATCATACTCATCTTCTTGGGTTTCACTGAAGCAGTGCACAAAAGCTTAAAAAATAGGTACAAAGAAACACACTGCAAGCTCCTATGGCTAGGCTGCAAGCAGGACTATATGCCCATGCATCAGCAGATGGAGAGAGCTGAGAACCTAATGGAAGAGTCCTTCCTCTTTGCAAGCAGAAGAACCTTCTCTTCCTGAAAAAAGAGAATGTGAGTCATAGCAGTGCTTAAACAAAGGAAATTCCAGTCATGTGCCTGGGATTTTTCCATTGCAATCCCAGCAGTGACCATTCAGTGTCACTAGTGAGCACATAGGTTCATCTTAGAATTATAGCAGCTTAATAACAACCCTTCAGGGTTGACTTCACCAAATTACTTGTTGACTGCAATTCCAACATCAAGTCATAGCAAGTCTTACCACTTTTGTGGGGGCATGACAGCAGGGAATTTGGGAGTAATCCTGGATGCCTCCCTGATGATGGAGGTGCAGGTCACAGGGGTAGTGCACACACCATTTTATCATCATTCCCAAGCACGGCTGCTAACACCCTACCTGCCCCCAGACTGTCTGGCCACAGAGATCCATGTGATAGTCAGTGGAACAGGCTTCCTCTGTAGGTGGTGGGTTCTCCATCTTTGGAGATTTTAAAACAGAGGCTGGATAGCCATCTGTCAGAGAGGCTGATTCTGTGAAGGCAGGTTACAGGGGATGAGTGATTGGGTCGTGAGTGTCCTGCATAGCGCAGGGGTTGGACTAGATGACCCAGGAGGTCCCTTCTATGATTCTATGGAGATGGAGTTTCTGGGGCCCCCAGCAAATGTTGTTGGTTCAGTTGACCTCAACCAGATGCCTGGCAGAAGAGCTCTGCAGAACTGTGATAGTTCCGGCAGGGCCCTGATCTCTTCAGGGAGTTCATTCCACCTGGTGGGGGCCAGAACAGAGAAAGCTCTGGCCCTGGTTGAGGTCAGATGTGCTTCTTTAGCAGGTTCTTTGGTTGGCCAAGCTGTATATAAGTTCGTGTTGTGTAATAAAGAGATGGTTGTTTGGCAAGAACTTGGTGGTCCGTGTCTACCGAACCCACAGACTTAACCTAGGCCTAGTCTGCACACGTAGGATAATGCACTTTCAATGTGCTTTGGCAGCTGGATTTTCCTGTGCAGAACAGGAAAATCAACTTCTAAAGTGCATTGAAAGTGCATTATCTATTGTGTGCAGACTAGGCCCTAGTCCATCCCTCACACTTCCTCTCAGTGAGCCAATATCCTCACTTCCTTTCCAGTATTCCTTTGTTTTAAAGGTTTTCTGTGCTTTAATAAGTGGGATCCCTTTTGAAACAACAACAAACAACCACATACAGATAAAACTCTGGGTCCTGATGGCTTTCAAATTAGCACCACTGGATTGCTTTAGGTGTTCTCTTAATGACCTCTCAGACCAAGCGCTCCTTCAGAAGACTCTGCTATTAGTTATCAGGGAAAACAGCCTTTAATTAAAGCAAGGCCCTCAGTAATGGTAAGACTGAACAGACAGAACGAATAGCTCATGTATCAGGGCTCTGAGTGTTTTAATGACTTTTCGATGGATCTGTAACTCTTTGAAATAATATAGAGTCTCAAAACATGGAAGTTCAAACGTCCTACTCATTAGAAGAGTTGGGTTTTATATCCTGCTTTTCATTGCCCTAAGGAGTCTCAAAGGGGCTAACAAACTCCTTCCCTTTTCTCTCCCCACAACTTTTCACTACATGGGGGAGTCTCAAAGCGGCTTACCATCACCTTCCTTTCCTCTCCATACAACAGGAACCCTGTGAGGTAGGTGGGCCTGACCTGGGACTGGGCCTAAGTCACTAATAACTAATGACTGCATTCTTTCAAAACACTCTTTTACTCTGCAGCTCTGTTTCTCTGGAGGGACTCCAGACCAACCCAAGTCCATGAGTCCCAACAGATTCCCCATTCCTCCTTCACATTCCGCACAATGACCAATGTTGGTAAATGTTTGCAGTATGCAGAAACAATATATTTAATAGTGGAATTTCATCATTCCGCACACCTTCAATTCTAGCGGAATATTGAAGTCCCAACCTATTAATTTCCCACAGGTTTCTGGTCTCGCTGGAATCGCTAGAAAGGAGGCGATATTTTTCTGCGCTTCTTCCTGCCCCTGGCCTTCAATCAAACAGAACAGCCAATGAACTGTTGTGTTTGTGCTCCCCAAAAGCCCCTTTCCCTTTAAAACACCAGTAGCAAGAAATATTTGTTCATTCAGTGTCTCAAAAAGACCTTTTTTCCTGGTGTAGGTGCTGGCGCTTAATCATTTACACGCTCGTCAAATAAAAAAAGATGGGTGCAATTTCTGGCCGAAATTACGGGCAGTGTCGAACAGGTGGCTGTATTGTGCGCGGAAATTTTAAAGACAATTGCAGAAGGGAGCTTTGTTTGACTGTTAAGCACTTCTGTGGAGGGACTTCAGCCGAAGAAGCCTCATTTATTCGTTGCTTTCGCCGGTTTAAGGGGGAAAAAATGGCGATCGCGTCTCCGGAAGCTCGGGGGTGAGAGCGAGGGAGGGACATTCTTTCTACCGCTATTTTGAGAACGCACATGTCTTTTGCTGATGTGTTGCGGCTTGTGCTCAGAAGTGTAGCATTTTTTTCAGGGGGAATCCACTTTTCTGGATTTCCCCCTAAGCGCTATAAAATTCCGAGAGTTTGGCAGGAGTTTTGCGGTTTGTTTACAACGTCATGCGGAATGTTAAATTAATAGCGTTTACAAAAGGTAAGACTTCGGCTACATTTAAGTTGTGTGGAATGGCCCACTCTGTTACCCTGCACCTCTGTTTCTCTGGAGGGACTCCAGACCAACCCAAGTCCAAAAGTCCCAACAGATTCCCCATTCCTTCTCCACATGCATCCAGCTGGGTGACCTTGGGCCAGTCACAGTTCTCTTAGAGCTCTCCCATCCCCACTTAGCTCCCAGGGTGTCTTTTGTGGGGAGACGAAAGGGAGGTGATTGCAAGCCACTTTTTGACTACTTTGGATAGCAAAAAGCGAGGTATAAAAAGCCAGCTTCAACTTGCAGCTCTTCTTCAACACAATATGCGGCAAATGGGATTCTTTTGGCTTGGTGAGTCAAGTTGCCCAAGCCTGCCATGGACCCAGGCTAAGCTGTGAGCGAGCAAATTTCTTCTCAGCCAAACTCCCCAGGCCAGAAATGGCTAACAGCGCTTGAACGTCTGCCATCGGGTTTGCTAATTCCCCATGCAAAAGCCGTTTGCTTTCCTCCGTCGCCTTCCATTAACACCTGGCGAAGATTGTTCATCACTCCACGGGCGAGCCGCAAAACAGGCAAGGAAGTGGAAAAGAGGAAATGGCATTCAGGGAGTTGGAAGTGGCGCTCCCAAATATGTCAGAGCAAGAGTGTGAATTAAAAGCAGGGCGCTGGCCAAAACAAACATCTTCTTTGGAGACTTAATTATCAGGCACCTCTCCATTCCTCAGGCAAGAGGCAGACAGGAGGATCTCCCCAGCTTGGGGGGCGGGGAGGGGGGCATGAAGATTTATTTACCTGGCCCAGATTGAAATTCTCACAACCGAATTTTCAGTGCCCCGTCATTAGATTGTCTATCTGACATGACGTTGCTGAGAAAGGAGGGGATTTTCTGAAAAATATGGTTTAATATTTACAAAGCACCTCAGATGTTTGGCACTGTACAAATACATGGTGCTCATTTCATAGTAAGGAGGATGGGATTCTGGCACCGTTACCCGGCAGAAGAGAACATGTCGGCAAGCTGTGTTTTCCTCAGTGCTGAAGGATAAGCCGAATTTTTTTTAGTTTGTACAGCCATTAAAGATACAGGGACAGTCCAGCTGGTAAAAACTCACCGGTCACAGAAAATGTAGGAAGAGCCCAGCTAGAAAAGATCAGGGGTCCATCTAATTCAGCATCCTGTCTCACACACTGGCTTCAACCAGTTCGTCTGGAGGGCCAGCCACAGGGCAGGGAGGCTGAAGCTTTATATTTCCACTGCGTTGAGCAGGGGGTTGGACTAGATGGCCTGTATGGCCCCTTCCAACTCTATGATTCTATGATTCTATGATTCTATGATTCTATGACTGTCATGATGGTCAGTTCTTAGTCTGAGGAAGAGTGCTTGCCCTCGAAAGCTCACGCCTCGAATAAATCTTTGTTGGTCTTAAAGGTGCCACTGGACTCTGGTTCTGTTTTGCTGTGCTTCTTCAGACCAATACGGCGACCCACTTGAATCTTTTTTTAAACAAACACTTTGGCCAAAAAAAAAAAAAGGTTTGGGTCAGGAAAAACTGCTGGAAGGGCAATTTGGATTCTCTCCCTGCCCCCACCTGCCATGCTAGTGTAAAGTGACCAGATTTCCGGGGACAAACAGCGGGATGCGCCACGGTGGCAGCAGCACTTGGGCCCTCCCCCCCCGACTGGCCTCAGAAGGGCAGTGGCAGGGACACGGTGGCGGCGACGGCCACAGCAGGCGGGCTCTCCCACCACAAGAGAAGGAAGTCAGAAAAAGCGGCGGCAGGACAACAGCACAGCGGAGCGGGCCGAGATCAGGAGGCGCTCAGGCTCCAGGGCAGGGCTTGCACTGCTCAAGGTGCCCCACGGCCGCCGCCCATTGGCGGGAATGGCAGCGCCACATAAGCCCCGCCCTGGAGCCCGGGCCTGCGTGAGGGCCTCCTGAGCCCGGCCTGTCTGCTGGGCTGCCTGCGCAGAAGAAAAGTAAAATAAAATTTTTGTTAAAAAAAAATGTTTTTTAATGGAGAACGTCGCGGGACATCTTGAAAACGCTGCAGGACATAGGGAAAATGCCCCCAAGGGCGGGATTGTCCCACCAAAGGCGGGAAATCTGGTCACCTTATGCTAGTGCCTATTTCCCCCCTCAGAACGCTGCCATTTCGACCCCCAGTTCTGTGTAGTCGTGTGTGGGGGGTAGTTGTGGACTAAATAGGAGCAGACAGTGTGAGGTGATAGTAAAGAAGGCAAATGCAGTCTTGGGCTGTATTGACAGAGGCATCCTTGCAAAATGGCAAGATCATAGAATCACAGAATCATAGAACCATAGAGTTGGAAGGGGCCATACAGGCCATCTAGTCCAACCCCCTGCTCAATGCAGGATCAGCCCTAAGCATCCTAAAGCATCCAAGAAAAGTGTGCATCCAACCAAGATGTCATAGTCCTGCTGCATACCACATTGGTATAACTCCTACCTGGAGTCTTGTGCGCAGTTCTGGAGGCCTCACTTCAAGAAGGATGTGGACAAAATGGAGAGGGTGCAGAGGGGAGTGATAAGGATGATCCAGGGCCTGGGGACCAAGCCCTAGGAGGAAAGGCTGAGGGACTTGGGAATGTTCAGCCTGGAGAAGAGGAGGTTGAAAGGGGACATGATGGCTCTCTTCGTGTGTTCAAAAGATTGTCATTTGGAGGAGGGCAGGGAGCGGTTCTTGTTGGGAACAGAGGACTGCACCCGCAGTAATGGGTTTAAAGTACATGGAGAACGGTACCGACTAGATATTGGTAGTAGTGGGGGATTCACAGTCAGAATTGTTCAGCAGTGACACCGGCTGCCTAAGGAGGTGGTGCGAACCTGTTTCTGCATGCCTCTCTTGTGCTATCTTCCTTTTATTAAGCAAACGATTTTTCCCCTCCATTTTACATCTGACTTCCCAGATTCGTTTTATGGCCTTGCTGGGAAGAAGTACTTTCAGGACAATGTGTGGCCCTGCTAAATGGGCTTATGTGTCATTCATTTTCTTGAAGGAAATTTAATCTTTTCCATCTTCTGGACCGTTTTGTTTGGAGTGAAACAGGGAGACTCTCTTTTTACAGTCACAGCCAGAGGAAAATGCAGCTATAATAAAGAGAAGGGGATCTATAATTAAACAAACCTTTTGAGCACCTGTTTCCCACTCTTCCAGCAGCTTTCTTATGCCTTTAATAGTGACACATGTGGATGGGCAGAAATTCCACCAGTGAAGCTTTACAACACAGCTAAGCTCTAGAATTCCTGCCTGCCTTACAAGCTGAGGAAAGAGGGGGTTTCCTTCTACCCCATCTCTAACTAGGTTGCCAATTTTTACCCCTTGGTTCTGCTCCTCTGCTTTGAGCAGAAACATAGTCTGTAGGAGGCAGCTTGGTGTAGTCGTTAGGAGCGCCGACTTCTAATCTGGCAAAACTGGGTTCAATTCTGCACTCCCCCACATGCAGCCAGCTGGGTGACCTTGGGCTCCCCACAGCACTGATAAAACTGTTCTGACCGAGCAGTGATATCAGGGCTCTCTCAGCCTCACCCACCCCACAGGGTGTCTGTTGTGGGGAGAGGAAGGGAAGGTGACTGTAAGCCGCTTTGAGCCTTCTTTGGGTAGAGAAAAGCAGAAACTAAGAACCAACTCTTCTTCTTCTTGAGTAATCTCAGGGCTCTCTCAGCCTCACCTCCCTCACAGGGTGTCTGTTGTGGGGAGAGGAAAGGGAAGGTGATTGTAGACTGCTTTGAGACTCCTTCGGGTAGAGAAAAGCGGCATATAAGAACCAACTCTTCTTCTTCTTCAGTAATATCAGGGCTCTCTCAGCCTCACCCACCCCACAGGGTGTCTGTTGTGGGGAGAGGAAAGGAAGGCGACTGTAAGCCGCTTTGAGCCTCCTTCGGGTACAGAAAAGCAGCATATAAGAACCAACTCTTCTTCTTCTTCTTCTTCTTCTTCTTCTTGGGACAGGTAGACATTCAGGTAGACATTCAATTCATGGTTTACAAGATTCATTCCACTGAATATGCATTTAAAAAAAATCATCCTAACTTTGAGAAAAAATGTTGCAGACATAATCACAGCTCCAATGAGAGTGTTTAATAATATATTTATTTCTCTTTTAAAACATTCAGTTTGCTTCAAGGCCAGCATCGTTCTGCAAGATATGGCATAAAAACACGTGGCAGGCGTTGATTTCGAAAGAAGGACATTCTTTAGAAGAACAGCCTTTAGAGATAGGGTAGGGATTCAATTAAAAAAAATGAAAATAATAAGTTGCATTTTTTGCAGCCCAGAATCGAAGGTTAAAGCTTTACAAGTCAACTTTGGAGCAAAAAATTAGCTTTAGGACTATCTTTTTAGCATTTTAAAGCCGGCGAGCAAATATTATTAAGCACTTGACAACTTTGTCCTTGGGGGAAAAAGTGGTCTGGCCAGGAAAAAACAAGACAAAAAACAAATTAAATAGTATTCCTCTACTCCCCGTTTATCTCAACCTTGTCCACTGGGTGATCCTTCTTCTCTAGAAGTTGCAATTCCTCAAATACCCTCCAATCTAAACTAGGGACATCACGTTCAGTAAACATCCTGAGGTCCTCGGCTTATGCAACGGCAAAGTACTTTTCAAACATTTCCCATTTGTGCAAAGTTATATTGTTCCAAGATGAATGACTGCTGGCCACTGTTTGGCTGTATGTATGTATTTGTTGTTGTTAGGTGCGAAGTTGTGTCCGACCCATCGCGACCCCATGGACAATGATCCTCCAGTACTTCCTGTCCTCTACCATTCCCCGCAGTCCATTTAAGTTTGCACCGACTGCTTCAGTGACTCCATCCAGCCACCTCATTCTCTGTCGTCCCCTTCTTCTTTTGCCCTCGATCGCTCCCAGCATTAGGCTCTTCTCCAGGGAGTCCTTCCTTCTCATGAGGGGGCCAAAGTAGTTGAGTTTCATCTTCAGGATCTGGCCTTCTAAGGAGCAGTCAGGGCTGATCTCCTCTAGGACTGACCGGTTTGTTTGCCTTGCAGTCCAAGGGACTCGCAAGAGTCTTCTCCAGCACCACAGTTCGAAAGCCTCAATTCTTTGATGCTCGGCCTTCCTGGAGAAGGAAATGTATGTATATATGTATGTAAATATATATATTGCTGTATATGCCTGTTAGCCTTGGGCTGGACATAAACTGGAATTCCAGGAGAACCATAACCCCCATCAGGAGGTTTGCAAATCTACGTTAAATTTTAGCTCTACTGATTTTAATTGTGTTCTCCAGCACTCCGTCAGAGTGCCAAAAATCGGTCCCACTTCCGATGTATAAATGGCTATAAACGTCAGAGTGGTCTACGCTAATGAAGTTCTCGCTGAAAAGGAACAGCCCTACCAACTGGCTTTGTATTTTGGAGCACTTAAGAAGGAAAATGATGCTACTTATCAACCCAAAAGTTTCCTGTCGGGGAAGGAGAGCAGACTGGGACAGAACACGGATTTAAGAAACCAGGAAGCCGTTTTTAGAACGTGATACCTGGTTGGATAGCTTTTGGGGAAAATATACTGTGTCCTTCATGCCATAGCTTTTTAATATGAGGCTTTTTCTTTAAAAAAAATTTTTTTTGTATAGATATAGGAAGAAACAAGGAAAGAATACCTTTGATTACAATATCACCCTTCCTTCTACCCCTAAAGTCCCCATTTGCTTGAAGTTTCATTCTGCCAAATACTCCAGATAAAGATTCCGCTTTTCTTAAAATTCTTCACTTGGTTTTCTGTTGCCTATAGATGCCAGTTTTGCCTTTTTAAATAGTTCAGTGGTTTTAACTAATACTCCAACACATAAGAAATACAAAACGACAACAAAAAACACTTTAACATGGCATTTCCAGCACTTACAATCGACCTTAGGTGTTATATACCATCTATATAAGAGTATAAAAAGAATAAAGAAGAAATATCAAGCACCATAATCCTTTTGTGCCTCCTTGCCTCCCCCCCCTCCCCGCCCAGTCTCTTCTTTCTTGCTTCAAGCCATCCTTTTGATAAACACTTTTGACAAAGATTTTGCCCTGGTCTCCCAAAAGCTGTGATATTGTATTGTGAGGGCATCAGACACAATCTGAAGTGTCTGTGTTCAGGACGTCAAATTATTTTCTCACACGAGGTATCTGAGAAGACCATTACATCAAAAAAACAAACATTTCCCTATAATAGTGTGACCTTTTATACAAAGTGGATGGAATGTGGGCGGAACTATACCCCAAAAGATTGGTGAACATATTCGGGGCACCCCACTCCCATGCCTGAAGTGCCAGATGTCTGTCTGGCATTAGAATGGGGTTTAAAAAGGTAAAAGGTAAAGGTATCCCCTGTGCAAGCACCGAGTCATGTCTGACCCTTGGGGTGACGCCCTCTAGCGTTTTCATGGCAGACTCAATATGGGGTGGTTTGCCAGTGCCTTCCCCAGTCATTACCGTTTACCCCCCCCCCCCAGCAAGCTGGGTACTCATTTTACCGACCTCGGAAGGATGGAATGGGGGCCTATTGCCCGCTCTGAAGGCCCTGCCCCAAATGCTTTTGCCACAGAAACATCCCATGAACTCTGACCAGGAGCCTACCATTGTCATAACTGAAATCTGAAAACATCTGTGGACTCTTATTCATTATGATTCAATGGTGCAAAATACACCCTGACAGCGAAAGCTCAGTGCAATGAACCAAAGGAACTTCCAACACGGCACAGAGGGAAAAATAGACACACTTGTGTTCTTGAAACATTCCTAGACTCACAACAAGCGGGGGAGGGGGGGACAATCCATTAGGCCTTGTTCGCTCTGGCAGGGGAAGGACCAATCTGTCTCTACAAAGTCCAGCTGTGGAGCCTGCAATTTGAAGGGGATGGGGGAGGCGGGGAGAGGAGACACCTTAATCTTTCCCCCTCCGGCCATTTTCCTCCAGCTGTTTTTACTGCAGTGCTGCGGAGGAAAATTTACGAGGACCCCCATTAGTCACCCAGAGTAAGGTAAAAGGAGACTGTTGAGAGTCGTTTTAGGAGGGGGGGGGCTGAGGGGAAAGGGGTTAAGAAGTCTCTCTTTCTTTGCCCCCTTTTTATGGGCTCTCCTTTCCAATTAGAGACTCAGAGGCAGCTTTTGGAAAACCTAACATGAAGAGAATGACAACAGTACACATAACCCGAGCTGGGTCTCCAATGCCCAGTAGGGCTGCCCACCCCCCTCCGTGTGTGTGTGTATGTGTGTGTAGGGGGCTGCTAAATGTGGATGTCAGCCATGCCTGGACATACTAATGGCAAACCTCTGTTTGTCTCTGCCTGGATGGCCCAGAAAAATCATATGTCCAGAAGTGATGTCAGTGCATTGATAGGGGGTGCTAGGGTTGGGGCACTCTGGTATCTGGGCAAAACTCTATGGTTAAGCCATAGAATTTTGCTCAACCGCCGGAGCATTGCCATCTTTGAAATGATGCACAGATGTCCAGTCTGTTGGAATAGACAATGTCTGGTGGGTGTACAAAGATAAGAAAAGACCCTGAAGGGGGCAGCAAGAAGACTGTTAGACAGGTCATAGAGTTCAGGACCTTTCTGTCCTATTAAGTGTGCTTTCTTGTCTGTTCCTAGATTGCTACTCTTAGGGCAATATCCTGCTTCTCAGTCTCTCTATTCTTAGGTAGCCATGTAGGCTACCTAGCTCTCCTCTGCACTATCACAGTATGCCATTCCATAAATAAATCCTTTTATCTCCTATATCCTAAAATACAGCATGTGCATATCTAGGACTTATTTACCCTGCTTACACAGTCTAATCCCACCTCACCCTACCACTCAAGGGGGAGGAAGGAGGGCTGGGTAATTTAAGATGTTAAATCACTACTACAGCAAGCTAGCTATGAAGTCCCACCTTGAGGATGTTTTCCTTGTCCAGTAGAGTTGCCAACTCTGAGTTGGAAAATACCTGGAGACTTTGGGAGTGGAGCTAGGAATGGGCAGGGTTTGGGGAGAGAAAGGGCATCAGTGGAGTGGAATCCACCCTCCCAAGGAGCCGTTTTCTCCAGGGGAACTGATCCCTGTCACCTGGGGAAGACCTGTAAAACCAGGGGATCCCCAGGTCCCACCTGGGGTATCCCTACTCCAGATGGTGGCTAGAGAGCCTCTGAGATAACAATTGATCTCCTGAGACCAATTCACCTGGAGAAAATGGCCACCTTGGAAGGTGAACTCTACGGCCTTATGCCCCACTGAATTCCCTCTCCTGCCCAAACCTCGCCCTCTTCAGGCTCCACCCACAAAATTTCCCAGTCCAGAGCTGGTGAATTCCACAATTTAATTACATCTCAAGTAAGGGAGTGTATCCTTCTGTATGTCCATCAGATTCATTGGGTGTCCTCAGAGAAAAAAGAATAAACTGGATGAGTTAGGACACTCGTTTATAGACCGATAAATCATGGAGATTGTTCATTCATAGGAACTAGAGCAGAACAGCTGGAAGAACTAACACTGTAATCTTGAATGAGGAGGAAGGAAGAGAGATAAGGAGGACAAGGACCATCCGTGTTGAACTCGAATGCCAGGATAAGCCTGGGGCTTTCGGCATGAGCTGGCTTTCGTGGCATCTTAAGCTTCTCCGCTGTTTCAATGTTTAGACTAAAGCATTCCTTTGGCTGCTAAGACCATTCTCCTTTTAGTGATTTCATCATTTTGTTTTATTTGTTCCTGCTGGTTCGTTCTATCAAAGTCTTTGCCATAAATTCCCTTTTGGATTACTGTTTTCTTTTTTACAATGGGGGAATCACAGAATCACAGAATCATAGAGTTGGAAGGGGCCATACAGGCCAACGCAGGATCAGCCCAAAGCATCCTAAAGCATCCAAGAAAAGTGTGTATCCAAGAAAAGTGGGATTGCCAACTAGCAGGAGATGGAGAGGGACTTAGCAGGAGCAGCAGAGAGGCCCATCCGACGACATACAGTGAGGTGTCTATGTTGCTGCTTGCGTGACCCACAAGTGACAGCATCGAAGTGATTTGATGGTATCTAGGCAAAAACTCTATGGTAAATTTGGCTTCTGCCATAAAGATAGCACAATTCGGGGGGGCCTGTAAGATGGAGCTCTTCCGCCAGGCTTTTGGTTGGGACCAAGGTTAATTTCTAGCTACCTATCTATTTATAGTCCCACCCACTCAACTGTCCATCTATCTGTGCACGGATCCACCCCAAGTAATCCTGAATTTGGAGGAGAACTCAACCTCCACAGTAGACATTCTACGAATGTATTGTTGCTGTTTTAATCTGTCACTATTTATTTTAATTAATGTGGTGTGATTTTTATCTATTGTAATTTGTATGTTATATATTGTTGTACACCGCCCTTAGCCTGCTCGCTGGGTAGGTGGTCTAAACATCTAATAAACTGAACTAAACTAAACCTTAGTGAGAATCATAGAATCATAGGGGCTTTCCGCATTTGTCCAAAATAGCACAATGGTTACTAATTGAAATCGCTACAGTTTTACCATTATGCACAACGTCGTTGACAATCTGCAACACTCCTGTAACCGATCTGCAAAAAGTGCTTTGTTGTAGCGCTTTCAGGGAAATCCCAAAAAGTGGATTCACCCTCCGGAAAGCGCTACACTCCTGCAACCAATCTGC
>BDOT02000005.1:9900566-9945932 GCA_003118565.2 Paroedura picta | reverse complement strand
AAATACTTAAAGAGGGCTATCATGTCCCCTCTCAACCTCCTTTTCTCCAGGCTGAACATTCCCAAGTCCCTCAACCTATCTTCAGAGGGCTTGGTCCCTATGACCCAGTGCTTGCACAGGGGATACCTTTACCTTTAGAGTTCCCCCCAAAGAGGGAACATTGGGAAACACTGGAGACAACGGAGGTGTACTATACTTCTCCAAATGCTTTAGCTTTCATAATAGAACTGGCAGCAGGCTGAATTGTCCACGTTGGCCCTTAGTATCCTCAGGGCTTGGGAGCTAAGCAGGATGGGTCACAATCAGTACATGGAGAAGACCATACAGGAAGTCTGGGGTTGTCGTGCAGAGGAAGGCCATGGCGAACTAACGCGGCTTATCTTTTTTCCTTGAGATCCCTAGAAGGGAGTCACCGTTAAGTCAGTTGTGATTCAACAGTACAGGCTTCTTCACTGTAATGCTCAGGGGTTGCCAACCTTCAGGTGGTGCTTGGGGGTCTTCTGGAATGACAATAGGTCCTATTCTGCACACAATAGATAATGCACTTTCGATGCAGTTTAGAAGTAGATTTTCCTGTTCTGCACAGGACAATCCAGCTGCATTATCCTAGGTGTGCAGAATGGGCCCTGGTCTCCAGACAACAGAGATTAATTTCCATTCTGCCAGCCAGGGTAGACCATACTGACCTTGACCGACCAATGAGCTGATGAGAAGATAGCTTTTAGGGATGCCAGCCTCCAGGTGGGACCTGGGGGGTTCCTCCAGAATTATAGCTCATCTACAGACTACAGACTTTAGTTCCCCTGGAGGAAATGAAGGCTTTGGAGGGGGGACTCCATGGCACTGAATTCTGCTGAGGGCCCTGTCTTCCCCAGGCTTCAACCCCAATTTTCCAAGAATGTCCAAACCAGAATGTGGCAACCCTACCTCCATGCCTCGCTCATGGCCAGAAGCAGAGACCACCGTTCAGCCAAAGATGAGTAGATAAGAAAGAAATTTCCAAGCTTCCTCGGGAGGTGGTAGGTTCTCCATCTTTGGAAATTTTTAAACAGAGGCTGGAGAGCCATCTGACGCAGAGGCTGATTCTGTGAAGGTTCAAAGGGGTGGCAGGTGACAGTGGATGAGCGAGAGGGTTGTGAGTGTCCTGCATAGTGCAGGGGGTTGGACTAGATGACCCATGAGGTCCCTTCCAACTCTATGATTCTATGATTCTATAATTCTATGGTGATGATGATGATGATGATGATGATGATGATGATGATGGAGAGGGTGGGAAGGGGCGGGGCCCCGGGTGGGCGTGTCCACAGCTCTGCTTCCGTACCAAATTCTGCATGGTCATGCCACTTCTGGGGTTTCTCAGAGCCTGAAGAATGTTTCAGGGGTTTCTCAAGGGTGAAAAAGATTGAGAGGGGATGCTCTATCCAAAGGAGTCTCAATGCAGCTTAAAACTGCCTTCCTTCGGCAAGTCACCAAACACCTCATTGTGTTCTCCATCTGCTGGCAACCACACAGCTCTCTCCTTTAAGAAAAGGATGTACGTGCCAGACTTTGTTGGGTTAAATTCCAGCTCTGTGTTGTGAGGACCACCCCTGGAAACAAATAACAAGGAGCTTTCTCCTTCAGCCCTCCATCCTTATCCTTAAACACCATGAGAATGCCAGCTTGTTTGAAGAAGGGGGATTTGGACAGATGGAACGTACTTGTCAGGAATGCAAATGGGTCATTTTTGTATTATCCAAAACCATTCCAATTGGTTGCCTTTGATTTTGACCATCCTGGCAAATTAGAGTCCTGAAAGTCAGTTCTTTTTAACCCTTTGCTGGAAAGGGGGATCGGTGCTTAAACAATGCGCAGGACCCCAGATATGGAGGGCACGCCTATTGTAGCCAGGTGGGGGCAGTGTACACACTGCCCCACTTATAGCACTGATTCACAGAAGAGGAAGGAGGAGAAGGAGAAGAGGAGAAGAGGAGGTGGAACAGGCTTCCTCGGGAGGTGGTGGGTTCTCCATCTTTGGAAATGTTTAAACAGAGGCTGGAGAGCCATCTGACAGAGAGGCTGATTCTGTGAAGGCTCAAGGGGGTGGCAGGTGACAGTGGGTGAGCGATTGGGATGTGAGTGTCCTGCATAGTGTGGAGGTTGGACTAGATGACCCATGAGGTCCCTTCCAACGCTAAAAAAAAAAAATAGAAGACGAAGAAGATGAAGACTGAGACAGAGAAGGGGAAGAAGACGACAAAGACAATTATGAAGACAACAACAAAGACAACTTGGTTTTTATACCCCGCTTTTCTCTCCCAGAAGGATCCTCAGAGTGCCTCACAATGGCCTCCGCTTCCTCTCCCCACAATTGAGACCCTGTGAGGGAGGTGGGACTGAGAGAGCTCTGGCAGGACTGCTCTGTGAGAACAGTACCACCGGGGCTGTGACTAGTCCAAGGTCACCCAGCTGGCTGCAGGTGCAGGAGCAGAGAATCAAACCCGGCTTGCCAGATTAGAAACTGCCACTCTTAACCACTATACCAAGCTGGCTCTGCACATAATATGGGGTGGGGAGTGTTGATCAGTTTTTCATGCTTGTCTCATTTCTTGTTTCTAGGGCAGGAAACAGACTCCCTAACTGCCTCCTTTCACACACTGTGTGGCAGCAAACCCAGGCTGGCTGTGTTCACATCTCCAGAAGAGGCAGGCAGTGTTGACTCTATGCAGAATGTACCTGCCTGGGTCCCTGAGGACATTCTGCTGCATATAGAACCAACTCTTCTTCTTCTTCAGTAATCTCAGGGCTCTCTCAGCCTCACCTCCCTCACAGGGTGTCTGTTGTGGGGAGAGGAAAGGGAAGGTGACTATAAGCCCCTTTGAGACTCCTTTGGGTGGAGAAAAGCGGCATATAAGAACCAACTCTTCTTCTTCTTCAGCAAAAACTGGGCTCTCTCAGCCTCATCTCCCTCACAGGGTGTCTGTTGTGGGTAGAGGAAGGGAAGATGATTAGAAGTTGCTTTGAGACACCTTTGGGTAGAGAAAAGTCGAGATAAGAACCAACTCTTTCTCTTCTTCTTCAGGAATATCAGGGCTTCTTATCTTCCCCTCCCTCACAGGGTGTCTGTTGTGGGGAGAGGAAAGGGAAGGCGACTGTAAGCCGCTTTGAGACTCCTTCGGGTAGAGAAAAGTGGCATATAAGAACAAACACTTCTTCTTCTTCTAGAACGGTACGGGCTAGGTAGCAGGGGATAATTTTTCATATAGTTCAGCAGTGGGTTCTGGTGAACTTAATGAGTCGTTATGTAACTTAAAATCAGAGGGGTCTTTGGATAAACATCTTGATGTTTACATTCAAATGATAGCGGAATTGCAAAAGGTGGAATGAGATTGGAACCCGCCCCTCTTTAACCCACTCCATCAAGCCAGCCCTCGGATTTTCTGCTTCTCTCTCCTTTCCACAGCAAAAGGGATGAGAACTGAATCTACCGCAATAAATTTCGCCTCTTTGCAAAATACCTGCTTGGCGTCTATTTGCCACTCTTCTATGCGCAAGGAACTCATGCATATCCTTCATCTACTGAACCCGTGGGATGGCGGTGCATTCCCAGCCATTTCGGCTACCCACACCATCACCCTCATGCATTTGCTTCAGACCCTTCTTGCATCAGTTTTCATTTTCGGCTGCTCCCAGCCCTACTTAAGGAGTCGCCGGGGGATTCTGTCGTCTGCTTTTGTTTGCTTGCTGGAGTCATCTGGAGTTCCTTGCTCAGAGGTGTTTAAACTTTATGGCCGCTTGCCTGCAAATCAGCTCCAAACGGTGAGGCGATCTCCCTCTAGAGCCCACGCAAAAAAGATTGCTCTTCCGTTGCTTTGGCACAAATGGGTCTCTCCCAAGCCAGCCAGCCTCAAGCCAACCACACTGCCTGTTTTTCAAAATCGCCAAATTGAACTTCCGTGTTCAGCGGTTGTATATCTCACAGCAACAGTTGCAAAGCGCGTCTGGCCTCAACCAGGGCCAGGGCCTTTTCGGTCCTGGCCCCTACCTGGTGGAATGAGCTCCCGGAGGAGCTACAGGCCCTGCAGGAGCTTCCGGCGTTCCACAGGGCCTGCAAGATGGCGCTCTTCCTCCAGGTCTACCGTTGAGGCTGGTGCACTAAGGAAGATCCAGCTTTTAACTTGAGTTTCTTTGATTAACATGTCCTTGTATCTCATTTGCTGTAGTCTTTCTTGTTGTGACCACTGCTGCTTTTCATTCTATTTTTATATTTTGCCCAAATGTTTAAAATATCAGTCCTCCAAAAGTGAGATGTCTTCTCTTTCCTAATATTTGTTGAGGGCTCATGGGAATTATAGTCCAAGGACAGCTGGAGGGCCACAATTTAAGGCATCCCAGGGGCTCATGGGAATTATAGTCCAAGGACAACTGGAGGGCCACAATTTGCCCACCCCTGATTTAAGGCATCCCAGGGGCTCATGGGAATTGTAGTCCATGGACATCTGGAGGACCACAGGTTGACTACCCCTGGACTAGAGGACCCATGAGGTCCCTTCCAACACTATTATTCTATGATTCTCTTGGATCCCTACAGGTATGGCTTGAGACAAAATATTTAATTTGGACAAAACGTTCGTCTTAATTATTGCCATTCTTGCAGACCAGGAGAAATTCATTTGAGATCATCTCTTTAAACCTTTGTGTATTTCATTCCAAACTCTCTTGTAGTTATTCTGGAAAAGATTTTGCAGATTTCTATCACCATTCCAAGATATTTGATTTTTTTCTGGGTTTACGTCACATCGAATTGCAAACTTTAGCTCCTCAAGTCTCCTCTTTATTAATCACAACAAAAATACCTTTATCTTAGTTCTCTTTATCTTATAACCTGAGAGTACCTAAACATTCTCTGCATATGTTACCAAAGTTGGAAGTCTAATTTCAGGGTTGGTCAAAATCAGGACTACATCATCTGATGGAGTGAGGAAGATCAGTGCCCCCCCCCTGGTGTTGGTCATTTTGACCCCTCTTTCCGTCCCTCCAGAGGTTGAGTGGGGGGTCGGGGAGTTTGAGGCAGGGGTAGTCAAACTGTGGCCCTCCAGATGTCCATGGACTACAATTCCCACGAGCCCCTGCCAGCGTTCGCTGGCAGGGGCTCGTGGGAATTGTAGTCCATGGACATCTGGAGGGCCGCAGTTTGACTCCCCCTGGTTTGAGGTATTACCGCCTTGTTCTATTCTATTACCATTTTGTTGTTTGTTTTAATGGAGTTTTTATTGGACATTCTGTAATCCGCCATGAGTCAGTTTTGGGAGTGGCGGGTAATAAATTAAAGTTCTAATCTCGCGAGCCGGGTTTGACTCCCCGCTCCCCCACATGCAATCAACTGGGTGAACTTGGGCTCACCACAGCACTGGCGGTCTTCAAACAATGGCTGGACAGATCTTGATTCTGGATGTTTTAGGCCGATCCTGCATTGAACAGAGGAAACAGAGGAAAGGACGTGCAGTAATGGGTTTAAACTATATGTACAACGATATAGGCTAGATATCAGGAAAAAGATTTTCACAGCAGTTCAGCAGTGGAATAGGCTGCCTAAGGAGGTGGTGAGCTCCCCCTCACTGGCAGTCTTCAAGCAAAGGTTGGATACACACTTTTCTTGGATGCTTTAGGATGCTATGGGCTGATCCAGCGTTGAGCAGGGGGTTGGACTGGATGGCCTGTATGGCCCCATCCAACTCTATGATTCTAACCCACCTCATAGATAAAAGGAGGATTAAAGGAGGATAAAAGGAGTCAAGGAGAACTTTGGGTCCTCACTGCGGAGAAAGGTGGGGCGCAAGTCAAAAAGCAAACAAGCAAACTGAACCTTCAAACCGACCTGGAAACCCAAATTTGGGGATATAAAACTAGGCTGAAACAGCACTTAGTGGTAGTAAAGCTCAAGTGAAGAGAATTGAATAACAGGAATTCAATTCTCTTTGTCATTTGTTTGATTCCCTATTAAACCATTCACTTGTTCCCCTCCCCGTCCCAGCTTCCAACCCATGGACTTGCTCTGATCTCATTCCTCTGAGTGCTTAAAAGGGATCCTTGCAAATGACAAAAGCTTGGGAGTAGGACTGCTTTAATGGGAGCCTGTGGGACAGAGAAAGCGAGAGAAAGGCGGATTTCACTTTTATGTTGTGAAACTCCCCTCTTTGGAAAAAACCCAGCATGTGCAAAATACAACTTTCTCATCTCTGGGAGGGAATCGGACGCAAACGCCGTTGGAGTTTTCAACCATGCCGATCTTGCTTTCCAACATCCTTTCAGTCTGGGTGTGTTGATTTTATCGATGCATGCTCAGTTTGTACTTTGATTTTGTTTGAATTCACAAGGATTTGCAGTGCCTCTCTTAAGGCCAGAGAATGTGAGACTGAAACGCTAGATGGGAGTAAATCATGCACAGCCAAAGCCCTATACACATTTCCCAGCTACAACATGGAAATACAAAGATGCATACCGCCATATTCCAGAATCTGCTTGTGGTTCCGTGCTTCTGTGGGATTATCCCAGTGAAATTCGTGGAACAAGTACAGACAACACTCTTCTAGGTGGTTTTAGACCCTTTCCTGTATTTTTTTTAAACCGTTTTTCGTCCAACCTGTGTGTTCTCTTAGATTTGTGGAAGAATCTGGGTGTTCTCCACATGGTCCCGATCTGTGGATTTGAGTATCCGCAGACGAAGCCATGAGTTCATGGACCTAGCTCTGGGCTACCAAAATCCAACATTGCTGAAAATGAGCTCCTCATTCTCCCCTCTTTAATAAGAAGCAATTATCTACTTAAAGCCACAACGCCTGCTTTGAAAGGGGGTTGAACTAGATGACCATGGAGGTCCCTTCCAAGACTATGATTCTATGAAAATATAGGAACTATGCCTGATTTTGAATGCTTTGCTTCATTCCCCAACAACTCCCATCAAAAAGGTTGATGGCCCTGAAAGGGTCTCCTGAATGGGTGGCAGTTAGTTAATCTTTATACAGCTTTCGTTGTATACATAAAAGGCTGAGGACTAAGTGGGAGAGTGGGTGGGGCCAGTCCGGGTGAGGGCCCTCACCAGGACAGACAATAGTTCTAGCCAATCGGATGAAGGCACATTGGGCCCTCACCAGGACAGGCCAGAAAGCGACGGGGAAGCGGCAGGACACCAGGACACCATGAGTAAAGGAGGCCTTCCCTCGGGCGTAGAAGCACACCCTGGGCCTTGAAGCGGCCCCAGATGTGCTTCTAGGCCAGAGGGGAAGGCTGAGCCGCTGCTGGGGTGGGGGGGAAGGAGGCCTTCCCCTCAGGCCTAGAAGCACACCCTTCTAGACCTGGCGGGAAGGCCATGCCACCAGGGGAGGGGGGAGGCTTTCCCACCGGGCCCAGAAATGCCATACCCGGGGGAAATGCCACCTCTATGTGTCTGCTGGGCAGCCGCGGCGGTGAGGGGAGCGGCTTTCAAAGCCCGTTCTCACGAGCGAGCTTTGAATCTAGTTTTTATATATTTTAAAAATTTGTTAAATATTTATCATGTGACATGACCATTTATCGGGTGACACGACCACCCTCTCCTCCCAAAATGGCCAATGATGGGCCGGGCAGGGGTGGGAAGGGGAGGGGTCCCAGGTGGGCATGTCCGCAGCTCTGCTTCCCAACCACATTTCCCACCATCGTTCCACTTCTTGGGTTTCTCAGAGCCTGAAGGATGTTTCAGGGGATTGTCAAAGTTGGGAAAGGCGGACTTAATCCAACACCTGGCCTCCAACCCTAGCCTGCCTTCTCTTCCTGCACACAGGAGCCAACAAAAGCTGGGCCAGCAGGGGGCAGCAATGGCCAGCAGGGCTTTTCCCCAGGTTCTACTGGGGAGCTGACTGCAGACTTTCCTGGGCAGAAAAGGACTGGATATTGTCTTGGTTACATCTCCTTTCGATTACTGCAGCGGCCTCTATGAGAGGCAGGGCTTGAGAAGCATTCAACCACTGGTGCTTTTGGGTGCAAAGGCGGCATTTTCGGGCACCTTGTTTTGGTTTTAGGCAGGACAGCAGTCACTGTGCAGAGAATGGCAGTGTGGTCTAGTGGTTAGATTGGAACATTCAAATCCCTCCAGTTCTCTAGACTTTCTGGGTAGCCAAAGGTAGCCATTTCCTCTCTGTCTGCCTTGCCCCGGGTATCTGAACAAGGGGGCATGCCCACAGAAGCTTACACCCAGAGATAAATAAAATATTTATTTATATTTTGATTTATGATAACTAAATAAAACTGTGTTGAGCCACTGGGCTCAAGGTTTGTTTTGGCCTGACAGTTATTGTAAAGATAAGCTGAAGGAGTGGGGCAGGGCCCTGAAAGGACATGCGGAGACCGAAAAGCACATTAAGTTTAAGAGACCCTGGAGGAAGGAACTGCCACCAAATTATAATTTCTGATCACTTTGTCTCTGTGTGCCTTTGCACACATACACCAAGGTGGAAAACATGTGGTTTGGCAGTTAAAGTGTCGTGGACACTAATCTGCAGACTCCCCATTCACAGAATCAGAGTTGGAAGGAGCCTCCAAGGTCATCTAGTCCAACCCCCTGCTGCATGCAGGAACTCACAACTACCTGCCCACTCAGAATAAACCCAATATCATGCCCAAGTGATTCCCCCACCAAAAATCTCTAGAATCCAGCCAGGTCTGGAGGAAATTCACCTAGCATCCCATAATGGCAATCAGCAATTCCCTGGGTATGCACGGAAGGGCCACAAGAGACAAACACTGGCACATCCCTTCCTGCCCACCCACTCACCATCTGCCTAAGTTCATAAAATCAGTTCCTCCACATGCAGCCAGCTGGGTGACCTTGGGTCAACTACAGTTCTCTCAGAGCTCTCTCAGCCCCACCTCCCTCACCGGGGGGTCTGTTGTGGGGAGAGGAAAGGAAACGTGTTTGTAAGTTGCTGTGGGACTCCTTTAGGTAACGAAAAGCGGAAAAACAGTTCTTCTGTCCATGTACACATTCAGCTCTGGAGAAAGGCAAGGCAAGGCAAGGCAAGGCAAGGCAAGGCAAGGCAAGGCAGAAAGAAAGAAAGAAAGAAAGAAAGAAAGAAAGAAAGAAAGAAAGAAAGAAAGAAAGAAAGAAAGAAAGAGGGAGGGAGGGAGGGAGGGAGGGAGGGAAAGAAAGAGGGAGGGAGAGCGAGAGGGAGGGAGGGAGGGAGGGAGAGAGAGAGAGAGAGAGAGAGAGAGAGAAAGAAAGAAAGAAAGAAAAGAAAGAGGGAGGGAGAGAGAGAGAGAGGAAGGAAGTGTGCGTGGAGATCCACTACAGAAGTGTGTGTTTGTGTCTGTGTGTGGGGGGGGGAGATCCACTACATAAATCTCGGCAGAAGTGCAACAGGTGAAGCCTCGCCCCGACACGGCCAGGAGTCGAAAAAACTTCCCCGGACGAACTTCCGCGTCTCTCGCCTTCGCTTTTCAAAGCCCCGGCTCCGTGTAAACGCGCCGTCCGCTCCCGGCGCGCCGCCGCAACAAAGAGCGCAGCGAGAAGTGGAGGGCGCCGCGGAGGACTCCCCCTTCCGCCCTCGCCCCGCTGCAGACAAAGGAGCCCGGCGGAGAAGGGCGGCCGGCCAGCGCTCGCCGCGGCCGGGGGGCAGGGGAGGGAAGCCGCGCCAGGGGGCGTGGGGGGGGGCGGCCGGAAGAAGGCGAGGCGGGGGGCGGCCCGGCTCCTGCCGGCGGCGGCTGAAAAGGAGGCGAAGCGGCCGAGACGCGCCCGCCGTGCCCAGCGCCGCCGATGGCACCATGGCCGTGTCGCGCCAGAGCTGGCTGGCCAACGAGGGCGCCAAGCACTTCCTCCTGGTAGGTGGCAGCCGCTGGCTTAGGGCCCAAGGAAGGAAGGGGGCTCCTGAGCATGTGCAGAGGACAAGGGAGGAGATGGATGGGGCGCCTTCAAGGCTAAGGGAATTGATGCCCGCTGGATGCCGGTGTGCCAGGAAAGTTTGAGCAACTGGACAAAGTTTGATTCTAGGGACAGGTTTCTTCAGATATAAGTTTATGCCAGTTTGCTTGGAGTGCGATAGCGCCTTCAAGTCCAGCAAGATTTTGGGGGATGAGGATTCTTGGACGCAAAACCCACTTCGACACGTGCAGTGTGGTTAGAACGGGCAGCTGGGATGAGGAGACCCGAGTCCCCGATTGCTGCTCTGGTGTGCAGCTGGATGGTCAACTTCTCTCACCTTGCCTACCTCACAGGGCTGTTGTGAGAGAGAGTGTTGTAGTGGTTAAGACCGGAGGTCTCTAATCAAGAGAACCGGGTATGATTCCCAGCTCCTCCTCCACTTCCAGCCCGCTGGGGGATTTGGGGCCAGGCACAGTTCTCTCAGAGTTCTCTTAGCCCCACCTACCTCACAAGGAGCCTGCTGTGGGGAGAGGAAGGGAAGGCGATTGTCAGCCACTTTGAGACGCCTTCGGGGAGTGAAAAGTTGGGTAGAAAAACCAACTCTTCTTCTTCTTCTTCGGGGGGGGGGGAGAAATAAAAATGCCACAGGTTGAGAGAAAGCGGCTTTTGTCTGTTTGTACATTATCTGTACATTTGTACATTATCTTGCCCATCCCTATAGAGCAGGGGTAGTCAAACTGCGGCCCTCCAGATGTCCATGGACTACAATTCCCAGGAGCCCCTTGGCCTCTGTGCCAGGGTTGGCCAAAGAGTGGCTCTCCAGATGTCCATGGACTACAATTCCCAGGAGCCCCTGCCAGCAAATGCTGGCAGGGTCTCCTGGGAATTGTAGTCCATGGACATCTGGAGGGCCGCAGTTTGACTACCCCTGCTATAGAGTATGTCAATTTTATTATTCTGGCCTCACAGGGGAAGAATCTGCCTATGACCTCTCCTAATGAGTTTCCGCAGAGTGGAAATTCCAACCTGGAACATCCCAACCTGGAACATCTCTTCCAAAGAACCTAAGAAGGATCAGACCAGGGGTCCATCTAGTCCAGCATCCTGCCTCTCACAGTGGCCAACCACTTCCTCCGGAGGACCAGCAACAGAGCATAAAGCAGGGGAGCCCAAACTGTGGCTCTCCAGATGTCCATCTGGCAGGGGCTGATGGGAATTGTAGTCCACGGACATCTGGAGAGAGCCACTCTTTGGCCGTCCCTGTCACAGAGGCCAAGGCCTTTCCCTGATGTCGCCTCCAGGCTCTGGGATTTAGTTTGTGCTTCTGAACGTGGAAGTTCCCCTCAGTCACTAGTAGCCATGGAGAGACTGATCCTTCGTGAAGCAATCTAACCCCCCCTCGAAAGCTGTTGATTCCTGTTGATTCCTGTTTATCCCACAAATATGTTGCAGCAGCTTCTAGCTGCCTTCCTATTTTCCCTGAGTAAACCCCAAATGGGATTCAAGAATGGGACTTCTGTGGTGGAAACACATCCTCCTGGCTAACTTGAAGCATTTTGCATTTGGGAAGCGACACGCTGTGGGCATGTTCGGGTCGACTCACGCGAGCCGGTTAGAATTTCGTAGGTTTTTTCGACAGCGAACAGATGGAGAGCCCCCTTCCCATGTGTCCCCCCCCCCCCGGCTTTCATTAACTCGCAGGGTGGCTTGCGTGTGGCTGGGGCTTGCAATTCGATCGGCTCTGGCGACCGTGCGCATAGAACCTGGCAGCTATTCTGGATTGGCGCATGTGGGGTGTGATCTTATATGCGCGACAGCTGATAAAAATAGGCCCTCAGGATGCAGCTTTTTTGTGTGTGAGGGGCAGAGAGATGATCCTTCTGTTGAGATAGAAGGACCTTTTCACAGGGGTCGCGGCAGGGCAAGCAGCTTGGCCGGGGGGAGGGGGGGCGCCATTGACACAACAGCCTTACGGGGTAGATCGAGACAGAGCATTCATCTGTCTGGAGCAGCGGAAAAGAGCAAGATAGACATGGTGGAAAAGAGGCAGGACTGAACTGAGAAACCCCAGAAAAAAAAACAACAATTTATATACAATCATGAACAATGGATCTTCATGCCATTGGTCAGTTTCGGTTTAATTTCTGTGAAAGAACACCTGCATAATTTTATGGTTGGGGGTCACCACGACATGAGGAACTGTATTAAAGGGTTGCGGCATTAGGAAGGTTGAGGCCCACTGGTCTAAAGCAAGGGGACAAAATTCAAGCCCAGTGGCACCTTTAAGAGAAACTGCTTTTGAATTTTGAAACATGCCTTTGAATTTTGAATTGTGAATCACACTTTTCTGCTATCACTGTGACTCGGAGAAAGGCATGCAGGTCTGCATAAGCTGTAGAAGTGCAACAAACTTATTGAGAGCACAACAAGGGGCTTTCCAAGGTGGGTGAGAAGTAGATGTGGCTTTGCATTGCCTTCCTCTGCAGAGACTTCCTTGATGGACCCCTACTTCGACCCTGGCCCCTCCCTGCCCTGACGGAGCTGGCACAGTTCCTCAGGGCCTGCAAGACACAGCTCTTCCACCAGGCATTTGGCTGAAGCCAGGATATGGAAGAACTGGCCCTTCCTCGGGTGCCGTTGGGGCTTCTGGTGCCTTGGCATCTATCTTTACATCCTTTCCATAGAAAATAGTCAATTACATTGCGGTTTTAAACACAGCCGATGTCAATTTCTGTCTGTTGCCGCATGAGGGAGGTTCCTTCCTCTCTTCCAAGAGCCCCAGGGCTGAAAGCAGAACAAAGTTAAGAGTCCAGTGTGGTGTCCTGGTGAAGTTCTCATCTGGAGAACTGGATTTGATTCCCCACTCCTCCTCCACATGCAGCCAGCTGGTTGACCTTGGGCGGGTCACAGTTCTCTCCGAGCTCTCTCAGCCTCACCAACCTCACAAGAGAGAGGAAGGGAAGGCGACTGGAAGCCGCTTTGAGACTCCTTCAGGTATTGAACAGTGGGGTACCAGCTTCTCTTCTCCTGTTCTCTGTTCTGCTAGTTCAGACCAACATGGCCACCCCACTGAAGCTATCTTTACGGGCTGCAGGCAGAGGCAGGTAATGGCGAACCACCTTCAAACATCACTTGCCTTGATAAGCCCCAGAGGGACGCTGTAAGTCAGGCCACAATTTTTCAACGCTTTCTGTTGCGTCTGTTGTCCTGCTGAGGTCCGAGCTTGAGGTCAGGGGCAGGATGGTAGCTTACAATATAATTGACCAATGCGTGGCTGGATCCCTTCTGCCGGATCCAGTCCAATTAAACTGAAACGGATCAATAACACACCGACGGAAATCCATTGTTTGCTTGTGTATTTAAGTTGGAGATTTCCGGGTTATTTTGGTTCAGTTCAGTTCTTCTAGTGCCATTTCGGGGTCCTGATAAAGAGCTCCAGTCACTTCCAGGGTCTGTGTCCATCCGGAACCCACAGATTTAACCCTTTCCATCCAAAACCCTGCCTGTTTCTCGTTTCGGGTTTGGGTGTGCTGGGCCATCGCTGATCAATGATGCCGATAGGCGGCAGGTTCCACACAGACGAAAGGAGATAATGTGTCCCAACCAGCATTGACTCATGGAAACTGCTAGACGGTAGTTTAGTAAAATTCAGCAGAAGGCCAGTGGCCCCTTAAACACGAACATGATGGGTTTCTTCGTGAATGTTTGGAAGTTGGAGCAGGCTTTGATAGATGTGTGGTGTGTGCGAGTAGTTGTCTAGTGAGTGTACCCTCTTGTGCATCTGATGAAGTGAGCTCCTGGTTTGATTTTACCAAAACAGACTAAAAAGGCAGCTATTCTGGAGTCACTATTTTAGCAGTGATTGGATAAATGCGTGAGGAGTAGTTTATGACTAAGTGGTGCTTCTGTGTGCACGGGTAACTCCGAAGACCAGTGCTCAGGAGGGAAACAGTACAGGGAGGCCGCGGTCTCTGTGCCCTTCTTGTGGACCTCTGGGGCCATCTGGATGCCCCCTCTGAATGCACCACTGGTCTGTTTCTACACCATTGCCTTTATATTCTTGCGATCCTAAGAGGAGGTTCGTAGTCTGCTTGCTTACACTGAGATGATGATTTTGACAGCTCTTTTCCAAGCACAACTGGAAAACTTGCTGTGCTTTGCATATGTTTGCATATGTTTTTGTAGTGATCCTGTATACAACCCTGCAAGGTAGGCCAGTGTGTGTGTGTGTGTGTGTATAAAGGTAAAGGTATCCCCTGTGCAAGCACCGAGTCATGTCTGACCCTTGGGGTGACGCCCTCTAACGTTTTCATGGCAGACTCAATACGGGGTGGTTTGCCAGTGCCTTCCCCAGTCATTACCATTTACCCCCCAGCAAGCTGGGTGCTCATTTTACCGACCTCGGAAGGATGGAAGGCTGAGTCAACCTTGAGCTGGCTGCTGGGATTGAACTCCCAGCCTCATGGGCAAAGCTTTCAGACAGCTGCCTTACCACTCTGCGCCACAAGAGGCTCTTTATATATATATATATATATAGATAGAGATAGAGATAGAGAGATAGATATAGCTATATCTCTGTGTTCATGGGAGATGGAGATGCCCCAGAAGCGTCAGGGATTGTCTGTTAAGTCCTCTAGTGGCAATCCTTGGAAGGGATTAGCTGGCCTTTCTACTTTTGGTGAAGCCCTCTGTGAAGGCAACTTAGAACAGGCCCTCCAGTCCTTTGAAATGTGCATGGATTCCATGACAGCTGTTGGGAGGGGTTGCCTCGAATTCTTGAAGCAGCATCTATGTGTGAGAGGGAATGTGGCTCAGTGGAAGAGCCTTTGTGTTGCATGCCGAAGGTCCCAAGTTCAATCCCCAGCATCTCCAGTTGAATGGCCCAGTTAGGAGGTGACGTGAAAGACTCCGAATAGGTCCGAATAGACAATCCTGGTCTCAACCAACCCGTCTTAAGGCAGCTTCATGTGTGCTTTGAATAGCTTAATGATCCAGTGCATGGATTTCCCGTGAGTAGGTGCCTGGCACAGTTGTTCCCACAGGCCCCATGGCATCTGCTAAACTGTCTCCTGGTGCCCACTTAATTCGCCCCCGATACATCCGATCCACAAAGCTAACATCTGTTTCCTAAAACATCTGTTCATCGTGGCTTTCTTCCATTTCATTGGAGCAGGAAGTTCCGTACTTCAGAAAAGTACAGAAGGCATTCCCTTCGGGTCTGCAGGGAACACACTTTTTGGAAACAGCCTCCTCCGCTAGAGCCGCATGGTCACTGTGGTGCCTTCCAGGGTTTTGGGACTGCAGCCAGCTACCCTCGCCTCTGAGTCATTTTGTGGTGTTATCACCAGTCTAACATAAGTCTAAGGCTAACTCCACTAGGTGCTCAAGGCTACAGCTTGGTAACCATAACATCTAGGCCAGCTGCTGGGAAGGTCGCCCACACTGCCAGCTCTGCAGCCAGGTAGGGCGATGGTGCAGTTCTTGTGGGCTCCCGCTGCTAGCACCTGTTGCATCCCTGGGTGCAACGGGCTTTTGACCTAGTATATATATAGTGTGTGTGTGTGTGTGTGTGTGTGTATATATATATATATATATATATATATATATATATATATATATATATATATATATATATATATATATATATAGTTTGTTCATGAGCCTCTTGTGGTGCAGAGTGGTAAGGTAGCAGACATGCTGTTTGAAGCTCTGCCCATGAGGCTGGGATTTCGATCTCAGCAGCCGGCTCAAGGTCGACTCAGCCTTCCATCCTTCCGAGGTCGGTAAAATGAGTACCCAGCTTGCTGGGGGGTTAACGGTAATGACTGGGGAAGGCACTGGCAAACCACCCCGTATTGAGTCTGCCATGAAAACGCTAGAGGACGTCACCCCAAGGGTCAGACATGACCCGGTGCTTGCACTGGGGATACCTTTACCTTTACCTTATAGTTTGTTCATTTGCACACACTTGCTCTGGAAACCATGGGGTTCAGACAAGAACTCCTTGATCCCCAGACAATCTTTTTGGCCTCTAAGTTGCCATTGGACTCAAATCCAGCTTGTTCTGCATCTGCTTCATTGGCTACCAGTTAGTTTCCATGGGGTAGCCCTGTTACTCTGTAAGAGCAGAACAAAATTCACTAGCACTTTGAAGATCTACCCAATTTTCCAGGGTATAAGCTATTGAGTGTCGAAGCACCGTTTGGCAGATATGATGTGAGTACTGACTCACAAAAGCTTACATCCTGGGGGATTTGGTTGCTTTTTAAAGTGCCACCAGGGATGCAAATAGGGAAGGTGGACAGCTACCCGTCCCACTGGAAACTCTGTGGTGGAATGGCTTGTCTACAGCAGGGGTAGTCAACCTGTGGTCCTCCAGATGTCCATGGACTGCAATTCCCATGAGCCCCTGCCAGCGTTTGCTGGCAGGGGCTCATGGGAATTGCAGTCCATGGACATCTGGAGGACCACAGGTTGACTACACGTGGTCTACAGCTTCATTCCCTCCTGCTGGTCAGAGCTCTTTGCCTGTTGAACCTCTGGCTGGGCTAAGCTCTCATCCCCCTGAGGTTCAGGGGAAGCTGGGAGCTCCTGGGAGAGCTCTTCCTCCAAGGAGTCCTCACTAACAGGACCTGGGCTCACCCTCCTGACACAGCAACGTACCTGTTAGTAATAGTCCGATGCAGGGCAGCCGTCTTGGCTGCAGTGTGCAACTGTGGAAGACAATTGATCTGGAAGCACTTCCTGACCCTGTGTTGACTGCAGGGCTTTGTGGAGCGGGGCCCTCATCCAGCATTTCTCTTAGACGGGGGAGAAGCACATCTCTGACCCTTTCGAGGCCATGTACTGGGAAGCATCACCTGACGTCTGCCTTGGACTGCAAGAAGTGAAAACAGATCGAGCCTCTCTGTAGGAGTAGAAAAGAGCGAGAGGCCAGGAGCACCTTCAAGACATAACAAGATTTGTGGCAGGGCAGGAACTTCCATGAGTCACTCCTGGCTTCTTCAGGTGATGACGGCTCCTCTCCTGCCCCAAGTCCTCTCAGTCTTTAAGGTGCTTCTTGCGTTTTATTGCTGCAATGAAAATAAGATGCCTGAGGAGGTGGTGAGCTAAGGAGGCTGCCTAAGGAGGTGGTGAGCTCCCCCTCACTGGCAGTTTTCAAGCAAAGGTTGGATACACACTTTTCTTGGATGCTTTAGGATGCTTAGGGCTGATCCTGCATTGAGCAGGGGGTTGGACTAGATGGCCTGTATGGTCCCTTCCAACTCTATGATTCTATGAAACTATTTGGGAGTCCAGTCTTCTCTCCCCAATGAACTTCTATCCAGTCTTATTTGATGGATATAAATTCCAAAATCAATTCCCAATCCTTCATCATCAAATTAACGCTTTCAGAAAAAGATCTCATTAAACTTGCCAGGGTAGCCGATGCCCTTGGAAGCATGGCTTCCAAATAAATCACTCATGTTTGCTAGTAATTTATGGGAACATAGACTTGCCCAATCCATTCTGTTTCCTTGGATTGTGATGGTGTATTCCAATAAAAGTTGTCTGAGTCTATATATGATATCCTGTACAGAAGAAGGAGGAAGAGGAAGAAGGAAGAAGAAGGAAGAAGAAGAAGAGTTGGTTCTTATATGCTGCTTTTCTCTACCCAAAGGAGTCTCAAAGCGGCTTACCGTTGCCTTCCTCTCCCCATAACAGACACCCTGTGAGGGAGGTGAGGCTGAGAGAGCCCTGAGATTACTGCTCGGTCAGAACAGCTTTATCAGTGCTGTGATGAGCCCAAGGTCACCCAGCTGACTGCATGTGGGGGAGCAGGGAATCAAACCCGGCTTGCCAGAGTCCGCACTCGTAACTACTACACCAAACTGGCTGATCTCCAAGTAAGACTTTGCCTGGGGAGGCCGCTTTCCCTCTTTCCACCGAGTAATGCTATTAAATTTTGTTTCCGTGGCCTCTTTATTTCACGCATCATCTCAAGGCATCTCCATTTTTAAAAATAACAACTTCCATGTTTTCCCTTCTTTAAAGGAACCTCTGCGTTTCATTCTGGAACTGGAGGGAGATTTGATCAATCTCTGGTTTTTACATTTTGAAAACAGAGGCTGCCATTTCCCCCTTAATTTTCCGCCAGAATGTTTGGGTCCAGCTTTAAACCTCTGTCACACGCACAGAATCTAATCCAATGAACGCTGCAATTCTGGGCTCAGTCCCTTGGCTTTACGTACGTTGATTTTAATGGGCTTCAAAGAGAAATCTGTGGGGATAGCACGGTTAAGTCTGCAACACTGTTAAGTTCTTCTTCTGCTGGCTTTTGACCATTACGCCACTTGGTAATATTTTTATTTGTGTGCGGAATTTGTATGCTACTGGCCAAGACCTGCTCCAGGCCGCTCCCAACAATAAAACCAAATTGGCAATAAAAATAGCAAAAGAAATCCTAGCAACTAAAACAAAGTCAATAAAAGGATCCAAGCCGGTAATATAAAGCAAGCCGATAAAAGCAAGCCAAAGTATAAAAGTGCTAAACAGCCTAAAAGGATGTTGCTAAACCAGACTGCAGGCTGGAAAACAACCATAAGACAGCTGAAAAAGATGGAGCTCCTTAGCTGATACCTGGTAAAGAAGAAACCTACCAAAGGAAGGGAAAGTAGGGACCATGCAAGCCTCCAGGGGAGAACAGCATTGCAAAAAGTGAGGGGCCACTACTGGAAAAGCTCTGTCCTTGATTGCCACCTGCTTCACCTGTGTATAGTTACTCTGTCAAAGAATTGAGGCTTTTGAACTTTGGTGCTGGAGAAGACTCTTGCGAGTCCCTTGGACTGCAAGGCGAACAAACCGGTCAGTCCTAGAGGAGATCAGCCCGGACTGCTCCTTAGAAGGCCAGATCCTGAAGATGGAACTGAAATACTTTGGCCACCTCATGAGAAGGAAGGACTCCCTGGAGAAGAGCCTAATGCTGGGAGCGATCGAGGGCAAAAGAAGAAGGGGACGACAGAGAATGAGGTGGCTGGATGGAGTCACTGAAGCAGTTGGTGCAAACTTAAATGGACTCCGGGGAATGGTAGAGGACAGGAAGGCCTGGAGGATCATTGTCCATGGGGTCGCGATGGGTCGGACGCGACTTTGCAACAAACAACAACAAGTTACTGTGTACAGTTTTGGTGTCTCAAAAAGGACATTGCAGAGTAGGAGAATGTACAGAGGAGGGCAACCAAGATGATTAGGGCAACAACATTTTTAGTGGATGGCAACCAGGGCACCTTACTTGATGGGAGCACACAGGTAGCATGCATGCTGGCTCATGTGGCCCACCCCCCTGAGAGCATGGTTCCACTTGGAATGGTGCAACACTCAATGACTGCGCATTGCAGATCTTGTCCTCTATCCATAGCTACTTGTCACAGAGGCTGAAGGGAACCTCAAAGATGCTAAGCCTCTGAATCCCAGAGCCAGGAGGCAATTTTGGGCAAAGACCTCAGCCTCTATGCCCTGTTGTTGGCTGTCCAGAGGAAATGGTTGGCCCCAAATGCAGGGTGGAAAACTGTTACGCGTGAGGCTGTACAATAAAATATTCTAAAGAATAATTTCAGAATTGATTTCAGCACGTCTTTGAATGTTCTCATTCACATCCGGGTTGTAAATGGATAATTTAATTTCTCAGCGTATGGTATTATAGTATGGCAGGCACGCTGGTTATCAGCTTGTTTCATTCTATTTGGATACGGACGTATGTTCCTCCAGACCTGACTCTTATACAGCATTCAATTTCAGTATAATCTCACTACAAAAGGGCTCCAAACTGGTGGTTCGGAAATGAATATTAAACTATGTGCGGAGAAACCGGCAATATATTTTTAAAAATATTTTAGAGACGCTAAGGATTATACAGAAGGAAGAGTAGTTTATTGGCAATCGGAAAAAAAACTTTAAAGACTGTTGAAGGTTTTGTTCCCTCTGGGGAAGGAAAGCAAGAGAGGAATATGTTTATGTATCTGAAAAAAGTAGAATTAAACAAGTTCATAACCAGCGCAGCTGTCATACTCTGATACTATACATTGAGAAATGAAATGATGCCTTTACAAACCAGATGTGAGTGAGAAGATTATTTGGAGATAGGCTTCAATCGATTTTTGAGATTATTCTTTAGAATACTTTATTGTGCAGCCTCTTTCATCCCAGTTTTGTACCTTGCATTTCGTTCTTAGTGTTGGTAGGGTGTATCCTCTTTGTATTGTTTGAGGCCACTGTGTGAGACAGGATACTCAACTAGATGGACCACTGGGCTGATCCAGCAGGGCTCTTCTGATGTTCTCATGAAGACCTCGGCCTCTCTGCCCTGCTGTTGGCCCTCCAGAGGAACTGGTCAGCCAGTTTGTGAGACAGGATCCTGGACTAGATGGACCACTGGTCTCATCCAGCAAGGCTCATCTGATATTCTTCTCAGGAGAAGGCCTCAGCCTGTATGCCCTTTTTGATGGCTGTCCAGAGGAATTGGTTGGCTGCTGTGTGAGGCAGCATGCTGGACTACAGGTACAACTGGTCTGATCCAGCAGGGCTCTTTTTATGTTCCCCATTTTGTTTTATCCACCCAACAACCCTGTGAAATAGATTAGGCTGCGCTCAAGGTCACACAGCTAGTTTCCAAGCTAGAGTGAGGATCTCAAGCCTGATCTGCTATCTCACAATTAGAAGCATGTAAAATCAAACGAAAAATCCTCATGAAATAAAACACTTCAGCATCAAGCAAAATATGCCAAGAGCAGCAGTTCATAACAGCAAAGCCAGTCAATATTGGTAGCATTAAGGTCACAAATTGCATCTACCCCTCCCTCCAAGCAGGGAAAACAGGCAATAAAATTATGAAGGCCAAAATCCAGATGGAATCTCCCAAGACAGATTTCAGCAGCTTCCAGAAGGTCTACAGTAAAGAGTCATGATGAACTCCCTATGGTAGGTGGCTGTATAAATAGGGTTGCAGGTGACCCCCACCACCAATGTGGGATGGGGGGTCGGATTGCTAGATCCTGATTGGGAAAACGCCTAAAGATGTGGAAATGGAGCCTGGAGAGGACAAGGACCTCACATATAATGCATTACAGTTTCCTAGTCTTGATGTTACACTGGCATGGATCAGGGTATGTGAGACTAAAACATATTGGAAATTTTTAAACCTATTTGGAAATGTTTAAACAGAGACTGAATAGTCATCTGACGGAGAGGCTGATTTTGTGAAGGCTCAAGGGGGTGGCAGGTGCCAGTGGATGACCGAGAGGGTTGTGGGTGTCCTCCATAGTTCAGGGGGTTGGACTAGATGACCCAGGAGGTCCCTTCCAACTCTATCAAATTAACTCCCACAAATTCGGGAAACCTTTACAGCGCGGTCAAGAAACCCTGGTTGAGAAAGCCTGATACAGGGCATCACTGTATATATGTATGCATTGTTTTGGTAATCATTAACCCCCCACCCCCAATTCTAAGAGGGGCATAACAGCAGCTTCACCTTGGGAGGCAGATTTAATGAAATCCTCATATACACAGAAACCCTGATTTGCCAGCTCTCAGATGGAAATCAAATGGATCCAGGCACAGTGGCTTTAATTCTTCAAAACAGAAGAGCTTCCCTCTCTTCTTCGGACCCTAATGGCTCTCCCATTTGGAAAATGTGCTTTCCTTCTCAAGCCCCTTAGCTGTAAGTCAAGGGAAGCAACCGTGCTGATTGCCTGCAATTACACAAACAAACAGACAACAGTCCCACAGGGCACAACTGTGTGTTTCCCCCACCCCCATCGTTTTATTCATTTTAATTCTTTTCTCTTTCAATGTCTTGCCTTCTCACTCCACTCCGTGCCCCTGGAGAATGCGTTGCCTGCATGTTCTCTCCATTGGAAAGAAATATTGGAAAGTTCTGGTTTTGCACATGCAATTTCCACTTACTGTGGGTTTATCTTTCTCTCTCCCCCCCCTCCCTTTTGCTTCCTTCAGCTGCTCTGGCTGTGTCTCAACGTGGGGCTGTTTTGGAAAACTTTCCGGCTGTATTACCAGGGGCCGCAGTATTATTATTTGCATCAGATGCTGGGGGTAAGTGAGGAGATGAGACACCTCTCTCTCTCTCTCTCTCTCTCTCTGTTTCTCTCTGTTCGTTTCTCTCTTCCGCCCTTATGAATGTGGGAATGGGGAAAAGAAAAACTTGCCTAAGGGGGGGAGGGCCTGGGAATTTCTTGTTGACTCCCAGGAAGGAGAGGGATGGACACGATGGGGGTGGGGATGCAGTAGGGGGAGGCTGGGATCATTTCTGGGTTTGAAAGGGGGAAGGTCTCTATCCAGAGGCTGGGAAAGCCACTCCCCCCTCTGCTCCCCTACGGCCTTTTGAGAATCGGCCATGCGGATCTGTCCGACCAATGGCTTTGGTTGCGCTCTTAGTCATGGTAACTCTAACTGAGCTCGTGGGTCTATTCCGGCCTGCGTTTACAAGCCAGGGTGTATGTTCTTGAGAGCAATTAATTTTTATGAACGTTGGCATGCTTTCCAGCTCGCAGTTTGGAGCACTGGTGAAGTTCGAAAGGCAAACGAGAAAACGGCAGAGGGGATGTGGAAAGAGAGCCGAGGAAGAAGTGGGGGTTTGCTTGGGAAGGCCTTCAAGCATGATAAGCTCCGTGGATTGGGGAGCTTCCCGTTTCCAGTGTGGTACGGTGGCTGGAGCATGGAATTAGCGTCCGGGAGACCCGGGTTCGAGTTCCCAGTCTGTCATGGCATCTTGCTCAGTGACCTTGGCCAGGTGCTTTTTCTCATCCTAACCTACCTCACGGGGTTGTTGTGAGGATAACGTGGGAGCGAGAATGGATGTATGCTGCTTTGGGTCTGTGTCGGGGAGAAACTTGGGGTTTAAATATCTAAACCAGCCTGTTTCAACCTTTTGACCATGGAGGGGCCCTGAAATAGTTTTTTTTTGGACTTCAAGGAGCCCCAGAAATTATATCAGCTGGCCATGCCTCTAAGCCCCACTCCTGGAAGTGACAGGTCGCCGGAAGTGACATCACCACCCCGTTAAGAGGCAGACTCGAGGAGAACTGAGGGAGGAGTGACAGGAGGCAGTTTAAGGCGGGAGTAGGCATGCAGGCTCCGCCCCTTCCAGGCACAGAAACTACAAGATCATTCACTTATGCGTGGGAGGAGGGAAGCTTGTGGCCGAGTTCATTAAGGCAGGAGAGGAGAGGCTGCAACCCCCCTCCAAACCCCTTGCAGACCCTTGGGAATCCATGGACCCCTGGATGGGAATCCCTGATCTAAACAAACAATAAAGCAGGGTTTTCTTTAAAGCTTTTGCTAATGGCTTTTAAGATTTTTGTCCAGTGGATTTTCCCGTGCCCTTCGTCCAAGGAGCTCAAGGTTCATGTTTCTCCCTTTCTCTTGTTGCTTTCAGAACTACCCTTTGGGGCTGTCTAGTTCTGAGGGACAATGACTCATTGGCCATTTTGGGGGGGGCTGACATGACCTTAGATCAGGGGTAGTCAAACTGCGGCCCTCCAGATGTCCATGGACTACAATTCCCAGGAGCCCCTGCCAGCGAATGCTGGCAGGGGCTCCTGGGAATTGTAGTCCATGGACATCTGGAGGGCCGCAGTTTGACTACCCCTGCCCTAGATGGTCGTATCACTTGATAAAGTTTTTAAAAATTTAAAATATTTTTGAAAATTAATTAACTCCCACCCATGGTTGTCAAGAAACCCCAGGTTATAGGAAAGCATGGTTTGGAGTCACAGAATCATAGAGTTGGAAGGGGATAGACGGGGCTGGACTAGATCAACTTGAGATCCCGGCCTTTCTGATGCGTGCTCTTGTCATGGGGCCATGACCTCTCCTCCAAAAGCTCTTTTATAAAAAAACAAGAATTAAATTTGCCTCAGTGGGTCTTTTAAAATCTGGGACCATGCAAGGGTTATAGGCCAAGTTCCCATGATCTTTAACCCTGGGATGGTAACACAAGTGACAAAGTGCAACAGATGCATCTTGGGATTGGACGTTTCCATCAACTTTTACAGCTGAGGTACAGCTGAGTGACCCCACCCAGGGATGGGAAAGGTGGTTTCATGGTTCAACCATATACGGGTTTGTGTATTGAAACTGTTACCAGCCTTCTGCCCTGATCTTGCCAGCTCAGAACCTAAATAGGTTTGGCTGTGATAAGTACACAGCTGGAAGGCTTTCCTTTCCTTTCCTTTCCTTTCCTTTCCTTTCCTTTCCTTTCCTTTCCTTTCCTTTCCTTTCCTTTCCTTTCCTTTCCTTTCCTTTCCTTTCCTTTCCTACAGAAAATACCCAGACTTTAGTCCAGAGGTAACTAGACGTTGGCTCTCCAGATGTCCATGGACTATAATTCCCATGAGCCCCTGCCAGCACCTGAGACATCACAGTGAGGGGCAGTATATAAATCAAATCAAATCAAATCAATTGGATGGATAGATGGATAGATGGATAGATGGATGTACAGAGAGAAAGAGAGAGAGGGATACATGGATAGATGTACAGGTGTACAGAGAGATTCAAATGAGTAGCCGTGTTGGTCTGAAGTAGCACAATAAAATCAGAGTCCAGTAGCACCTTTAAGACCAACAAAGATTTAATCAGAGCTTTCGAGTGCAAGCAGAGAGAGAGAGAAGGATGGATGGATGAATGGATAGTAGTGCATGGCCATCTGGAGAGCCACAGTCTGGCCACCCCTGCTCTAGTCAATCTAGCCAGGCCACCATCGGATGGCCATAGCTGAAGCACAGGGGTAGCTTTCAGTGATCTTTGAGCTGAACCTGAGATTGTGTGCAGGCGTCCCACTGCTGTACACCAGGGAATACTTGCTGGAATACCTCGCCTGTAATTCTGTTCTCAAGGGGTGACTCAACCTCTAAGGGAGGAAATGTTCCTTCTGACCCATGTAATTGCAGTTTTCCTGCCGGGAAATTTTTTCCGGAAATGATGCCATACTCTTGTTAAGGGATTGGGATTGCAAGAGAGCATCGGGAAAGAAAGCTGTCTTGTCCCTCCTTCAGATTTGGTGGGTTTTTTTTGCCTATTTCGATGATTTCCTCTTGCTTAAAATATGCTCCAGATGTTACAGGGGCATGTTGTTCCTCTGCTAAAGAAAGCGAAGATAACAGGCCTTCTGTCTGTTCTGCGGTCGAACGTTAGAGCAGCCGAGAGAGCAACCAAAGTCCCTTTGTGGCTCCCAGGCAGGGTTCACACATGCAGGGGTGAGCTGTGGGAAGGATGGGGTGAAGGGGCAGGCAGAGGTCCTCAGCGGGCTCTCAGGATGTCCGGAAGGGATCCTAAGAAAGCTCGTGGGAAATAGACATCTTTCAAGTTCCCAGCACTGAAAGTCACAAATATCGGGGAAGAGGGTAGACAGGGATGGGGGTTACCTGTCATGGTTAGGTTGGAAGGCCTGTCAAGAACTTTGTTAGGCAACTCAGAAGAACCTCACCTAGCAAGGACACAGTGGAGAGCAGTCAAATGTGCCTCAAAGTCCTTTCCTTTCCATCTGAGGGATGGGGAAAATATTCAACCTGGAGAAGAGGAAGTTGAGAGGGGATATGTTTGCTCTCTGGAAGTATTTGAGAAGGCCAGGAGGGCAGGGAGAGGTTCCTGTCAACAGCACAGAAGAAGACCCGCAGTAATGGCTTTAAACTACGTGTAGAACGGTACCAGCTAGATTGGCCTTTCTCAACTTTTTTACCATTGAGAAAGCCCTGAAACATTCTTCAGGCTTTGAGAAGTCCCAGAAGTGAGGCAATCATGCAGAATATGCTCGGGAAGCAGAGCTGTGGACATAGCCACCTGGGGGGTCCGTGAGGACATCGTACCTTATGGATGGCATCTCCTCGTATGAACTGACTTGTTCACTTTGGTCATGTTCAGAAGCCCTGCTGTAGTTGTCCTGACCATCTTGGGCAGTCTGAGACAGAGAAGTTAAGGTGGGCAGCCATGTTGGTCTGAAGCAACAGGACAAAGTTCGAGTCCAGGGTCACCTTGATGGTTTCCACACCATTGGCTTCACTGCCTCTCCAGCGAGCTCTCTGGGCTAGATGGGCCCTTCCCTCTGGGTCTCAAGGGTGCTGGCAGGTATGGGCCACGTGTCTTCGATGGCCACTTCTCCCTACTCCCTTATCTAGATATGTGTTTGGGAAGGGGATGGTAGAATTGAATAATACTGCCATATTTTTGCTCTGTTTTTGGGTTTATTGTACGATTTTTTATGTCCCTGTATAGTTTTAATGGGGTTTTATTGGGGATAATTTGTAGCCCGCCACAAGCCATTCTTGGGAGTGGCGGGAAATACATTTAAAGATGATGATCATGATGATGATCATGACCAACAAGTTTAATTCTGGGTATAAGCTTCAGTGCGCATGCCTCTGAAAAAATTAAGCTCAGGAAAGCTTAATTAAACTTTTTGGTCTTAAAGGGGCCACTGGACTCAAACTTTAGTCCAAGGGTAGTCAACCAGTGGTCCTCCAGATGTCCATGGACTACAATTCCCATGAGCCCATGGGAATTGTAGTCCATGGACATCTGGAGGACCGCTGGTTGACTACCCCTGCTTTAGTCTGTGGAAGGGGTTTTGTTGCCATGGCACTAATACTTTGGAAATCCCTCCCCCGGGAGATTCATCTGCCTCCCCCTGTTGCTGTTTTCCGGTGGAGACTTTTTTTCCCTTGGTTTGCTTGGCCCTCCCCTGGCATTACATATGGGTTGTGGGACCCTTTTTCCTGATCCAGTTCTTTCCCATAAGTATTAACGCTTTTCCGGGAAAAGACAGAGTGCTCTTGCATGCAGTCTCCAACTTACAGTTTTGGCAATAGGGTTCCCAACCTCCCGGTAGAGTCTGAAGTCCTCCCAGAATTACAACTGTTCTCCAGACTGCAGGGACCAGTTCCCCTGGAGACAACGGATGCTTTGGAGGTGGACTTTGTTGGCGTATGCAATGCCTGGTGTACAAAGAAGAGGAAGACCCTGATGGGGGCAGCAAGAAGGCTGTTAGACAGACCAGAGAGTTCAGGACCTTTCCATCTTTTAAGTGTGCCTTTTGTCTGTCCCTAGATTGCTACTCTTAGGGCAGTTTCCTCTTTCTTCCCGGATGCTTCTCAGTCTGCCTTCTCTCGAGCCAGCTAGATGTAGGAGCTCTATCCTCTGCCTCACCTTTCCTATCCAGAATGTCCTTCCGTAAATAAAACTTTCTTTTTCTAAGCTAAACAGCGTCTGCATATCAGTGAAATAACTCCCAAGGGAGCCCCTCCCCTCTCCAGGCATCACATCCAGATCTCCTGGAATTTCCCACCCAGGAGTTGGCAACCCTGCTTGGGGATGCATTGCAGGTTTCAATCTCTTGCAAGGCTGCCTGTCTGCTGCGTATTTCCTATAAGTGCGATGAGCACAGCTTCTGCTATTAGGCTGTCTTTTGAAGCTAGATTTGCAGCGTAGCTTGTGGGTGGTGCAGACATGTGCTTGGACATCGGAAAAAGGAGAAGCACACAGAACACTGAGCTCGGGGTTGCCAGGCAGAGGCCTGCTCTGTGTTACTTGATTTTTAAGCACACAGAAAGCCAGCTAAGCTCTTCATGTGCTTCCATGTAATCCCAGCTAGTCGCGGGCCTCTTAGCATGGTTCGGCACAGTCCCTCTCAGGGCAGGATGCCCCCCCTCCTCAATGTGTCTCTGCAGCCCATTTATTGTTCAGGGGAGGGAGAGACAATGTGGTGCACAGGTTAGAGAGCTGGATCTGGGAAAGGGGTTCAAATCTGAAATGTGCCATTCGATTTGGATCAGCTGAAAAGCATCTAAATCAGCCAAATCCGGTTTGAATTTCCATTCCACAATACGTTTCAATGGTCGAATCAACCTTGTTTGAATTGCCAAATTGCGATTCAGCAGACTCACTGGTTCAGATAAGTGTCAGTTGAACTTTTTGACTTTTCTGGGCTGTGGGTAGGGGTAGGCTTTGAGGTAGAGGCTCCAAACTTGCAGCAAGTCCACAGGATCCTTTACTCAAAAGATTGGATCACAAGGTCCAGTTCTAGGAGCACCTAGAGAATGTATACCCATACGAGCTCCATTATTTCTTGTTATGGCAATTTATGGACAGACCAGAGAATCTAATTTTTCTCTCGCAGGGTGTCTGCTGCAGGGAGAGGAAGGGAAGGAGATTGTAACCTGCTTTGAGACTCGTTTTGGGAGTGAAAAGCAGGGTACAAAAAAGCAGTTCTGCTTTTTCTCTCTTTCTCTTCTTCCACCTCCTCCTCTCCTTCCTTTCCCCCCTCTTCTTCCTTCTTTTTCTTTTCCTTCTTTCTTTTCCTCTTTTTCTTCCTCTTCCTCTTCTTCTTCTTTCTCTTCTTCTTTCTTCCTCTTCCTCTTCTTTTTCTTCTCCTTTCTCTTCCTCTTTTTCTTCTTGCTCTTCTTCTTCTTCCTCTCCTTCCTTCTCCTTCTTCTTTCTGCTTTCTTCCTTCTTCCTCCTCTTTTCAGCAGACCACAAGTTTCCCAGAGGCCTGGTTCTAACCCTTGCTGTTTTTGTTCAGCTAGGATTGTGCCTCAGCAGGGCTTCGGCATCTGTCCTCAACCTCAACTGCAGCCTGGTCCTTTTGCCCATGTGCCGGATTCTCCTGGCCTTCCTCCGAGGATCTCAGAAGGTGAGAGAAGAGAACCAGACTGTGGTGAGGGAATGAGGGGTGAATGGGTGGCTGTGGGCTTCATGGGGGCGTTCGACTCAGGATGGGGGTAGGGGCCACTCTTAGGCAGTTACAAGGAACTTTCCTTTTTATGGAATTAATTTGTTGCTGCTGTAGCCCTCGGTTCTTCCAGGCATCACTTAATGAGAAGAACGTTTTCTGTGTTGCTGGCGTGTCAGTCTAGGAGACAGATTCCAAGCAAGGGGTCCGTGGATCCTTGGGGGTCTGCAGGAGGTCTGAAGTGGCATGGTATGGGGGGGGGGTCCAGGCTGTCTTCTCAGCTCCTACTCTCCGGCCTACATGAGGCATAGCTACCATCGTAGTAGTAAAGACAGGGGGAGGGAGCAAAAGGAGGACGGGCAGTGATGTCACCCCTGGGGGTGTGGCAGGGGGCGTGGCCAGCTGACATCACTCCTGGGGCTCCTTGAAGTCTGAAAAAGTATTTCAGGGGTGCTTCCACAGTCAAAAAGTTGAAAAAAAAACTAGTCTAGGAAGAAGTCCTTTCATGACTTTTCCCTTCCTCTCCCCACAACAGGCACCCTGTGAGGTAGGTGGGGCTGAGGGAGCTCTGAGAGAACAGCTCTAAGAGAACCGTGATTGGGCCCAGGTCACCCAGCTGGCTGCACGTGGAGGGGTGGAAAACCAAGCCCAGTTCTCCAGATTAGAATCTGCCGCTCTTTAACTGCTACCCCATGCCAGCTTTCAGTTGATAGCCCCTAATATATTTCCTTTTCCCTCCAATATATACGTAGTGGGGCTGGTATATGTGTGAACCACCCATTCATGTCATTCTGAGATGCAGGTTAGTCTTTGAAGGGAAATAAAGTCAGGCTCAAGGTCACCGGCTGGTGGCCAATTGGAACTGGAACCAAGGTCTTTCCAGGTCACGCATCCCTATCTGTCCCTCATATCACGTCGGCTCTTGATAGATCGTGAAAAATCATGTGGGGGCGTGGTTAGGTCCTGTTGTCTGCCAGCTGTGCATGTACGGTACGCCCAGATTATGAACAGCCTCCCAAAATAGCTAATGTGGGGTGGGTGGGTAGAATGCCAGGCTTGGATTCCCAGTGTACAATGAAACTTGATCTTGGGCCGAGCCCTTTCCTATAGCCCAGGAGTCCTCCGACATCTTTCCTGGTGCCTGCTTCTACTGGCCATGAGAAACGTGAAAACCTCTGAAGCAGTGGTTCTCAACCTTCCTAATGCCGCGACCCTTTAATACAGGTCCTCATGTTGGGGTGACCCCCAACCATAAAATTATGCAAGTGTTCTTTCTCAGAAATTAAACCAAAACTGACCAATGCGTGGGCCGCCTGCAGGAGGAGCAGCAACCGTTGCAGTGCCCCCCTGGCCAAGCAGCTTGCCCTGCCGCAACCCCTGTAAAAGGGCCGTTCGACCCCCCAAAGGGGTCCTGACCCCCAGGTAGAGAACCGCTGCTCTTAAGAATATTATGTCAGATACAGCTGAAGAAGTGAGGCGTGACTCGTGAAATCACCTGCCACACATTTTGTTAGTCTTGAGCATGCCCCTGCCTAGTGCTGCAGACGAATTAACCACAGCTCCCCATCTTTTAGACGAGAACTTAAATGTTTACTCCTGCCTTCCCCTCTCCAGGTGGCCAGCCGGAAAACGAGGAGGCTGCTGGACAAAAGCAAAACTTTCCACCTCACCTGCGGCGTCACAATCTGCATCTTTTCAGGTATGTTTTCTCCGGCGCAGGAAACCTTACTCTGGCTGAGAAGCGCATCAGACGTTTTGAGCACTCTGTGGCTTTCCCATGGCAGTACATGAGGGGGTAGTCTCGTTCCACGGTTTCTCCTGGAACCCCGTGGGTGTTCTCTCCGGTTTTTCTCCTCTCTAGGAGGAGAGTGCCTCTCTTCCGGCCCTGGCTTCGTAGCGTTGTCTGGAAACACGCTGAAAGCTCACCGGCACCGCCGAGATCAGATTGAGCACAGCCAATTTAAACGCAGAGGCGCGGATGCCGGTTGAGCACAGATCGTTCTACATGGCTGACGCCTGTCAGACATCAAGGGAATCCAGAGTAATGAGCCTCTGTCTGCTCCGCTTGTCGGCCTCGGTTTAAAAGACACGGCTGTAGCCTTGCTATGAAGGCATGGTACGTGCGGGATGTGTAGCTCGTACCTGTTTAAGCTGTGCTTAAATAGGTTTGCGGTGTGTGCAGACTGATTTGGTCTTTAACCTTAACGCCCTGGTAACCGACAGGTGCGCTGCTGGGATAAGAACGTTAAAATTAGCCGAGATGGGTAGCTGTGTGAGTCCTTCTGCGGGAGTATAAAAGTGAGAATCCAGTAGCGCCGTAAGGACTAACACAATCTGTGGCAGGGGAGGAGTTTTCGTAAGCTCATTTGTCTGGAGGCGTGAGCAGTGACTCACGGAAGCTCATCCCCTGCCACAAATTTTGTTAGTCCTTAAAGAGCTGCTGGACTCTTGCTTTTTGCTACTGTGCAACTGAAGTCGGTGGGCACTCTTGGAATTGAGACTGAGCATGGTTTGTGCTGCCACAAAATGGCTGCCTCAGGAGGTGGAGCTGAATACAAAATAACTACCTCAGGAGGTGGAGCCAATGACAAAATGGCTGCCTCAGGAGGTAGAGCTGAGTACAGAATAACTGCCTCAGGAGGTGGAGCCAATGACAAAATGGCTGCCTGAGTATAGAATAACTACCTCAGGAGGTGGAGCCAATGACAAAATGGCTGCCTGAGTACAGAATAACTACCTCAGGAGGTGGAGCCAATGACAAAATGGCTGCCTCAGGAGGTAGAGCTGAGTACAGAATAACTACCTCAGGAGGTGAAGCCAATGACAAAATGGCTGACTCAGGAGGTGGAGCTGAGTACAATATAACTACCTCAGGAGGTGGAGCCAAAATGGCTGCCTCAGCTTACACTGTTCTGTGGTGGCAGCAACTGCTGAAGCAACATGTTTACATTTCTGCACAGCCAATCAAATTTCGCGTGACTGACCCAAAGCCTTGCTGGGCAAAATCCAGGCCTGGTCTTGCCCGCTTTCTAAAAGCACTTGGTAGATATCAGGAAAGGTGGGTACCGTTGTTCCCACATGTAACATGTGGGGGGGGGACCCCCGATCTAGTCCATCCTGTTTCCAACGGTTGCCAGTAAGATGCCATATGGAACCTGACAAGAGGGAGCCTCTGGCGACAGCCCTGACCTCTTGAGTGTTCCCCAGCATTTGGCAATCAGCGGTATCCTGCGTCTGAACATGGAGGCTCCATCCAGTTGTTGGCCATAATAGCCGCCCACCATAAATCCATCCCATCCCTTTTAAAATCCATGCAAGCCAGTGGACATCTTGTGGCAGTGAGTTCCACAGTTGCTCCTTTTTGTCTGTCTAGTGGGATGCAGCCAGTCCATGCAACTGAACCTGCGGATGTGGTCAGGGCATTTAAATCAGGGTTGCACAAAGGTGCCCTTTCCCTCCTCTTTTTGGGTTTTGTCCCTCCCTGTGGTTCTGCTTGTAGTCCCAGTTGTTTTGGGTTGTCCCCACCCCCCATTTCAAGCCATTCTTATACAATTGTTGAAACAAAACACTTTCTAACAGTGATATTTCTGTTGAAAGAGAGCTGCAGCTTCATCATGCATGACGGGGACCTGCGTCGAGCTGTCAGAAACCATGACAGAAACTTCACGTGTTCCCAAAATTCAGACACGGCGCTAAATGGATAGATAGATGCATAGCAGAGAGCAACGTCTCTTGCTTCTGACTAAGTGGCTTGTCCTCCACAAAATCTATAATAAATCTTAGAACGATACTTGGGGAGACAAGTCCTTCTCCTCATCTACACCGTCTGCCATGCATAGGCCCACATTTTTTTGATGTACGTAGGACTTGTTTTTATTTTTACCTCAGCAATCAAGGTGGCCAGTTTAAGCAGTGATGGACCTGGGAGAACACTCAATGCTTCAGTCTGAGGCAAAATTTTCTGCCTCTGTGACTTGGCCTAGTCAGGACCTCCCTGGGCACAGGCTCAGGACTGTGCAGCATCAAGCTCTGTGACTGGCAGTCAGGATGAAGCCTCGGGATTGATCCGTCTACGCCAGGATCCTTCAACAGATCAATATTGTCTTCCTGCTGTGCTTTAGGTTATAGAAGAAGAAGAAGAGTTGGTTTTTAGACCCCACTTTTCAGGGTCTGAAGGAGTCTCCAAGCGGCTTGCAATCCCCTTCCCTTTCCTCTCCCTACAACAGACTCCCTGTGAGGTAGCTGGGGCTGAAAGAGCCCTGAAATTACTGCTCGGTTAGAAAAACACTATCACGACTGTGACTAGCCCAAGGTCACCCATCTGGCTGCATGTGGAGGAGCGGGGAATCAAACCTGGATCACCAGATTAGAAGCCGCTGCTCTTAACCACTACACCATGCTAGCCTTCTGCAGCTTCAAATACTGAGCTTGTGGGCCCTACTCCAAGTCTGTTGGGAAGAGGTCCCCTTGGCTTGGCTATGTCACACTGGTTCCAATCCCTGTGCAGGTCCATACTGTCCAATACATGCTAGAACCCATGATGAGTAGAGCCACAACAGGCAATGGGGGTGAGACCTGGTGGAAGGGAAGCTGCAGAACCTTGGAGAGCTCCAGGTTGCAGACTCCAGAGCTCCAGACTGAATCCTTCAATACTGGAGCAGGTTCAGATAGCTTCATCCAGAACCTGGCTCCCTAGGGCAAGAAGTATTCCTTATGGGGCCTGTGTTCACATTTGTTGAATGGCTTCTCTGTGGAGCCCTGGGATCTTCTACATGTTTTCTACATGTCCTCTGGCATATCCAGGGAGGAGGACTTGGTGGTGGTGACCTTAGAGGGCAGATTTTCTGGGAGGTTTGGCAATGTCCTTGGAAAGGAGATTGGACCTCTCTGGAGCAGTGATGTTCTGTAAATCTTGGTGCTTGGGGGGGCCAAGGTGGGAGGGCTTCTGAAGTTATGGCCCCACTGGTGGTCCTCCTGATGGCACCTGGGATTTGGCCACTGTGTGACACAGAGCATTGGACCTAATGGTCTATTATCCTGATCCGGTGTGGCTTCTCTTATGTTCCTATGACTGTTGCCAGTAGGGCTCAGGTCCAGAGGTGGTGCTCTCCTCCCCTGAAGTAGTGAAACCCCCGCCTTGACCAAGCCCTATGAAGATAGGTTGAGGGACTTGGGAATGTTCAGCCTGGAGAAAAGGAGGCTGAGAGGGGACATGATAGCCCTCTTTAAGTATTTGAAAGGTTGTCACTTGGAGGAGGGCAGGAGGCTGTTTCTGTTGGCTGCAGAGGAGAGGACACGCAGTAATGGGTTTAAACTACAAGTACAACGATATAGGCTAGATATCAGGAAAATGTTTTTCACAGTCAGAGTAGTTCAGCAGTGGAATAGGCTGCCTAAGGAGGTGGTGAGCTCCCCCTCACTGGCAGCCTTCAAGCAAAGGTTGGATACACACTTTTCTTGGAAGCTTTAGGATGCTTAGGGCTGATCCTGCGTAGAGCAGGGGGTTGGACTAGATGGCCTGCATGGCCCCTTCCAACTCTGTGGTTCTAGGATTCTATGATTTCTGTTTGATCACGCATCATTGTCCAGGAGCTTTCCTCTTTCTCTCTAGTGGTTCATGTTGCTGCTCACCTGGTGAACGTCTTGAACTTCTCCGTGAACTACAGTGAGGAGTTTCTCGCACTCAACGCTGCCACCTTCCATGGCGAGGTGAGGAGGAAGATCAGTCTCTTGCTTCTGTAAACAAATTGCTCTCCGTTAGGGATATGTGCAAGGCACACTCAGAATGCACACATGGATGAGGAAGGCAGATCCACATGCAAACGGGGGACGTGGAGAGTCCCAGAATGTCCCACGGCAATGGTGCTGGGCTATTTATTTATTAGCTATTTATCATGTGGTGTGTGTATAGTACAGCCAGGAGATCCAGCAATTGTAGGATTGTCTGGCAGCCAGGAAAGAGACATTTCATAGAATCATGGAATGATTGAGTATGAAGGGACTCCTTGGTGGAGGTTGGCCGCTGTCTACCTCCGCGTCATGATTCTAGTGTTCCTTGGAGGTCTCCCATCCAAATACAAACCAAGGCTGACCTGGTTTCGCTTCCGGGATGAGATGAGATGAGATTTGGCATGCTTGGACAATCTAGTGCTGTGTTTTTATAAGGTAAAATGAAACACTGGGCTATGCTGATGTACTTGCTCTGAAATAGACTGGCTAAGGCAGCCTTTCTCAACTTTTTTACCATTGAGGAACCCTTGAAACATTAATCAGGCTTCAAGGAACCCCAGAAGTGGCCCAATCACATAGAATATGGTTGGGTAGCAGAGCTGTGGACACGCCTCCCCGGGGCCCCTCCCCTTCCCACCCCCTGCAGGCCCATCATTGGCCATTCTGGGAAGGGGGCTGGGTCAACATGACCATATATGGTTCTATCACCCGATCATTGTTTTTAAAATTTGTAAAAACATAATCCACCCATTCGGGAAACCCTTCCAGGTCCATCAAGAAACCTCAGGGTTTCATGAAACCCTGGTTGAGAAAGGCTGAGGAAATGGTGTGTGATCCCTGCCAAAGCTTATGAAAGAATTCACACTGTCTCTGTCTGCTTTCCAGGATCCCAGGAAGCTCCTGTTTGCGACAGGTAAGCACACAATAATTTTCTGTAGAAGGCTGTTGCCCGGCGGAAGTTGTTCAGATCTTTGTTTGCAAAATGGAAATTGACTGTAATCTATTCTGCTCCTACCCTGGCATCGTGGTTCTCTCTGGGAACAAAGTAAGCTGCTGGCAGCTATTCCTTCTTTTAAAAAAGAAAGAAAGAAAGAAGAAATGCCCAAGTTTGATTACAGTAACATGCCTTCCGCTGCAAAGAAATGATATGTACTTAATTCCATCTGGAAGAAGGCTTTGTAAACTCTTAATTTCCAAAGCGAAGGGTTGTAGGCACGTTTTGCTCTTCTGTCTGCGTCTTCTCAATCCTGTACATGTTTATTGGGAATCATAGCTTTGGAAGGGAAGTCCAGGGTCATCTACAAGGCCTCTTTGTGTCCAGGTGTGCTTGCGCCCTGGTAACTGTAGGGAAGGGGATGTGACAGTGCTTTGAGACTCTTCCGGGTAGAGAAAGGCGGCATATAAGGACCAACTCTTCTTCTTCTTCAGTAATCTCAGGGCTCTCTCAGCCTCCCCTCCCTCACAGGGTGTCTGTTGTGGGGAGAGGAAAGGGAAGGCGATTGTAAGCAGCTTTGAGACTCTTGCGAGTAGAGAAAAGCGGCATATAAGAACCAACTCTTCTTCTTCTTCAGTAATATCAGGCCTCTCTCAGCCCCACTTCCCTCACAGGGTGTCTCTTGTGGGGAGAGGAAAGGGAAGGCGATTGTAAGCTGCTTGGAGACTCTCTCAAGCAGTTAAAAGCGGGTTATTGAAGCCAACTCTTCTAAATAAATAAGGTTTAATTTATGCTTAGTTGGTGGAGGTTAGGTGAGTTCTCAAGCAGGGGGGCCAGCATGATGCTCTTCCTGCCCTCAAACATAGGCCTGGCAGAACAGCTCTATTGCAGGCCCACTGGAACTGTTTAAGGTCCTGGAGGGCCTTGATCTTGCTTGACAGAGCATCCCACCAGGCCTGGGCCCAAAGGGCCCTGGCCCTGATCGAGGCCAGCTTCACTGCTTTGGGACCAAGGGCCCTAAGTAGATTTTGGATGCTCGATCTTCATGATCTTTTGGGGGTTTAGCCTTGTCCCCCAAGCTAAGAGTGGGAAGCCATGGATAAATTTGAGGCCGTTCAGATGTGAAAGATGCCAGAGCCATTTCTAAGACTCCAACCCTCCTTTCTCTTTAAGATTTTTCATTTCTCAGACCACCAACTTGGAGAGTTAATTCCAATCAATTTGAAACGCCTCCCCGCTGTCAAGCCGAGATGCGGATTAGCGCCCTTCCCCGTTGAGCTCTAATGGAGAGGTGGCAATTTGGGGGCAACATTGATCCGTTTTGCCGGTTAATGCTAACGACTTTTGTGTTTCGCAGTCAGCAAATGGCGTTTTGTGTGTCTTAGTTTCCTTTGCGTTGATGGACTTTCTAATCCATTTTGTTGGGAAGGAGGGAGAGGCATTTTGCCTCCGTCTGCCCCAGTCAGCAGAATTTAAAAGGAGGGGCTGTGATGAGCCACAGCGTGAAATACTGTGTCGTGTAATGGCAAAGAAATGTGATTTGCAAGCCAGCAGGTTTTCGGTTCGAATCTTATCACTTCTAGGGATGTGGTGCTGCCTTGCGGCTTCAGACCTCCACCCACAAGCTGGAAAGTGTGACTTCCCACTATTTAGGAAAGATGTCTTTCCTAAAGAGAGGAATGGGAGGCCGACTGTAAGCTGCTTTGAGCCTCCTTCGGGTAGGAAAAAGCGGCATATAAGAACCTCCTCCCCCTCCCCATCCCCTCGTCCTCCTCCTCCTCCTCCTCCTCCTCCACCTCCACCTCCTCCTCCTCTCCCCTCTCCAATATAATGATTCTCCCCCTCTGACTTCTTCAACTCCCCCCTCATTGACCAACTGTCCTTTTGGAAATCTCTCCCTTAGGAGCCTCCAAGGATGCTCCCCCTTCTCCTTCAGGGGTGCCCCCTCACACCCAGGGCTTGCCTCAGCCTTGTACAAAAACATTTTTTCCTGACAATATGTGCATGGCCTCACTGTGCAGATGTTTTGATGTGTACTCTAAGGCCATTGATCAGAATAAGATACAGCGATGACATCCAGTGGAGTTATACCCTTCCAAGTCAGTGGCATTTTTGAAAGGCGTACAGTAGGTCATGCCCACTGTGTATTTCAGCAGACCGGTATACCTTTGCCTTAACCCAAAATACAATGAATATGCTTCTCTTTTCTGTTTCAGTTCCTGGATTAACTGGAGTGTTTATGGTGCTGGTATTATTCCTAATGTCTACGGCCTCTACTTACGCCATTAGGTAAGATTTAACCTAAACATTGTGCTAAGCGTTCATTCGTAAGAAATCAGGGAGTGGGGCAGACTTTCAAAATCCTCAGGGCGTGAAAGAAGGACAGAAGGGAGAAACCAAAGGTGAAGAAAAGGAGGAATGAAAATGGTTGTGCACCTTGCTTGTGAGATTGATCTTTTTTAATTGAGTGAAAAAAATGACTTGGGGGGAGACATGATATGTTGATGATATTGAATAAAATTGCTCATTGGAGTGGAGAAAGTGGGGAAAGGGAACTTTTCTGCCTTTCCGATAATACTTGAACGGGGACTGATGGGCAGTAGGTGCAGAGAGCATACAAAGAAGGGCATACACGGTATATATATATATATATAAAATCAGCAATAGTATTTGGAAAGTCATAAAGTATATTGAATATTTACAAACAGAAGACTTCAATAATAAAATTCAAATATGCATCCAGCTACATTCAATCTTTAGAAACAAGGAGCAGGATACCACAACATGCATCCCAAAATCCTCAGTAAACAAAATGCTATTTTATAAAAAGAATACCCAATATACTCGTGTATAAGCCTAGTTTTTCAGCTTTGGGATTTACTGTTTTTTCTCCTAGTGTTTCTTCTTTTATCTGAGGGGCAGGGTTGTTTCCCTTTTCTTCTTGGGGTTGTGTTTCTTTTAAAAGTTGATTTTTACAGTTCTTTCTTTCAGGTTTTTTTTCTGGGGGGGACATGGGCACTGTAGTTGTAGTTAGAGTTGCCCATTCTCCCAGTTTGACAGCTGTTGTACTTGTTGTATTAGGTTGCAATCTTTGGGTATTGTTGTTCTGCTCTGAATTTTTGGCCTGGGGGGCACTGTTTGCTTCTCCTGCCAGAGCTGTTCTCACAGAGCAGTTCTATCAGAGCTTTCTCAGGCTGTCTGGCATCAAGAGAGGAAGGGAAGGCAATTGTAAGCCACTGAGACTCCTTTGGTTAGTGAAAAGCGGGGTACAAAAACCAGCAGCTATTCATCCTCTTGACTTTTCTGTATTTGTTGGGGGGGAGCCAAGTCTATCAAGGCAGGAGGGTAAAGGATACAGATCTCACTCCAGAGCATCCACAAACCCCTAGAGATCCTCAACCCCAAGGTTGGGAATCCCTTGTCTAAACAGATGGTTGTTAGTTTGGTTGACTTTAGACAGGATGAGACAAATTCATGGAGGGAGGAGCGATCCATCAGTGGACGAAGGCTCGGTGGAGCCTCCATGTTCAGAAGCAGTAACGCTCTGCTGGGAGGCAATAACAAGAAAAGATTTTGGCCTCCAAGCCCTTCTTGTGGGTATTCCAGAGATTCCTGGTTGGCTGTTGCGTGGACCAAGACGCTTGCCTGAATGGACTATGAGTCCAATTCAGCCTTGCTGCTCTCATTCTCAAACTTCCAGCTGGCAACTTACCAGCATATGGAACAATACAAATGCATGCTTTGAATGGTTTATTGCACACAAGGGGAGGGGGTGGGGGATGGAAAGAATTCTTTTCCACCCGGCCTGGAAATGTCTCAGATGCAACTTTTTTTCAAGGCCGTGGCTCCTTCCAGGTCAACGCTGCCAGATCTGAGATCCTAAATAGCTCTGACTGTAGGATCCTCTTCAGGAACTGCCTGTAAATCCTATTCCTACCGTTGGACTTGAAACAGAGGGATAAAGGCTTCAATTTACAGCTTAGCCTGGAGGCACTGGGCACAGTGGCCTTTCCAAATGATTTGGGTTGTGCCATTTGTTAGATTTTGACGTCCTCTCGTCACCAGTGGAGGAGCCACTGAAGTTGGAAGAAGACTCCTCTGGTTGGAGAAAGAAGAGTGGATGTTTACACCCTGCTTTTCTCTACCAGAAGGAGTCTCAAAGCAGCTTAGAATCACCTTCCCTTTCCTCTCCCCACAACAGACACCCTGTGAGGGATGGGGAGGCTGAGAAAGCCCTGATATTACTGAAGAAGAAGTAGAGTTGGTTCTTAGATGCCGCTTTTCTCTACCCGAAGGTGTCTCAAAATGGCTCCCAATCGCCTTCTCTTTCTTCTCTCCACAACAGACACCCTTTGAGGTGGGTGAGGCTGTGAGAGCCTTGATACTGAAGAAGAGTCGGTTCTTATATGCCACTTTTCTCTACCCGAAGGAGTCTCAAAATGGCTCCCAATCCCCTTCCCTCTCCTCTCCCCACAACAGACGCCCTGTGAGGTGGGTGAGGCTGAGAGAGCCCTGCAATTACTGCACAGTCAGAACAATTTTATCTGTACTGAGATGAGCCCAAGGTCACCCAGCTGGCTTAGTACCACCTTCACTATCAGGACTGTGATTAGTCCTAAGAGTGCCTGTGGAGGGAGTGGGGTAGAGAAAAGTGGCATATAAGAACCAACTCTTCTTCTTCTTCAAGGAGAGCGATGATCTTCGATCAGGCCCCACTCCTTCCCATTTCTCAACCTCCTTTTCTTCCCTTTTCTGTATCTTCTGTTCCCGTCCTTGAACCGCCCAGGCAATGCTATCTTTTGTACCATCTACTTTGGGAATCAACATCTGTGTTTGCTTCTTGCTAAATCCAGAGTTAGTTTCCAGTAGCTACTAAAAATACAGCCTAGTCAGCACCCCAACCCCTCCCTCCCCGCGGTAGTTAAACAACATACAACCCCTTTCTGATTGTCTGGCATTTAGCTGTGCTTTGTTCTTTGCAGGGTTTCCAACTACGACATCTTCTCGTACACCCACAACCTCTTTTTCGTCTTCTACTTGCTGCTGATGTTGCACGTTTCGGGGTAAGTCGAGAGATGCTAGCTCATCCACCGTGGTGCTGTGAAAAAGACAGATACACCCGGGAGTCACAGAGGAATTGACTTGAGAGGGGATCTGATAGCCACCTTCGAGGATTTAAAAGGCTGCCATGTAGAGGATGGAGCAGAGTTGTTCTCTCCTGCCCTGGAGGGGACGGACCAGAACCAATGGGATGAAATTAATTCAAAAGAAATTCCGTCTAAACATCCGGAAGAAGTTCCTGACAGTTGGAGCAGTTCCTCAGTGGAACAGGCTTCCTCAGGAGGTGGTGGGTTCTCCATCTTTGGAAATTTGTAAAACAGAGGCTGGAGAGCCATCTGACAGAGAGGCTGATTCTGAGAAGGTTCAAGGGGGTGGCAGTGGATGAGCGATAGGGTTGTGAGTGTCCTGCATAGTGCAGCGGGTTGGACTAGATGACCCAGGAGGTTCCTTCCAACTCTGTTATTTTATGATTCTATGATTCTTTGGCAGCTAAGGGTCGAAATGGATGAGCTGGAAGGTGATCCATGGTTTTTAAAGAGCAGTTTCAGACACATGGGGTCCTTTTTTTTGATCAGGACCATGTTGCTTAGATAGAGGAGATGGATAGAACCATAGAAACATAAGAGTTGGAAGAGGCCATACAGGCCATCTAGTCCAACCCCCTGCTCAACGCAGGATCAGCCCAAAGCATCCTAAAGCATCCAAGAAAAGTGTGTATCCAACCTTTGCTTGAAGACTGCCAGTGAGGGGGAGCTCACCACCACCTTAGGCAGCCTATTCCACTGCTGAACTATGGAATTTAACCCTGTCCTTGTCTATCCACTTGGAGGCAGAGACCAGAACCTCCAGCTGGTCCAGAACACAGCAGCACAGAATACTCACTGAGTCTCAGTGGAGAAATCATATTATCCCAGTGTTCTCTCACTTAACTCTCAAAGGTTTCCTCTCCATTGCTGACGGAGGGTGAGCTGGATGTTGGTTTGAAAGGAGTGGGACCAGATGCGATGTTGGTTAAAAGCAGCCAGATGTGCTCAAGCAAGCGACGGGAAACCCAGCCCCCAGCCTGTGTGCCCTGCAGGCCTGCCTCATTCTCCTGGCTTGAAAATGAAACAGGGCCCTGCGACGCCCAAAGAAATTCAGGAGGAAATCTTAGTTCGTCACATGAAAAATAGATCAGCGGTGCAGACCTAAGCCATTATGTCCCCCCTAAGCCCATTGCTTTTAGTTAACCGAGGAAGGGCATAACTCTGTTTAGAACCGCGCTTTGGATGTCTTTGATGATTAGCTCGATTAATTAATCAGCACTTCCAGCTCAAGCTTGTACGATGTATGCTGTGCAGGTTGCGATGCTTCTAAGCCCTGAAGCAGGGTGTGCTCGGTCCACCCAGGCCGGTTTTGGCTGATTTTGGAAAGGTTTGTTAATGTGGACCTATCTAGTGTCTCTCAGTAGATTTATGGGTGTGATCTGCTCCAGAGAACTGATTCTCTCTTGCTTCTGCCTGGTGCTTTCTCTCTTCACACCAGTGATAGTTTGAGGCTCAACGAGGATAGGAAATTCACTGCAGGGCTGAATAATATTTTAAAATCTTTTTAAAGAACTCCCCCCCCCCACCCGCAAAAAAGAGCTGAGGATGTTTCCTCAGCAGCATATAAGAACCAATCCTTCTTCCTTCTTCCTTCTTCCTTCTTCCTTCTTCCTTCTTTCTTCTTTCTTCTTTCTTCTTTCTTCTTTCTTCTTCCTTCTTCCTTCTTCCTTCTTCCTTCTTCCTTCTTTCTTCCTCCTTCTTCCTTCTTCCTTCTTCCTTCTTCCTTCTTCCTTCTTCTTTCTCAAGGAGGTGGGAAAAGTAACCCCCACTGAGGCGGGTGAGAACAGCACCCCCATGCCCTGTTCCCATACTATACTCTGCTGGTGCCGCTCCTTATCCCTTATCGCAAGGTCCAAGTTGAAGAGACTCTTGCTGGGCCTTCTCATGGCCCGGCAGCCCACGTCTCCCCACGGTTGAGCTTTACTGTAAAGCCCTGTTAAAGGGCTAAAAAGGTGAGGGAAACACCAGAGCAGGCCACTGCCATATTGAAGGCGGTGCTAAGCTCCACCCCCTCATGGATTGGTTGTGGGCAGAGTTTTCTCTTGCACTATTCCCCCTTGGGTTGAGGAAAGAAGAAGAAAAGTTGGTTCTTATATGCCGCTTTTCTCTACCCGATGGAGTCTCAAAGCAGCTTACAGTTGCCTTCCCTTTCCTCTCCCCACAACAGACACCCTGTGAGGGAGGGGAGGCTTAGAGAGCCCTGATATTATTGAAGAAGAAGAGTTGGTTCTTATATGCTGCTTTTCTCTACACGAAGGAGGCTCAAAGCGGCTTACAGTTACCTTCCCTTTCCTCTCCCCACAACAGACACCCTGTGAGGTGGGTGAGGCTTAGAGAGGCCTGATATCACTGCTCAGTCAGAACAGTTTTATCAGTGCCGTGGCGAGCCCAAGGTCACCCAGCTGGCTGCATGTGGGGGAGTGCAGAATCGAACCTGGCATGCCAAATTAGAAGTCCGCACTCCTAACCCACTACACCAAACTGGCTCTCTGGAAACCCCATTAGTAAGGCTAATGTGAAATTCCAAGAGAATTTGGGGGTGAAGGACAGGGTATGGGGAGGAGAGAGATCCAAGTGGGATATGAAACCATCAAATCCACCAACCAAAACAGCCATTTTCGTGCAAAGGATCTGATCTCGTTTACCTTGTAAACGAGGTTGTAATTCTGGGAGATTGCCGATTATCACCTGGAGACTGGCCACCCCACACATCAGCTGTGCCTGGAAGGAGTACATCACCATGCTGAAGCCACTAATACAATGGGGGCATGCTGTGTTCTCCCTGGGGAAATGGGCAAGCTGGGTCAACTTCTCAAATTTCAGGGGGGTTAGGTGAATAAACGCGTCCAGGTAGTAAATGATGCATAAACAAAGACCATCCAGCACAAAACTTACATAAGACAAGACAATACTGGAAGAAAAAGCTGCACCAAGTGAATTTCGTCTTACCCTCTTCGACTTTATTTACAGCTAGGAGACTTGCCAGCGTGTTCCCCGGTTCAATAAACACTTTCACATAACGATTTTCTTCAGTTAAAAAGTAATGCTTCTATGTTGATTATAAGAGCTTCCAAAATGACTGCAAATTTAGCACGATATTCCCCGACCTTTTGAGACATACGGCAAAGTTTCAAAGTCAAGTTGAGCAAAAAATGGGCTTTAGGGAATGTAAGTTTTGTCCACAATCTGTACACTTCCTTCTTTTTTGCTCAAGTATTTTTCTATATTGAGTCTCCGTTTTTTAGGGGCCCACTCTATGCGATACATTGCAATAAGATCGTTGCTTGCTCCCCTTTTGCTTCGGGTTCCTGGAGCATCAAAGGAAGGAAAAATCAAAATGCTCCTCTCGGGAGAGAACACCGATGTCTCTGAACAGGGAGCTAAATATTGTGCTGTAGCCTACAAGCTACATAAAACATACATGGAAACCTGGTATGAATTTTGGTCATTCATTCATTCATTCATTCATTCATTCATTCATTCATTCATTGCCCTCCCCAAAGGCTCAGGGCGGTTCGCATAAAACAGAACAATACAGATAACTTAGATTAACAGTAATGAATAAAATGAAGCAACATAGAATAGTAGAAAAATATGGAAAACATTAAATTAACTCATACTGATAGCCCAGTAGGTTGGGCGGAGTTGTAGTGGGGGCTATATTTTTAATATTAAATATTAAACTATCCCTGTTTAATATTTTTTTTTAATTTCCTATTTTTATGAGTACTTACTGGTTTATAATATTTTGTAAGAATTATAGTGCTGTTCTGGGTTTTTAGATGTTTTTGTACCTGGCTTGGAGCCATATAGTGTTCGTTCGTTTGGTTGTTTGTTCGTTCATTCATTATTGTATTTTTATATCTGGATCTATATGGAGTCTCCAGGTGGGGACTGGAGATCTCCTGGAATTACAGCTGGTCTCCAGGCTACAGAGATTAGTTCCCTTGGAGAAAATGGCTGCCTTGGAACATGGACTCCATGGTGTTGTGCCCCACTGAGATCCCTCCCCAAATATTACCCTCCCTAGGCTCCCCTTCCAAAATCTCCAAGGCTTTCCCATCCCAGAGCTGTAGCCCTTGCCTTGAGTATCCGGTTTAAATCCGCTTAGTGCGTAGCAAACCCTTCTCTTTTGTCCCTTCTCCTTCACCCTCTGCACTCTTGTCTTTTTGGCATCCGGGAAAATGTTGTCCAGCTTCCTTGCCTAGCTTACACAAGTCCATCCATCTCTCCATCCCTCCCCTTTGAGTCTCCTGAAGCCGGTTCATACCCGGTGGCATCTCCAATAGCCGCGCACTGCGGAGGTGGGGGAGTGCTGTGGGTGACTAATGTTTGGTAGGAGACCGAGCTGCCTGTTTTGCCAACAAAACCCGGGCTGGCCCCTCGCCAGAGGCATCCTCTTGAGAGGTGACTCAGACCACGGAGGGATCCTGGAAACCTTGCGTGGCCGTGTCCTCAGATGTTGTTAATCTCTCTCTTGCTTTTTGCTTTGTTGGGGTTTTGCCAGCTTGCTCTGCTCAGGCGAACAGCTGGGATGATGAGGTTTTCCTCTCCTCCCCACAACAGATGGGCAAAACATTGTCTAATGCAATCCTCAACAGCCTGGGCTCCAGGCCGGACATGCCACTTAGTCACAGAGGCTGGAACTTCAACAGGGACCAATAAATGGGCCTGTTTTTTAAAAAGCTATGGATACCAGGCAAGTCCATAACAACATTCCTTCCTTCCTCCCAGCTCCAAATGCTGTGTTCATATCAGAATGTAAGAAGAGCCCTGCAGGATTAGACCAATAGTCCATCTAGTCCAGCATCCTCTCACATAGTGGCCAACAAGTTCATCTGCAGGGTTCAACAACAGGGTGTAGAGGCTGAGTCCTTCATAAGAACATCAGAAGAGCCCTGCTGGATCAGACCAGCAGTCCATCTAGTCCAGCATCCCATCTCCTGTAGACAGCCAACAACAGGGCATAGAG
>BDOT02000005.1:9878558-9895378 GCA_003118565.2 Paroedura picta | reverse complement strand
AAGGCTGGATACACACTTTTCTTGGATGCTTTAGGATGCTTAGGGCTGATCCTGCGTTGAGCAGGGGGTTGGACTAGATGGCCTGTATGGCCCCCTTCCCATTCTATGGTTCTATGATTCTATGAAGATGGCACCACTTCTGGGGTTTCTCATAGCCTAAAGAATGTTTCAGGGGTTTCTCAATGGTAGAAGAGAAAGGCTGGCTTAGAGTTTAAGGTTCCTAAAATCATGATTATGATGGACTGTTTCTTGTTCATAAGGTTTTAGAAGTGCCAATTTTATCTTTATGTCTCTTATTTCCATGTGTTTCCTTCCTTCTTTTTTTCTTCTTCTGCAGAGGGGTTCTAAAGTACCAAACCAATTTAAAGGAACACCCTCCTGGATGCTTTAACCCTAACTTGACAGTTCAAAGGGACAGGGAAGAAATGGACAGTCTTGAAAATTTACCATCTGAGCATGACCAGCCTTCTGTCCTGCAAGGGTCCGTGGAATTGGATCCCACCACCCACAAGAGCTTCCTGGACGTTTGCACAGAGGAACCAAAATTCCAAGCACATTTCCCCGAGGTTTGTATGAAAAGCTATAATGGCATAGTCCTTGTGCTGGTAGCCCATCTGCTCTGTTCAGCTGTTGTGAAGTCATGGCATGTTCACGAGCATTTCAGCTCCTCGGGGATAGTTGAAAGGTTTGCAGGCTAGTTCCCTATGAGAGCGCGTGCGTCTTTCGTGATTTGTTGCCCATGGTTCTGGCCTTGACACTGTTGAGCTCATGTCCGTGGTTACTATCTCTTCCACCTTGGTGTGGTGGTTAGGAGTGTGGACTTCTAATCTGGCGCGCCGAGTTTGATTCCCTGCTCTCCTACATGCAGCCAGCTGGGTGACCTTGGGCTCGCCACAGCACTGATAAAACTGTTCTGACCGAGCAGTGATATCAGGGCTCTCTCAGCCTCACTCACCCCACAGGGTGTCTGTTGTGGGGAGAGGAATGGGAAGGCGAATGTAAGCCGCTTTGAGACTTCTTTGGGTAGAGAAAAGCTGCATATACAAATCAACTTCTCCTTCTCTCCTGTGTTTGCAGCTTGGCATGCCCCACAACTGCAGTACCTTAAGGATGAGTCATTCAGCCACTTGGAGGTTTCTGCCACCTCTGAAGAGGACAACATTAGAACTGTTATTGCCTGGATAGGATGGATATTACATGAGGCTGTGAACAAAATTTAATTTCCGGTAGGGTGTTTTTTGTTTGTTTTTGGGTCTTATTTCTATATTTTTCTGCTCCCCAGACTTGGCTTTGGATCTCCGGCCCTTTGTGTTTATATTGTGCAGAGCGGCTGTACCGCTACATCCAGAGCAGTAATAAACCTGTCACGATAACTGCTGTCATCAGCCATCCCTGTAACGTCCTCGAGATACGGATGATGAAGGAAGGTTTCACAGCTAGACCTGGACAGGTGAGCTGACATTTGATATCTGCTCATAAGACCCGCTGGTGGACCTCCTGATGGCCCTGGGTTTTGGCCACTGGGTGACATAGAACACTGGACTGGATGGGCCACTGGCCTGATCCAACATGGCTTCTCTTATGATCTTATGTCTGGGGCAGAGATGTGCTTGGAGAGGACACAGTGGGAGGGCTTCTGGAGTTCTGGTCCCACTGGTGGACCGCCTTTTGGCCCCTGGGTTTTAGCTAACGTGTGACACAGAGTGTTGGCCTGGATGGGCCACTGGCCTGATCCATCATGGCTTCTCTAATGTTCTTATGTGTGGGGCAGAAATTCTCCGTATACTCGGTGCTGGGAGTGGGGGGGGGGGACAATGAAAGGGCTGTTGGAGTTCTGTCCCCAATGGTTTACCTCCTGATGTCACCTGGGTTTTGGCCATTGTGTGACCCTCTGAAATGGTGTTTTAGGGATTTGTCCGATAGGAGCCTAATATTGAGGGGATGACATTTGGAGCTGCAGGAAGAGGGGCATCAAGAAAGCTGGTCTGTGGGAGAGCAAATAGTCCTGGAAGTCATTGTATGTTTCTTGTCCAGTCCTTTAAAGCAAGGGTAGTCAACCTGTGGTCCTCCAGATGTTCATGGTCTACAATTCCCATGAGCCCCTGCCAGCAAATGCTGGCAGGGGCTCATGGGAATTGTACTCCATGGACATCTGGAGGACCACAGGTTGACTACCCCTGCTTTAAAGAACATAAGAAGAGCTCTGTTGGATCAGACCACTAATCCATCTAGTTCAGCATCCTCTCTCACATAGTGGCCAACCAGTTCCTCTGGAGGGCAACCATAGAGCAAAAAGGCTGAGGACTTCCCAATAGCATAAGACCCCTGCTGGATCAGACCAGTGGTCTATCTAGTCCAGCATCCCATCTCCTCTAGACAGCCAAGAACAGGGCAGAGAGGACAAGGCCTTCTTAAGAACATCAGAAGAGCCCTGCTGGCTCAGACCAGCGGTCCATCTAGTCCAGCATCCCGTCTCACACAGTGGCCAACCTGTTCCTCTGAAGGACCTACAAAAGGGCATAGAGGCTGAGGTCTTCTGATGTTGTTGCTTCCTGGTTCAGGGATTCAGAGGTCGACAACCTCATAGCGCAGATTTTGAAACAAGCAACCGTGGAACAAACCCCAAATTAGCGTCAGCATAAGCCCTCCCTGTTCTGTCTCAATTTATTCATTTCCCCCTTCTCTGGATGATTTATTTCAGTACGTTATCCTCCACTGTCCCAGGGTGTCGTCTTTGGAAAGCCACCCATTTACCCTCACCCTTGTAAGTATACTTTGCATTATTCCTTCACACGTGTGTGTTGTGTGTGTGTGTGTGTGCGTCTGTTAAAGGAGCATTCTTTGTGCTTGCCCAAGCGCAGTGCAGGGAATGCATGCCAGTCCTGCACAGGCTGTTTCTAGAGAAGAAAGATTTCCCATGATTTAGGCAGCAGGGTTTTATGGGGGAGGCGTAAATCCCACAGGACTGGCACAGGCTCCAACCTGCAGAGGCTCAGCCTGCATGACAGGGAAGCCAGATTTATTGTTGCTCAGGTGAGCTGACGTGGCAAATGCAGGCATGTGTGGGGAGGGCTTTGGGGAAATCCAAGCCTTGGGGATCCTCCCCTCCCCCATTCCAGGCAAGCTAATGTATCCCCCTTGGTGCACTGTCTATGACAGCAGCTCTTATTTGGCCATGAATTATTTTGAATCTCCCCAGTGAATATCGCTGTGCTGCCAGCATGCACCTTGTTTGTATGGTAAGCACCTTACTTGTAAAGCGGAGACCGTATTTTAGGACAACATTGTTAAGGAAGCAACGGGGCAAGAGGTGATAATTTAGGATCCTTTTCCTCCAGCTGGAGCAGGGGAAAGCTGATTTATCCTCCCAGCTCATGTTTCTGCCTGGGGCTGCTAATTGGCCCAGCACAATCTTCTTCCCACCATTGTTACTTCAGTACAAACCCAGACCTCGGGTGTCTCATGGAGAATATATGGATCCTCTAAACCAGGGATTTTCAGCCAGGGTTTCTTCACAGCCCTGGATGGGTTTCCCGACTGGGTGGGAGTTAATTGATTTTTAATGTATTTTTAAAATTTCTTCAACATTGAATCGGGAGATATGACCATCGGGAGATATGACCATGTTGACCCACCCACCCCCTTCCTCTCAAAATGGCCAATGATGGTCCTGGAGGGGGTGGGAAAGAGAGGGGCCCCAGGTGGGCATGTCCGCAGCTCTGCTTCCCAACCATATTCTGCACGATTGTGCCACATCTGGGGTTTCTTGAAGCCTGAAGAATGTTTCAGGGTTTCTCAACGGTAAAAAAAGCTGAGAAAAGCTGGCCTAAAAGAAGCTGGTTCTTTATACCCTGCTTTTCACTGCCCAAAGGAATTTCAAAGCACCTTTCCCTTCCTCTCCCCACAACAGTCACCCTGTGAGGTAGGTGGGGCGGAGAGAGCTCTACGAGAACTGTGACTAGCCCAAGATCACCGCATGTGGAAGAGTGGGAAATTAAACAATGGCTCTCCAGATTTAGAGGCCACTGCTATTAACAGCTACATAATGGTGGCTTCCTAAAGGACCTTCTCTTCCCATATATGCACATCTGTGCTGAATTTTATTTATATTCCATGAGCCTCTTATTGTCTACCCTCTTCTGCTCTAACCTCACAGCAGCAATAACAACAACCTTGCAGGGTAGAAGAAGAAAAAGAAGAGTTGGATCTTATATAAGAACCAACTCTTCTTCTTCTTCTTCTTCTTCTTCTATATGCCGCTTTTCTCTACCCAAAGGAGTCTCAAAGCGGCTTACAGTCGCCTTCCCATTCCTCTCCCCACAATAGACACCCTGTGGGGTGGGTGAGGCTGAGAGAGCCCTGATATCACTGCCCGGTCAGAACAGCTTTATCAGTGCTGTGGCGAGCCCAAGGTCACCCAGCTGGCTGCATGTGGGGGAGTGCAGAATTGAACCCGGCATGACAGAAGTCCACACTCCTAGCCACTACACCAAACTGGCTCTCAGCTTAAGCTAAGAAGTTGCGATGGGCCCAAGGTCCTCTGGAAAGCTTCCATGGTAGGGCCAGGGATCCGAATTATGAGGAAGATGTGGCACAAAGACCGAAATTCAAAAAACCAAACCCAACCACATTGTCACTCATCCCCCAGTCTAGCTCCAATATTTATTTTAACAGGGAATAACTGCAGCGTTATATCCAGGAGAGTAGGTGGTTTTGAGTGCCAGCCACATGATCCAGGGCTGCGTGTTTGCCTTTTGCTCATGCCATGCCTGGATATTTCCCAGCTGTTTTGGCTCTTTCAGAAGTGAACAGGTGCCGCGTCACGAGAGCTTTACTAATCACAAAGAAGTTAATTTCATGTAAGTGGAGCTCTGTAATTCCTCACACACAAGCGCGCTCCCCGGATTGCAGAAACGGCTGCAAAAATGAATGCAGTGTTTGAACAGATGTCATGGAATAAAGGCAACCTATGTGGCTGGTATACAGCTGTTTGGCTCCTGTTCAGTGATGGGTGAAGCCAAACTGGGGAGATGTGAGTTCAAATCCCCATTGAGCCATGATGCTGGGCTTTCTCCACCCGAGGCTTGCGAAACCATGAGTTTTTTGAAGACCCTACAAGGATTTCCTGAATGGGTGGGAGTTGACTTTTTATATATTTTTTAAAAATGTGTTAAACATTTGTTGGATGTAATGATCATATATGGTCATGTCAACCCGTCCCCCACTCCCGAAATGGCCAACGGCGGGCCTGGATGGTTACTTAACCTTGATGGTTTGGGCTGATCCTGCATTAAGCAGGGGGTGGGACTAGATGGCTTGTCTGGCCCCTTCCAACTCTATGATTCTGTGAGTCTAGTTCAGCAGGGGAATGGGTTACCTAAGGAGGTGGGGGGCTCCCCCTCACTGACTGTCTTCAAGCAGCGACTGGACAGATCCTTATTCAGGATCTTTAGGTTGATCCTCCCCTGAGCAGGGGGGTGGACTAGATGGCCTGTGTGGCCCCTCCCAACTCTATGATTCTATGGCTCTATAGTAGGTTCTTGTGGGTAAAATGTTCCATTGATTCACAGAGCCAACTAATGACGACTTCATGAAGTCGCACCGCATGGGGCTTTTAAGGCAAGAGATGAGCAGGAGTGGTTTTCCATTGCCTGCCTCTGCAGAGTCTTCCTTGGTGGTCTCCAATAAGGCTACCCACTCTGCTTAGCTTCTGGGTTCTGACAGGCCTGGCCTGTCAGAGCCACTCTATCTGCATAAACTATTAGATTTTTAGCCCCCCGTTCCTCCCAGGAGCTCAGAGAACCGTGGCCGTTTTTGCCCTCCCATACTTTAGTCTTACAACAACCTTGTGAGGTAGAACAGAGAGGGCTTTATGACCATGGGCTTTCACCCCAAGACCTAGTCTGTTGCTCTAAAGCAGGGGTAGTCAACCTGTGGTCCTCCAGATGTCCATGGACTACAATTCTCATGAGACCCTGCCAGCGTTCGCTGGCAGGGGCTCATGGGAATTGTAGTCCATGGACATCTGGAGGACCACAGGCTGACTACCCCTGCTCTAGAGCTGCAAGCTGGAGAGCGCTTTCTTGGGAGTCAGTGCCACTGAATGAGAGGTGGGGCTTACTTTTGAGTAGGCCAGCTGTGAGAATGGCTTCCTTAACTGCTTCCATGCAGCTGTTGTAGGTCTCAAAAGAGCCTGCCTCTGGATATGCAGTTGATTGCATTGTATCACTAAGGGCTTTGGGGGGGAAAGGGAGAATTGTTTGCCTTTGCGGATAAGAATGTCGCCATTGTTCGCCGTTCGCATTACTTACAGAAAACTGGTCTAAAACGTTGAATAAATAAAGTCCTGAAACGAAGCCCTGCCCTTTAGAATGAGAGGCATCTGGAGTGCATGTTGAACCACTTAGCTGATGCACTGCAGACCTGGGGCTGGGGAACGCATTACGTTTGACCCCTTTCTCCCCTTGCGGGTGTCGCCAGTGTGCTGGAGGCGCCTTTACACGTGATCTGGGAGGTTGCTGGTCTCCCACCGTCTCTGGAGCTCCAAAATCCACCTCCCAGGCCATTGCTGCCCCGGCTATTCCTAAGCCCACACTTTACACAAGTCTCTTAACCTCTTGATTGAAGAAGGTGACTCAGATGCTCCGTGTAGCCTCTCAGATTCTGTATAGTCTGGATTCTTCGCCGTGTTCTGGGAATCTGGCGACGGACCAACATCTGTTTCGCGTCTGTCTGCGAATCCTCTGGAGTCCACGACTAATCTGAAATCGGCCCTGGATCTGGTCTAGGCCAGAACAAAAGTCTGCGGGCCCAGATGTCAAAGAGTGACATCACAGGGTAGCCCTTTTACAGCAGGGATTGAGACTCCACCGGAGGCTGCCTCGCTTTGCAAAGGGCCTTCCTAGCCCAGGCAAGGCTGATCATATCGGAGCAAGCTAAGGAAGCTAAGCAGGGTCGGCCCTGGTCAGTCCGTGGATGGAGACCACCGAGGAAGGCCGGGGGCATGATGTGGAGGCAGGCAATGACAAACCCGCCCCTTGTCTTGCCTTGAAAGCCCTATGGGGCCACCATGCGTCCACTTGGCCAGGGGTAGTCAACCTGTGGTCCTCCAGATGTCCATGGACTACAATTCCCATGAGCCCCTGCCAGCGTTTGGTGTAGTGTAGAGAGCCAGTTTGGTGTAGTGGTTAGGAGTGTGGACTTCTAATCTGGCATGCTGGGTTCGATTCTGCGCTCCCCCACATGCAACCAGCTGGGTGACCTTGGGCTCGCCACGGCACTGATAAAACTGTTCTGACCGGGCAGTGATATCAGGGCTCTCTCAGCCTCACCCACCTCACAGGGTGTCTGTTGTGGGGAGAGGAATGGGAAGGTGACTGTAAGCCGCTTTGAGCCTCCTTCGGGTAGGGAAAAGCGGCATATAAGAACCAACTCTTCTTCTTCTTCTTCTTCTAGTCCATGGACATCTGGAGGACCACAGGTTGACTGCCCCTGCACTAGGCCTTGATGACCCCTGTGGGTGTGTTTAGCTTCAGGCAGGTAGCCGGTGTACAGAGTTAACTCCGGGCAGATGACGGGAGCTGGTTATCACAGGCAGGATGCTAGAGTTTAATAAACAGAGTCTGTAAATTATACCAGAGTTTTCTGGGCAGGCCAAGGTCAGCTTTCCCAAAAGCAAGACCGATACAGCAGCAGAAGGTCAGTAGCTAAGGCAGCCTGTCCCAACCTTTTTCACCATTGAGAAGTCCCTGAAACATTCTTCCAGGCTTCCCCTTCCCACTCCCTCCAGGGCCATCACTCGCCATTTTGGGATGGGGGAGGGGGAAGGTCAGCAGGCTTTGTAGCATGTGGTTGTGAGTTTCCGGCATTCTGCAGGGGGTTGGACTAGATGACCCCGGGGGTCCCTTCCAACTCTGTGATTCTATCTATTCCACTTGACATTTATCCACTTAACATCTCATGCATCTGTTTCTCCAAGCTCTGCGCAACTCCTGCATCCCGTCTCCTCTGGTGAAATTCCTCCTTCCTCTGCAACTGGCAGCCGATGTTGGGCTTGGGGGCAGGCCCACCTTTGTCTGGAGTGTAATCCCTCTCTAAGCCTGCACCTGCATTGCTCTTGCAGGCCTAAGGACCGTGGGGGAGGTGGGCCAGCTGGCTGACCCTGAGATATCAGCTCGGCGGGATGAAACCAGCACCTCACTACCGTCTGTGATTCTCGGTCTGGTTGCTGGCTGGCGGCTGGTAGACACAGAATCCAGCTGTTTCTCATCAGAGGAGTCAGGAGTGGGGATAGCTAAGCATTGTGGGAATATCTCTAACACTCCCTTGCTTGTCTGGATGCCTATTTGCAGTCTTAAAGCTTGTAAGTAGCTTATTAAAAAAATCTTGTTTGTATGTTTGGGTGATACAGTCATGGCATGTAGGCAGCCTTGCGTATTACCTGAAAAGTGTCACCTAAGAAGAAGAAGAAAAGTTATTATATGATGCTTATCTCTACCCAAAGAAGTCTCAAAGCGGCTTACAGTCGCCTTCCCTTTCCTCTCCCCACAATAGACACCCTGTGAGTCAGGTGAGGTTCAGAGAGCCCTGATATCACTGCTCGGTCAGAACAGCTTTATCAGTGCTGTGGCGAGCCCAAGACCATCCCCAGCTGGCTGCATGTGGGGTAGCGGGGAATCAAACCAAGCTCACCAGTTTAGAAGCCTGCATTCCTAACCACTACACCAAACTGGTGCTTTTAAATCTGAACTCTGAGGACCTGATTCCTCAGAGCCAGCATGACGCAGTGGTTAAGAGCAACGGACTGTAATCTGGAGAAACTGGACTGATTCCCTACTCTTCCTCTGCATGAGGCCTGCTGGATGTCCTTGGGCTGTGCACAGTTCTCTCAGAACTCTCTCAGGCCTACCTACCTCAAAAGGGTCCTGCTGTGGGGAAATGAAGGGAAGGCCATTCTAATGCGCTTTGAGACACATGAGGCTTGCTAGGTAACCTAGGGCCAGTCAAAGTTCTCTCAGAGCTTTCTCAGGTGATTGACAGCCGCTTTGAGACGCCTTACAGTAGAGAAAAGTGGGGTATAAAAACCAGCTCTTCATCTTCTGCCTGATTCCTGCAGGAATCAGCAAACTGTTCCCCATGGTGACAGAACCCTTTAACTTGTGCATGTTGTTGGGAAAAGCAGGGCCAACTCTAGTGGCAATCACAGCATTTTTGCAAGGACAGGGATTAGCCTGCAGTGGTGCTACTGGACCCTGATTTTATCGATCCACTCACATTGTTTGTGATTGTATATAAATTGTTTTTTTCCAGCGTTTCGCAGTTCAGTTCTGCCTCTTGTCCCCCCATGCCCATCTTGCTCTTTTCCGCTGCTCCAGACAGACAAACGCTCTGCCTCGATCTACCCCGCAAGGCTGTTGTGTAGATGGTGACCCCCCTCCCCCGCCAAGCTGCTTGCCCTGCCATGACCCCTGTGAAAGAGTCATTTAACCCCCCAAAGGGATCCCGACCCCCAGGTTGAGAACCATTGCTCTATACAGGCCATTGAGTCTTTTGTAGGTTGGGTTTCAGTGTAAGATGATCAAAACGGCCTTTTAGCCTCAATCCTAGAAATGATTCAGATCTGACAAAGGTGTAGCAACAAATCTTTCTATAAGAATAGAAGCAGTCATAAGAACTTCCCGTCCTTGAGTGGTTGTCTCTTGCAGCCCGTTCTTTTTTTGACATCAACAGTTTTTATATAAATATATACAGAGGAGGAGGCAACATAAAGGGACTCTTTTCAGACATCTTCTGCCTTTTAAATTGTCTGAGTCATTAGTTAAAAGGTGAAGGACCCCGTTTAACACGGTTCTGTTTCCATGAGTCAGACGTAAGACAACTAGCTGCTATTTTGATTGGCTGTTTTAACTTAAAATTAAAAAAAAGGACTGAGTGAGTCTGGATTTGTCATCATCTTTTGCCTTCGTTTCTTAGACAAACCAAACTGTAGAAAACCCCAAAAGATTTAAAAAAGCAAAACAAAACCAAAAACCAATCAGTTTTCTATGAAAACCAGACAGGCTACGATTCACGGGCCTTTCAAGATATGAGTCTCTCTGTCTCTCTTTTGGGGGAAAGTTCTACTTTCAAGAGGTGTGGGGTCTGAAGAAAACATGGGAAAATTCTGCCTGTGTCCCTGTGTCATTTTGCTGTGTTAGTTGAAAAACCGACCATCTGAACAAGCAGAGAAGCGATAACTTTTTAATGATTTTGCCAATGATCTGGATGAGGGGGGATGAAGGGATTCCTCATTTAAATTTGCAGATGACAGCCAATTGGGAGGAGTAGCAAATACCCCGGAAGTTATAGATTTCAATAAAGTCTGAACATGCCGGCAAAGTGGGCAAGTGAGAGAACTAGGTGCAATTCCATAAGGAGAAGTACAAAATTCTATCAGAGAACCAGTTTGGTGTAGTGGTTAAGAGTGTGGACTTCTAATCTGGCGAGCTGGGTTCGATTCTGCACTCCCCCACATGCAGCCAGCTGGGTGACCTTGGGCTGGCCACGGCACTGATAAAACTGTTCTGACCCAGCAGGAATATCAGAGCTCTCTCAGCCTCACCCACCCCACAGGGTGTCTGTTGTGGGGAGAGGAAAGGGAAGGACGAATATAAGCCAGTTTGAGCCTCCTTCGGGTGGAGAAAAGTGGCATATAAAAACCAACTCCTCCTCCTCCTCCTCCTCCTCCTCCTCCTCCTCCTTGTGTGCAGTTCTGGAGGCCCCATTTCAAAAAGGATGTGGATGAAATGGAGAGGGGGCAGAGGAGAGCGATAAGGATGATCTGGGCCCTGTGAGGAGAGGCTGGGAGACTTCAGGATATTCAGCCTGGATAAGGATTCAGCCTGAAGGAATCTCAAAGCGGCTTACATTTGCCTTCCCTTTCCTCTCCCCACAACAGACACCCTGTGAGGTGGGTGAGGCTGAGAGAGCCCTGATATTACTGAAGAAGAAGAAGAAGAGTTGGTTCTTATATGCCACTTTTCCCTACCCGAAGGAGGCTCAAAGCGGCTTACAGACACCTTCCCATTCCTCTCCCCACAACAGACACCCTGTGGGGTGGGTGAGGCTGAGAGAGCCCTGATATTCTTGCTCGGTCAGAACAGCTTTATCAGTGCTGTGGCGAGCCCAAGGTCACTCAGCTGGCTGCATGTGGGGGAGCAAGGAATCAAACCCTGGTCACCAGATTAGAAGTCCGCACTCCTAACCACTACACCAAGCTGGCTCTTCCATTTCTATTAAATTCCGTTTCTGGTCCTGTTTGTTTGTTCTTCTTCTTCACCACTTGGGTCTTGTTCATTTTTGTCTTTGTAGTGCCCGACCGCGACCAGAACAACTTTTGGCATCCACCTTAAAGTCATCGGGGATTGGACAGGTAAGCGGAACAGCCCCGGTAAATTCTCTTGACGCTGTTTTGCCTCATCAACAACCACGCACGCCTAATTTCCGTCCAGACATTAATCAGTTGTCTGATTTGAAGCCCATTTACTTATCTCCCCCCCTCCTTCGCACTCATTACCGCTGGAGGAGCGGATGTCTTTATTTGTGCCCTTCGTGGACACCTTATTATTCACCTGGGCCGGGCCTCCAGATTGTCATGTTCATTATTAGCAATGTGTCGGTCCCAGCGTGGCTTTTTAAAATATCGCCAATAAAAATATATTTTCTGTTCGGTAAGCTGCTTGCCTCTGGGCCACGTAAACTGACAGCATTAGAAGGGCAGAAATGTGCAATTCCTAGATAAGGGGATTTTTTAAATAGCAACCATTTGGTCAGCTTCCATGTTAGTTAACACCAGTCTTGCCCCGAGATTACCAAGGAGCTTTCATCTTGTGATACGCTACTTCCCGGGGGTCCTGCGACTATACCCCTGCAGCCCATTGGGGTCCGCTGGGATTCCACCGTGGAGAGAACTGTAATTTCATTTTTGGTACAAGGCAGGCTGGATAGCGAGGGGGATATTGGATGAAACCTCTTCAGAGCAGAGGAGGGACTGAAAGCGAGATATACTAGGGGCAGGGAGTACCCGGCTGGTTATTGAAGATCTTCTAGATACATGCTTAGTTTTTTGTGTGTACTATCCCGGAAGTGGACTTGGTAAGGTCCGGTAGTAGAGCTAGCCACCATATTTCTCTTGCGGTTGGCTTCCATATTGCCTTGGTCACGTAAGAAGCCATCCTATTGGACGGGGCCTTCAAGATGATATAGCTCCCATGCCAACCCTGCCTCCCAGTTGGGTCATGGGTTTGGGATGGGGTAATGTCATAAGGACTTAATCACCTAGTTGGCTAGTGGGTATGTTGCTTTGGCAACATTGGAGAGGGCTAACGGGATGCAGTTTTGTGGGGCACACGAGCCCTTGCAGTTGTATGAATTGGATGGATACATTACAGCAGGGATTCCCAATCAGGGGTCTGTGGAGCAGAGGGGATCCGTGGCCTTTCACCTCCTGCCTCTGTGCCTAGGAGGGGGGCAGAGCCTGCAGGTTTACTCCTAGCTTAAACTGCCTCCTGCTCCCCCTGCAGTCCTCCTCAAGCCTGCCTGTTAACACAGGTGGTGATGTCACTTCCTGTGTAATGTCATTTCTGGAGGCGTGGCAGGGAGGCGTGGCCAGCTGACATCACTTCCGGGATTCATTGAAGCCTGAAAAATTATTTCAGGGGCTCCTCCATGGTCAAAAGGGTGGAAACGGCTGCATTACAGTAAAGGTTCCCAATTTTTGGGGTCCTTTGGGGACACCATTGGAATTCTGACGTAGTATGGTGGTGCTGCCACAAAAAAGCTACCACAGGAGCTTTCCACAGTTCACCAGACCGTGGATATTCATGCCAGGTGGTTCGGGGTCCACAGTGTTCGGGGGATGGACCAGCAAGCAGACTGCTGACCCATCCTCCACTCGCTAGGGTGGGCATCAGGACACAGGTAAGTTGGGGTGCAAAGCTCCCACCGCCTCTGGGGCCTTTATTGGCCCCAGTGTGCACCCATCAAGTATGGTGCACACAGCAGGAGCCATACCCTAGCTAAACCATTGTCTGGGAGAACTGGTGTCACATGGTTCTATGTAACAGGCTCAGGGAATGGACCATATATCAGGCTGTTTTATCCAGAGTTGGATCAAGGGCATATTTACCTTGGTACTTCCTGATTAGAATGGCTGTGACTCACCAGGGTCTTGGGCAGAAGAAGGTCTGGTGACGTGAGATCCTTTAACTGGAGATTAAACCTCGCATCTTCTGTCATTCTGCATCTTCACTCCTGACAAATGACAGCAAAATGTGCAAATCGGGATGACATGAGAGATGTGAAAGCCTTTGTACCTTTCCACTGTCACTGCCGGAGTGATCAAGAAGACTGTGTGTGCTCATCCTAGCATATCCTTGAGTTTCTTGTTGGAGCACAAGAGGCCTCTTGGTCTGTCTCATCCAGCGTCCAGTTTTACACAATGGACCACCCACAATCTCCCAGCTAGGGATCTCCTTCTGGCAGTCCCTGACAGCCATCACTACCCAGTAGGGTGGTGTGGGGATGGAATCGGCATTGCCACGATGTTGTGATGTCACCTCTGGGCTAAACACGGAAGCAATGCCATCACAGTGGCATGACAATCCAGGATTCACCTCTTTCCGGTGACTCCTAGAACACTGCACCGATGTGATGACATCACTTCTGGGTTTGCCCAGGAAGTGACATGACATCATAGCATTTCTGTGATGCCGCCTCCCCAGTCTCTGAGCAGGCGCCACCTACTGGCTAGTGACCATACTCAGCGCCTGTATTTACTAGTATATCTTTAGTCATCTGGGTTAGGAGTTATATTTGGAGTGTTCTTCCATAAACCTCGTTTGAAGCTATCTATGATACTGACCATTACTACAGGCAGCCCATACTCCAGCCCCTGTTTAAACAAAAGTTGAGGCCTTCCTCCAACTTAAGTGGCTGTTTTTCTAATGGGACAGCCACTTAACTTAGAGCAGCCTTTTTCAACCTTTTGACCATGGAAGAGCCCCTGAAACAAAATTTCAGACTTCAAAGACCTGTGGAAGTGATGTCAGCTGGTCAAGCCCCTGGATGTGACTTAACTGTCCACACCCTTTGCCCTGCTTTTGCTCCCTCCCTCCGCCTTTACTGCTACTATGGTGGCTCCGTCTCATGCAGGCCAAAAAGAAGGGCAGGAGCTGAGAAAACAGCTTGGAGCACCCATGGCATGCCACAACTGACCCACCTACCCCTTGATTTTTACACCCTTAGCCTGCCCATCAAGCCCCCCGGGGGGGGCAGCCGGTTCCCTGGCTTGTGACCAGGAGGGGAATGGCCCTGGGCCCCCTTTGGAACTCCCACAGACCCCTGGTTGGATATCCCTGAGTTAGAAGGCTCCTTCAGGTTCCGTAGATAAGACAGTAAGTTCCGCAATGGAATCATTATTTCTGGCAACGAGACTGCGTAAAGCCATGGTTACTGAGCAGTAATTTGGCAGAGGAAGATGTACCCTTGTAAAGAGTGATCACATACAACGGTTAGATAGGGATTTGTTGGCCGCTGTATGCCCCGTGAGCACACAAGTTGGCAAAAGTCTTTGATATTTTCATGCTGATGTGCTATACTCCTTTTTCTTTTTTCCTGCCTGGGAAAAAAATTGTCGCTTCTGTAAATATTTATAGATTTTAAACCTGCTTTCCTGTTCTGGTTTCTTCATTGGTTCTGCTTCCCCTTGCCGTGCCTGCAAGTAGCAGGGGCTTGTGTGTTTTGAAGCCAGATATCTTAACGGGCCCCTTTTGAAGCGAGTGGAGGCTGGAGGGCACGGCTTTGCTTTCTAGGGATAAAACAGCGAGGAAAACAAACCCGCGGACAGCATCAGCATAGCGAATCAGGGCTTTGTTCTGCCATCCCCTTTCCCGAATATGTTGCAGCTTGGCATTAAACATGAAGGAAAGTCTCCTTTGCAGGCCTACTCAAAAGGATGTCCTATGTTACATTCCCAAGAAAGTGTTTTTAGGATCACAGCCAACCTGGCCTCTGGATGACATTGCAGAAAGTAAGTGGTCTTTGCACTAGAATCATAGAATCATAGAATTGGAAGGGTCCTCCTGGGTCATCTAGTCCAACCCCCTGCACTATACAAGACGCTCACAACCCTATTGCTCATCCACTGTAACCTGCCACCCCCTTGGGCCTTCACAGAATCAGCCTCTCTGTCAGATGGCTATCTAGCTTCTGCTTTAAAATCTCCAAAGATGGAGAACCCACCACCTCCCCTGTTCCACTGAGAAACTGCTCTAACGGTCAGGAACTTCTTCCAGATGTTTAGACAGAATTTCTTTTGAATTTTCATCCCATTCATTCTGGTCCATCCCTCCGGGGCAAGAGAGAACAACTCTGCTCCATCCTTTATATAGCTAAGTATTCAGTCCTAATGATAAAATTGTTCTGACCAGGCAGAGATATCAGGGCTCTCTCAGCCTCACCCACCTCACAGGGTATCTGTTGTGGGGAGAGGAAAGGGAAGGCGAATATAAGCCACTTTGAGACTCCTTTGGGTAGAGAAAAGCAGCATATAAGAACCCACTCTTCTTCTTCCTTCTTCTTCCTTCTTCCTTCTCCTCTTCCTCCTCCTCCTTCTTCTGTACAGGATATCATATATAGACTCAGACAACCTTTATGGGCATACACCATCACAATCCAAGGAAACAGAATGGATTGGACAAGTCTATGTTCCCATAAATTACTAGCAAACATGAGTGATTTATTTGGAAGCCATGCTTCCAAGGGCATCGGCTACCCTGGCAAGTTTAATGAGATCTTTTTCTGAAAGCGTTAATTTGATGATGAAGGATTGGGAATTGACTTTGGAATTTATATCCATCAGATATGACTGGATAGAAGTTCATTGGGGAGAGAAGACTGGACTCCCAAATATTTTCCAGGGGAACAGGGGCACAGAGTGTAGATTTTCACACTTAGAATCTAACACAGTCTGCTCTGAAATAAGACAAGACTCTAAAGGGTTGCAAGGGGGGGGTCCTACAAAATAAGTCAGTGTCGTTACACAGATGGCATGGCAGAGATAATAAAGGGCACAGCATGGAACAGCAAACAGAACAAATGGCAAAACATCTGTCAGCATTTTGACACCCGAGTCTCTCAACAGGGATCTGGCAACCCTACCCCTCCACCCTCCCCCCGTTCCCAGGGCAGACCCAGAAACTTTCCCTCCTGCTGCAAGCCCCAGCTTGGAGATGGGGCAGCCTTTCCAGATCGGGGGTTAGCTAGACCTCCCAGGCCTCCATGTGTAGAATTAGGCCGGAGGTGCTCCGTGGGCCTGCTGAGGACCCTTCCATCCTGCCCCACGTTGGCAAACCAAAGTAAGAGTTAGGTGCTGAGCAATACATCAGCCTCGGTAACCCAAGGGATGTGATGAGAGCTGCTGAAGAACCGAAACTCGGAATCGATCAAGGCCAAAGTTTGACAGCATCTGATGCAGCTTTGCGGGGAGCAGGGAGGGGAGGGGAGGGGCAGGGTTGGGCCTTCTGAGGGCGAGGGAAGGAATGTGGCAAAATCTGCTCATCAGCTCACATAAATTAATTGCTGGCGGAGTTTTTTTTTTTAAGAAAAATCTAATGAACTGTGGTAAACAAACAAGCGATCAAGCAATTATCCCCTTTGTACCCCGTCAACGTGGTTAAACACGTTGGTTAAACGTGGTTAAACAAGAAATGAGAAGACTGAACATCGACATTTTAGGAATCAGTGAACTAAAATGGACAGGAATGGGTGAATTTAATTCAGAT
>BDOT02000005.1:9857090-9869506 GCA_003118565.2 Paroedura picta | reverse complement strand
TCTTCTTCTTCTTCTTCTTCTTCTTCTTCAGTAATCTCAGGGCTCTCTCAGCCTCACCTCCCTCACAGGGTGTCTGTTGTGAGGAGAGGAAAGGGAAGGTGATTCTAAGCCACTTTGAGACTCAACCTGGGTAGCAAAGAGCAGGGTATTTATTTTTTTTTAACCTTCTTCTCAATCCCAAAAGGGACAGAACGGGTCAAAGGGTTCTCCGAGGGCGGTGTTGTTTCCCCAATTTCAGACTGTTCTTCAAAACAAAATCCTTTCACATTTTGAAAAGAATTCTTTTTAAAGTACATATACATTATTTTATCGACACGCATGTCTATTTGGAAGGGTGTATCACTTGTGGTTTGTCGCTCACGGTGCCTGAACGCTGCATAACGGGTTGTTTCTATGGCAATCAGAAGCCATTCCCGAGCCGCCCAGGTGGCTGGTCCCGCAAGATGTAATTTTCAAGGAATTCAGCGCACAATGAGAATAAAGGAATCCCAACCGGAACGGGTTATTTTTAAAGGAAACAAAAAAAGAGACCTTGAAAACTCGTTCCCTTTTCTTTTCACGGGTTCCATCCACTGTGTCCTGTATCCCCAACCCTTTAGAGCGTCGAGATTCAATTGCTTTTGAGAGGTTGAAGCAGTCACATTGGCCGAGGCTTTGTCGCTAAAAACTCACTGAGCATCAGCCAGAATCATAGGAGCGGGTGTGGAGATGTGGCTTCCAAGAAGGGCAGGCGCTTGTGGGCGGGAGACCGTAGGTTGTAGCTCCCTCCCGTTGGCCTGAAAGAGCTGTGCTTCCTGGCCTGCTAAGGAGGGGTGTGTTGCTAGGTGTGAAAATAAGTGGGAGATTTGAGCAGAAATTCATAGAACAGCTATTTCAGAGGGAAAGGGTGTTTTGGGGCTGGGGCTTTGCCCATGCAAGAGGCTGCAAATTCCTCACGCGCTGTGTTATCCTGTCAAGCTTTCTGCTAATGCATGCCCTGCCCATGCTGGCAAAACAATTTAGGAGACACTCACCAGGGAAGCAATCCTAGGCAGGTTTAATTAGAGCTCCTATGCTATCCAATGGGATGCTCTCTCAGCTCAGAGAGACTCCCCTATCCTTTCCTCTTCACCTCTTTAATAATTGGGGGAGGGATGGGATTTTTAGCCGTCATGTTAGTAGATTGATGTTTTAATGGGAATTTTAATGGGGTTAGTTTTTGTGACCCGCCTCGAGCCTGTCGGGAGAAGCGGGAAATAAATCTAATAATAATAATAATAATAATAATAATAATAATAATAATAATAATAATAATAATAATAAGAGTTCTTACGACTGATGCCTTACCTGTGTGATGAACCAAGTTTGAGTCCAGGGGCATCTTTAAGACTAACCGAGGTTTATTTGAGGTATAAGTGTGTTCATTCACACTTTGTCATATATCATATACCTTGGATAAAACTTTGTTCATCCTAAATGTGTTTTTTCACATCCTCATTTTCCTCACTAGTAAGTCCAGGAGACAAGGGGAGTGGTCTCTTCTGCATGTATTTGCTCCCTCTAGTGGTCAATTCAGTATTACACCATTGTCCAGTATAAAAACCTGCAGGGAGATATGCCAGATGTAAATAGCATAATATTGAATTGGCCACTAGAAGAAATGAAACATGTGTGGGACAGAACACTCCCCCCAAACAAAGCAACATGAACACACAAGCGAGGAGAATGCAGAAAAGCACTTCACCGAAAGAGTCACGGTGCCAGGAATTTGCAGTCAAAGAATCTTGGCTTTTTCATGGCAGATTTCACAGAATCTCATTCAGAAAGCCATAGCAGTCAAACCTCGCTGAATCATAGCTTGACTGTGTAGCATTTAAGTCCTGACTCTATACATAGCTTATGAAGCAGCCTTTTTCAACCTTTTGACTCTAGAGTAGCCCCTGAAATAGTTTTTCAGACTATAAGGAACCCCGGAAGTGGTCAGCTGGCCACGTCTTCCTGCCACACACATCGGAAGTGACATGTCCCTGGAAGTGATATCAAGACCAAGATTAACAGGCAGACTCAGGGAGAATTTTTTGGGAAAGGAGGGACAGGAGGCAGTTTAAGGCAGAAGTACAGGCTCCACTCCCTGCCAGGCACTGAAACCTTGAAGGGGGAAGGGAAACATTAAAAGTGGCCATTTCTCCAGCTTGGAGCTGAGTCCATTGAGGCAGGAAGTGAAAGCTGTGGACCCCCCGCCAGAGTTCCCATGAACCCCCAGGAGTCTGCAGACCCCTGGTTGGGAATCCCTGATTTAGAGGGTAATATGCAATCCTAGAGCCTCTTGTGGCGCAGGGTGGTGAGGCAGCAGAAATGCTGTCTGAAGCTGTCTGCCCATGAGGCTGGGAGTTCGATCCCAGCAGCCGGCTCAAGGTTGACTCAGCCTTTCATCCTTCTGAGGTCGGTAAAATGAGTACCCAGCTTGCTTGCTGGGGGGTAAAGGGTAATGACTGGGGAAGGCACTGGCAAACCACCCCGTATTGAGTCTGCCATGAAAACGCTAGAGGGCGTCACCCCAAGGGTCAGACATGACCCGGTGCTTGCACAGGGGATACCTTTACCTTTATGCAATCCTAGGACCCAGTAAGGACCAGGCAAAATAATAATAATCATCATCAAACACACTCCATTTTTAGAACAGCTTTAAAACACAGCAACATCTGATTTGAGTCATCCTTTGTGAAAATACAGCAGAGAAACTTATTTTCACCAGCCAAGATTTTAAAAAAATAAGCTTTAGGGGAGGCAAAGGTTCACCGAGCATTTTGGCGTTGTGCTTAAGAAGATGCTTTTCACAGGAAGTGGGACTTTTGAAAACAGAGGCTTGGGAAAATGCATCCAGGATGTTTTGTTTTCTTTCTATCCGCCACGATTATTCTGGACGGGCTCGATGTTAGAAACAGGAAGTTTAATTGGGAGCCAGCTGTGGCTTGATTGGCGAGTCCAGCCCGGCTTGCTTCTGAGCAACTATTGGAAGAACATTTAGAGGGAGTCTTTTGTGTGTTTTATGAACAAAAAATGCTGTTGAACGCACAGTAGGGGAGAGCCTTTTCTTTCGTTTGGAAAAAAAAAACACACCGCATTGAAATAGGAATAAGGAGAGCCGCAAAGACATTATCTGAGATGGATCAGGTTCTGTTCTCTGCTTTGAATTGCATGCCACGGCTGCGGGCCAAACTGGAGGAGTTTTTTTTTTTAGAAAGGCCCTTTAGGGGATCTAGTGCAAGGAACTGCCGAAAGGGAAAAGGATCCGGAGTTCAATCTGGTAAGCACGGAGTGTGGTTGGCGTTGGCATTTTTTTTTTGAGCAGTGCAAACCTGCATTGCCCCAGCAGCTGCGGTCGGTATGGCCTGGGGAATATTGCTCTGGCCGTTGTTACTGTCTGTTGAATTGATTTGAGGCAGGGGTGGGCAAATTGTGGCCCTCCGGTTATCCTTGGATTACAATTCCCATGAGCCCCTGGGATGCCTTAAATCAGGAGTGGGCAAATTGTGGCCCTCCAGCTGTCCTTGGACTATAATTCCCATGAGCCCCTGGGATGCCTTAAATAAGGGGTAGGCAAATTGTGCCCCTCCAGCTGTCTATGGACTACAGTGCCCCTGGAGCTCATGGGAACTGTAGTCCATGGACAGCTGGAGGCCACAGTTTGCCCACCCCTGATTTAAGGCATAACTACAGCTTTGTGTCCATTTTATACTGGCTTAACTATCATGGCCTCTTCCCACCCCCCAAAGAAATAATCTTTGGAACTGCAATTTGGCAGGCTTGCTGAGAGATTGTCCGTTACAGGGGTCCCCAAAGTGAGTCCGTGGGCACCGTAGTGCCTGCTGACCCCTTTCCTGTTGCTTTTAGAAAATGGGTGGGGCCAGGTGAGCTTTCTGCCCTGCAGATCTTCTGATTGGCCACTGGAGAAGTGATTGGCAGTACAGGACTTTAAATGCATCACCTGGGCAGGAGCTTCCGTCACAGCGAAGGATCTTCACCGTGTGGCCGAAGGGAAGCTACGGCAGCGTAACTTTTTGGCAAGTTTCAAAAGTTGTCCACCCCACAGCTGAAACGGCAAAGCCAGGAAAACGATATCACAAAGTCTGTGTGCCCAAGATACATATATCTATGTCTACACAGCAGCCTCCCCCCCCCTCCCCAAGCTGCATGGTAAACTCTTTCTCAGCAGGGAGGAATTCTGAAATGCAGTTTGTGATTTGGTATGTGAGTTTCCCCCACCCCCTGTTTTGTTTTTTTTTTAAGGGAAATAAGCCAGAAATCCCACTGGGCATGTTGAATCCCTCCGGTTGCCTCTAATAGCTTTTTGGACTCCTGCCGGAGCGCCTGGGCATGCCGTCAATCCATTTAAACACAAGGGCTGATGTCGTTCTGAGTAACGGGATGGAGCAAGATGTACGAGTTGAGCGATGGCTGGTGGAGATAGGGGGTGTGCCAAGAATGAGAAAGCCACCGAGGCAGAAGGAAGGGTTGAGCCCGTGGTCAGCAGAAGAATGGTGTTGCTACAATCATGCTCTTTGCTAAGATCGGTTGTGTGTATTGGGAGGAGGGGGCTATCCACTAGCTCAGGGATTCCTAACCAGGGGTCTGTGGATACCTGGGGGTCCCCCTGGGAGCTCTGGAGGGAGTCCGTGGCATTTCCCTTCCTGTCTTAATGCAGGGGGAGTCAACATGTGGTCCTCCAGATGTCCATGGACTACAATTCCCATGAGCCCCTGCCAGCATTTGCTGGCAGGGGCTCAAGGGAATTGTAGTCCATGGACATCTGGAGGACCACACGTTGACTCCCCCTGCCTTAATGGACTCAGCCATCAGCTTGGGAATTGGCTGCTTCCGTTGCTCCCCTCCCTGCTTTGGAGTGTCAGTTGTCTCATGATTTCTGTGCCTGGGAGGGGGCAGAGCCTGCATGCCTACAACTTCCTTAAACTGCCTCCTGTCTCTCTTTCTCTCCCCCCCCCCCCAATCCTCCTTGAGCCTGCCTGTTAATGCAACTGGTGATGGTGACGCGTCACTTCCGGGGGCGGGAGGTGGGTGGCAGGAAGCTGTGCCGACCATCCTTCTGAGTTAGCCAAAAAGAAAGGCAACACTCTTTAGCTTAGAACCATAGAGTTGGAAGGGGCCATGGAGGCCATCTAGTCCAATTCCCTGCTCAAGGCAGACTCAGCGTAAAGCATCCAGCAGAAGGATCTGTCCAGCCCTGGCTTGAAGACTGCCAGTGAACGGAAGCTCCCCACCTCCTTAGGCAGCCCATTCCACGGCTGAACCTCTCAAACTATTATTTCCCCCCCTGTTATCTAGCCGGTACCATTCTATACATTGTTTAGAGCAGGGGTAGTCAACCTGTGGTCCTCCAGAGGTCCATGGACTACAATTCCCATGAGCCCCTGACAGCGTTTGCTATGTCTAGAGCCATTATGGAGGATCCTACCCTCTGCTGCCAACAGGAACCACTCCCTGCCCTCCTCCACGTGACAATTCTACAGCTTCCGCCAATGTCTTCCAGAGCTAGAAAGCTGTCAAAAACTCTGACTGGTGTGGATTTTCCAGGGCGTGTGGCCGTGGTCTGGTAGTTTTAGCCCCTGGCGTTTCACCGGCAACTGTGGCGCTTTGCCATGTCCTACCTGCCGTGTCCCCAGGCTATATGCAGCCTGGGCCCCACTTATCCGAGGGGCCGCTTATCTCCTTATGCCCCCCACAGGGTATGAATCTGTGGGTATGAATCTCCTGCCCCCAGGAGGCATACCTGGCCTCGACCTGGGCCAGGGCCTTCTTGGGAACGGTGTCCTTCGTGGGTCCTTTCACAGCCATTCCTTGCACCATCCCACCTTCTTGGCTCCTGGCAGGACCTGGGGAGAGAAAAGCACTTGAGACCACTCGAAGTGGGGGTGTTGGAAAGGGAAGTCTCATGGAACAGAGCAGGAAAGAGATGAAGGGAAATAGATGGGAGGAAAGAGACTGTGTTGGTTTTTTAGTCCCTTTTATGTCGTCGGAACTTCAGTACTTTGTACTGTGAACTTTCTTTGCCTCCTCCCTCTTCTCTTTCATTACGCAAACCAGGGCGCATTCCGCACACCTTGGATAATGCACTTTCAGTGCTCTTTCGAAGCAGATTTTCCTGACTGGCCCAGGAAAATCGAGCCGGCAAAAGCACGTTGAACGTGCCTTATCCAGCCTGTGCGGAATGATTAATTGTGTGTGAAGGACAGCAGTTAAGGCCTGACACCGCAGGCTTGCCCCATTCATCAGGAACAATGAATAAGAATGTGCTTCCCCAGGCCTTGCGGTGGATGCTCTAATTCTGTAGGAATGCACCGTCGCACCAAGTAACTTGCTTCCCCCGCATGGGAAAGTTTGCAGTGTTTGCAGATCTCCTCCCCCCCCCACTCCTCCTGAGGTGAATTTGTAGCAATGCCTTTAATCCGTGAGCACGAAAAAGTCCTAGGGTGGGACAAAAAACATTCCTTGTTAGATGTATTGGCTTGCAGGGTGCCGGATTTACTCCCTCATCCATTTCGGTCCTGACCCCCATCTTGGTGAAATGAGCTCCCGGAAGAGCTACAGGCCCTGATGGAAGTATCGCAGTTCCGCAATGCTTTCAAGATGGAGCTGTTCCATCGGGTGTTCAGCTGAAGCCAGGATGCAGTTACCATCACATGGCCCCTCCTCTATATAACCACAACCCCCCCCCATTATAGAAATCATCTGCCCGGGTGGGCCAGGGACCCCCGTGGAGTCCTGCCCCAGAGAGTCCACCCTCCAAACCATCTGTTTTTCCAAGGGAACTGACCTGTGCAGCTGTAGTTCCAGGAAGCCTTTGTCCCACCTGGAAGTTGGCATTCCTGTTATCTGTTTATTTATTGACTGACCTTAATAGCCCAAGCTAGCCCGATTTCATCAGATCATGGAAGCTAAGCGGGTGGGCCCTGCCTAGTATTTGGATGGGAGGCCTCCAAGGAACACTCGGGGTCATGATGTGGAGGCAGGCTATGGCAAACCACCTTCAAAGGTCTCTCGCCTGGTTGCTGGATAATGCTAGGATCTCCTGGATGGACAACGCACAGGCCACACAACTAATAGAGCTACGGTCTTGGTATACTTCAGTAGACCCCACCTTCTGCTGGGCAGTTCTGTTCTGACCCAGTGTGGTGAAATGGTTAAGAACGGCAGTCTCTAATCTGGAGAACCAGGTTTGATTCCTGACTCCTCGGCTACATGCAGCCAGATGGGTTACCTGGGGCCAGTCACAGTTCTCTTAGTGGGTGAGACACAGGGCGTCTGCTGTGAGGAGAGGAAGGGAAAGGTGGTTGGAAGCCACTTTGGGACTCCTTTGGGCGGTGTAAAGCGGGGTATAAAACCCCCAACTCTTCTCCAGCTTTTCTGTGCTGTAAATTCCAACATGACGCCTGTTTCCGTTTCCCTTTCTGTCTTTTCAACAGAGAGGTTTCGAGACCTGCTGTTTCTGCATTCGAGTTGGGATGCCGAGATCTTGCCCGTCTTCCAACAGAGGCGTTATCCCAAGTAAGTAAACACCATCTCCTACTTGGGAAGCATTTCTTTTCAAAACGAGCCGTTGCTGTTTTCCATGCTGCAAACAAAAGGAGAACCTACCTTGGCAGAAGCAGAGGTAAGCCTCCCAGGTCGGCCTCTTTGCTCGGCCCCCTGGGTCTGCTCCGGTGGCTGTCTTGTCAGGCAACTCCCGCCCACGCTTCCCCGGTTGTCAGAAATGCAGCCTCACGGTGACAGATTTATCCGGTGGTGGTGCTAGTTTTTAAGCAAGGCATCCGAGAGAAACAGACACGCTTCGCGGCCTGCCTGCCTGCCTGCCATGGTGAGCAGGGTGTTCAAATAAGCACAGGGCAAAAACACCATTTTATAAAATCATATAACTGGGAGGGATTTTAGGGTCATCTAGTCCAACCCCCTTCCAATGCAGGTAACCTACAACTCCCTGCCCACTCAGTGACCTAGATTCCATGCCCAGATTTTGCCTGCCCCAAAACTAGAATCCCTGGAGGAAATCCGCCTTCCAACCCCAGGGCGTTTGTGACACACAGGGTGCAAAAAGAGTTTTCTGATTACTGATGGGTGCTTGTTAGACGAAAGGGAGGTAGGAACAGAACAGGGATGGGAGAGGAGCATAGAATTTCAGTTGGGAAGCTTCCATTGGGGCAGGGGGCTGTGCTTTCTTGCTCTCTAGTTAGCAAATTAACTAAAGAAGTGTTTCAAGTGGGTAGCCATTTTGGGCTGAAGCAACCTAACAGAGTTGGAGTCCAGTGGCACCTTGAAGACCCACAACAGTTTTCTTCAAGGTGTGAGCTTTCGTGTGCCCACACACTTCCTCTGATACAATGCCGTGGAATGGAAGGTGTTTGTTTGTGCGTTGGAAGGGTTTGCACGCTGCAGAGATGCTCGGACAATGGCGCATTGCGTCTCCTTCTGGCCAGTGAGAGCTCAGCATGGCCACCTGCTCTGCAGCCTTGTCCCCAAGTTTATTTTTGCCTGTCAGAGTGAGAGGCAATGGTTCACTTTCAGAAGATGAAATACAAATGATGATAGAAAATGAAATCTATCCCTTCGGTCTATGGGTCAGTTTCTTCCTTAGAATCGTAGAATCATAAAGTTGGAAGGGACCTCCTAGGTCATCTAGCCAAAGGGTAGTCAACCTGTGGTCCTCCAGATGTTCATGAACTACAATTCCCATAAGCCCCTGCCAGCAAACTTGACTACCCCTGATCTAGTCCAACCCCCAGCACTGTGCAGGACAGTCACAACCCCATCGCTCATCTACTGTAAAGCGCCACTGTTTAAAAGCACCAGCAGAGTCCTGCTCTCCCTAAGCACATGTGGCTTTTTTTATCCTTCCCCCAAAACCTTAGAGCTCAAGGGCATCTAATGAAGTGGCTAGACGGGAGGACGGGAAGAAACACTTCTTTATGCACAGCGAGTGATTAGAATGTGGAATTTGCTGTCAGAGGATGCAGTGATGGCCATGGGGATGAATGGCTATAAAGGGGGGATTAGACAGATTCATGACGGGTTGGTCTGTCAGTGGCTACCTGCCATGGTGACTAAGGAGAACCTCCACAAGCAGAGGCAGTCAACCCCTAGATCCCAGTGACAGGTGGCAACATCAAAGGAAGGCTTTGGCCTCTGATTCTCCTTCCTGGCTATGGGATTCAGAGCTTGGCTGCTTCTGAACATGGAGAATCAACTGAGAAATCCTTGAGACTCATAGCTCTTCCATAGCTCTTGCCTGAAGCGAGTCCCTCTTTGTCTTCCTTTTACAATAGGGAGATAAATACTGGCCTACCTTTCCAGGATGTTGTAAGAATTAGATGAGGAAGATTTGGTTTTTATACCTGCTTTTCTCTACCAGAAAGAGTCTCAAAGCAGCTTCCAATCGCCTTCCCTTCCTCTCCTCACAGCAGACACCCCGTGAGGTAGGTGAGGCTGAGAGAGCTCTGACTGAACTCCTCCGCGAGAACAGCTCTATCAGTGCTGTGGCGAGCCCAAGGTCACCCAGCTGGCTGCCTGTGGAGGAGGAGCGGGGAATCAAACCCAGCTCTCCAGATTAGAATCCAGCACTCAACAGCTACACCAAGCTGGTAACATATGTAAAGTCCTTTGGACTCTGAAAGTGCTCTATAAATTCTTAACAGCAACAGTTACCAGCTCTTCCGCAGTCTCTGGGGCCACATAAACTTGGAAACCTTATTGTGCTCCTTGTCACAACGGCCTTTCTTCCGCCTTCGCTAAATATTCCTTTCTTAATCTGGGAGTTCATTAAATCGCCTAGCGGAGGGCGAAGCTAAAAAGAGAGTGAAAACCGGGATAAGAGAAGCACTTGGTGCCAACTAGCAGAGATCAGTTGAGTGGAAAGCAGCTAGAAGGTTGCTCCAGATCAGGGGTAGTCAAACTGCGGCCCTCCAGATGTCCATGGACTACAATTCCCAGGAGCCCCCTGCCAGCATTCGCTGGCAGGGGGCTCCTGGGAATTGTAGTCCATGGCCATCTGGAGGGCCGCAGTTTGACTACCCCTGCTCCAGATGGTGGGAGCTGAGGGAGAGACTGGATCCCTTCTCGGAGCAAGGCCGGATTGTGCGGAGGATCCAAGCTGCGGAGGTCGGCTGTCGGTGCGCAGAAGGGAAGAGGCACGGGGAAAGGGCGGGAGGCTGGACAGCTTCCACGAGAAGCTTCAAAAATGCAACAGGGCGTAGGGAGCTGGCTTTTTCCACTGGAAAGAGATGGAATTAATAGCATGGTTCCAATTCATTCAGGTCCCCAGGTATTAAAGAAAACGGGGCGGCCTGTTTACAAAATCAAAAACCAAGGGATGTTGCCTTGAGATAAATAAATGTGTGTTCAGTGCCGGCAAGTCACTTTGAACGTTTGTTTGAGTGTGCGTGAATACGTATATAGAATATCTGTATATTAAATATTAAATAAATAAATAAGAGAGCCTCTTGTGGCGCAAGGTGGTAAAACAGCCGGCATGCTGTCTGAAGCTCTGACCATGAGGCTGGGAGTTCGACCCCAGCAGGCAGCTCAAGGTTGACTCAGCCTTCCATCCTTCCTAGGTTGGTAAAATGAGTACCCAGCTTGCTGGGGGGTAAACGGTAATGACTGGGGAAGGCACTGGCAAACCACCCCGTATTGAGTCTGCCATCAAAACGCTAGAGGGCGTCACCCCAAGGGTCAGACATGACTCGGTGCTTGCACAGGGGATACCTTTACCTTTATATTAAATATATATATAGACATTGTATAAGATGTCTATCCAACTAACCCAGAATTTCTCAACAGCAGTTTCGCGAAACCTGGGTTTTTTTGATAGCTCTGATTGCGTGGGAATTCATTTGGGAAACCCTTCTAGGGCCATCAAGAAATGCCAGGGTTTCACAAAACTCTGTTTGAGAAAGCCAGTGTTATGTCTATGGTTGAGTGCATGAAACAACATATGAATTTTGCTAGCCTCCCTGACAAGGCACTTAGTGCTGGGGCTAGTATGACCCTCCCTCCTCCTTCTCCTTTAATACAAAAGCCAGGCAATTGTGAATTAGATTTCTGTATTTAAATTTTAATGGTATTTATTTAGTAATTTTATATTTATCTGTATTTTCCCTTATTGTGGTGGAACCTGGAACCTGCCCTGACTCTCAGGTGATAGGGCAGGAAACAAATAATTATCTATCCATCCATCCATCCATCCATCCATCCATCCATCCATCCATCTATCCATCCATCCATCTATCCATATCTATCCATCCATCCATCCATCCTAAAATCATGACCGTCCTTCCAATGACGTGCCAGCCCTCTGGTTGGCCCTCCTTTCATACTCCTCCCTGCTCTTCTTTGCTGCCTGTCCAGAACTTCCTAGTTGTGTCTGTGCCCTATATCAGGGTTTGCATTTGCTGGCAGGGGCTCATGGGAATTGTAGTCCATGAACATCATGGGAATTGTAGTCCATGCACATCTGGAGGACCACAGGTTGACTCCCCCTGCCCTATATTGTGAAAGGAGTGAGGGGTGGCTTGAATGGGCCCTTCACTTCTATGGACACCATCCCAATCTGCCACTCAGTGCTTTTTCCTCGTCACCAGATCATTAAGGGGCAGTCTCTTTAGAGGGGGGAAAGACAGAGCCAAACACGGCATCTTGAGCCCAAGGTCACCAAAGGGTAGGACATGAAGGACTTTCTCCTTTTCCACTTTTCATCTGGGAAAAGGTAGCCCTTAGGTTTGTTTTAGTTTTTTTTTTCTCATCATCAGAGCCCTTACTTTTGAGGAGAGATTATAGCTTATCTTTCACAGCAGACTTTCCACTAAAGGGATGACGGGGAGGGCAAGGACTCCTTGCAACAGGAAGGTAAATAAAACCCTGGAGTGGAACTTGAAAGCCCAAGCAACTTCCCTCTGAGGCTTCATGAACAGCTCCCTATCAGCCAGGGCTGCTTTGCAGATCAAGGAGCTACCTTGGGTGGGCCCGAGATCAACAAAGGTTGCTTGAAGGATGTGTCCTTATCTGCCGATTTCTCGGACACAAGGCAGTGATGAGACCCTTGACACCGTGGCAGCCAGTGTAACGAATAAGGATGATGTACAGCTATCAAATCAAGGCTCCCAGATGTCACTGGTGGGGTGTCCTTCATAGGGAATAGCATCTTCAGTGAGCCCTGCAGTTACTATGGGTAGAAGAAGCAAGTAGGCTGGTGTTCATACTTGAGAAGATTAAGGAAGCCAAGCAAGAAGAGGATGCTTTTCCGCCGGCATTCCTCAACCTTTTGAGCACGGAGATGTTGTTGTTATGTGCGAAGTCGTGTCCGACCCATCGCGACCCCATGGACAATGATCCTCCAGGCCTTCCTGTCCTCTACCATTCCCCGGAGTCCA